>CM076846.1:100895405-101537034 GCA_039519185.1 Astragalus membranaceus | reverse complement strand
GATTTAAAGTATCAGCAGAAGAAGAAGTTCTTCCATGATCCTAAACAGTATTACTGGGACGAGCCACTGCTTTTTATAAGAGGAGCAGACGGGGTGTTCAGAAGATGCATTCCGGAAGAAGAGGTAAGTAACATTCTATACCATTGTCATTCTTCTTCCTATGGCGGCCATGCCAGTTCTTCAAAAATTGCTACAAAAATTCTACAATCTGGTTTTTATTGGCCGTCCCTTTTTAAAGACACGCATCAATTCGTTTCTAAATGTGACCAATGTCAACGCACCGGAAATATTTCGAAAAGAAATGAAATGCCCTTAAATAATATCTTAGAGGTTGAAATTTTTGACGTCTGGGGTGTCGATTTTATGGGACCATTTCCATCTTCCTTTGGAAACCAATATATTCTGGTAGCTGTTGACTATGTGTCAAAATGGATCGAAGCCACTGCTTCTCCTACGAACGATGCAAAGGTAGTCATAAAACTTTTCAAAAAAATAATTTTTCCATGATTCGGGGTCCCTCGTGTTGTCATAAGCGACGGAGGATCCCATTTCATCTCAAAACATTTTGAAATGTTACTGCAAAAGTTTGGTGTAAGGCACAAAATTGCAACGCCTTACCATCCCCAAACTAGTGGTCAGGTTGAGGTATCGAACAGAGAAATTAAAAGTATTTTAGAAAAAACTGTTTCGACCTCAAGAAAAGACTGGTCGGTAAAGCTTGATGATGCTCTCTAGGCTTATCAGACTGCGTACAAAACTCCCATAGGAATGACTCCTTTCAAATTAATTTATGGGAAGTCTTGCCACCTTCCGGTTGAACTAGAGCACAAAGCTTACTGGGCAATTAAACGCCTTAACCTGAACATGGAATTAGCCGGAGAAAAAAGAAAACTCCAACTAAACGAATTGGAAGAACTGAGAATGGATGCTTATGAGAATGCCAAACTTTACAAAGAAAGAACAAAAAATTGGCATGATAAGCGTATCATTCGCAGAGAATTCAAGGAGGGTGACCTGGTGTTATTGTTTAATTCCAGTCTAAAAAATTTTCCGGGAAAATTAAAGTCAAGATGGTCCGGTCCTTTTGAAATCCGTAAGGTTTACCCCTTCGGATCTGTAGAGATCTGGAGCGAGAAAACCGGATCGTTTAAAGTCAATGGTCAAAGGTTGAAAAATTATTTAATTGGTGACCCAATTGAGAAAGAAACTAGTTTAGTTCTGCATGATCCCAATTTAAATTTTGATCGTCAAGCTAGTGACGTTAAAAGAGCGCTGCGTGGGAGGCAACCCACGAAGTAACTGTGTGTTTGTTTTGCAAGTCAGCAGTAAATCAGGTGAACTTTCCTTTACCCTTTCATGTTGTTTAAATTGTTAAAACATTGAGGACAATGTCTGGTCCAAGCGTGGGGGGTATCTTGCCCTGTTTTACTATTTTCTTGTTTTTAATTTCTAGTTTATTTCAATAAATAAAGTTCGTCTCCCATTGCTGAAAATCCTTGTGAGTTTTTGAAGCATGTTTTAGATAAGCCTTTTCTGAAAAAAATAATTTTTCAATTTTTCATTAGCAAACATCTAGGTGGACTGGTTGGGAGCAACAAAATTGTATCATGGTTCGATTTCTACTTCTAGGGCTTTTTCACACACGCACTATTGAGACTGTTTTCAGTTGTTAATACAATTAGAAGGACTGAAGAGAAACTAGTAACCTGGTTCTCTTGGTGACATTCACTGGATGCGCGGTTACTGGAGAAAAACGTCTGAGTTGGGGTATCAAGCAAAGAAAAAAAAATATGCAAAACCAATTCAAAATGCAAAAATTGGTGCATTTTAAATGTCAAAATGAATGGTTAGCATATAAAATCAAAAAGAAAAGAAAAATGCTTGAATACCCAACGTATAAAGACCCTCCTTTGAGACCCAGTCTTAGTAAATGGAGGACCCAAGCTTAAGAATGCTGGGGAACCGGTTCTATAATGACAATGATATCCTCTCTAGAGTATTGATACTTTAAAAATTGTCTCCCAATTCCACAAGAAGCCCAGATAGTATTTCTCAAACCAAAGTGTTAGAATTGCCCCACTCACTTAAGGTTTCGATGTGAAAATAATTTTCCTTCAAAATTGGCCTAAAGATTTGCACTGTTTTTGCTTGAGGACAAGCAAAGGTTCAAGCGTGGGGGAGTTTGATAAGTCTATTTTTAGAGTCTTTTTAAAAGTTATTTTTATTAAGTTTTATTGGTATTTTAATTATATTTTTGAGCTATTTTACTACAAATATTTACTTTTTATTTTCAGGTTTTATTTTGAAGCAAAATAGCAAATAAGAGCTAAAATGAAGAAACAAAGGAAATATTTGAGGAAGAACAATTTTTAAGCACTAAGGCACTCTCCAAGGGCGCCAAGAACCAAAACTGGCGCAGGACAGGGCTCCAAGGGCGCCAAAAACCAAGCAAGGAACAAAACTGGCGCAGGACAGGGCCCTAAGGGCGCCATGGGCGCCAAAAACCAAGAACAGCACAAACTGGCGCAGGACAGGGCGCCATGGGCGCCAAATAGGCAATACTAGCGCAGCACAACGCAAACTGGCGCAGGACAGGGCGCCATGGGCGCCAAGGAGCAACACATGAGCAAAACTGGCGCAGGCAAGGGCGCCATGGGCGCCAAAATGCAGTCAAAAAGTGGCTGCGGCCACTTGTTGGTGGCTAACCATGCCAACTTGATTTTTTACTTCTTTTTGACTATTTTGCCCCTCCACTCAAGTGCTATGCCCACTTGTTGATGGCTTTGCCTTGTCCACTTGTTGGTAGATATTTCCCCTCATATTTTCCTATAAATAGGACCTTGATCCTCACTTGTAATTAGACTTGGTTTTGTGAGTGAATCATTTCTCAAGACTTGAATTTTGTGACAAAGTTCATCTCAAAAATTCTCTAAAGATTATTCTTCATGTTCTTCATGTTCTTTTACTTTCTTGCTATTTACTTTCTTGCCCTTTATTTTCCAAGTCATTTATTTTCTTGCCCTTTATTTTCCAAGTCATTTACTTTCTTGCCCCTTTATTTTCCAAGTCATTTACTTTCTTGCCCTTTATTTTCCAAGTCATTTACTTTCTTGCCCCTTTATTTTCCAAGTCATTTACTTTCTTGCCCCTTTATTTTCCAAGTCATTTACTTTCTTACCCCTTTATTTTCCAAGTCATTTATTTTCTTGCCCTTTATTTTCCAAATCATTTACTTTCTTGCCCCTTTATTTTCCAAGTCATTTACTTTCTTGCCCCTTTATTTTCCAAGTCATTTACTTTCTTGCCCTTTATTTTCCAAGTCATTTACTTTCATGCCCTTTATTTTCCAAGTCATTTATCTTCTTCCCCCTTTATTTTCCAAGTCATTTACTTTCTTGCCCTTTATTTTCCAAGTCATTTACGTTCTTGCCCTTTATTTTCCAAGTCATTTATTTTCTTTTCTCCTCTTTTGTCTACAATGATCATGAGTGAGTAGACTTTACTAAAACATTCCTTCTTTCTAAAAACACTTTCTTTTCAGTTAATCAACTTTGAAAAAAATTAAATTGGTAATCACCTAGGCTCTCCCTATGGATCGATAACTCTTTTTATTACGCGACAAGACCGTGCACTTGCGGCCTATCAGGGATCGAGACGGGGGGATGTGAGACAAAGAGAGATAGTGTGAGGGAGGGGGACGGCATGAGGGAGAGGGAGGGGGACGGCGTGAGGAGAGGGAGTGCGAGAAAGGAAACTGATGTGAGAAAGAACAGAAAATAGGGTTTAGTGAGCGTGTTCGCGTGAATTAAAAGTATAATTAACATTTGCGACGGGTTTGCGACCGACCCTCCGTCGCAAATTTGCGACCAACATCCGCATCTGTCGCAAATTAGTGACCAACATGCCTTTCCATCGCAAATTATGAGAGGGATTTTTAGCGCCAATGCCCAATCTCACTCTTCGTCCCAAATCCGTCGCAAATTAGTGGCGGACAGTTCTCCGTGGGAAACGTTGGGGGCAATATAGGCTTATTCTTGTAGTGGCATGGAAGCGGTTACTCCCACGACATTCGTAGCGTTAGCATCACTAACTGACGCTTGTTCTTGTGAACTTTGTGCGTTTCATGCAGAAGTATTGTTTACATTAGAGTGCGCCATCTTTGAAAGATGTTTACCACTCCTGAAACGCATGCATAGACAATGTCACAAGTTTTAATATTTCAACGAAAAAAACTTTAGAAATTAGCACAAATGTCCCACTGGGCGTGCCAATTTGTTAACTGTGTTTTTGGGTAAACACCGTTAGTTACAAATTAATGTTGCTTGCAGGATCAAAATAGGACCTTGATCCTCACTTGTAATTAGACTTGGCTTTGTGAGTGAATCATTTCTCAAGACTTGAATTTTGTGACAAAGATCATCTCAAAAATTCTCTAAAGATTGTTCTTCATGTTCTTCATGTTCTTTTACTTTCTTGCTATTTAAATTCTTGCAATTTATTTTCTAAGTTTTTTATTTTTCTTGCCCATTTACTTTCTTGCCCCTTTTATTTTCCAAGTCATTTACTTTCTTGCCCCTTTATTATTTTCTTGCCCCTTTATTTTCCAAGTCATTTACTTTCTTGCCCCTTTATTTTCCAAGTCATTTACTTTCTTGCCCTTTATTTTCCAAGTCATTTACTTTCTTGCCCCTTTATTTTCCAAGGTATTTACTTTCTTGCCCCTTTATTTTCCAAGTCATTTATTTTCTTACCCTTTATTTTGCAAGTCATTTATTTTCTTGCCCTTTATTTTCCAAGTCATTTACTTTCTTGCCCCTTTATTTTCCAAGTCATTTACTTTCTTGCCCCTTTATTTTCCAAGTCATTTACTTTCTTTCCCTTTATTTTCCAAGTCATTTACTTTCATGCCCTTTATTTTCCAAGTCATTTATCTTCTTCCCCCTTTATTTTCCAAGTCATTTACTTTCTTGCCCTTTATTTTCCATGTCATTTACTTTCTTGCCCTTTATTTTCCAAGTCATTTATTTTCTTTTCTCCTCTTTTGTCTACAATGATCATGAGTGAGTAGACTTTACTAAAACATTCCTTCTTTCTAAAAACACTTTCTTTTCAGTTAATCAACTTTGAAAAAAATTAAATTGGTAATCACCTAGGCTCTCCCTGTGGATCGATAACTCTTTTTATTACGCGACAAGACCGTGCACTTGCGGCCTATCAGGGATCGAGACGGGGAGATGTGAGACAAAGAGAGATAGTGTGAGGGAGGGGGACGGCATGAGGGAGAGGGAGGGGGACGGCGTGAGGAGAGGGAGTGCGAGAAAGGAAACTGATGTGAGAAAGAACAGAAAATAGGGTTTAGTGAGCGTGTTCGCGTGAATTAAAAGTATAATTAACATTTGCGACGGGTTTGCGACCGACCCTCCGTCGCAAATTTGCGACCACCATCCGCATCCGTCGCAAATTAGTGACCAACATGCCTTTCCATCGCAAATTATGAGAGGGATTTTTAGCGCCATTAATGCCCAATCTCACTCTTCGTCCCAAATCCGTCGCAAATTAGCGACGGACAGTTCTCCGTGGGAAACGTTGGGGGCAATATTGGCTTATTCTTGTAGTGGCATGGAAGCGGTTACTCCCACGACATTCGTAGCGTTAGCATCACTAACTGACGCTTGTTCTTGTGAAGTTTGTGCGTTTCATGCAGAAGTATTGTTTACATTAGAGTGCGCCATCTTTGAAAGATGTTTACCACTCCTCAAACGCATGCACAGATAATGTCACAAGTTTTAAGATTTCAGCGAAAAAACTTTAGAAATTAGCACAAATGTCCCACTGGGCGTGCCAATTTGTTTACTGTGTTTTTGGGTAAACACCGTTAGTTACAAATTAATGTTGCTTGCAGGATCAACTAGAAAATCTTAGAACATTTGTGTTAAAGTTTTTTCCAGAAACTATGAGGGTTCTTGCGGTTTAAATTTGAAAATATGAAGATAACCGTCGAAGTTATCTCCAGAAGGGAGGGAGGATTCTAAATACAAGTCGAAGAGAAAACAAATAAAATGCAGAAGGGAGAATTCTAAGAAGAAGTGGAAGAGAAAACAAATAAAATGCAGAAAACTTAAGAAAGTAAAAGTGAAATTGCATTAATTGTAAAGAGAATGGTGCACAAGTTCATACATTGTTCTTTGACTCGTTTTCTCTATGATGTTGGAAGTTTGAGTTTCGGAATTCTGTATGTGAGTTTGTGACCCGTTTTTCCTTTGAAAAACTACTATTTATATAAGGAGGGAAACACAATAACTAACTAACTGTAGACAGAATTTGAAAAATGATAACTGCCATGTCTTCGACCACAATAACTGCTACGCTGTTTCGACCACTACAAGAAAAGAAGCCATTAGCGACGAAAATTAGCGAGGGACTAATGGTCCCTCGCAAAAATTGGGATTAGCGACGGAATTTGCGAGGGAATAGGGGCTGTCGTATTTTTGAGAATTAGCGACGGAATTTTAGACATTAGCGACGGAATTTTCGTCGCTAATGGCAAAAGTAAAAATATTTGCGAGGGAATGTCAGTTCCGTCGCTAATTTTTTTACTTTTCAGCTGATGGGACTCAGTTGCAGGGGTTGATGAGTGCACAGGAATTAGCGAGGGACAGTTCCCTCGCTAAATTTAACTTTTCAGATGATGAGACAGTTCCCTCGCTAATTCCCTCACAATTTTTTTTTCTTTTTTTTCCTTAAATCCGTTTACACTCTTCTTTCTCACTCACTCACTCACTCTTCACCCTTCCTCTTCCCTTCCTCTTCACCCTTCCTCTTCCCTTCCTCTTCCTCTAATCTCCACCACCACACAACCACCATCATCACCACCTCCTCTCACACTCTCCTCTCACTTCACTCTTCCAACACCACCACCACCACATACCACCTACCACTCTCACTCACTCTCTCTTACTCTTCACCACCACCACCCCACCACCACCACTCTCACTCCACTCTCTCTCTCTCTCTCTCTCTCTCTCTCTCTCTCTCTCTCTCTCTCTCTCTCTCTTTCTCCCTTACTCTTCTCTTTCTCTCTCTACTCTAAACCACCCATCACCACCACCACCACCACCACACCACCACCACCACACCACCACCACCGTCGCCACCACCACCTCCACCACCACCACACATCCCCACAAAATTAATAACATAATATAATATTCATTAATTAATAATAAATATCTAATAATACAAATCAGCACTGGACATGTGTCATTTTTTTTGAAAAACTGCAGTCATTAGCGAGGGAATTAGCGAGGGAAGTATCCCTCGCTAATTCATGCACATTTACCAACCCCTGCAACTGAGTCCCATCACCTGAAAAGTTGCAGTCATTAGCGAGGGAATTAGCAAGGGAAAATTCCCTCGCTAATTAGCGACCGATTCAAATTCCCTCGCTAATCCCATTAGCGATGAGGAGTTTAGCGACGGAATTGGTCCATCGCTAATTCCCTCGCAAATGGACATTAGCGACGGATTTTGGTCATTTTGCGAGGGAAATGTCCGTCGCTAATGACCAGTTTTTTTGTAGTGGACAACGAGCACTTGACTTTTGATCTATCACTAATTTTCTTCTCGTCGAACCATTGGCTTCAATTCTTCAATTTCTACTAAGGTAAGCACTGTGTCGAACATTCTTGGGAAAACTTCTCACTATTGAAATCAACACCTTTCCTCTTGAAACTAGCAAGTCAAACCTCGTACTGCATTTAATTGAGCCTGTCGAAAATGCAGGCTAAAAACCCCATACCCCCCAAATTGACCAAACAGACCAAAATACCCCTAAAAATGCTAAAGGGGTATTTCATCATATATCCGGAATGAGGTATTTTCGGAAGCCAAAATGGCTACCGGAAATACCTCTTTTTGAGGTATTTCTGAAATTCCTTGGAAATTAACCTTCCGGAAATACCATAAAAAATGGTATTTCCAGAAGGCAGAAATATGTGTATTTCCGAAAATTTTTAAAAAATATTTTTTTAACGAAAAATTAGGGGTATTTTGGGGATTTATGGTAAAATGGGGTATGGGGTCTAATGAAGGGGGTACAAAAAAAAAGTGCCAAAACCATGATGTGTGACCCAAATTCTATCCACTGTCTTAGGGTTGTTTTTTTCCTAAACCTTTAATGCTAGCCGAGCCATTTTGTAACTTATAGCCTCTCTCTCTCATATGTTTTGGTGTACAGCTTAGATAAAATGTCAAATAAACACACACTACAACTGCTCACACCCGGGTTCAAACAGGGGAGCTGATGTCCTCATGTCGTTGAAATTGGTAAGGCAACCAACAGTGAGGGACTTCTCTCTCTTATGTTGTCGTTGAATTAAACAACAAAAAAAATGTCAAAATTTAACTTTTCATTTCCACATAGTTTTTCAGTTTTGTGAAAATCATCTTGATAATCTAAATATTCAATATATTTTTTAATTTCACTTTCGGTCCTTCATTATTCATAAATTCGTGATTTTTAGAGACCAAAAGTAAAAATAAAAAATAAACCACAATTTTGAGAAGACAAAACCACTAAAAAGGAAGTTGGGAGACAATGTTTGTTAATGTAAATTAGTCTAATAATAAATAGTTTCTAATGGGATATCGAAGGAGTGCACCAAATGAGTGCAAGAATGAGGTCTCGGATTCAAACTCGGGAAACTAATATTTTCCCTACCCCACTAACATTGCCTATAAAAAAAAATAGTCTCTAATGATTTATAACACCCATTACATTAGTTCTTATATATTGACAAAACATTAGAACTAAACAAATATGACCAATATTTTGAAAATTAGACAGGTCGTTGAGCCGTGAAGACACTGATTCAATGTTAATTGTTTAATTATAGTTGAACCGTGGTCGAACTACAGTAATAATTATATCTATATTTTTAATGTTATATATTATACAAGCTGGGGAATTTGAAACTTATGCAGGGACTGATTGTACTCTTTATACAAACTAGTGAGCCCTCACTGAAGCCACCGGCATGTTACCCAACAACCCCATGTCAGGAACTAAATGGGGGGAAAGCAATAATGTTGTACGTTGGACTTTACATTGTGGCCCTAGAAGTTGGAGGAATTAAGGGGTCATTGCCACCACATGGTGCTGAGCAATTTGATGAGAACACTCCATTAGGAAGGAAGCAAAGATCAAGCTTTTTCAACTACTTTATCTTTTGCTTATCTTGTGGTAACCTTATTGCTGTTACTTTTTGTTGTTTGGATACAAGACAACATAGGTTGGAAATGGGGTTTTGCAATCACTACTATTAGCATATTTTTATCCATCCCAATTTTCTTGGCAGGCTCGTTTACTTATAGGAACAAAATCCCTAGTGGAAGTCCATTCACCACCATTTTCAAGGTAATATACCTCTCATGATCCAAACACGTAATTAAATATCTTCACCTTGGATTAATATAGGCTTTTTGTTTATGAATGTACAGGTTTTGTTTGCGGCTTTATACTCATTAGTTGGACCTACAGAAATTCTAGCAATGTTGTTGTGAACATGACATCAAGCCCTTCTAATCCACACTTGGGTAGAAAAGTTGGAGAAGAAGAAACTTCAAAAGAAAAGAAGGAAACTAAAGCCCTAACAAGTACACTCAAATTTCTCAACAGTGCAATTGAAAACAAACCAATTTACGAATCATTGAAATGCACTGTTGGGGAAGTAGAAGATGTGAAGACAGTAGTACAAATACTACCTATATTTGCACGTACCATTCTGCTTAACTGTTGCCTATCTCAACTTTCCACTTTCTCAGTTGGTATAGGTATTGGTACCCTATAACATTCTTATGGATTTCTCTTCAATACTTGTTTCTTGGTTCAGCTGATATTTTCACTATGGCTGGGTTATTGGAGTTTTGCTTCACAGAAGCGCCCATTATAATGAGATCTTGGGCTACATCACTTTGTTGGACCTCTTTGGCTATAGGGTACTACATGAGTACAGTGATAGTAACAATAGTAAATAAAGTTACTGGTCACTCCTCTCATAAACCTTGGTAAGCTGGTGCCAATCTTAACCACTATCATTTAGAGAGGTTTTACTGGCTTATATGTGTGTTAAGTGGGTTGAATTTCCTACATTACCTCTTTTGGGCTACTAGATACAAGCAAGGTTTCAAATTGCGGACCGCATCACGTGATGCGGCCGCAATATTGCCGTTGCGGCAGCGTCCGCAACCGCATCAGTCCGCAATTGCGTTGTGATCTCAAATCACAGAAAAATCCGCATCGCAACGCCGCATCGGCCGCAACGCAGTGGTGCAACGGCCGCATCAGGCCGCATCAGACCGTAATTGACTTTAAATTGGTCGCACAAATTTTTTTCCTATCTTCCTGTGTCTTTATATCATACATTTAGAGGGTATTTTAAAGGATTAAAGATACTATAAAGTGATGAAGAGTAGATAATGAAATATATATGAAATTTTAGAGAGGAGATAGAAGACATGTGAACTATAAGATAACTAATAAATTATAATATTTAATGTTAACAAAAAATTATTTCACACCGCATCGACCGCAATACGCATCGCAGCGACCGCAAATGGCTGCAACCGCAACTACCGCAACCGCAACCGCAACGCGACCGCAACCGCAATTTGAAACCCTGGATACAAGTATAGAGGAAAAGGAACTTCAACTAAGTGAAAGAAATTAAAATAAAAATTATCAAATCGCACTTAACTACAAGTGCTTGAATTTATAAGGCCAACATCTTGTTATGATATGTTCTTAGGTTGTTATTGTATGCATACTTGCAATTGCATGCCTAGCATTATTTAGAAATTCAAGCAGTAAAGTTTGGCCCCATGATTTTTGTCAAAAGTTGTCGAAAAATAATTTCTGAATATAATTTCAATTGTATCTAGAGTACACAAATGCTAATCTGTTTAAATAGGCTATTCTAAACCTAATCCTAACAGGCTTGATAATTGAGCTGGATAAATAATTACAACGATATTACACGATTTACAACACTCCCCCTCAAGCTGTTGAATGGATATCTATCATTGTCAGCTTGGATGTAAGTTCTTTGAAATGTTCTATTGGCAAGCCCTTCGTTAACACATTTTCCAATTGATGTCCGAAAGGAATGTAAGCTGTAGTTATTAACCCGCTGTCAAGCTTTTTCTTAATGAAGTGACGATCTATCTCTATGTGCTTCGTCCTATCATGTTGAACGAGGTTATGAGCAATACTGATAGCTGATTTATTATCGCAAAATAACTTCATAGGACCTTCACATTGTATCTTCAAGTCATTTAGTACAATCTTGATCCACAGTAGTTCACAGATTCTTTGTGCCAAAGCTCTAAATTCAGCCTCAGCGCTTGATCGAGCCACTACATTTTACTTCTTACTCCTCCAAGTAACGAGGTTCTCACATAGGAAGGTGCAGTAACCTGAAGTAGATCTTCTATCACTTATAGAACCTGCATAGTCAGCATCAGTATAAGCTTCCATAGTTAGGCTCCCACCTCTTTTGAACAATAGTCCTCTTCCTGGAGAGGCCTGCAAAAGTCTCACCCCCGGGTCATGCATGAATTGGCTCATCACACTGACTGCATAAGCCAAATCAGGTCTACTGTGTGCCAAGTAAATCAATTTTCCCACCAATCTCTGATATTGGACCTTGTCAACTTTGGCACTTTCTTTTTCAAAGCTAATTTTGTGATTTTGTTCTATGGGAACACTCGTAGGTTTGCATCCTAGATTTCCAGTTTCCTGCAAGAGCTCAAGCACATACTTTTTTTGAGAGATAAAAATGCCTTGTTTTGAGTAGGTTACCTCGATTCCCAAGAAATACTTAAGTTGCCCAAGGTCCTTCATTTCAAACACTACTGAAAATTTCTCCTTGCCTTTGTAAGTCTCCCAAACCATACTCGAGGAGACTGTTTTAGGCCATATAAAGCTTTCCTTAATCGGCACACCTTGTGTGTTCCCTCTGTTGGACCAAATCCTGGAGGAACCTCCATATACACCTCCTCCTGTAAATCTCCATGCAATAATGTATTTTTGACATCAAATTGGTTTAGTTCCCACCCGGAGTGGGCAGCAAGTTATAGTAAGATCCGAACAGTATTCATCTTTGCCACGGGAGCAAAAGTCTCCTCATAATCAATGCCATAGGTCTGTGTTAATCCTTTAGCCACTAGTCTTGCCTTGTACCGATCAATAGTACCATTTGATTTGTGCTTGACTGTATAGATCCACCTGCAACCAACGGGCTTCTTGCCTCCTGGTCTCTCAACAATTTCCCACGTTCCATTCTTCTCAAGTGCTTTCATTTCCTCATCCATAGCTTGGACCCAATTTTTATCTTTGAATGCTTCTTGAACAGATGATGAGATTATCACAGAGTCAATGGCTGAAATAAAACACTGATGTTGCGGAGAAAGATATTTAGAAGAGATAAACTCAGAAATGGGATATTTGGCACATGATATTTTTACTTTCCTCAAGGCAATAGGCAAATCATCTAACTCAGTGTCACTAGTGTTAGAACTCTGGGAATCACTAATAAGAGGGTGAATTTCAGTACTTACCACCGTTTCAGGCAATTGGGGCTGTGTCTGGAGTAGGTTGGGCTTACTTCTTCTTTGATACACCAAAGTTGGCTCACCAGCTTTAGGTTTTGTTGGTGCCAAAGATGATGGTTCCTGCAAAATAGAAGACAAAGGAGGGACCAAAATACAAGTAGGTGACTCAGATTCTGTATTTGTGGAAGCAGGGTCAATAGTAGAAGGTGAGGCGGGAGTCACATATGACTCAGAGGACTGAGATGTAGGACTAGTAGTAGGACTTAAAACATAAGTCACTGGAAACTCAGGTAAAGTCAGAAACTCGGACTCAGATTCCAAATCAAGAATGCTCTCGAACGGGTGAAGTAGGACACATTCTCATGAAACGTGACATCTTTAGAGACAAAGTACTTACGACTAGGAGGATGATAACATTTATATCCTCTCTTGTTTGGAGTATAACCCACAAAGATGCATCTGATTGCACAGGGATCCAACTTACTTCGGTGCTGTTTATGAACATGGGGATGTTTAGCTAACTCATAAATGTCACAATTAAAAGACTCAACTGAATGAGGTAAAAACAAAGAAGGAAACATAGACTTAACTAAAGAGAATGGAGGATGACCAAGACGCTTGAGCTGAAGCCAAATTTGTGTGGTAGAATGAGAAGACTCGAAAGACTCGGTCTGCGAGGAGGAAGCCAGCACCTTCGAACAATTTGGTTCATCAGATAAGTAGTATAAGCCTCCCTTTTGCTTAGCAACTCCAATTGTCTTCCCCGTGGTAAGATCCTGAAAAGCACAATAAGAAGTGAAAAATGTTACTTTACAATTCTGATCACGGGTGAGTTTATGAACATATATTAGATTGTGAGAAATTGTGGGAACAAGTAGCACATCCTGTAATTGAAGTGAAGTTTGCAAGTTAACACTCCCAAAGCCATCAATACGGGCATAAGAACCATTAGTAATAGTAACATAACAATTTCTCTCAGAGGAGGTATAGGAAGAAAATAAACTCGAAGTGAATGTCATGTGGTCGGTGGCACAAGAGTCCAAAATACAAGCATCATTAGGGATTTTACCGCAAACATTAAAAGATCGGGAGCATATACCCATATCGGTCGTTGGTAGAGAACAACTTCCAGAAGACTTACTGAGAGAGTCAAGTATACCCTTTAAACGATTCACCTCATCCTCGGTGAATGATAAAGAGTAATCAATAGCAATTCTGTCAGTCATATGTGACAACAATCAAAAAATAAACATGCAACAACAACAAAAAGACATAGTAACGATGTCCGAAATTGCAAAAATGGCCTGTAACAGAGACCAATAATCTGAAACACCAAAACCAACTGCAAAATTGGAGGAATGTCCTCAAAAGTGAAGTCAGGTGCTAAAAAATATCTCTAATTAACTCGTAGGGACAGCCAACTATAGTGAGATGTTGTAAGACTAGAAACAATAACCAGAAAATATGAAACGAACACGAAATGGGTGCCTTTAAAGTGACCAATGAACCAAGGCGCTCCAAACTGAAAAGGGATCTCCAAAACAGAACGAGGAGGCTCCGATCTGTCCATTGCAACAAACGGCGTCGCGAACGGAGGTGCGCAGGGCGGCGCGCGACAAGCTGACGGAGAAAGGCGGCGCGTGGCAGCGCGTAAGGAAGGGTACGGCGGTGAGGTTTGAGTGGTTGGCCGGTTTTATTGAGGCGAGCCTAATGGTATGGTCCGTGGCTAGGTACGACGAACGGATGGTGACTAAACAACAGTTCTGCTTCTGCGTGAACAGTAACAACTATTAGAGTGAATAGTTACTACAGAAAAAAAAATAGAGGAATGGGGCTGCTATACGTGAGAGTTGCATTGAAGGCAACAAGACAAGCCGCAATTAAGACGGAAAAAATAACCGTAATAAAGACGGCTAGGGTTTATGCGGAAGCAAGTCTCTCAAGATCGAGAGCTCTTTGATACCATGTGGAATGGGTCAGATAAAGAATTACAATGATATTATACTATTTACAAAAAAGTGAAGAATGGTATTTATTTACCGGTAAACTAGCAAATATTCCTTATAGTATTTTTGATTTTTCTTAATATTTGGATTTTCAAATTTGACATTTAGTTGTTATAATTGTCAAATGAGTTTTTTTGTAATAAATTACTATCTCTTCCCCTATATATAGATATGTATATTACACTCCCTTCCATTATTTTAAAACAAACATTCATCTCCTGTAACAATTATGATATAGTACATTTTAATCCTGTTTATTCTGGCCCTTGGGGTTTTATTCGTGATTTTAATGCAGTTTTGGTTGCTCATGAGCACAGAGGTAAGGGTCTCCCCTCAGTTATCTCCTGTGATGAATTATCGTCTTGGTCTGGAGTGAATCATTTGATCCATATTCCTATAAGAGGATCTCAATATACTTGGTCTAATGGTAGTAGGCTTGAAAGTTATTATACTGATAAGAGACTTGATTGATCCATTTGTAATCAGGCTTGGCTCAATTTTTTGGGACAGTGTGGACTGTTGTACTTTTACTAGAAGTATGTCTGATCATTTTCCTCTTCTTTTTCTTTTGAAAAAGGAGACTTTTCAGAAAAGTTCTTCTTTTAAGTTTATGAAAATGTGGGCTCAACACTCTGACTGTAAAAGGGTTGTCTCTGAGGCTTGGCAAAATCCTATTGTTGGCTTTCACATGCATGTTTTATCCCAGAAGTTGAAAAACTTGAAGGCTAAGCTTAAAGACTGGAATACTTCTGTTTTCGGTAACGTTTCTGCCAATGTTAATGAAGCCTTAGAAGCTTGATAATATCTAGGAGCAGATTAATAATCACGGAGGCTCTGATTCTTTAATCTCTCTTGAGAAGGAGGCTCAAAATAATCTGCAGATGGCTTTAACTTATGAAGAATCTTATTGGAAGGAGAAATCCAAAATTAACTGGCACAACCTTGGGGATAGAAATATATTGCCTTCTTTCATAGAATTGTCAAGATTAAAAATGCCACCAAGAGAATTTCTATTTTCAAGGATGGGGATAATATTCTTTCAGACGCTATTGATATTGAGAACCATATTTTGAATTATTATCAAAAAAAAATCTGTTAACAATGATTGTCGTACTAATCGTCTTATTCAGAAAGTTATCCCTTCTTTAGTTTCAGACAGAGACAATGTTATGCTTACCAGTCTTCCCTCTATGGATGAGGTCAAAACTGTTGTTTTTTCTCTAAATGGGGACGGTGCCCCCGGTCATAATGGGTTTGGTGGTTTCTTCTTCCAACATTACTGGGACATTGTTGCTCAAGATGTTTATAACGATATCCTGCAATTTTTTCAACAAGGTTGGATGCTTCCTAACTTCAATTCTAATATAGTTGCTTTGGTTCCTAAAGTTGAGGGGGCAGATAGAGTTGACCTTTATAGACCTATAGCCCTAGCTAAATTCAAATTTAAAATTATTACTAAGGTTATAGCTGATAGTCTTGCTCTTGTTGCTCCTAATATATATTATTTTTGACAATCAATGGGGGTTTGTGAAAGGTAGAAATATTTCTGACTGTATTTGCACTGCTTCTGAATCTATTAACTTGCTTCAGAAAAAGGCTTTTGGTGGTCAATTAGCCCTGAAAATTGACATCAAAAAAGCTTTTGACACTATAGACTGGAACTTTTTACTTCAAGTGCTGGCTGCTTTTGGTTTCATTGATAAATTTTGCTCTTGGATAAATATTATCCTTCACTCGACTAAGCTCTCTTAATGGGTCTGCTGTTGGTTTCTTTGGCTGTAAGAGGGGAGTTAGACAAGGTGATCCCCTTGTCCCCTTTTCTCTTTTGTTTGGCTGAAGATGTTCTTAGTAGAGGTATCTCCAAGTTTGTTGAAGATGGTAAGCTTTAGCTTATGGTTGGTCCCAGAGGTTTTCGTATGCCTAGCCATGTTTTATATGCTGATGATATTATGATTTTTTGTCGGGATACCAAAAAAAGTTTAGCTAGTTTGTTGGATCTTTTTTCCTCTTATGAGCAAGTTTCTGGCCAGGTGATTAGTAAGGAGAAATCTAAATTTTATACTGGCAATGTAGCGACCGAAAAATCCGGGAAAGGATTCTTCGAAGTTCGAAAATAAAGCCGCCACCAAAGTTTAATTATAAGGGCAAGCGTTGATAAATTCCTTTAATTTGGATAAGGGTCTTTGAAACCAAGTTCGGGTTCGGGGGTCGGTTATGCATGGGGAATGTATTAGCACCCCACGACATCCTTCCTAAGGAAGGTTACCTTCAAATTAGTTGTAAAAAAATAATGTTAATTTTGAAAAATGTTTATTTTACCCTTTATTATGGATTAGGAGAAAGGGGACTAAAAGAAAATAACTTAATAAAAATTATTTATTTTTGTGCTTGACGGGAGTGTGCCCCCACCCCTACGTAGGGTGTGATAGATAATTCAAAGCTACGTAGTTCTTGGTAGAAAAAGTTGGTTTGTTTATATTTTTAATTAATGTTTTATGAATTGATTATAGGGATTGTAAGACTCTTGAGCCGTACAGCTCATTCATCTCAAAATGCAAATTAACCCGACAGTGCAGTCGACTTAATCCCCTATTATTATTTTGTAAGGTTTGAATGAATGAATGAATTAAGAAACATTTAATAAAAACATTTTATTTTGGCGCTTGACCCGGTGCGATGAAAAATTCAAAGGCTACGTAGTTCATCGTTGAAAAAGTTTATGAATTGTTTATAGGGATTTTATGACTCTTAAACCGTACGACTCATTAATCCTAAAACAAGGAACTACCGTGAGAGGGGAGATGGTGATGGAACGCGTAATGAGAAAATCTCTGTATTCTCTCTCTTTCAAAATTTTTTATCAAAATCGTCCCCTTTTTCACAACCTTATATTCTGAAACTGCTCTCCCCTTTCATGTAGGTTTTCTTCTCTTATTTATATGTGATTTTTTTTAAATGCTGTGTGTGTTGTGTTTGTTTATAGGTTATTGCTAGAAGCCAAAATGGACAAACGAAATTATTGAAGGTGTGCCGTGGTTGCAGAGGCGTGGTGAAGTTGTGGGGGACAAACAGCAATAGCTTGCGGGGGGTGCGAGGCTGTGTCTGCAAAAGCAAATATGTTGAAGCAAAAATATAGGAAAGAAACAAAGGAGCATGAAGGGTTCATTCTCTTGCAATCGCTGATGTGCATCTGATTTGTTTTTTTTTTACTCTGACTTCGCGCATCGCTTCACTCTGACTTCTCTTGCAATCAGTAGCTTTGCTCTGGCCTACTGATTCTGGTTCGGGATTATTGTTACTCGATTGTTGAATGTTGCCAGGCTACCGTTACTGTTACTAGAGAAAAAACGCTCTGCTAGGATTAGGGTTTGGGTATGAGAGACAAAAGAGGAAACACATGGGAGGGAGATGGAAGGGGGGTGTACGGCGGAGGGGGGACCTATTGTGAGGGCGGCGGTGGAGTGGGGAGGATCAGGGGGAGTTTCGGTGTGGATGAGCGCGACAGATGACGCCCATTCAACGAGGGAGAAGGGAGGTTTGGAAGCGCAAGAGGGTGGGGGATAAAGATTGGGGAATGAGGAGGCAAGAGGGTGCGCGAGGATGGGGGAAACACCTGGGTGGGGGCGGTGATTGGCAGAGGAAGAAAAAAGGGTGCGGTGAGCGTGGGGGGAAAGGGCGAGGGAGATGGGGGATGGGAGCACACGAATGGTGAACGTGGAAGGGAGAAACAAGGGGGAGGGCGGCGGTGGCGAAGGCGAGGAGGGGGACGGATGGCAAACGGTGACCAGAAAGAAGAACCAGACAACCACTTACCAAGGAAGAATGGATATCGCATGCAAGAATTGGAACGGAAGCCAGGAATGGACTTGCTCCTTCTTCTTCTCACAAATTCCGGACTCGCATGGAGCAAAAGACATGCTCAAGGCATTCTCCTACTATGGCGACGTGGTGGAAGTTGTTATCCCATTCAAGAGAAATAGAAGTGTTCTTAGGTTCGGGTTTACAAGATTCCGCAACGTCAATGATCCTAGATGGTTTGCGGTGAAACTTGATAACATCATCATTGGTACCAAGAAGATCTTCGTCAATGTTCCAAGATTTCAAAGAACGGTGCAAGATTTCGAAGAACTGGAAAGAAGGGAAGCCGATCAACGAACTAGAAAGGTGTGGAAGGTAGTGGAGAAAACACAAGCCGAAGGGAGGAAGGGAAACAATGAGAAACGCAACATGGAGGAGCGAATCACAACATGGGGAAGAAGTAACAAGCCAAAGGGGATGCGAAAAGAAGGGCAAGATGAGAAAATTGTTTATTTTAGGAAAAAGAATCTTTATGACCTCTGCTATGAAGTGCCGGAGGATGAGATGAATCGGTTCAATTATGTACGTAGGGGAGGTGAAGAATGCGGGAAGTTCACATATGGTGCAAGAATGGTTTAATAGGCAAGGGGTATTCTCCATCAAATGCACCCCACTTGGGGCAAACCTTGTCCTATTAGAAGAAATTGAAGAGGGTATGATACCGGCGATCATTTCGGATGCGAGTGATTGGTTGCTTGAGAAGTTCATTGCTATAAGGAAGTGGAGCCCCTCGGAGACGGACCAAGAGAGGGTCGTATGGGTGCGATATCATGGGATTCCGGCACACGCTTGGAATACCGAATTTTTTTAGGCTCTGGCTGGTAGATGTGGTGTGTATCTTGGTGTTGATGAAAACACGAGAAAGAAAGACGCAATGGACGTGGCGAGAATTATGATTCGAACGAAACACTATGATGTATTCAACATGGTGGTTCATGCACGAATCAACAGATCTTTATTCCACATTAAGGTCTTTGAGGAGTGGTGTGGCCCTATGCATTGGGATGGCTTAACTCAACCAATCTTGAAGAATAATGAGGAAGTTACCTCAGAATCGGATGATAATAGTGAAGGTGACGACGACGGTCCTCCACTGTTCCCAGAGGATGAGTTTGTGCCGAGTCAGAAGAGGAAGAAGAGTAGGGTAGGAAAAGCGATGCAGACAATTTCACCATTGTTGAGGGTACCGTGTTGGGAAGTGCTAATCTTGGGGGGGATGTGGAGAAGGAAACCATGGAAAATAATAGGCATGATGAAGGCTCAATCAGTGGACCAGCGCATGGAGGAGGTATGTCTTATGGGATCAATCAAAAATCAATGCTGATGGGTTTTGAAGATATGGGGGTACCAGAGGTAGATGGGAAAAGTTGTGAGGTAGTGGAGGAATGGTTGGATGAACGGGGACCGAAGAATGGGGGAATCTTAATTGAAACTACATCATGCCCATTGGAGTGTGGGCCTAGTACAGTTAATAAAGAAAAAGGGTCTTTGGAATGTCAGGATACCGGAATCACAAAAGCAATCAAGGGAAAGAGTAGGAAGAGGGGGAAAACAACAAAGAAGGGAAGAAGAGCAAACAAGATTGTGGTGGGATGGGTGTCACAATTGGGATTGTTAAAGAAGATGGTAGAAAGTTGATTCCGTCTTTCAGCCTGTCGAAGTCAGTTTCCTCTGAAAACGCTGGGGGTGTAGTGCGCAACATCCCTGGGGCCCACCTATCAATTTCTACGAATGAGGGCTTGGCGGAGGCATCGATTGGAACAAGGTCAATAGGGGACACGGAAATCTGAATTGGGAACGAAAGGAATTTGGGCGAATATGAGATTCAGTTGGCGTCGAAGATATGGTGCATCGCAAAAGAGGCTTTAGGGGTAACTGGTGGGGCTTTTGACAATGACTATAGAAACAAGATATTGGCTTTGGAGCATCGTGACCAGGGTGCGATATCGAAGAAGGGGAAAAACAACTCTTCTCAATGATTTTATGGACATTAATCATGCGAGGGTGGGGAGGTGCTACCAAACGTCGACACCTCAAGAAACTTATTACTGCAGGTGATTTTGACTGTTGTATGCTCCAAGAGACAAAATGCAGCAACTTAACAAGAAGAATGATAGGAAGTATTTGGCCCAATTCTAACTTTGAATGGGTTAGTAAGGATGCTAATGGGCAATCAGGGGGACTTCTATGTGTATGGAAGGAAGGATGTTTGGATGTACAATTTTCTTTCACCGGAGAACACTTTGTGGGGGTGGGAGCGTTGTCAGAGGGCAGAATATGTTACTTAGTGAATGCGTATTCAGAATGCAATATGGCAGGAAAACGCCGCTTATGGGATAGCTTAAGGAAGTTGAAAGGGGAGTTTGTTGAGGGTGATTGGTGTATAGCAGGAGATTTTAATGCAATTATGTCACAAGAGGAAAGATCTGGGGGCTCAGCCAGTTTTAGCGCCACAGAGATGAGGGAATTTTCGGCTTTCATGGAGGATATGGGCTTGATTGACTTGCCAGCCCTTGGCAAGAAATTTACTTGTTTTTGCTCAAATGGGAGAGCTAGCCGTATTGACAGAATATTGGTGTCCGGTGGATTGGTGGCAAGATGGAACATTTCTGTGCAGTGGGTTGGAGCTCGTGACATCTCTGACCATTGCCCGGTATGGCTGTTGAGCTCTTCATCGAACTGGGGACCGAAGCCTTTTAGATTCAATAACTGTTGGATGGATCATGCAGATTTCGTGCAGTTTGTGAAGGAGGTCTGGGACTCATGTGTAGTGAGGGGGAGAGGCGACTATGTTGTTAAAGAAACACTCAAATGGTTGAGTGATAAATTGAGAGGATGGAATCGCGAGGTATTCGGCATCAAAGAGTTACAGACTGAGAAGATTGTGCAAGATCTGAACGAATAGGAAGAAACGGCTACTCGGGGTGGGCTCTCTAATGAAACACAAAGGAGAGCTCTTAGTACCCAGTTCTGGAATGAACTCCATTCCAAGGAAAGCCTTTTGGCCCAGAAGTCAAGGGTAAGGGGGTTGGCTGAGGGGGACACTAACAGTAGATTCTTCCATTCTTGTGTAAGGGGGAACCGGCAAAGAACACAAATTCTGAAATTGAAGGTGAATGAGGAGTGGGTGGAAGATGTGGATGGTATAAAGCTAGCGGTAAAGGAACATTTTGAGAAGAGCTACAAAGAAGAATCATTTGCAAGGCCGAAACTGGATGGTATCTCTTTTAAACAAATAACAAGTGAGGATAATGATTTTCTCACAGCACCTATAACCATTGATGAGGTCAAAGAGATTGTGTGGGAATGCGACGACAACAAATGCCCGGGGCCAGATGGTTTCAATCTCAATTTCTTCAAGAGTTGCTGGGAAATTGTGAATCCGGAGGTTATGAAGTTTATTGATGAGTTCCAGAGGAAGGCGAAACTACCAAAGGCAATAAGTGCTTCGTTTTTGACACTTATTCCGAAAGTTAAAAACCCCCAGGGGCTAACGGAATATAGGCCCATAGCACTTATTGGTAGCTTGTACAAGATTTTGGCAAAGGTGTTGGCGGGAAGGATGAAAAAGGTGATGAAGACTGTGATTTCGGATTGCCAGAATGCTTTCTTAGCGGGACGCAACATCTTGGACGGTGTGGTAGTGGTGAACGAAATCCTTGATATGGAAAAACGGAATAAAGAGGGATGTGTGGTGTTGAAGGCTGATTTCGCGAAAGCATACGATTCTGTTAATTGGACGTATCTTGACTATATGCTGGGGAGACTGGGGTTCAATAAGAGGTGGAGGAGATGGATGAGGGTATGTGTCTCGTCTAACTCTATTGCGGTCTTGGTGAATGGTAGTCCATCGGGAGAGTTTGTGGCCCAAAAAGGGTTAAAGCAAGGTGACCCTTTATCCCCTTTTTTGTTTCTTGTGGCGGCGGAAGGTTTGGCGGGTTTAGTTCGCAAGGGTGAAGAAGCTAATTGCCTAAAAGGTTTCCAGGTAAGTGAACAACTCTCAGTTTCATTATTACAGTTCGCGGATGACACAATCTTTTTTTGTGATGGAAAAGACAAGAGTATTTGGAGCATCAAATCAATATTGAGAAGCTTTGAGTTGGTTTCGGGCCTGAAAGTAAATTTTGCAAAGAGTAATGTCATTGGCATCAACATTGAAAGAAGAGTGTTAGATGGCATCTCACATTTTCTTGCATGCAAGGTGGGATTGGTTCCTTTCAAATTTTTGGGTGTACCGGTTGGTGCTAACCCGAGAAGGGTGGCCACATGGCAACCTATAATCGAAGCTATCAAGGCTAGACTGACTAGTTGGAAAAGCCGGCAACTATCTTTTGGTGGTAGAGTTACACTTATAAACTCGGTCCAATCATCACTGCCATTATATCTCTTCTCATTCTATAAGGCACCAAAGAAGGTAATTGATGAAATTGTAAGGCTCTAAAGAAGGTTCTTATGGGGAGGCGATGAAGATCACAAGAAAGTTGCTTCGGTTAGCTAGGAATTGATTTGTCTGCCCAAGGAGCGGGGAGGGCTTGGTATTAAAAATCTAGAAGCCTTCAATTTGGCCTTTCTAGCAAAGTGGAGGTCGCGATATCTAGTAGAAGAAGAGGGCTCTTTGTGAAAGAAAATTCTGGTGCATAGGTATGGTACTATAAGTGGTTGGAACGGTGAAGTGGGAAACATGAATAGGTGGAGGCGTACTTCATTATGGTGCCGGGACTTGAAAATAATGGGCAACGGTAACAGCATTGGTGGGGACTGGTTTATGAAGTTGAGTAGGAAGAAGTTAGGAGGAGGATCAACGATATGTTTTTGGACGGATGTCTGGCTGGGTAGGGATTCTTTCGCTAAACTCTTCCCTGCCCTCTTACATCGTGCTGGTAACATAAATGCGAAGGTTGCTGACATGGGGGAATGGAGATCGTCAGGATGGGTGTGGAGGGCGCTACCGGAGGAAACATTGCTGACGGAGGAAATGCAACAGGCTGAGGAACTCGCAACCATTCTGTAGGGGGTGGAACCCGAAAGAAATAAAGGCGACAGATGGATATGGTTGCGTGACGCAGCTGCTGGTTTTTCGGTGAAAAACTACTATGACTGGCTGGTTTCTTCTTTTGCAGGTACCCGAGAACTGTTGGAGGACCGTAAGATGAAATCATGCACAAGATTGTGGAAAACTGACGCTCCATCAAAGATTGTAATTTTTTCATGGAGATTATTGCTAAACAGGTTGGCCCCTCGGGATGATTTAACAAGAAAGGGCATCCTGACGTCGGCCCATGATCGGTGTTGTGTCCTATGTTTCAAGGAAGATGAATCAGCAGCTCATGTATTTTTTGAGTGTGATGTTACTAAAGAAGCGTGGAGACTTGTGAGTCAATGGATGGGGGTCCCCAGGACTGAGACCATGGATATGGTGGAGAACTTTATGGAATTTGGGAAACTAGTGAAGGGAAAGAAGGCGAAAAGAGTCAGACACTTGATTTGGATGGCGGTAACGTGGAACATTTGGAGAACCAGGAACAATATTATGTTTAGAGGGGAGGTGGCTGCGATTCCATCTATTCTTTACAACGTGAAGTTCAGCGCTTGGAGTTGGTTCATGGCTAGGAATGGCCGAAACTGTGGAGTTACTTGGTCGGATTGGTTACATTGCCCGCTGGGCTGTTTTCTCTCATTGCAACACTTTAATGACATTTGCCTTTTCGTTCTTTCGGGGGTACTTTTTTTCCTCCTTGTGTCTTTTTCCCATTGGGTTTTGGCCCTTGGAGGTTTTAACGAGGCCCCTTGGTTGTAAGGGTTGGTGCACCCCTTGTGCCCCCTTTTAATACCAAATTATTTATCTAAAAAAAAGGTGCCTTATGTTGCGTTAAAAACACACTTAGAGCAAGTGTACTCTTTCGCAGAAGTAGTATAAAAGATTATCGTCTCCATAGGGATTAAATAACAAGTACCAAACAAATCAAGATTGTCTATTGTTTAGACGAACTAATAATTGAGTTGTAATGAAAACAAATAAAAATAAATAAATAACAATAATTAAAATACTAGATTTAATAAATGGAGAGAGGTCTAGGATCACAGTATCATTTGCAAACTTCGATTCCCATATGTCTAATTCCTACTTGAATTCCTTTATTTTATTTAATTATCAATCCCTTTACTAAACCTATTAATCCGTTTGGTCATTCGCGATTAATATTCTTTTTCCTAAATTAACCATTGTTTTGTCATGCAAGAATTTAAATTTAAGAAAAGCATAAAGAGCGAAAAGGTTGAATGATTGGAAGACTAAATTAAGGTTTGTCATGTAATAATTATAGCCCCAATTATCCTATAGGTCCACCAACTAATTGCAGTACGGTCGCTGATCAACTAATTGATTATGAACATGCATATGGTAGCTAATCCTAATTATGTGATAAAAACAATCGGACAATATTAGTTGAAATAAAACTGGAATCTACTTTATATATCATCAAAACATATGCCAGCACATTTACAATTTTAGACATTAGCAAATTTTGACATTTGTCACAATTTAGGGGCAAAATAGACAATTCACCACATAAAGACAAAATGCTACAGTATCACTACAGTGCGCTACAGTGACATTTCTGACGCGCTACAATACCGCTTATGTCACTCTACAGTACGCTACAGTGACGTTTCTGGCGCGCTACAGTACCAATACAATTTTTTTTAAAATTCAATTTTTTTAAAAAAAACTGATTTTTTTTAAAAAAAAAATTATACAATGTTTTTTTTTAATTTTTTTTTAAAAACGTTTGTCACTATTTTTATAAAAACAATTAGTCACTATAAATCAATTTTCACTATTTTTATAATGTACTCAAACTACTAAATGTAATAAAATAATTAGTCACTATAAATCAATTAACCACTATCCATTGTCAAAAAAAGAATTGTAAAAAAACTTTAACCTCTACCAAAAATTACAAAATAACTACTAAAACTAATCAATTTAACTACTTTTGTTAAAATCAATCAATTTAACCACTACAAAAAATTATCAAGTAAATATTTTATAATTACTAAAAAGTGAGGGACAAAAAACTGATTGAAAACTGCAATCAGAAGCTGCAACTGACGCAGCAAAAGGACAAAAAACAGCAAATTTTAAACCAACTTTTTTTCAGTTTTTTTCCAATTTTTTTTCTTCGGGTTTTCTTTCCATAAAAATTCACTTTTTTGTTAGTTTTTTATACTAAAAACATAATTTTTAAACTATTTCTATAATTTACTCAAACTACTAAAATTAATCAATTTAACTACTATCAATTGTTAAAAAAAACCATACATCTAACAATAGTTTCAAAATTATTTATTCCAAAAAAAAAATTATTAAATTAATATCACACTCAATAATTAAATAATTTAAAATTTACTATTTACTATAATCTCTCTATTAAAACTACTAAAATCAATCAATTTTTCATGTAGTAAATAAAAGCAATCAATTTAACCACTAACAATTGTAATATTAAATCATATAGAAAAAAGGAGAAAACATGTGGCAACGGGAGCGGCAACGGGAACGGCAACGAGAGAAGGACAACGAGATTGGCAACGAGAGAAGGACAACGAGATCGGCAACGAGAGCGGCAACGGGAGTACCAACAAGAGAGGGAACGAGAGCGCTAACAAGAGAGGGAACGAGAGCGACGGGGCTGCATATTTTACCTTTTACTCCATTATTAATATTATAAGAAGATACCGAACTTTACAAAATTACTTACTTATAATTAAACGAATGTGATTTAATTAATATTAAATCATATAGAATAATATGAGTTAACATGTGGCAACAGGAGCGACAACGAGAGACTGGCAATGGGAGCCGCAACGGGAGTGACAACGAGAGAGGTAACGAGAGCGCCAACGGGAGTGCCAACGGGAGGGTCAACGAGTATGCAAACGGGAGTGTCAACAGGGATGCATATTTTACTTCTAATGTCCAAATACATTATTATGGATCAATGTAATTCTGATTGTCAATATCCTTTATTTTCTTCGACTCAATATAATTTTCATTTGTATCTTATATGACATAATACCTATCTTTTTCCACTTTGAATTTCAAATCATACATTTTGGACATTGTTCACAACTTATGATTATCTTCCAAATTACTATTATGACTTCATGGCAATACACCGACCATATAGTATCACTCGTGCGTATGCACGGGTAAAATACTAGTTCAAATAATAAACTATAACATAAAGGTTTCTAAACTGGCAAGATCCACCTAAGACCCTAGAAGAGGATTTAGCTATCCAAAGTCATAAAGAACAATAAAATAGAAATTAGAGTCATGAATTACGGAGATAAAAATAACCCGAAAATTAGAGAAATTATTATATTGAGTCTCCAGTCTCCTTTTTCTGCTCCAAAGCTCTCTCACGGTGTCAATAACAGATACCCAATTCTTCCTCTCTCTCTCACTGTCCGTGTTGTTTTTCCTTCTAATCTTTGTGAATGTGCGGCTCCCTATATGTTGTCCATTCACCGCTTCCTTATATTGTGTGCGGCTCCTTCCTTCGCTTGCTTAATTCAAGTGCAGCACCCTATTTAGATATGAAGCCTAGGGTTGCGTGCTTTTACTATGGCTGATTGCTTCCAAATCTTCCTGATCACGTCTTGAATTTGAATCATGGGCTTAATCATAATAAGTCTTCTTTGGACCACTTTCTCACATGGGCCCATATATATATATATATATATATATATATATATATATATATATATATATATATATATATATATATATATATATATATATTAAGTGGCTTTAAAATGGGCTTTTTATTCTTTTTCATATTTTTCTCTTTTCTGCAAAACAAGAACAAATTTAGTTAGTAATTTATATTATTAATAAAAACTGCTCTAAAAAAATGACTTAAAGTGTCTCTAAAAATACACTATATTGGAGTTTATCACCTTACCTTTTAATTATCTTGGTTTCCCGGTTTTTAAATGTAAGCCTTGAAAAATACATTTATTAAAGGCTAAACTTTCCTCCTGAAAAGGCTCTCTTTATCTATCATGGGTAGAGTACAACTTGTTAATTCTGTTCTTAGCAAGATGGTTTACAGCTTCCTCATTTATGTTTAGTCTGTTAATCTTCTCAATACTGTGGATACCTAGATTAGAAAATATTGTGTGGTCTGATGATATTAATACTAGGGAAATTGTTATTGTGGCCTGGATTAAGGTGTGCAAGCTCTTTCAAGAAGGCGGTTTGGGTCTGCGGTTTATCAAAGCTGGGGTGTTATTAATACTAGGGAAATTGTTATTGTTATAGTTCACATGCATGCAAAAGATGGGGTGTTATGGGTTGTAATGGGGTCATGGTGAATTAGTGCAGGGTAGGAAATAAGAAAGAAAGGATAATCAAAGGGCTAAAAACAAGAAATGAATAGTAACCTTTGAAATCAAATATGGAGCTCCTATCTATTTTACAAATTTTGTCCAAACTCCAAATTAATTTCACTTCCTTCTTCACTCCTTTTTTATTAAGTCGGCTCTTTTTGATTTGCCTTTGCTCTTGAGTATTTTTTTTATTTGCATTTTCCTCCTTCTTTCTTTTTTTTTCACTTTTTCTTTCACTTTTATTTTCTTAGGAGGAAAAGGTGCTTTACATTAGTCACTCCTATTTTTTTTCAGTCCTGACAAGATAGGCAACTAAAATATAGCACGAATTTGTAATTTCCAACAGTTGCTCCACATTTAATTTCAAATGATTACCACACAAAAATAAAAAAAATTATATCAGGGTACCAAAGAAATATATAACAAGTAGGCTCAAAGGGGGCAACTAATGGATAAATTCAACAAACAACTCTGATGCCAGAAAAATACCTAAATTCCCCAAATCTTTTTACATGATGCAAATCAATTTTCGCCTTGAAATGGTCAAAAGACAAATTCTAGAATGTAGCAAATTGGGAAACACACTCATAGAAAGAAAATGGGTAAAAATTTATGATTTAGTATCGATCCCCTTATAAAGGCTCAAATCTCACATTTAGAAGCTAGTTCACAAAAAGTATTCAACAGGCACAAATGCTAATTATCAACTTCCTAAGGGCATGCATCCTCACAGTTACAATTAAGCACAAATCTGTCAAGTAAATTAATCATAGGATCCCCTAAAAGCAAAATCTCTATTTTTTTCAACTTTAAGCGTAATTCATTCAAAACGAAAAATTGCTATCAACATGTTTAGTGGGTAAGTGCATTAATTGAGATCAAGTGACAAGATATAATATCCTCCCCCACACTAGCATGAAGCATGGTCCTTAATGCAAAATATCAAATTGGCACAAAAATAAATAAATGAGGGAGAGTAAGAATGACTTCCCTAAGAGAGCTTGCAGTCTGAGCTTATTCCTAAAAACAAAACAAAACAACAAGAAAAAAAAATAAATGAAAATAAAACCCAGGTTGCCTCCGGCGAAGCGCTTGTTTAACGCCATGAGCCTGACGATAGTTGGTGCTTAATATGGGGGCTCTCCGAGAGCAAATTTGACATCTAACGCAGTGCACCTTCGTAGCTTTCTAACAATGTGATTCACATTGTTCTTTCTTTTTCCATGTGGTGGATGAACTTCAAAGGATGGTGAAATTTTTATTTTATCTTCATCCACCGCTATGTTAGGATCCTACAAAATAATATTTTTTTTCCAAAACGTCCTGCATCTTTAAATCACTAAAAATGTTAGTTTCAACCACATCATCAAAATAAAGAGAAGTTAAAGAAGAGAAATTTTCATTGGAATTTAAAGCTTTAATAACATCATCTTCTTTACCACTCCTTAAAGTTACATTTCCGCTGTGAACCTCATGTTTACTTCAGGCATCCCCCATACGGCCCACTCTTTTTTTTAGAAAACGCAGCCCAGCCTACACAAACCAGCGGGGCTCACTATTTGCACCCCCCATTTTTAATACAATACCACTTGTTGTTAATCGCACCCGCTTTTTTTAATTATAACCCATTGCGTTTTTATTACACCGTAATGCTTTCAAACTAATTTTCTTTTTTTTTTCAAACAATCAAACTCACATAAAAATAGGTTGTTACTAATGGTCACTCTGAGTTTAGCTTGTTTGACTGTTAGTAGCAGCTCTGGTTTTCAAACGGGCTATGGGTGATGACCACTCTGAGTTTCGCTTGTTTGGTCATTACAAATGCCTATCCCAATTTCAAAATACTTAAAAAACACCAACCCACAAACAATTTCTACCCAAGAACTACGTAGCTTTGATTTCTCCATCGCACCTGGAGATACATAGGAGCAGGGGCCCACTCCTGTCAAGCGTAAAAAACTAAAACTTTTATTAGGTCTTCCTTTTCAATTTTGCAAATAATAGAAAGGGTAATTTAGAGTGTTTTCTTTGAATTAACTTTTTTTCTACACATTAAATTAAAAGGTAACCTTTTTTTGAAAGGATGTTGTGGGGTGCTAATACCTTCCCCACACATCATCGACCCCTGAACCCAAAAGTAAAGGTTTTTTTTAATGTTTTTCCTATTTAATAAATATTGATGGCGGCTTCATTTTCAAATGACGAAGAATCCCTCCTTCGGATTTTTCGGTCGCTACAGCTGGCGACTTCACAGGGGACCATTTAAGAGGGTCAAGCCTAATTTAACTAAATGTGTAGATTATTGTTAATTTAGTACTTTGTTTACCTTTAGCGCTTATATTTGCATGTCTATTTTATTTATTTATTTATTTATTTGCTTTATTGAACCTTATGGTAGATGACCTTTGTACTATTATCTGTATTTCTTTTGTAGCTTGGGTAGTCTAGGTATTAGGCCCATATCACACACGTCACTTACACATGTTTATTCACACACTTCTGAGTGGGGCCTTATACCCGGGTCTGAAAATAACCTAGGACGAGTGGAGATTATTAGTGACAGTCATTCTGGATTTTATCTGTCTGGCTCTCATGAAAGTCTCAGCCTATAGTGAAACAGCCTAATCTGGCGAGTCTAAGGGAATGTGCGGGTTGGTTGTCGCCCATAGAACTTATGGGAAGATTATTATGTAACTACAGTTGGAAGTGCAAACAAATGCCATTGCCGCTTTGAGCCAATTCTATGACTCTTCATTAAGATGCTTCACCTTCATAAATTTCCACATGAAAAACTTGCCTCAATGCTACAAATCAGTAAAGAAAATTTGAAGCTCCAAAAGAAAAATCAAAATCACATTGTAGGGTTCCCACAAGAGTATCTGGAAAGTCAAATGAAGTCCTTCGCCGATACTAGAAATTGGGGTCCTTTTAAGCAAGTGTTGGCTTTGACCATCTTTGGCATTGTTCTATTTCCACGCCTTGAAAGGTATGTGGACACAACAGCTATTGGTGTCTTCCTATCCTTTAAAGATGAAGAAAACCTATCCAACCCAATTCCATCCATTCTCGCAGACACTTACTGTTCTTTCACTCATTATAGTGAGCTAAAGGGAAAGAAGATATCTTGCTGCCTACACGCCTTGTATGTTTGGCTTCTCACCCATGCTTTCATTAACAAAGTTAAAGTAGAAGGCCCAATTGAAGACGCTAGAGGGTGTGAAGTGAAGACGATGAACACTAGTGAATGGTTGCTTGTGCTATGGGGCCTCCATGAATACAAGGTCTGTTGGCACCCATTATGGTGGAAAGATAGGTCTGCAGTAGTTTTTCAATGTGGAAACTTTCAAAATGTCCCACTCATGGGGACAAGATGATGCATAAATTACAACCCTTCTTTGACTCTAAGACAGTTGGGGTACCCCATGCGAAATCCGCCCACCGAAGACATGTTAATCCCTTTTTACCTCCATGAGGGAAGCCCAAAAGAGGTTGACATGCTCCGGAAGATTTCTCAAGCGTGGGATATGGTTGTCCGCAAAGGACAAGATCTTACTAAAAGGGGCGGCGATAAGGAACCCAGCTTTCCTCAATGGCTCCAAAAAAGGATCCAAGACACCCGATTGCCTTACCGAAGCGCACTACGGGTTGAGGAAGAAGCACTTGAACCTACCCTTCCCACGGTCGAAGATTTAGATAAACTCAAAAGCCGAAGAAGAAAAGAAGGGCTTACGGGCAGAGTTAGAGAAAATGCTCCTAAAAAACCAGAAATTGGAGGAGGAGAACGCAAGTAAGTCATTGGCCATTGAAGATAGCCGCAAGCGGCTTAAGATTGAAGAAAAGAACAAACAAGAGGTTCAAAAGTACCTGAGAGGGGCAAAGGAAGAACCAAAACGATGCAACTTGAAAATGAACCAAGCCGTTGATGATGCGCACAAGTGGAAGGAGTTATTGAAGAATCAATGATTGCTGAAAAAACCACACAGAGCCTGATGGTGAAATCAAAAAGAGAGTCTCGGATATTAATAGCTGAATTTGAAGAACAAGTGAAAAGTATCAGGCGGGATAAAGAGACAATTAAAGAGATACTCCGAGAATACCAACAAGCCTTGAGAAGGGAGAAGGAAAAATCTGATGAGCTGAAGAACCATATCAGATATCAAGAGGAAGTTTACCACCAGTTGAAGACTGAAAGCATCTATTAGGAGAGCCGCTTTGTGGAGTTGGTCAGCAGGATAGAAAACCATGAAGTCTTCATAGAATTGAAGAATGAAAGCTTATACTGGAAAGACAAATTCTCAACGTTGGCGTGGCTGGCCAATGAAGCTATCATGGGTGTCCCAGAACGTCTAAAGAAGGCTGACGTGGCAATGCACCCATTTAACACCCCGATCCAAGTTTGCGAGTTTGTGGAATTTTGCAAGATCCTGATTACAGAACTTAGGGAGAAAGCTGGTCGCACTACCAGTTAAAAAGAGAGAGGAGTGGAAAAATGAAAGCCATGTGCACTTGAGTGAAATTTAAAAGAGCATTATATTTTTCCTTTCAAAGATTTTATTTCAAAAAAAGATGTTGTACTTTCCCCCATCAATGAAGTTTGTTGTTTCGCCTGTTGATCCTCTTTTCTTCAAAATATTTGAAACGTCAATGACAAATCAGGACGCACTTACGATTCACGGCCAAAAAAAAATAAGACTCATGCACACATGAATCACTCATCTCTTCATCCATTCATATACTCATATCATGTATCCCATCAATAGAGAGTAAAAGACAAGCTGGTGCGAAGCAAATCAGGACAATCCGCATCAGGATAACCCAGATCAGAACAATCCACATCAAGATGACTTTGGTCAGGATAATCAGAACCTAGGCAATCAAGAGCTTAGGGCAGAAATAGACGGGATGAAAGAACACATGGCTGAAATCTTAAAGGTTTTACAAGCTTTGAGGAACGGAAATGCGGATGAAGATGTCTCCGCTGGGAATACTGAAAACCAAGTTTCCAACCCTCATTTTCCCAACGGACCCGGGATCCCACATTCAGTGTACCCTACTGGGGCCAATGGCCTCCTTACGGACTTCCGCAAGGTTACATACCTCTGACGGCCAACGCCAATTCGGAAGACGATCCCTCAAGAGTCGTGGGCCAAAAACAGCCTGCTCCGACAGGTCAGGATGGTAATCCGGGGGCGCCATAGATTCAAAAACCGAGCCCTGTCGTTGTGCCACAAAGATTCCCACTTGGCTACACTCCACCGCTGATAGTCGATGCCCAAGCTCAGGGGTCCAATCTCAGGAACCCCACTCATTCACATATCCCAAATGTGAACCCAGCCATAGTTCCGATGATTCATCATTACTTTGGTATGAGTGGGCTCCCTCACAATTACTCTATGAAGAACCCTCAAGCCAAAGACAAACTACAAATGCTTGAGGAAAGGTTGAGAGCAGTTGAAGGATCCAATGTTTGTGCGAGAGATGCTTATGATTTGTGCCTCGTCCCTAACGTAGTAATCCCTCCTAAGTTTAAGGTGCCGGACTTCGACAAATACAGAGGGTCAACCTGCCCCGTGAGCCACTTAACCATGTATTGCAGGAGGACGGCTGTGTTTGCTCATGACGACAAACTACTCATTACTACTTCCAGGACAGTCTATCTGGGGCAGCTTCGAGGTGGTATATGCAATTAGAGCATGCCCATTGTGAATATATGCCTTGACAGGAATAATCTGGTTTTGATGATCGACAAAAGAAAGTCAAAAAGGACTAGACTGCAAAAAGCGGAAAAATGTAATCAAGATCAAGTCAAGAGTGGTTCTACTGTTGTGTGTGTATTAGGACAATTTGTAAGTGAAAATAAAGCTCTCTAAATATAAAATAAATCACACACTCACAATATGTTTAATAAAAATAATTTTGCATGAAAATATTTTTAAACAAATCCCATGCATGCATAATTGAATAGGACAAGCACATATGATATGAAAATGATTTTTGGAAAGCATATAATCGATTGTTGCATGCATACAATCGATTCTTATGGTATAAGGGAGTGAAACATGTTTTTAGGAAGGCATACAATCGATTTTAGCATGCCATATTCAAGCAAGAAATCGATTTCAAGACTTCCTCATTCAAGAAAAGAATTGATTCCTTCTCTCTTTTATTTTAGCTTCACAATCGATTCTTTCCTTTTTCCTTTGATGCACATAACAGGCACATAATCGATTCTTTCATATTTTTAACATAGCACATAATCGATTCATCCATGTCCTTAAAGAAAGCATAATCGATTTCCTCTTTCTTTTAAGGAAGCAACTAATCGATTCCCTCATGGTTTAAATAAGCATATAATCGATTTGCACATCCCTTGTTTTAAGCACAAAATCGATTTGCATCTTACTCATTCTCAAGCATATAATCGATTGTCAATTTCAGTTCATTCAGGCAAACAATCGATTCTCACATTTCCATAAATGTTTCAACGGTCATATTTTCTATACGCCTATAAATAGAGGCCTCACTCTTCACTCTCAAACACACCTCACACTTGCATCTGAAATTCTATTATTCTTCTCATCACTCTCACTATTCTTACACTTGCTAAATATTTTATTTTGAGAGCTTTATATTTCATATAGTTTGAATTGTAAACTTGTGCTTCAATTTGTTTTATCCACACTATTGAGTGTGTTATCAAAATCCTTTGTGTTTCTTATTTTTGGGTGTGATCCCAAGCTATTCAAGAGAGGTGATATCTCTTGGTGTTTTCATAGAGAGGTGATATCTCTAGGTTTTTAAAGGTCTTTTAAATAGGGAGGTGATATCGCTGGTTTTTGTAAAAAGGTTTTTGGTTGTAAAGGTTTCTAGCTGAACTTGTTTTAAAAGCTAGTAATTGATTAAAATCCCTTGGAGTTTTCCTTGGGGACTGGACGTAGGCACTAGGAGGTGACCGAACCAGGATAAAACTCTGCGTGTCTTCTTCTTTCCCTTCATCTCTTTTATTTTCCTTGCAAGTTATATTTATTTCCTTATCGCTCTTATTCAAATCAAAACATTTTCTTAAGCAATTTACTTTACTTGATCAACTTGCTTTTAAAGACTTTATTTTTTAAGTGCTATTTTTAATTTCACAATTCACCCCCCCTCTTGTGTTTGAAGTCACTTGGTCAACAAGTGGTACCAGAGCTAGACTCTTGGTAAAGACTAACTGTCTCAAGAGTCAAGATGACTTCAAACAATGACTCCTTAAACAGACCCTCATCTTTCAATGGTGAAGGGTATGATTATTGGAAAACAAGAATGAAAATTTTTATTGAAGCATTAGATTGTGATATTTGGGATGCTGTCGTAAATGGTCCATTTGTTCCCACTCATCTTGTTAATGATGAAATGGTGAACAAACCTAGATCTCTTTGGACCAAAGATGAAAAAGAAAACGTTCAATACAATTTGAAAGCTAAGAACATCATCACAACTGCATTAAGCATTGATGAGTTCTATCGCGTATCACATTGTAAAACCGCCAAGGAAATGTGGGACGCCCTTCAAGTGACCCATGAAGGTACTACCGAGGTCAAAAGGGCTAGAATGAACACATTAACTCATGAGTATGAACTATTTAAGATGAAACCGGGTGAAACCATCCAAGAACTAAACAAACGTTTCATCCATATAGTTAACCATCTTAGAGGTCTTGGAAAATCTTTCGAAAATGAGGACTTGACCAATAAAGTTCTGCGATGCCTAAATAGAAATTGGCAACCCAAAGTCACAGCTATCTCGGAATCTAAAAAAATTTCTTCTATGGACTTAACCACCTTGTTTGGTAAATTGCAGGAACATGAGCTCGAATTAAATCGACTCATTGAAAGTGAGGAAGGTGAAAAGAAAAATAAAGGACTTGCGCTAAAAGCATGTATCAAAGAAAGTGACACGGAAGATTATGATAGCTCCAATGAAAGTGATGAAGACATGAGTGAAATGGTTAGAATGTTCAAAAAGTTCATGAGGTATAAAGGTAAACCAAATCCTCAAAGCAAAAATGAGGAAGGATCTTCCTTCAACCCAACATGTTATAAATGTGGTAAAAAGGGGCACATAAAGCTGGATTGTCCTCAAAGACAAAAATATGAGAAACCGGATAGAGATCTTCGAAAGAAATCAAAAAGAAGAAGGGCGTATATCGCTTGGGATGAAAATGATATGGAATCATCCGATGAATCCGAAAATGAGGTAGCAAAACTATGTCTCATGGTAAAGCATGAGGAAGATGAGGTAAACTCCTTTGAAACTGAACTTGATTTGACTTATGATGAGTTGCTTAGTACTTGTGAAGAACTAAATAACGAGTCAACTAAACTTAGAAAAATTGTTTCCACTTCTAAGAAAACTATTTCCACTCTTCAATATAAAATTGAAACTTTAAACAAGGAAATAGAGATTCTTAGAGAGAAACAAATTTTTGTAAGTGAAGTCTCCTCTTGCAACTCTTATAAAAATCAAAAGGAGCATATTCCCAAATGTGAAGAGTGCAATGTTTTGAAAAATAAAATTGATGATTTGCACAACACTCTTGCAAAATTCACCAGGGGAAGAGATAATCTAAATATCATTTTGGGAAACCAAAGGGGAACTTATGATAAAGCTGGTTTGGGCTATCAACCAAAGAATCATGAAAAATCTTTCAAAAAGTTTTTTAGTCCCAACATCACATTTAGTAGCCCTTTTACAAAATGTTATTATTGTGGTAGAAAAGGTCATACATCTTCTATTTGTAATGCAAGAAAGAACATTGATATGAATGACAAATGGAAGTGGATTCCAAAGGGCACAATTCCCAAGACTAACCCAAAAGGACCCAAGATGATTTGGGTACCAAAAGCCAAAAATTGATTTTGTGTTGTAGGTGTGCTTGAAAGCCAAAAGCTCAAAGTGGTATCTAGATAGCGACTGTTCAAAGCACATGACAGGAGACTAAGAGAAGTTCTCTCATTTAGCTCCAAAAAGAAGCGGACTTGTGTTTTATTGTGACAATACAAAAGGTAAAATTAGTGGCGTCGGCACTATTGGTAAGAAACCAAATCCTGTTATTGAAAATGCATTATTAGTTGAAGGCTTGAAGCATAACTTGCTGAGTATTAGTCAACTTTGCGACAAAGGTAATAAGGTCGTGCTTGATTCTTATACTTGTCTTATGATTGAAATTACTATGCACTCGTTATTACTCTTGCTATACATGGACCTTGTTTATTTTTTCATAAAAACGACGCTTTTGATGCTTTTCGAAAATTTGATAAGATCATTGCATCTATATCCGAAGTGATCACGGTGGTGAGTTCCAAAATGAGGCTTTTAAAAATTCATGCAAATTGATTTTCACTTATCGTTTGAATATATGCCTTGACATGATTTATTTATTTTTCTCGCTTTTTGATAATGCCAAAAGGGGGAGAGTTATGTGATTTGCATGTTTCAGGGGGAGTATTCTCTAAATGTTTGCATATAGAAAGGGGGAGTATAATCTGCGCTTATCTCTGATATATACATTGTTATGAAATATTCTTATCTAACCCCTTCATTGAGCAAATCTCTCCTAATGATGTTTGTCATCATCAAAAAGGGAGAGAATGTGAATATATGCCTTGACAGGAATAATCTGGTTTTGATAATCGACAAAAGAAAGTCAAATAAGACTAGACTGCAAAAAGCGGAAAAATGTAATCAAGATCAAGTAAAGAGTGGTTCTACTGTTGTGTGTGTATTAGGACAATTTGTAAGTGAAAATAAAGCTCTCTAAATATAAAATAAATCACACACTCACAATATGTTTCATAAAAATAATTTTGCATGAAAATAATTTTAAACAAATCCCATGCATGCATAATTGAATAGGACAAGCACATATGATATGAAAATGATTTTTGGAAAGCATATAATCGATTGTTGCATGCATACAATCGATTCTTATGGTATAAGGGAGTGATCCATGTTTTTAGGAAGGCATACAATCGATTTAAGCATGCCCATGGTTGTCAAACTCGCGAGTTTACTCGTACGAGTCTACGAGTTTACCAACCCAAAACGTGTCAAATTCCACGCTGAATCGTAATTTCTGTAAACTCAGTTAAACTCGGACAAACTCGCATAAACTCGGTCAAACTCGCGAGTTTAAAGCGATTCCACCGAGTTTTTGGTTTAATTTAAATTTCAGCAAAAAAGCCCAAAACGCAGTCGTTTTGGCTCTTCCACGGTGAATCCCTAGACGCGCCCTTTCATTCTTTCATCCATTCCACCGAGTTTCTTCATCTTTCAACCAAAACGAAAACCCCTCTTTCTGTCCTTCATCGATTCATCTTCTTCGTTTCAAGTTTCAACCAAACTTTCTGGGTTTTCGTTTCTTATTGAATGCTCGTTACGCTGTGACTCTGTGTTGCTGCCGTTTCTGGGTTTTCGTTCGTTGCTTCGTTGCTCTGCGTCGTCGTGCTCTCCATCTTCGTTCGTTGCTCTGCGTCGTCGTTTCCGGTTCATCTTCTTCAAACAGGTATTTTCAGTTCCTTCGTTCCTTCATTTTCGGTTTCTATTTCCGTTTCCTTCATTTTCAGTTCCTTCGTTCCTGCGTTTCTATTTCCGTTTGTTCTGCATTTCTATTTCCGTTTGTTCTGTGTTTCTATTTTCGTTCATCTATGTTGATGCTCTGTATTTGTTGATTGTTCTGCTGCATTTCTATTTCTATGCTCTGTGAGTGATTTTTCTGTTACTGCATTTCTATTTGTTGATTGTTCTGCTACTGCATTTCTATTTGTTGATTGTTACTGCATTTTTCTGTTACTGCATTTCTATTTGTGATTTGTGACTGTGTTTCTATTTGTGATGCACTTTAAATAAGCTAAAACATTCCAACTTTAGGAATTGATCGTATTTTTTATACAACTTTAATTAGTCTGAACTCTCCTCTATTTCACTAATTTTAACAAGGTACATTTAACCAACTACAAAACTCCTCATGCTTAAACCCCTCACAATACTATTTGATATTTAAAGTGCATCATTTAAAGTTGGAATGTTTTAGCTTATTTAAAGTGCATCATTTCTATTGTTCTGCTGCATTTCTATTTGTGATTTGTGACTGTGTTTGTTACTGCATTTTTATTGTGTTGTGATTGTTGCTTTAGGTTCTTGCATGTACACATAATGTCTTCAAGCAATCCAAATACAACCACTCCGAACACTACCACTCGCACTACTACTGCTCCCAAAGCAAAAACAAGAAAGAATTCTGCGGGAAATCGGACTGATATTGGATGGAAATATGGAACCGATGTTCTAGGAAATGGTAAAAAGGTCAAATGCAACTATTGCTTTAAGGTTGTTAGTGGAGGAATATCTAGATTTAAACATCATCTGGGTGGTACTAGAGAAGATTCAGAACCTTGCGCTTCGGTACCGGAAGAAGTTAAATTATTGTGTTTGAAGGCGATTGCGGAGGCTAAAGAAGCGGCATTGAGAAAAAGAAAGTTGATTGACCTTGAGGAGGAGGAAGAAGAAAATGGTGAGGAAACTCAAATTGTGGAAGTGGATGTGGATTCATCTCAAAGGAAAGGGAAATCTATAGTTTCTACATTTGCAAAGGAAAAGGCAAAATTGGTTTTGGTTCTTCCAATGCGGTTCAAAAAACCATTAATCAAGTGATGAAAAGGGATTTCAAGGAAGAGGTTGATCTCCAGGTAGCTATATATATGTATACAAGTGCTATTCCTTTCAATTGTATTAAAAATGTGGAGTTTGCAAAGATGTGTGACATGATTGGGAGGTATGGAGTCGGTTACAAACCTCCTTCATATCATGAAATTAGAGAAAAGCTTCTAAACAAAACTGTTGATCAAGTTAATATAGTAATTGAAGATAATAAAAAAGAGTGGAAGAGAACCGGTTGTTCCATCATGTCCGATGGATGGACGGATAAGAAAAGGCGTTCTATTTGTAACTTTTTAGTGAATAGTCCCAAGGGGACGGTTTTTCTTTATTCCTTAGATACTTTTGATATCTCAAAGACTGGTGATAAGGTTTATAAGATGTTGGATGATGCTGTTAATTATGTTGGAGAGGAGAATGTGGTCCAAGTAGTTACTGACAATGCAGCAAACTGGTTGTGAGCGCAATTGGAGTTCGTTTGAAATGGTAATTGAGTTATTAATTTATGGATTTCATTTACTTATAAACTTAATTTGATTTAATGTTTTTGCAAATTGTAATACTTTTTTGCTAATTTATGGTTTATTAATTTAGGTTCATACAAAGAGAAGAAATAGGCTGCATCAAAAAAAGATGAATGATTTAGTCTTTGTCATGTATAATTTGAAGTTAAAAACTAGAGTAACAAGAAAAAGTGTTTCTCTTCCATTTGAAGACATTCAATCTGATGATGAATGGATAACTGAGGATGTTATTGAAGATAATGTTGAGCAAGTTGATGCTACTAATGTTGAGCAAGTTGATGCTACTAATGTTGAGCAAGCTAATGTTGAACTAGGTGGAAGGTCAAGCAATCCGATTCCAATGGTTGATGATATTGATAATGTTGAAGATGAAGATAATGTTTCATCCGGAGCAGAGTTTGATGATGTTGGTGACTATTCTGATGATGGACAGGATTTTGTAGGAGCTTTGGATGTTTGAAGCCATTTGATAGGAGCTTTTGCTAATTGAAATACTTTTGCTAATTGGAATACTTTTTTGCTAATTCTGATGATGGTGTTAATTGGATTACTTTTGTTAATTTGATAGGAGCTTTGGATGTTTGAAGCCATTTGATAGGAGCTTTTGCTAATTGGAATACTTTTGCTAATTGGAATACTTTTTTGCTAATTCTGATGATGGTGTTAATTGGAATACTTTTGCTAATTTGATAGGAGCTTTGGAATGTTTAAACTGAATACTTTTGCTAATTATAAATAGGTTAATTTGATAAATTTTATATTTCACAGGTTCACTGATTTATGATTAAATATTTTTGACACTGCAGTAATTTTTTTTACAGTTTTTTTAGTATATTTTTTTTTTCATAGACTCTTACGAGTCTACGAGTCGAGTCTACGGTCCCCTCACGAGTCTATGTAGACTCTCGAGTCTGACAACCATGAGCATGCCATATTCAAGCAAGAAATCGATTTCAACACTTCCTGATTCAAGCAAAGAATCGATTCCTTCTCTCTTTTATTTTAGCTTCACAATCGATTCTTTCCTTTTTCCTTTGACGCACATAATCAATTCCTAGCATCAAACAGGCACATAATCGATTCTTTCATATTTTTAACATAGCACATAATCGATTCATCCATGTCCTTAAAGAAAGCATAATTGTAACACCCCGGTAAATTCTAAAATATAGAATCACCGAAATGCACTAAATGGTATACATCAGAGTAACTTCCTGTTATTGAAATATTGAACACATCTAAAATCTTTAGATAATACATAATAACTGGTTCTCTGAACCTTATAAATTTTCTGAAAATGCTTAAGTTCCAAAACTTAAGGCTTATACATAATCCTGGTGTTCAATACTCAAAACATAAAGTAGCGGAAACGATTTTACAACTTAACAACGAAAGTTATACAATCAGAACATAGAAACAATAAACGGGACAAAGGTCTAAAATATGAAACTAAGTCTTCAATGACTCCGGGAGTCACACCTGCTAACCGTGCTTTATCGCCTTTGCTTTTCCCTGTTTCTCTGTAAAAACCACAAATATGAAGGGTGAGATAAACATTATCTCAGTGAGTTCTATCGAGACCCCTTACTACTCTAGCGGTTCATTATGCCTTGTTTTGTACTCGTGGTCCTAAAAAGCAACCACGTGGAAATACATTTAGTTCCGGTAACTCTCATGCTCATGGCCCTCCTAAGCGACACATGAAGCATGCAATCTTTGTTCCATGTTTTTAGCATAACACCTCAGTCTACCTATTTTATAGGCATCTCTTGACTTTGGTGAACCCATCCCGCTATTTCTAGCAGGGGAAACATTCTTGAGTCTAGGTTTTGGGGCTCATGACTTCCCCTCCCCTAGTATGCTAACCTCTTAGGGTCGTCACCCTTTTTCCTCTTGTATTTATTATACTTTTTCAGTCTGTGTACCCGCAATGGGCTGTTAGTCATTCCAGTCAAGTACCATGTACCATATCAGTCAATTACAGTGTATAATATCAGTCAAATACCGTGTATTATTGTCATTCTTGACATATGTACTCTCGCGTTCTCTAAGTGCGGTTTTTCATTTTATTCATAACACACAAACTTTCTATCGAACATGCTCAATCTCATACCATTGTTACCTTTTCATTATTGTGGAACCTTGGGGAATGGATTAGAAGAGGTTTGGAATCATTTGGAATGGATGAAAAGGTACTTCGAAATTTAAGGTCAGAAGGTCTCACACGACCCGTGCGTGTAGGCGCACGACCCGTGTGTGGTTGAACCGTTTGTAGAAAATTTCCAGAAGGATACGCACGACCCGTGCGACTTAGCGCACGATCCGTGTGTTATCCACTAAAATTTTAGAAAGTTCCAGGGACATACGCACGACCCGTGCGACTAGGCGCACGATCCGTGCGTGTTTTAAAAATCCAGGTCTTTGTCGTATCAGATGGAGGCGCACGACCCGTGCCCAGAGGCACACGATCCGTGTGTCTCCATCAGTTTCCAGAAAACAGGTTTTTCATGCGTTATTCCATTCCATTCCGATTCCAAAATCTGTTCCGATCGTAACCCAAACTCAACATACATTAAAACAATATATTATGCCCATCTCAATCAGTCAACGATTCATAATTGAATTCACACTCTTCTTTGAGAAAACGGTTTTTAATGAGTTTCCTTTCGACAACACAAACGCATGACCATGGATTTCGAAAAGAAGATTCAGAAACACAAACACATTCCCTAAGCGAGTTATAGAACTCACCTATCGTGATGAAAATCACGCAAACACCGAGACTCCGAGAGCAGAAGTCAAACGACCCTTCAATTCCGTGAAACAGTTTTCACAGTCTGAGTCCCAAAGAAACGGCTGACCCTTGCGAGTTAACCTAGTGAGTGGAAGAACCAGCTGGGAAAATCCTTGAATCAATCTTCGATAATACCCGGCTAATCCCAAGAAACTTCTTACCTCAGTAACTGTGGACGGCTGCTCCCAGTCTACCACCGCTTCGATCTTACTGGGATCAACTGCAACACCAGTCCTAGATATCACATGGCCCAGAAACTTAACTTCGGGCATCCAAAAATCACATTTGGACGGCTTAGCGTACAACTTCTTCTCTCGGAGTACGTTCAGAACAATTCGGAGATGTTGCACATGTTCCTCAATCGTCTTAGAGAACACCAAGATATCATCAATGAACACTACCACAAACTGATCCAGATAGGGATTAAAAATCCGATTCATATAATCCATGAATACGGCTGGAGCATTGGTCAAACCGAAGGGCATCACTACAAATTCATAGTGTCCATATCTCGTACGGAAAGCGGTCTTCGGGACGTCCAAAGCTCGAACCCTGATTTGGTGATAACCGGACCTTAAATCAATCTTTGAAAATACAGAAGCTCCCCTCAACTGATCTAGCAAATCATCGATTCTCGGTAGAGGGTACTTGTTCTTGACAGTTACCTTATTCAACTGACGATAATCAATACACAATCTCATACTTCCGTCCTTCTTCTTGACAAGCAACACTGGAGCACCCCATGGTGAGGCACTCGGCCGGATGAACCGCTTGGAAATTAGCTCTTCTAATTGAACTTTCAATTCCCTCAACTCTAACGGCGACATCCTATACGGGGCTATAGAAATAGGTCCAGTGCCCGGGACCAATTCTATAGAGAATTCCACCTCACGATCCGGAGGAAACGAAGGAACTTCATCGGGAAACACATCAAGAAATTCATTAACAACTTGCACAGAAGATAAATCCTGACCTGTCTCAGTGGATGCAGACAGCATCATGACGTAAGCTTCCGCGCCTTGGAACATATAATTATTGGCCGAAGTGAAAGAAATAACAGCTTCAGAATTGGGCGGTTGTAGCTCCACTGACTCGGAGGCGAAACTGATAGTTCGATGGAAGCAATCTATAGTCACATGGTTGGCCGTCATCCAACTCATTCCTAGGACGACGTCCATGCCCTTCATTGATAAACAAATGAAGTCTACTACAAAATTCCTGCCTCCAATGGATAGAAGACAATTTTCACATATCGCTTGGGTCTGAACACTACCTTCAGCAGCAGTCTTAATGGAGATTGGTTGAGGTAAGGGAGTTAAAGCCAATCCCAACCGATCGACACAAACTTGAGATATAAAACAATGGGTCGCACCCGAATCATATAAAATACTAACGGAGTTATTAAAAAGAGATCCCATACCCCTTAGTAGATTATCTGACGGTGTGACCTTCTGGGCGTCCAAGGTGTAAACTCTCCCATGAGTTGTAGTAGCAGCAGGGTTACTTCCTTGGCTCTTCTCTTTCTCTGGGCAGTCCCGTGCAAAATGACCGTCTTTCTTGCAGAAATAACACTGGTTGGATCCCATCTGGCATTTACCCTGATGGTACTTTCCACAGTTGGAACATGTACAGAACCTTGAGGAGTTCGATGACTGAACCTGTTTCCCTTTGTTGGGGTTGTGCCTGGGACCCGTCTGATGGTTGGATGATCCAACACTCTTCTTATTCTGATGGAATACTTTTCTGCTTGCATATAACCTCTTCAAGTCACTCTCAGCTATGTGTGCTTGTTGAACCATGGCAGCATAGTTAGTATAAGCAAAAGAACTCAAACTCTGAGCAATGTCTTCCCTTAGCCCATACTTGAACCTTTCAGTTTTCCACTTGTCATTGGGAGCATACCCGGCCAAACCGAAGAATTGATATAACTCTTCAAACTTAGCCGCGTACTGACCCACAGTTGAGCTTCCTTGGGTGAGAGTCAGAAACTCGTTCTCCTTGTCGAACCTCATGGCTGTTGGAAAGAACTGCTCCAAAAATACATGCTTGAAATGTTCCCAAGTCTGGGGAGTATCCATAGTCACCATCATGGCTTTGGTATTAGTCCACCAGTTGTTAGCTTCACCTTTCAACATATGTGTTGCCAATCTCAGCTTGTCTTCATCGGTGACTTGCATAGCTACGAAAATCTTCTCGATATCATCTAGTCAATGCTGGGCTTCCATGACATCCGGTCCTCCTCTGAACTCGGACGGCTTCATTTTTAGGAATTCAGAGAAATCCCTCCTTGGGTCAACTTGAGGCTCGGGGACTTGCTGAGGCTGAGCTTGAGCATTCTGCTGCATTTGCAACATGTCTTCCATCATCTTCTGTTGTCTCTCGATCACGTTCTCGATCACGTTCTGCATCCATGCAGAATGCGGATCAATTGGTGGGTTATTCCTCGATCCTCCTGCCATAATTCTGCAAATGATACACCAAGTATTAAGTTGATCAGTCTCGATGTCTCTTAGTATCACAAGAAGCAAGATAGCAGCATTACTCGAGGGACAAAACCACCCTAACTGTCTAAGCCCGACTAGGTCGAACTGCTCTGATACCATAATGTAACACCCCGATAAATTCTAAAATATAGAATCACCGAAATGCACTAAATGGTATACATCAGAGTAACTTCCTGTTATTGAAATATTGAACACATCTCAAATCTTTAGATAATACATAATAACTGGTTCTCTGAACCTTATAAATTTTCTGAAAATGCTTAAGTTCCAAAACTTAAGGCATATACATAATCCTGGTGTTCAATACTCAAAACATAAAGTAGCGGAAACGATTTTACAACTTAACAACGAAATTTATACAATCGGAACATAGAAACAATAAACGGGACAAAGGTCTAAAACATGAAACTAAGTCTTCAATGACTTCGGGAGTCACACCTGCTAACCGTGCTTTATCGCCTTTGCTTTTCCCTGTTTCTGTGTAAAAACCACAAATATGAAGGGTGAGATAAACATTATCTCAGTGAGTCCTATCGAGACCCCTTACTACTCTAGCGGTTCATTATGCCTTGTTTTGAACTCGTGGTCCTAAAAAGCAACCACGTGGAAATACATTTAGTTCCGGTAACTCTCATGCTCATGGCCCTCCTAAGCGACACATGAAGCATGCAATCTTTATTCCATGTTTTTAGCATAACACCTCAGTCTACCTATTTTATAGGCATCTCTTGACTTTGGTGAACCCATCCCGCTATTTCTAGCAGGGGAAACATTCTTGAATCTAGGTTTTGGGGCTCATGACTTCCCCTCCCCTAGTATGCTAACCTCTTAGGGTCGTCACCCTTTTTCCTCTTGTATTTATTATACTTTTTCAGTCTGTGTACCCGCAATGGGCTGTTAGTCATTCCAGTCAAGTACCATGTACCATATCAGTCAATTACAGTGTATAATATCAGTCAAATACCGTGTATTATTGTCATTCTTGACATATGTACTCTCGCGTTCTCTAAGTGCGGTTTTTCATTTTATTCATAACACACAAACTTTCTATCGAACATGCTCAATCTCATACCATTGTTACCTTTTCATTATTGTGGAACCTTGGGGAATGGATTAGAAGAGGTTTGGAATCATTTGGAATGGATAAAAAGGTACTTTGAAATTTAAGGTCAGAAGGTCTCACACGACCCGTGCGTGTAGGCGCACGACCCGTGTGTGGTTGAACCGTTTGTAGAAAATTTCCAGAAGGATACGCACGACCCGTGCGACTTAGCGCACGATCCGTGTGTTATCCACTAAAATTTTAGAAAGTTCCAGGGACATACGCACTGTAACACCCTAAATATTTAATTAATTTATTTAATTAAGTATTTAGGCATTTATTTAATTTACTGGGTATAATTTAATTAATTAGAATTATATTAATATGTGTAGGAAGTATTAGAAGGTGGAGGTGCCAAACTAAATGGACTTGGGCTTAAGTGAGAAGCCCAAGCCCATGACTCTAGGCATATGCGAAGTGGACAAGTGCTTAGGGGTTAGGGTTTGTTGTGGCCAGTTGCGAAATTTTGAGAAAAGAGAGAAAAGAAAGAGAGGAGCGTGAGAAAGAGAGAGCAAGGGGCGGCCAAGAGAAGAGGAAGTCGAACACAAGAGGAGAAGGAGAAGAGGGATTTTGAAGATCAAGGAGAGAGGAGATCACCGTTGTTGCTGTGGCTCTGTAGGTGACTACTCCTAGGGTTCAAGCTCTTCTTCTTTGAAAGGTTAGGGGAGCTCTATCCTTCCATCTAATAGATCTCATGATAGGTCCTAGATCTAAGGTTTATACTAGATCCATGTTGTTCTTGATGTTCTTTTATGTTTCTTGATGTGTTCTTGATATGTTTTTGATGTTGATTTTACATATATATATATATATATATATATATATATATATATATATATATATAGGCGAGTTTGATTTATTGTTTGAACATGCCTAATATGTGATCTATGTGTTTGGCTTGATGATGATGGTGCTTGTGTGAGCATGAAATTCTAATTGGGTGTGTTGGTGATGCTTTGGTGTGGGTGTGTGCATAGGCGCCTAGGGCGCCATGGTGATGGTGATGATAGTTGTCCATATGGTTTTGGTGATTTTGAATAAAATTGACTTTTGGGTGAGTGAGGTTTTAGATGTTGGAAAAATATAATTTTGATGTTTTAAAATTGTGAAAAATGGATTTTAGTGTTCTTGGTTGTCGCTGGAAAAATCTGTCTTGGGCGCCCTGGTGATGGGCGCTGGGCGCCTGTTGTGCGTGCGTGTGTGCGTGTGTTGCGCGCCTGGGTGCTGGGCGCCCGTTGTGCGTGCGTGTGTGTGTCTGTTGCGCGCTGGGCGCCAGTGCGCGTGTTGCCTGGTGCCTGGGCGCCTAAGGCGCCAATTTCAGAATGTTGCCTAAATTTTTCCCAAACTTATTTTTAACATAACTTTTGACTCAGACATCCGTTTCGAACGATTCAAAAAGCGTTGTGAAGCATTTTCAGTTGTCCATCTGCGTGTACCATTTTTAAAAATAAAGACTTATTATTTCTGAAGGTTGCTGGGGCGCCCCAAGTGGCCGTTCCCGGTGATCGTTGCTGTGACAGTGAAAAGATATTTTTGATGTCTTTAAAAACTCTCTTTTGCGTACGACCAGTGATTTTAACGACTTAGTGTCAAAATGATGATTTTGACGATGATGCCCCTAGTGGCTAGTTAAATGACTGTTTTGCCCTTAGTGGCTCATATGATTTTATAATGGTGTGTAAATGACTGTTTTGTCCTTAGTGGCTCAAATTATTTTATAATGACGTGTAAATGACTGTTTTGCCCTTAGTGGCTAATATTAATTATAATGACGTGTAAATGACGATGATGCCCTTGGTGGCTAGTAAATGACGTTTTTGCCCTCAGTGGCTATTGTTTGAGCTGATGATATTTATTGTATAAGTGACGATGAAAACCCAGTGACGTTTGAGGCCCGAAAGGCTAAGTGATGTTGAGGTCTAAATGGCCAAGTGACGTTGTGTGTTGATTGTGGATTTGACAGGTGCTGCGCTACTTGTGAGTAACCGGTAAGTGACGAGTCACATAGTTGACTATGATTTGGGTATTTGTGTAATTGTGTGTTGTGAGTGGTGCAAGTCATAGTGTCTCATGCCCATATGCATAAACCCAGTGACGTTTTTGAGGCCTGAGTGGCTAAGTGACGATGAGGCCTTAAGGGCTAAGCGACGTTTGTGAAAAGGTACCTCATGCATGTGCCCGCGAGTGGGTTGCATTTCATATACCTACATGACATGAGATGAGTTATTGTAAGTGATGTGAATGATGACTGTGGTGTGAATATTTAGTGTTTTGGATGCTGATTGTTCTAGTGCGTAGCCTATGATTAGTACTTGTCATATTTTCTATTATATGGATTGAAATGATGCTCACCCTTTCCTGTTTGAATGTTACCCCCGTGTTGGTAACGTGCAGGTGATTCCCAGTGAATGCCTTAGCTTCACTTCTTGAGTCGAGTCGTCATGCTCTGATACGTAGCACCTGGGGGGATGTATTTGATGTTTTGCTGATGTACTTAAATCTTTATACTGTTGATGGGTTGATTTACTTTCCGCTGCGTTTGATGTTGGATTTTATTATGTAGTTTTCGATGATTTGAGGTCTCCCTATTGTGGAGTGCTATGTATTGCACCTTTGACGACGTACTATTTTATTTGAGACTTGAGGTTTTATTTTGACGTATGTGTGACACCCTCGGGGTGAAATCGAAAATGATTTTTGAACTCTGATTTTCTTAATTAAAATAAAAGGGTAGAAAGGGGGTGTTGCACGCACGACCCGTGCGACTAGGCGCACGATCCGTGCGTGTTTTAAAAATCCAGGTCTTTGTCGTATCAGATGGAGGCGCACGACCCGTGCCCAGAGGCACACGATCCGTGTGTCTCCATCAGTTTCCAGAAAACGGGTTTTTCATGCGTTATTCCATTCCATTCCGATTCCAAAATATGTTCCGATCGTAACCCAAACTCAACATACATTAAAACAATATATTATGCCCATCTCAATCAGTCAACGATTCATAATTGAATTCACACTCTTCTTTGAGAAAACGGTTTTTAATGAGTTTCCTTTCGACAACACAAACGCATGACCATGGATTTCGAAAAGAAGATTCAGAAACACAAACACATTCCCTAAGCGAGTTATAGAACTCACCTATCGTGATGAAAATCACGAAAACACTGAGACTCCGAGAGCTCAACCTCCCCGACAACCACGAACTCTCTTCTAATACGCTCCAACAACGAGCTTAGCTACTCCAAATCGCTTGGACAGCAGCTGATTCCGAATCCTAGCTACCCCAATAACTTCAAACTGAATGGTGGCTTGAATATGAACCTTGGTACTGATTGTATGCCTACAACAAGGACATGCAAGGTGGGTAACTCAGATTTTTCTCAAGTTGAGCTGGATTGCTCTCAAATGGTGATTTGATGGAGAAAGGAGTGTGGCTGATGAAGTTTGCATCATTGGATAAAAGAAAGGAAATGGAAAAGATTGGTGGTGTTACCTTTCACATGCATCAAGGAATCATGGAGATCCTACCTCTTCTTCCTCCCCCCTATTCGCGAGCTCTCTCCCCCTCTCTCTCAGCTCCCTCTCTTCTATTCTTTCTTCTAATTTTCAGAATGAGGCTGAATGAGAAGTGTGGGGTTGGCTGGGTTCATTTAACATGGTTAAGGACCAAAATGCCCCTCCACTCTAAAATCATTCCTTAAATACCCTTGCCATCATAATACCCTAACTTATTAACTTTGACATAATATTCTAATTATGCACAACTATAATTTATGTTAAATAAATCAATTCATGATAATCCTCTTGCTAATTTAATTAATCTAATTAGCTAATTAGGGGATGTTACAATAATCGATTTCCTCTTTCTTTTAAGGAAGCAACTAATCGATTCCCTCATGGTTTAAATAAGCATATAATCGATTTGCACATCCCTTGTTTTAAGCACATAATCAATTTGCATCTTACTCATTCTCAAGCATATAATCGATTGTCAATTTCAGTTCATTCAGGCAAACAATCGATTCTCACATTTCCATAAATGTTTCAACGGTCATATTTTCTATACGCCTATAAATAGAGGCCTCACTCTTCACTCTCAAGCACACCTCACACTTGCATCTGAAATTCTATTATTCTTCTCATCACTCTCACTATTCTTACACTTGCTAAATATTTTATTTTGAGAGCTTTATATTTCATATAGTTTGAATTGTAAACTTGTGCTTCAATTTGTTTTATCCACACTATTGAGTGTGTTATCAAAATCCTTTGTGTTTCTTATTTTTGGGTGTGATCCCAAGGTATTCAAGAGAGGTGATATCTCTTGGTGTTTTCAAAGAGAGGTGATATCTCTAGGTTTTTAAAGGTCTTTTACATAGGGAGGTGATATCCCTGGTTTTTGTAAAAAGGTTTTTGGTTGTAAAGGTTTCTACCTGAACCTGTTTTAAAAGCTAGTGATTGATTAAAATCCCTTGGAGTTTTCCTTGGGGACTGGACGTAGGCACCAGGAGGTGACCGAACCAGGATAAAACTCTGCGTGTCTTCTTCTTTCCCATCATCTTTTTTATTTTCCTTGCAAGTTATATTTATTTCCTTATCGCTCTTATTCAAATCAAAACATTTTCTTAAGCAATTTACTTTACTTGATCAACTTGCTTTTAAAGATTTTATTTTTAAGTGCTATTTTTAATTTCACAATTCACCCCCCCTCTTGTGTTTGAAGTCACTTGGTCAACACCCATATCAGGTGCTGGAAGGACCTAGTTGATGCATTTTTAGGCAATACAAATACAACATTGACATGGCTCCCGATAGGACACAACTGCAGAGCATGACAAAAAGAGATATAGAGTCCTTCAAGGAATATGCCCAATGCTGGAGAGGGTTGGTTGCGTAGGTAGTACCACCTTTGTTAGAAAAGGAGATGGTATCCATGTTCATGGATACTCTTCAATCACCTTTCTATGATAGGTTGATCGGGAGCGTGTCTTTTAGCTTCTCAGATATGATTGTCATAGGAGAAAGATTAGAAAATGGATGGAGATATGGGAAGATTGCCCATAACTTTGCTGGAACCAGTAATCAGAGAAAGCCTTTCTCAGGATTCCCTAAAAAGAAGGAAGGAGAAGCCAATGCCATCTCTAGATCCAGAAAGCCTCCCTTTAACAATCCCTGACAAACCTTCGAAATCCCTACTCAAACACCATTAGTCCCACCTCACCAAGTCAACCCAAACTATAGACCACAAAATTACCCGGAAAGAAAGGCTGTCAATTTTGACCCAATACCCAAGTCATACACAGACCTGCTCAATCACCTCATCAGTCACAACCTGATCACTCCCCGACCAATGAGACCCCTTCAATCTCCTTTCCCTAGGGGATACAACCCAGATGCTACTTGTGGATTCCACACTGGGGCAGTTGGCCATTCAATAGAGGATTGCAAGGCATTCAAATATGTGGTGCAAGACTTGATTGAATCTAAATGGTTAAGTTTCGAAGAAGATGGTCTGAATGTTGCCACTAACCCTTTACCGGGGCACGGGAAACCCTCCATTAATGCCATTGAAAATTTTGAGGGACAATTCTTGATCAGAAGGGTGGAAGACATCATCACACCTCTAGACCTCATTCATGCTGACTTGTGTCACTTTGAAAATATTATGAAGGGATGCAATGGAAAAGATTTGTGCGTTGACCCTCATTGTGTCGGGGCATGTGAAGCATTCAAGATAGTCCTTCAAGACTTGCTAGACCGACACATAATACAGGTGGGTCTTCAAAAGAAGGAGGAAGACGTGTGGACTCTCCAGTCAAATATTGACCAGAGCAAGGATATCCGGAAACCACTGGAAATCCGTTACAAAAAGGACACGAAGCTGAATCCGGCTATGCCTAAACCGATCACTATTTAAGTGCCAACTCCCTTCCCCTTTAAGGACACCAATGCAGTCCCATGGAATTACAACGTGAAAGTTCAGACCACTCCTGATGTCATTAACATTTCAGGGACTAGTGGAATGACTCAAAGCGGGCGTATTTACACCCCCGAAGGACTCAGTGGAAAGCAAACAAAAGAAGGGAAAGAAATAGCCTGTAAAGGCAAAAGCATAGAACAAGAACCTATTGATAAGAATGTGGGTAAAAGGACGCTATCGGAACAAGAAGCCAGTGAATTTTTGAAACTCATGAGACAGAGCGAGTATAAGATAGTTGATCAGCTGAACCAGACCCCTGCCAAGATATCTCTGCTGTCATTATTGCTCAGTTCCGAAGCCCATCGTGCAGCATTGATGAAAGTATTGAATGAGGCCCATGTCACCCATGACATCTCAGTCGGTCATCGTTAGAAACCTTGTTGCAAGTAATTACCTTACCTTTACTGATGATGAGATTCCAACTAAAGGAAGGGGGCACAACAAAACCTTACACATATCTGTGAAATGTGGAGATTACTCACTTGCTCGGGTGCTTATTGACAACGGATCATTCTTGAATGTGTCACCCAGATCAACCATGGAAAAATTAGATGTGGACTGTTCATACATGAGACCTATCTCGATATTGGTCAGGGCCTTTGACGGATCGAACAGGGAAGTCATCGGGGAAATAGAATTACCGGTGCAGGTAGGTCCGGAACTCTTCGTAGTGACCTTCCAGATAATGGATATCGCCCCAGCCTACAGTTGTCTCCTGGGAAGGTCATGGATCCATTCTGCAGGGGCAATTCCCTCTTCTTTACATCAGAAGCTCAAATTCATAGTGAACAACAAGTTGGTGGTTGTTTTCTGTGAAGAAGAAATGCTGGTAAATAGGTCGTCTCCCACTTAGGCTGCTGGGGAGTCTTTTGAGACTGCCTTCCAAGCGTTAGAGATTGCCAATGCGTCTAGTATGCTGAAGCCTAAGATGTCTAAGACTACCATGATGGTTGCTAAAGTCATGATAGACAAAGATTACCAGGCCGGAAAAGGTTTAGGAAAGACCGAACAGGGGATCCTGACACCGATACAGTTGAAGGAGAACAAAGATAGACGCGGGATAGGGTATTGGCCCGATCGCAACGACAAGAGAAGAATTGTGGAAGAAAAGAAAGAGCGGAGGTTAGCCAAACTTGAGGGAAGAATGCCAAATATGAAGAAGATCATCATCTGTGACATCAAGAAAATTTTTCAGAGCGCGGGAATGCTGAACCCCAATCAGGTTGCTGCAGTGGAAGATGATCTAAATGCTGAAGAAGGCGTCTTCAGTCTTGTACGCCCTTGTCCTGCAAATGAAAGGCTCAAGAATTTGGAGATCGTCGATTTTCCTGTACTTTTTTAGTTCAAAGTAATGTTTCTGTAATGCAATCCTATGGCTCTGCCCAAGGCCTTAGGACATTTCATTCGGGCACGCATGTTTCCTTTCAGTATCAGTATCAATAAAATGTCATTTCAGATTCTCCAATATATTTCAGTTTTCTTTTGCATTTGCTTTTTATTTTCTTTTGCTCGTTTTTCATTCCATCAATTCATACTAATGTAGATTTGAAAAAAAAACTCTTTGATAATAACAACGCCAATAATTCATACTGTAACTTTGATCACCCCATTAATCAAACTGAGGAAGATGTTGAAGATAACTGGGAAACTCCTCCAGAGTTAATGAGAATGATGGAACAAAAGGAAAAAGTGATTCAACCCCACGAGGAATCTACTGAGATAATAAACTTGGGCACAGAGGAAGATAAGAAATAGGTTAAAATTGGCATCACAATGAAAGACAGTGAGCGAGAGAAACTGGTTAGGCTTTTGTTTGAATATGTTGACATCTTCGCATGGACATACCAAGACATTCCTGGACTGGACCCCAACATAGTCGAGCATAAGTTATCGGTAAAGCCCGAATGCCTGCCGGTAAAACAGAAGCTAAGAAGGATGAAGCCAGATATGTAACTAAAAATCAGAGATGAGGTCAAGAAGCAATTTGATGCTGGATTCTTAGGAGTAGCAAAATATCCTCAATGGGTAGCCAATATTGTCCCGGTTCCAAAGAAAGATGGAAAGTTCGGATGTGTGTTGACTATCGGGATCTGAATAGAGCCAGCCCTAAAGATGACTTTCCCTTTCCTTACATTGATGTCCTGGTAGATAGCACGGCGCAACACTCTCTTTTCTCCTTCATGGACGGATATTCCGGATATAATCAAATCAAGATGGCCCCTGAAGACATAGAGAAAACCACCTTCATCACTCTTTGGGACACCTTCTACTACAAAGTAATGTCATTCGGCCTAAGGAATGCTGGTGCAACGTACCAAAGGGCGATGGTAACTTTATTCCATGATATGATGCATAAGGAAATAGAAGTCTACGTGGATGACATGATTGCAAAATCCAAGATCGAAGAAGAACCTGTTATCAATCTGCGAAAACTCTTTGAACGTCTAAGGAAGTTCAAACTCAGATTAAACTCTGCCAAATGTACTTTCGGCGTAAGATCAGGAAAGTTGTTAGGGTTCATAGTCAGTCAGAGGGGAATAGAAGTGGATCCAGCCAAAGTACGAGCAATATTAGAAATGTCAGCGCCTAAAACCGAAAGAGAAGTTCGTGGGTTCCTGGGAAGGTTGAACTACATCTCCAGATTCATATCCCAATTAACATCGACCTGCGAACCTATCTTCACATTGCTGTGCAAGAATCAAGAAGCAAAGTGGAATGATAACTGCCAAGAAGCCTTCGAAATGATCAAGAAGTACCTCCAAAATCCACTGATTCTGATGGCACCTGTACAGGGCAGACCTCTCATCTTGTACTTATGAGTCCGGAAAGAAAGAACACGCCATCTACTAACTGAGCAAGAAGTTCACCGAGTGCGAGACAAGATACTCATTGTTGGAAAGAACGTGTTGTGCTTTGGCCTGGGCTGCACATCGTCTGAGGAAGTATATGCTGAGCCACACGACTTGGTTGGTATCTAAAATGGATCCAATCAAGTACATTTTTGAAAAACCCGCACTCACAGGAAGAATCGCCCGCTGGAAAATGCTACTATCCGAATACGACCTCTTGTATGTCACTCAGAAAGCAATCAAAGGTAGTGCCTTAGGTGAATACTTGGCGCACCAGCCCATTGAGGATTACCAATCAATGCAGTGTGATTTCCCAGATGAAGATATAATGGCTCTATTCGGAGAAGGGAAATCTCCAGACAACGAAAGGTGGAGAATGTCATTCGATGGCGCTGCCAGTTTGTATGGGCATGGGGTCGGAGCTGTATTGATTTCTCCGGATAACCGCTTCAAACCATTTACGGCTAGACTGAGCTTCTATTGCACCAATAACATCGCAGAATATGAAGCGTGTGTCCTAGGCATCAAAGCGGCCCTTGAATGGAAAGTCAAAAGACTCGATGTATATGGGGACTCAGCCTTAGTCATCCATCAGATAAAAGGTGACTGGGAAACAAGGGATTCCAAATTGATTCCCTATCGCGATCACATCCAAAAGATGATTGAACAGTTTGAGGAGATCACTTTCCACCGCCTCCCTCGTGAAGAAAATCAGTTGGTGGACGACTTAGCGACTTTGTCATCAATGTTCAATATCAATGACAACAAAAGTCTGACATTCATCCGAATTCAACATCGAGACCTACCGACACATGATTGTGTGGCAATCGAAGAAGAGCCAGATAATAAACCTTGGTATTACGATATCAAGCACTATATCACAAGCAGAGAATATCCTCCTGGTGCCCCTGAGAATGATAAGAGGACACTTAGGAGGTTGTCAATGGGTTTCTTCCTAAACGGGGAAGTGCTTTACAAGAGAAATCACAATATGGTCCTCCTCAGATGCGTAGCAAAAGAAGAAGCAGAAAGAATTATGAAAGATGTCCATGAAGGCTCATTCGGAACCCATTCTAACGGGCACACCATGGCAAGAAAAATCTTAAGGGCCGGCTACTACTGGTTGTCAATGGAGACCGGCTGCTTTAACTACGTGAGAAAATGCCACAAGTGTCAAATCTATGCTGATAATATCCATGTGCCACCTGCTTCATTGAATGTCCTAACAGCACCATGGCCATTCTCAATGTGGGGAATGGATGTCATCGGTCCCATCGAACCTAAGGCATCAAATGGGCATCTTCTTGTCGCTATTGATTATTTCACCAAATGGGCCGAGGCCACTTCTTATGCCAGTGTAACAAAATCTGTGGTTGTCAAGTTCACAAAAAGACATTTGATCTGCTGTTACGGTCTTCCAAATAAAATCATCACGGATAATGGGACCAACTTGAACAACAAGATGATGAAAGAGTTGTGTGACGACTTCAAAATCCAACATCATAATTCCTCCCCATACCGTCCAAAGATGAATGGGGCAGTCGAAGTGGCAAATAAGAACATAAAGAAGATTGTGCAAAAGATGGTGGTGACCTTCAGGGACTGGCATGAAATGTTTCCTTTCGCTTTGCATGGGTATCGGACCTCAGTTCCCACTTCAACAGGGGCAACACCATTCTCACTAGTATATGGGATGGAAGCAGTTCTTCCCATCAAAGTCGAAATACCCTCTCTGCGAGTGCTAATGGAAACAAAATTAGAGGAAGCAGAATGGGTTCAAGCTCGCCTGGATCAGTTGAACCTCATAGAGGAAAATAGAGTGGTTTCTTTGTGTCACGGGCAGTTGTATCAGCAAAGAATGAAGAAAGCTTACGATAAGAAAGTTCGACCCCGGCAGTTTCAAGAAGGAGATCTCGTGCTCAAGAAGATTTTGCCTATCCAAAAGGATTCCCGTGGAAAATGGACCCCTAACTATGAAGGACCTTATGTGGTAAAGAAAGCATTCTCTGGAGGAGCCTTAATTCTCACAAAAATGGACGGTGAAGACCTCCCACTCCCAATGAACTCAGATGCAGTTAAGAAGAACTATGCCTAAAGAAATATATGGAAAAAAGAGAAAGATGGGCCAAGCAAAATGAGCTCGCTAGGTTGAAAACCCGAAAGGGCGGCCTAGGCAAAAATTAGAGCGACCCGGTGGATTGAAAACTCTAAAGAGCAGTCCAGGCAAAAATTAGGGTCAAAAGTTGGACTTTGAACGAATACAAAGGCAGTCTGTAACACCCGCAAAATAATTAGTAGAATTATTTGGGTGTTAACCCAATTAAATTAATTTAGTACTTGACTGGTAAATTTTTTGAGTGCTAAAATTATTTATTGGTTGTCATCGGATCGTTAACCGGATAATACGGGTCAAGGAAGTTTTGGAATCGAAATAAGAGGTTTAGATCAATATGGTAATCGGACCACGTTACCGCATATATATTAATAAATATATATGTATACGTGAGTGTGTGTGTGTGTGTGTGTGTGTGTGTGTGTGTGTGTGTGTATAAGAGTGAAAGAATTAATAAAAGAATAGAAAGAAAGAAGAGGGGAGGCGTGAAACAGAGAAAGAAACAGAGGAGAAAAAGAGAGAAAAGGAGAGGGAAAAGAAAGAAGAGAAAAGGAAAGGGTGTGGAAGAAGAAGAGGAAAAACAGGATAGTTCGGTTTATCAAAACGACTTCCTTCCAACACGAAAAACGTTCAGCGTTACTTCCTCTTCGAATTGGTACCAAGATCATCAACAACAACTCACTCTCCTCAAATCCACCATTTTCGATTTAGAGCTCTAAAGTGAGGTTTCGATGGTTGAAGTTCAAGGATAGCTTGGGATGGTGGTTGGCGCGAACCCAAGGATGATGGATCGTTGATTGGAAGCTAGTTGGGTGTTTTAGGGTTGAAAATCAAATTTGAGGGTTTTGTGTGAATAGTGCTTCATGAGGAGGAAGGTGATGAATAGTATCCATGGAGAATTTCGGGAAATTCGGTTTTACGGTCAAAAGATTTCTCGAGGTCGAGTGGGAAGCTTTGGGAGCGGATACGGATGTCGCCGGAGCGTGGAATTGTCTCGGGGAGCGTTCGTGTGGTTACTCGGTGATTTCGGCTCGATCGTCGATCACGCATCAAGAGTGAGTTCTCCTCACGTTTAGGATTTTACGTTTCGAATTAATTGATTTAATGTTTTATCGCTTTCGCTGGACTGGAATATTTCTTGATACTGTCTGATTCGAGTTAGGAATTTATCGGAGCGAGTCTCGGGTTGTGTCGTGTTAAAATGGAATTTTTAGTGATTTAATTTCGGAAGATTTTGAGTCAAAAACCATTATTTTTAAATATGTCGAATTTTGATGAAAATCGAATGTGTTGAGTCTTTGATTGGATTGGTTGATCGAGTGAGGACGTTGGATATGTTTTTGTACTATTTTGGTGTTAGGACTGGACTGGAACAGGTATCGAAATTGGTCGGAACGACGAAAAATGCGAAAACGGGATAAAATTTAGTGCTGTCAAAAGCGCACGACCCGTGCGTCCCAAGCGCACGGACCGTGCGCCCCTTTCGGTTTGTGTTTTAAAAAAAATGCATTACAGGGCGCACGACCCGTGCGTATGGGCGCACGAACCGTGCGCCGTGTTCTGTCCAAATTTCAAAACTTGCCCGAAACAATCCCGATCGATTCCAATCCTCTTTTAATCCTTCCCCAACCCTTCTATAATGATATTAGGCTTATAATGCCACAGTTTTGGGTATGTTTAAAAAGGGTTTTATAAAATACTTTTGAAGTTGAAATTCTTTAGAAAAGCCGAACAATAGTACACGTGTGCGGATATATTTTATTGATAATAAAACGGATTATAAGTTCTATGTGGGATTGTAACACTGATGCTGAATGATTATTATTCATTCGTCTAAACCGGTTAATAATTCACGATATATAAATTATATCGATGATAGGAGTTGGCCCAATGTGGGTGGTTATATGTGATGGTAGATATATATATTATATCGAGTTTGGGTGACGACCCATGTTGACATACTAGGCGGGGTAGTCATGAACCCTTACCCTAGGCTCCGTGCCATTAGGAGACACTATTGGTTATGGGGTTCGCCGGAAGATGCAATGGGATTGCGGCCGGTGTTATGTTAAAAGTTATTGTACTATGTTCACCAGAAGATGCAAGCGGATTACGGCTGGTGGTACGTAGAAAGGCCTAGGATGCTAGTTCATCGGGAAACGCAAGTGGATTGCAGTCGATGTCTTACTAGATCGAAGCCTTAGTATATGGTCCACCGGGATTAGCAAGCGGATTGCGGTCGGTGTTGTATCAAATCTTAAAAATGTTTTAAATGGACCGAGAGTGTTAGTAGGGGTCTCGGTAGAACTCACTGAGATTGTATCTCATTGTTTATATGTTGTGGTTTTACAGATAAACAGGGAAAGTGGAGATCCAAGAGGCACGAGTAGGTGGTACTCGGATGGTTGTTGAAGACTTAGCTTTTATGCTTAAGTTATGTTTTCCCTTGTTAGTTATGTATCACGACATTATCGCTTTAACTGTTGTAAAAGTTATGTATTTATTTCCGCTTTCTTGTGCGATATTGAACACTGTATTTCGCTGATGGTTTATGGTCTTATTTATGTTTAAGACTGTTCTGTTGTTACTCAGTGGAAATTTTATTGTGGTGTTCAGTATTTAAACAGGAAATATATCTCTGATGTTTTAACAATGGTGCACTTGGGTATTTTTACTCGATAAAAATACCGGGGTGTTACAGTTGGTATCAGAGCAGTTCGACCTAGTCGGACTTAGTTTAGGGTTGAGTCGATTCCTTGTTAATCCTGGTTGTAATTACACTTGTGATGCTAAGAGACATTGAGCCTGATCAACTTAATACTTAGTGCATCATAAGCGGAATTATGGTAGGATGATCAAGACGCAATCCTCGACCAAGATCGGAATCTCCAACCGGTGCATCCTCAGGAAAGGTGACATGACGGTGGAAGAATACACCGCTAAGTTGAGAAGTTGTCTCAGTTTTACCAAGTGATAAAGTAAGCTTCGGATGACGAATGGAGAATGCAGATGTATAAGAAGGGCCTTTGTGTTTTTATGACTTAGGGTCTCTGTTCTTATACTATTACCAATTTTGTTGCCTTAATGTAACCAGCCTATGTCGCCGAGGATAATCTCATAGGAAGTATGGGAAAGGAAAGAAGGTAGTTGAGTTATCAACTCCGAATGTAAAGTCCAAAGATAATTTCATCAAAGGAAAAACAGGTGCAATTCTTCGATTCTTCAGATGTCAGAAGATGTTCTAACCGTGGAAGACATCACAATGGTGATCGTCAGCAAAGATTAATCGGTGCTATTATTGTAATGAAGAGGGTCACTATGAAAAAGAGTGCCCTGCGAGGATGAGTTCCAAGGAGTCTCAAGCAGCTCCAAGGCTATTCCGAGTCAACACTCTAGATGCTTAGACAGTTACAACTGCAGACAATCTACTGAGGGGTATGAGATCAGTTTTCAATAACTCCGTCAGTGTATTATATAATTTGGGTGCAACCTATTGCTGTATATCCCGATCGCGTGTGAATCGATTGGGATTAGCCTTATCATTGCTATCCGAGCCGATAACTATTTTAACTGCTGCTAAGGGTCGTGTCCAGACCTAATCTTTGTATAGGATTGTCTACTTGTCATAAGAGGCAGAAATTTCGTTGTAGAATTTATTGTTTGCCTATGAGAAGTGTGGACACCATTTTGGGTAGGAATTTGATGACTGCAAATCATGTTGCAATCGACTGTGTTAATCAACTATCAGCTTCGCTTCAGAATCAGTTGAATTGTATAGGACAAATTCTGAAGCGGTTACCTAGTTCACCTTAGACGGTCAATCTTCATTCCAAGGTGCGGAAGCACATGTTAGTATGTTATCTGCATCCACTGAAACTAGTTTAGATTTGGCGAACATTCAGGTTGTGAATGACTTTCTGGATGTTTTCACGATGAAGTTTCTTCTGAACCTCCAGAGCGAGAGGTAGAGTTTACGGTAGAATTGGTTCCTGGCATGGGATCAATATCTATTGTTTCTTATTGAATGTTTCTTTAGAAGTAAAGGAAATGGAGTCTCAACTTGAAGAGTCGATGTTAAAGAAATTCATTCGACCGAGTGCTTCTTTAAGGAGTGCTCTGGTGTGGTTAGTCAAAAGGAAAATTGGTAGCATGAGATTGTGCATTGATTGTCGACAACTCAACAAAGTGAAGATCAAGAACAAAATATCCTTTGCCAAGGATACACGAATTGCTGGATCAACTTCGAGGTGCCGTGGTGTTTTCAAAAATTGATCTGAGGTCAGGTTATCATCAATTAAAAGTTAGAGCCTTAGATATTCCGAAGACAGCTTTCCGTACTAGGTATGGACATTACAAGTTCGTAGTGATACCCTTCGGTTTGACTAATGCTCCAGCGGTAATCATGGATTACCTGAACTGAGTTTTTCCTCAATTACCTAGATCAATTTGTAGTCGTTTTCATTGATGGTATCTCGATGTGCTCGAAGACCATTGAGGAGCATGTCCAACATCTCCGCATTGTTCTGAAAGTACTCCGAGAAAAGAAGTTGTACTTGAAACCTTCGGAGTGTGATTTTTTGGGTGTCAGAGGTAAAGTCTTTGGGACATGTGATTTCCCAAGTCGGGAGTTTTTGTAGATCTCAGTAAGAAGGAAGCGGTGTTGAATGGGAGTGACCGACATCAGCCGCAGAGATCAAAAGTTTCTGGGTCTAGCCGGTTACTATAAGAGATTTGTTAAAGGGTTCTCACAGTTAGTTTTCCACTTACTCGGTTAACTCGTAAGGGTCATCCGTTTACGTGGGATGCCGATTGTGAAGAATGTTTTCAAGAGTTGAAGATTTTGACTTCTGCTCCAATCCTGATTCTTCCAGATCTGTCATTGGAATTTCAAATTTTCGATGACGCTTCAGGGAAGGGTTTAGGATGTGTTATCATGCAGAATCAACAGGTGGTAGCTTGTGCATCCAGGAAATTGAAGACTCGTGAAGGGAATTATCCGACTCATGATTTGGAATTAGCAGCTATTGTGTATGCACTGAAGATTTGGAGACGTTACCTGTATGGGTCTCGTTTCGATGCCTTTAGTGATCACAAAAGTTTAAAGTATCTGTTTGATCAGAAAGAACTGAATAGCATGCAGAGAAGTGTGTTGAGTTTTTGGAGGATTATAAATTCGTGTTGATGTAGCATTCAAGAGAGGTCAGTGTTGTAACTGATGCACTGAGTAGGAAATCCATCCACATGGCCGAGTTTATGATACATGAGATGGAATTATCAGAATCTTTTAGAGACTTAAATCTGAATTCAAGATCAAGGAGGAACTGATTAGTGTTGAACCATATGAGGATCTCTAGTTCCCTAAGGGATTCTATACGCTTAGCACAGGAAGTTGATGAGAAGCTACAATCACAAAAGGTATTTCCAGATTTTACCATGAATAGTGATGGAGTCAGTTGTGTCAACGGTAGAATCTGTGCGCCCGATGATGAGAACAATAAAAGGCAAGTGTTAGAGGAAGCACACCGAAGTTTATATTCTGTTCCAGGGTGTACAGAATATAAAGCAGATGTATTAGTGGCGAGGTATTAGTTTGTTAACCTCTCCTTTGTGAAGGTTAACAAGGAGATTGTATTATGTGATTCCGTTTGACAAGTCAGACGTGAATACGAATATGAAAATGAGGTGACTGTTGACCGTTTTTCACACTACGAATAAGCACCAAAGGATTAATTGATGGATCTGCTGCAAGGTACTGAAATTTCCAAAGTGAAGTTTGGCGTGCGGTATGGTAGTTTTGAAAAAAATCATTTTGTGAAAATCCGCATGCTAAAGTTAATTTTGGGAACGAATCAAGAGGCTAATAGGATCTGATTGAGGAAAATCATAGGAGGCGTACTTAGGTTGAGGGGAAACTCAACGCTACTGGCTAATTCGGAAAGGAATTGGGTGCGTCGTAGATAAATATGTCGTGAGGAAAGTTACAATAAAAGAAGAAGGGTTCTGAGTTCTGTTTAATAGTTGTTTTGAGAACAACTGAGGTGATTTCATTGTTTTCGAGATTATTTGATGGTCCCACGGTTTATTTTTACGTTTAAGGTCAAAGTTTTTAGTAAAACCCAAATCTCATCTTTTTGAAAAATTTTATCTCGAAATCTTGGAAGCGAGTCAAGGAAATTCACAGTGACTTTCCGTCACATTTTTCAATGTGTACAGGAACTGTTATGGATTTTTAGAAAAGTTGTTGAGAACGTGTTTACACCCTTCGAGGAAATCGTGTTTGTTTTTACCTCTACCGAGGAGTACCAGTTCGTGGATCTCATTTTCAACTTGTATGTCTATCAAGTGTCTTGTATTAGAACCCTTTGACTTAGATTAATCAAAGTTGGGGAGTAAACGAGGATAATTGGAATGAAGCTTCGAATATGTTTTCAAACGCGGTGCCGAGTCTATGTAGGCGAATGATGAGTTTCTCGTGTAGATGCGTGACCAGAGAGTTCGTATCAAGGTGGTAGTGGATCAAACTTGGAGATTGATGTGCCAACTTTGGGAAGATTTTCTACACTCATTTCGTTAATTCAAGATTGTGTTCTAGCAACTTAAGACCTTTCTGAGAATGTCGAATCTCGGTTAGGCAGATGAAAGACTTAACGAAATTTTGAGGACAAAATTCTTTCAAGTTGGGGAGAATGTAACACCCACAAAATAATTAGTAGAATTATTTGGGTGTTAACCCAATTAAATTAATTTAGTACTTGACTGGTAAATTTATTGAGTGCTAAAATTATTTATTGGTTGTCATCGGATCGTTAACCGGATAATACGGGTCAAGGAAGTTTTGGAATCGAAATAAGAGGTTTAGATCAATATGGTAATTGGACCACGTTACCGCGTATATATTAATAAATATATATGTATACGTGAGTGAGTGTGTGTGTGTGTGTGTGTGTGTGTGTGTGTGTGTATAAGAGTGAAAGAATTAATAAAAGAATAGAAAGAAAGAAGAGGGGAGGCGTGAAAAGGAGAAAGAAATAGAGGAGAAAAAGAGAGAAAAGGAGAGGGAAAAGAAAGAAGAGAAAAGGAAAGGGTGTGGAAGAAGAAGAGGAAAAATAGGATAGTTCGGTTAATCAAAACGACTTCCTTCCAACACGAAAAACGTTCAGCGTTACTTCCTCTTCGATTTGGTACCAAGATTATCAACAACAACTCACTCTCCTCAAATCCACCATTTTCGATTTAGAGCTCTAAAGTGAGGTTTCGATGGTTGAAGTTCAAGGATAGCTTGGGATGGTGGTTGGCGCGAACCCACAGATGATGGATCGTTGAGTGGAAGCTAGTTGGGTGTTTTAGGGTTGAAAATCAAATTTGAGGGTTTTGTGTGAATAGTGCTTCATGAGGAGGAAGGTGATGAATAGTATCCATGGAGATTCGGGAAATTCGGTTTTACGGTCAAAAGATTTCTCGAGGTCGAGTGGGAAGCTTTGGGAGCGGATACGGATGTCGCCGGAGCGTGGAATTGTCTCAGGGAGCGTTCGTGTGGTTACTCGGTGATTTCGGCTCGATCGTGGATCACGCGTCAAGAGTGAGTTCTCCTCACGTTTAGGATTTTACGTTTCGAATTAATTGATTTAATGTTTCATCGCTTTCGCTGGACTGGAATATTTCTTGATATTGTCTGATTCGAGTTAGGAATTTATCGGAGCGAGTCTCGGGTTGTGTCGTGTTAAAATGGAATTTTTAGTGATTTAATTTCGGAAGATTTTGAGTCAAAAACCATTATTTTTAAATATGTCGAATTTTGATGAAAATCGAATGTGTTGAGTCTTTGATTGGATTGGTTGATCGAGTGAGGACGTTGGATATGTTTTTGTACTATTTTGGTGTTAGGACTGGACTGGAACAGGTATCGGAATTGGTCGGAACGACGAAAAATGCGAAAACGAGATAAAATTTAGTGCTGTCAAAAGCGCACGACCCGTGCGTCCCAGGCGCACGGACAGTGCGCCCCTTTCGGTTTGTGTTTTAAAAAAAATGCATTACAGGGCGCACGACCCGTGCGTATGGGCGCACGAACCGTGCGCCGTGTTCTGTCCAAATTTCAAAACTTGCCCGAAACAATCCCGATCGATTCCAATCCTCTTTTAATCCTTCCCCAACCCTTCTATAATGATATTAGGCTTATAATGCCACAGTTTTGGGTATGTTTAAAAAGGGTTTTATAAAATACTTTTGAAGTTGAAATTCTTTAGAAAAGCCGAACAATAGTACACGTGTGCGGATATATTTTATTGATAATAAAACGGATTATAAGTTCTATGTGGGATTGTAACACTGATGCTGAATGATTATTATTCATTCGTCTAAACCGGTTAATAATTCACGATATATAAATTATATCGATGATAGGAATTGGCCCAATGTGGGTGGTTATATGTGATGGTAGATATATATATTATATCGAGTTTGGGTGACGAACCATGTTGACATACTAGGCGGGGTAGTCATGAACCCTTACCCTAGGCTCTGTGCCATTAGGAGACACTATTGGTTATGGGGTTCGCCGGAAGATTCAATGGGATTGCGGCCGGTGTTATGTTAAAAGTTATTGTACTATGTTCACCAGAAGATGCAAGCGGATTGCGGCTGGTGGTACGTAGAAAGGCCTAGGATGCTAGTTCATCGGGAAACGCAAGTGGATTGCAGTCGATGTCTTACTAGATCGAAGCCTTCGTATATGGTCCACCGGGATTAGCAAGCGGATTGCGGTCGGTGTTGTATCAAATCTTAAAAAAGTTTTAAATGGACCGAGAGTGTTAGTAGGGGTCTCGGTAGAACTCACTGAGATTGTATCTCATTGTTTATATGTTGTGGTTTTACAGATAAACAGGGAAAGTGGAGATCCAAGAGGCACGAGTAGGTGGTACTCGGATGGTTGCTGAAGACTTAGCTTTTATGCTTAAGTTATGTTTTCCCTTGTTAGTTATGTATCACGGCATTATGGCTTTAACTGTTGTAAAAGTTATGTATTTATTTCCGCTTTCTTGTGCGATATTGAACAGTGTATTTCACTGATGGTTTATGGTCTTATTTATGTTTAAGACTGTTCTGTTGTTACTCAGTGAAACTTTTATTGTGGTGTTCAGTATTTAAACAGGAAATATATCTCTGATGTTTTAACAATGGTGCACTTGGGTATTTTTACTCGATAAAAATACCGGGGTGTTACACAGTCAATACCTCTTTCCTTTTCTTTCTTCTTTTCGTAGTTTAAACTCTCAATGTAATTTTCAGCCGATGTGACTTTCTGCGCATTTGGTTTCCATTTGAATATTAAACACTTTCTTTATTCTCTCATTCCCCTATTTGCTTTAAAATGATGTTTTTATGGTAAATGATACCGAATTGCGAAACATGTGCATAATCAAAAGCATTACAATCATTGCGAAATTTCTAAAAATCACAAAAAGGAGATGATCTCTCATAAAATTGCAAAGAAGACAAATGCATAATCACTTCAAGCAACAAATCACAATAACCCTCACTTAGGTACCACTACTTTAGGAAACCCCCATATCTCCCATCGAGAGTCCTGCGAGTTGATGAGACCAGCAGAAAAGTCAAGAAAGAGCAAAAGAGCGAAAAAAATCAAAAAAAAAAAAAGAAAAGAACCAAAAACCAAAACAAAAGGCAAAATCATCCCACATTTCATTCATCATACCACCAGATATCGATCATTGCGCATGCTTACACTGCATGCACGCATACATTATTCATTGCATCCTTAGATACACTCAAATATAGATAGTATTTATCTGTCGAGATAAATTCAAAATGCATTGTTAGCACTGAGTCTAGCACCGGTCCTTCGGACCCCCAGCGGTCCTTTAGAGCCCTAGTGCTCTTTTAGACCTCCATTGGTCCATCAATTCAGATCGCACGTCGTATTATCGAGCAACCGGCGGATAATCCGACCCCGGGTCCTTCAGACTAGCTGTGTCAGCCTAAGACATAGTGGACGTCCTTCGAGGTGTGCAAATCAGGTCAACAACCTGATCTTGCCCCCATGGCCGCTCGAAAAACGCCATCCCCCCAAGCAGACCGTTTTACTAGTACCATTGCTAGTTCGCGCTCCATCAGACCCATTGGTCCATCAGGCTTAGGCATGCCCTTCATACCCCGTCGGTCCTTCAGCTTAACTCCAATCAATGTGCCAAGCATCGACTGCGAATTAGACCATTAGAGCCCCAGTGCTCCTTCAGATCCCCGGTGATCCTTATTCACTTTTGTTCTATGTAAACCCAGTTTTTCATGAATTTTTCAAAAAAAGTTTTGACCAAATTAGTGTCATTTTATCTTTATTTCTATTTTACTCGAGAAATTTGGAAACCCTTCATATTTCCTAGTAAAATATAAATAAAGAGGGGCAGCTGTCATACCCTAATTTTGTCCGACTAATCAAAAAATTCAAAAAAAGGTTTAATTCTCGTTGTGTCACACATCGTTTTAAGCACGCGTGTCTTTAGCACTCTCGTGCAACGTTTATGAGCGAGTTTTTTTTTTTGTTTTTATGTGCACAGGAACTAGATCGAGTTGTAAAACGAAGTGTGAAGGCAAAGGGGAAGTTTGGAGCGACTTAAGAAAGGGAATAATGCAGCAAAAAGGGTTATTGGATCTGTTAAAAGGAATAACTATAGACCCATGTGGTTCTATGAGCGCTATAGAACCATGTGGTTCTATGAGCGCTATAGACCCACGTGGTTCTATGAGCGCTACGTCCCACATGGTTCTATGAGCGCTATAGACCCACGTGGTTCTATGAGAGCTACGATCCACATGGTTCTATGAGAGACCCAAATGGTTCTATGAGCGCTACAATCCACATGGTTCTATGAGCGACCCACATGGTTCTATGAGCGCTACGATCCACATGGTTCTATGAGCGACCCACGTGGTTCTATGAGTGAAAGTGAGCAGTGTCTGCTGCGCTGGAGTCTATAAATAGCGTGCTTTCATTCTGCAGAACACACTTTTAGACGGCTGGAAACCCTTGTCGTACCCTAATTTTGTCCGTCTAATTTATCAAAAAAATCCCAAAAAGTTTTTATCCTCATCGTGACGTATCGTTTTAAACACGTGTGTGTCTTTAGCGCTCGTCATACAATGTTTATTTTGATGCTCGTTTTTATTGTTGATATCGTAGTTATTAGATTATTTATTATAGTTAGTGCAAAAATAAGTGAAGAAGCTGAATAGTCAAAAGATTTATTACATAGTCAAGTTTTTTTCATACATAGACAAAAGCAGCAAAAAGAAAATTGTACAAAATCAAAATACAAAATTCAAAAAAAAGAAAAAAAGAAGAAAAGGGGGTGCAGCTTGCAGCTGCCCTAGCTAGGGTTTCCCTCCTTGGATGTTGTCCTTCCTCCATTGCCACCTATTGTCCTTTGCCCACTCAAATAGCTGTCCTTTTGCTGACTCAAATGATGCTGTCCTTTGCGCCCTTGACTGTCCTTTCTCTCCTCACCACAGCACCCTAAATTTGCCCTAATTGCTGTCCATTTGTTTCCTCAGCACCACACCAATCTGCCTATAAATATTAAACAGTAGCACACAATTAGGGGACACACAGTCACTAAGAAATACATAGAAATATACACAGACACACACTCACTGAGAAATACATAGAGACACAGTCACTGAGAAATACACAGAAATATACACAGAGACACAGTCACTGAGAAATACACAGAAATATAGACAGAGACACAGTCACTAAGAAATACACAGAAATATACACAGACACAGTCACTGGGATACAGAGACACACACTGAGATATACACACGCACAGATAGATACAGAGAAGCAAAAATTTCATACGTCACCTCAGAGCAAAATTTAGGGTTTCCCACTGAAACCCTAGCCAAAGCATCAAAAGTTTCTAAAGCAAAGTAATAATAGCAGCAAAAGGAGACTATTTCTGAAGCTGGAATAAAGGTCGATCCTGGCTCTTTTTATTCCTTTTTTCTTATTCTGTTACGACTATGTAAATATTTCTGTTTCTTCTAAAAGGATGAACTTAGTAACAAAATAGATAAAAACGAAGTTAGGGAGGTTTTCAAAATGTGTTCAGAAAAATGAAATTGAGATTAGGGATGAACTTGATATAGGTTCAGTAAAAATTTAGGGTTTAGAAGTGATCTGTTAGAAACGAAATCAGCATTCCTTTTGAAATAGTTTTGTTTTTTAGAGAAATTAGGGTTTAGAGGTTTCAAAAATCAGAAAGCAAGAGAAGAGAGAACTTGAAGAAGCAGTGAGGAGAAAAGGGGAGAGAAAGGAAAGGAGTTTACCTCCGGCCACCGTTCACGGTGGCTGCCGCCGTGACCCTCTCCAAAACCACCATCGCACCTCCACGCCTCAACCACCGTACCCCAAACCGTCAACAACAGCATCCATTCAACCACCGTGGCCCAACCCAAACCACCACAGGAAAATGCAACCACCCTCAGACACTATCGTAAACCTCACCACCGTCGCCTCTTCGTCTCACCACCACCAAAACCCAACATCGTAATCGCCACCACGTCGTAGCCAAAGCCAACATCGTACTCTCCCCTTCCTCAAACAACCACTAAAACGTCATCTTCACCGTCATCCCTCTCCTCACAACACCCACCACCACCGTGTCTTAACCTCTCCATTGTTGCCCTCTCTCTCTCTCGTTTTCTCTCTTTAAATCTCTCTCACATTCGTCTTAAAAAAATCGTGTTTTCTCTCATGGAGAAGACGAGTACAGCACAGTGAAGCGTAAAGGGTTAGGTGTTAACGACGGAGGAAGAGAGTAGTCGAAGATTAAGGTTAGAGCTAAGAGAAGAGAGGATCGGTGGTTACAGGAAGAAAAGAGAACGAAATCTAGATTTGGTGAGGAGAAGATGAGAGGGTGGCGGTGAAGGATGAAGAAAACGAAGCTAGGGTTGAGAGAAAAAGGGTGAGTGCGGCGCTGAGAGTTTGAGATTGAAGGAATTAGGGTTTCAGTACAACATGTTAGCCTTATATATTCTAGGGTTTATTTATTTTGATTTCATTTTTTATTTTTAATCAGATTGCTTCCACCACAATCACTTTTAATTCAGACACCCCCCCTAAAAAATCCCATGATTCGTGGGTCAGTGATTCTGAAGCTAAAATGGGTCTTCTGCTGTTCACACCCCTTATTCCAATATCAGCCCCTTCCCTTTTGTTTGTTTTTGTTTCGTTTTGGTGATTGCTGTTTGCACCTCATGTTTACTTCAGGCATCCCCCACACGGCCCACTCTTTTTTTTAGAAAACGCAGCCCAGCCTAGGCAAACCAGCTGGGCTCACTATTTGCACCCCCCATTTTTAATACAATACCACTTGTTGTTAATCGCACCCACTTTTTTTAATTATAACCCATTGCGTTTTTATTACACCGTAATGCTTTCAAACTAATTTTCTTTTTTTTCAAACAATCAAACTCACATAAAAATAGGTTGTTACTAATGGTCACTCTGAGTTTAGCTTGTTTGACTGTTGGTAGCAGCTCTGGTTTTCAAACGGGCTATGGGTGATGACCACTCTGAGTTTTGTTTGTTTGGTCATTACAAATGCCTATCCCAATTTCAAAATACTTAAAAAACACCAACACACAAACATTTTCTACCCAAGAACAACATAGCTTTGATTTCTCCATTGCACCTGGAGATACGTAGGAGCAGGGGCCCACTCCTGTCAAGCGCAAAAAACTAAAACTTTTATTAGGTCTTCCTTTTCAATTTTGCAAATAATAGAAAGGTAAATTAGAGTGTTTTCTTTGAATTAACTTTTTTTCTACACATTAAATTAAAAGGTAACCTTTTTTTGAAAGGACGTTGAGGGGTGCTAATACCTTCCCCACACATAATCGACCCCCGAACCCAAAAGTAAAGGTTTTTTCAATGTTTTTCCTATTTGATAAATATTGATGGCGGCTTCATTTTCAAATGACGAAGAATCCCTCCTTCGGATTTTTCGGTCGCTACAGGTAGCTAATCCTAATTATGTGATAAAAACAATAGGACAATATTAATTGAAATAAAACTAGAATTCAAATAATAAACTATAACATAAAGGTTTCTAAACTGGCAAGATCCACCTAAGACCCTAGAAGAGGATTTAGCTATCCAAAGTCATAAAGAACAATAAAATAGAAATTAGAGTCATGAATTACAGAGATAAAAATAACCCGGAAATTAGAGAAATTATTATTTTGAGTCTCTAGTCTCTTTTTTCTGCTCCAAAGCTCTCTCACGGTGTCAATAACAGATACCCAATTCTTCCTCTCTCACCGTCCGCGTTGCTTTTCCTTCTAATCTTTGTGAATGTGCGGCTCCCTATATGTTGTCCATTCACCGCTTCCTTATATTGTGTGCGGCTCCTCCCTTCGCTTGCTTAATTCAAGTGCAGCACCCTATTTATATATGAAGCCTAGGGTTGCGTGCTTTTACTATGGCTGATTGCTTCCAAATCTTCCTGATCACGTCTTGAATTTGAATCATGGGCTTAATCATAATAAGTCTTCTTTGGATCACTTTCTCACATGGCCCATATATATATATATTAAGTGGCTTTAAAATGGGCTTTTTATTCTTTTTCATATTTTTCTCTTTTCTGCAAAACAAGAACAAATTAAGTTAGTAATTTATATTATTAATAAAAACTGCTCTAAAAAATGACTTAAAGTGTCTCTAAAAATACACTATATTGGAGTTTATCACCTTACCTTTTAATTATCTTGGTTTCCCGGTTTTTAAATGTAAGCCTTGAAAAATACATTTATTAAAGGCTAAACTTTCCTCCTGAAAAGGCTCTCTTTATCTATCATGGGTAGAGTACAACTTGTTAATTCTGTTGTTCTTAGCAAGATTGTAATATCCCCAATTTTCGCTTTTTAAATTATTTGGTGTGAATTATTATTTAGTGATTTATGGACTTGGTTGAAAATAAAACGATTTGAAAGTGAATTGCTTGATTGAATTATTATGAGCATTACGTGTTTAATTAAAATTTATTAGCCATCAGGGGTATTTTGGTCATAGTTAATCGATTAACTAAGTTAAATGATTTAATGCCTTGTTTATATGGATTTATTAGATATATGCTTGTTTGCTAATTTAAAGTTAATTGTGTTGGAGTGGTACATAAGTATAGGAAGGGGTGCATTTAGTTCAAGAGCATTTTAATTTTTATCCGTAGGACACACACTCTTACCATGTACCCTCTTCTCACCCAATAACCACCTTAAGCTACATTAAACAACACTACAGACATTTGTTAAAAACTGAAAGAAAGAGTATTGGAAAAGGGAGAAAAGTCGAGAGAAAGAAATAGAGAGGAGAAATTGGGCGAGAGCTTGAGAGAAGAAGGGAGGGAGAGATTCTGGTTTTCCTCCTGCATTATTAGCTCCTCCTAACCTATACACTTCACTCATCTCATTATCCTCATAAACCAGAAATTTCACCTCAAGCACTTCTCTTCATCACATTCAGCTTGCATGTCCTTTTTAGAGCTGGGAAGTTTAACTTAAAGTGTTGCATGTTGAAATGGAGAGTTAGGGAGTACATTTTAGGACTATCAAGAGGGATTGGAATTCAAATTCGTGCAGATGGGTGTCACATTGTGAAGAGGGTCCTGCTGTCTTCTCCACAAACAGTTTTAGTTTCAATTGGTTATCCACAAATGTTGTTTTAAGAACTTCTTACTTTTCTTTATGGAAAGATGGAGTTGCATGTCCAGATTGGAAGAGGAATCTGAACCATGAAGTTAAAAGGAGGACTGAGGAAGGCAATAGCTTGGACTGTTGCGTTAGTGCCAGCGTATAGAAGCTCCATTTCGTGGTGGGTTGAAGATAACAACTTATGGCAAAATTCTGCAGAAACTGTTTTGAACAGTCTTGGGTAATTGTTCTGTAACTCACTACACAGACATCATTTGAATCTGATTCCTATTTCTTTAGAAACTAGACACGAAATGCTCCAGTTTTGACCCAAGAACCATCTGGTTTCACTGAGAATTGAAGGAGATATATTGTTCTTAAGTTTCGATTCAGAATCAGTGTCTGTTTGGACCCAGCTTCATTGTTTCGGTTATAACTCTCTGGATATTGGATGCATGTGTTTGAAACCTCCACCTTCAGAAACTAGAGAAAAATCCCTTCACCATAGGCTCTCGTTTTGCTAAGTTTGGTTGAGATTTGAGTGAGTTACGCTCGATGCAAATTGGCTGTTTGTTGCTGGAAGTAGCAGGAGCGAGTTCGGGAAGATTCGTGGAATTTCCGTTCGTTCGAGTTTGCGAAGCTTCGGCGTTGGGAGCGATTGTCATCGCCAAAAGGTGAGTTCTAATACTCACTAGGATTGTTTTCAGCCTTTGCATTTTAATTGAGTCGCGAATTTGTGAAAATCCGGTGCGAAACCGTTTTGCGAAAATATCGTTTGAATCATGAGATTGATAAATCGTTGGACTGAAATTGTGATTAAAATTGCATGATTGAGTGTGATTGTTGAATGAATATTATTGATTGTACTGAATGTACTGGTTTCCATGTCTGTATTGATGTGTTATCGAGTTTGAATGTGAATCGGAATGGACATGGGAACGATCGGAATAGAAAAGAAAACGCGAAAACAGTTTTTCTGAAATACAGAGAGTCACGCACGGATCGTGTGTATGGGCGCACGGGTCGTGCGTGAGACTCTGAACCTCATGGTGCCGTTTTTGAAAACGCGCACGGGTCGTGCGCCATAGCGCACGGACCGTGCGTATCCTTCTGAAGCCAACTTTTAAAATATGTCCTAAGCTATTCCGAATGGTCCCAAGTCCCTTCTAATCCACTCTCCAAGTCTCCCCAAGGATGGGAGCACTGAAATCCTATGTGTTTGACAGTGATTGAATCCAAGTTATATTAGTGCCATGTGATTGGTTATGTTTAGATCATGTTCAGGTGCAGTGAATGCTCATGTGATTGACCATTGATTTCATGTTATGACGTTGTGATTGATATATGTGTTGGACTGACTCTTTGAGTAAGGTTAGTAAGTTAAGTTAGCAAACATTAGTAATCCATGTGAGATCACCAAATTATAAGGTTAAGTTAATAACTAGATCACCTAATGTTCAGAATAAGATTAGGTCATGATAAGACTCAGTGATTGAGTATGCTTTCAGGTTAGGCTCAGTGATTGAGCAGTCTTCATTGTTCATGGTCATTGTATATTCTATATGTATCATTGTTCAGGCTCAGTGATTGAGCACAGTTCATTGTCAGGGTGACGACCCTTTTCAGATTAGTGTGCTGGGGGAGAGGGAGTCATGACCCTTATGAACCTAGGCCCCATCAGGGACTCACTAGTGATTAGTGGGGACGGGTTCACCGGAAGCTTATTATGCCAAGTGACCGGTGACACGCTAAGAATCATGGTTAGGCTCAGTGATTGAGCATAGTTCATGTTAGGCTCAGTGATTGAGCATAGTTCATTGTTAGGCTCAGTGATTGAGCATAGTTCAGCCACATGGTCAACTTTGAGGACTATGAGTTTTAGATAATGAATCAAGCATAATTGAACCGAGAGGATTAGTAAGGGGTCGCGATAGAACTCACTGAGACAAGTTGTCTCACCCAATCCATTGTTGTTGTTTTTCAGTTAAGCAGGGAAAGTTGAAGACCGTGAGGCATGGCTATGAAGATGCTTGAGGAGCAGCCGCTATCTTATTTCTTTATGTCTTATATTTCAGTTTCCCTTGTATCTCTGTATTTTGTATTCAGTATCTTAAGACTACTCGATTGTACGACTTATGTATTTCAAGTTGTAAATCGCTTCCGCAGACTTTCGGTTTTGAGTATTGAACACTAGTTGAGGGTGTAAGGACCGACTTTATGTATATTCAGTTCAGTTATTCTAAGCACGTTTGATGAGTGATTCATCGAAGTTTAGTATGTGTTCAATATGTTAAAAGGAAAGTCACTCTGATGTATGCCAGTAGTGCGCTTCGGTAATTTCTACAAGATAGAAATTAACGGGGTGTTACAATTGGTATCAGAGCAGTTCGACCTAGTCGGGCTTAGAATCTTGAGTCTCTTAAGTCCTCTAAGTGTGATTCCTCTTAGTATGCTATTAGACGTTTAGCCTGATCAACTAAACACTTTGTGCATACTTCGTAGAATCATGGCTGGTGGAAGTAGGAGAAGCGTCCCCGTCGATCCTCAATCTGAATGGATACAGAACGTGATCGTGAATCAGCAACAGATGATGCAGGACATGATGTGGATGCATCACGAACTGATGAGTCAGCAGCAGCGAGCGTATGTTGCAGATACAAATCTCAACGGATCGAATGAGGAAAGGAAAGCGACTGAATGGTCCACTCCGGAGGAAGAACCAAGAGGTGTCTCCAGCAAGGGTAAGCGAGTGCAGGTGTCGGAATTTTTAAAGCCCGCCAACTGTGGCAAATGCGGGAGGCCCCATGGAGGAGAATGTCGTCTGGGAACGACAGTTTGCTATTATTGCCAAGGCAAAGAGCATTATGCTTACAAATGCCCAGTGAAGAAGAGGAACCGAGAATGGAATGCTAACTCTGCAAGCGGGAATGGTTTTTGTGTTGGACGCTCAGAAAGGCGAAGCCGATGTCGTCTCGAAGAAAGGTATATTGTGTGTTGTTTGTTTTGATTGGTCCAATTTTGAGGACAAAATTTTTAAAAGTTGGGGTGATTGTAATATCCCCAATTTTCGCTTTTTAAATTATTTGGTGTGAATTATTATTTAGTGATTTATGGACTTGGTTGAAAATAAAACGATTTGAAAGTGAATTGCTTGATTGAATTATTATGAGCATTACGTGTTTAATTAAAATTTATTAGCCATCAGGGGTATTTTGGTCATAGTTAATCGATTAACTAAGTTAAATGATTTAATGCCTTGTTTATATGGATTTATTAGATATATGCTTGTTTGCTAATTTAAAGTTAATTGTGTTGGAGTGGTACATAAGTATAGGAAGGGGTGCATTTAGTTCAAGAGCATTTTAATTTTTATCCGTAGGACACACACTCTTACCATGTACCCTCTTCTCACCCAATAACCACCTTAAGCTACATTAAACGACACTACAGACATTTGTTAAAAACTGAAAGAAAGAGTATTGGAAAAGGGAGAAAAGTCGAGAGAAAGAAATAGAGAGGAGAAATTGGGCGAGAGCTTGAGAGAAGAAGGGAGGGAGAGATTCTGGTTTTCCTCCTGCATTATTAGCTCCTCCTAACCTATACACTTCACTCATCTCATTATCCTCATAAACCAGAAATTTCACCTCAAGCACTTCTCTTCATCACATTCAGCTTGCATGTCCTTTTTAGAGCTGGGAAGTTTAACTTAAAGTGTTGCATGTTGAAATGGAGAGTTAGGGAGTACATTTTAGGACTATCAAGAGGGATTGGAATTCAAATTCGTGCAGATGGGTGTCACATTGTGAAGAGGGTCCTGCTGTCTTCTCCACAAACAGTTTTAGTTTCAATTGGTTATCCACAAATGTTGTTTTAAGAACTTCTTACTTTTCTTTATGGAAAGATGGAGTTGCATGTCCAGATTGGAAGAGGAATCTGAACCATGAAGTTAAAAGGAGGACTGAGGAAGGCAATAGCTTGGACTGTTGCGTTAGTGCCAGCGTATAGAAGCTCCATTTCGTGGTGGGTTGAAGATAACAACTTATGGCAAAATTCTGCAGAAACTGTTTTGAACAGTCTTGGGTAATTGTTCTGTAACTCACTACACAGACATCATTTGAATCTGATTCCTATTTCTTTAGAAACTAGACACGAAATGCTCCAGTTTTGACCCAAGAACCATCTGGTTTCACTGAGAATTGAAGGAGATATATTGTTCTTAAGTTTCGATTCAGAATCAGTGTCTGTTTGGACCCAGCTTCATTGTTTCGGTTATAACTCTCTGGATATTGGATGCATGTGTTTGAAACCTCCACCTTCAGAAACTAGAGAAAAATCCCTTCACCATAGGCTCTCGTTTTGCTAAGTTTGGTTGAGATTTGAGTGAGTTACGCTCGATGCAAATTGGCTGTTTGTTGCTGGAAGTAGCAGGAGCGAGTTCGGGAAGATTCGTGGAATTTCCGTTCGTTCGAGTTTGCGAAGCTTCGGCGTTGGGAGCGATTGTCATCGCCAAAAGGTGAGTTCTAATACTCACTAGGATTGTTTTCAGCCTTTGCATTTTAATTGAGTCGCGAATTTGTGAAAATCCGGTGCGAAACCGTTTTGCGAAAATATCGTTTGAATCATGAGATTGATAAATCGTTGGACTGAAATTGTGATTAAAATTGCATGATTGAGTGTGATTGTTGAATGAATATTATTGATTGTACTGAATGTACTGGTTTCCATGTCTGTATTGATGTGTTATCGAGTTTGAATGTGAATCGGAATGGACATGGGAACGATCGGAATAGAAAAGAAAACGCGAAAACAGTTTTTCTGAAATACAGAGAGTCACGCACGGATCGTGTGTATGGGCGCACGGGTCGTGCGTGAGACTCTGAACCTCATGGTGCCGTTTTTGAAAACGCGCACGGGTCGTGCGCCATAGCGCACGGACCGTGCGTATCCTTCTGAAGCCAACTTTTAAAATATGTCCTAAGCTATTCCGAATGGTCCCAAGTCCCTTCTAATCCACTCTCCAAGTCTCCCCAAGGATGGGAGCACTGAAATCCTATGTGTTTGACAGTGATTGAATCCAAGTTATATTAGTGCCATGTGATTGGTTATGTTTAGATCATGTTCAGGTGCAGTGAATGCTCATGTGATTGACCATTGATTTCATGTTATGACGTTGTGATTGATATATGTGTTGGACTGACTCTTTGAGTAAGGTTAGTAAGTTAAGTTAGCAAACATTAGTAATCCATGTGAGATCACCAAATTATAAGGTTAAGTTAATAACTAGATCACCTAATGTTCAGAATAAGATTAGGTCATGATAAGACTCAGTGATTGAGTATGCTTTCAGGTTAGGCTCAGTGATTGAGCAGTCTTCATTGTTCATGGTCATTGTATATTCTATATGTATCATTGTTCAGGCTCAGTGATTGAGCACAGTTCATTGTCAGGGTGACGACCCTTTTCAGATTAGTGTGCTGGGGGAGAGGGAGTCATGACCCTTATGAACCTAGGCCCCATCAGGGACTCACTAGTGATTAGTGGGGACGGGTTCACCGGAAGCTTATTATGCCAAGTGACCGGTGACACGCTAAGAATCATGGTTAGGCTCAGTGATTGAGCATAGTTCATGTTAGGCTCAGTGATTGAGCATAGTTCATTGTTAGGCTCAGTGATTGAGCATAGTTCAGCCACATGGTCAACTTTGAGGACTATGAGTTTTAGATAATGAATCAAGCATAATTGAACCGAGAGGATTAGTAAGGGGTCGCGATAGAACTCACTGAGACAAGTTGTCTCACCCAATCCATTGTTGTTGTTTTTCAGTTAAGCAGGGAAAGTTGAAGACCGTGAGGCATGGCTATGAAGATGCTTGAGGAGCAGCCGCTATCTTATTTCTTTATGTCTTATATTTCAGTTTCCCTTGTATCTCTGTATTTTGTATTCAGTATCTTAAGACTACTCGATTGTACGACTTATGTATTTCAAGTTGTAAATCGCTTCCGCAGACTTTCGGTTTTGAGTATTGAACACTAGTTGAGGGTGTAAGGACCGACTTTATGTATATTCAGTTCAGTTATTCTAAGCACGTTTGATGAGTGATTCATCGAAGTTTAGTATGTGTTCAATATGTTAAAAGGAAAGTCACTCTGATGTATGCCAGTAGTGCGCTTCGGTAATTTCTACAAGATAGAAATTAACGGGGTGTTACAAAGATGGTTTACAGCTTCCTCATTTATGTTTGGTCTGTTAATATTCTCAATACTGTGGATACCTGGATTAGAAAATATTGTGTGGTCTGATGATATTAATACTAGGGAAATTGTTATTGTGGCCTGGATTAAGGTGTGCAAGCTCTTTCAAGAAGGCGGTTTGGGTCTGCGGTCTATCAAATCTATTAATAATGTTGTGTATGCTTAAGCTTGGATGGAACGTCTTCTCTTCTAATTTGAATTGGGCTCTTCTTTTGAAAGCTAGAGTCTTTAAGAATGATAAGCCTTGAATTATCATGTTTCTTCTTCTAGATGGCTTGGGTTTAAATCGCATCTCTCTGATATTATTGAGCATTCGACTTGGAAACTTGGGAATGGTCTCACCATAAATTTTTGGACCGATACTTAGATTTCTAAGCTTATTGTGGATATTATTGATATTCCCCCTAATTTACACAAGGATTTTAAAGCGAATCTAAGGGATTTTATAGTCAACGGTAAATGGTCCATCCATGCAGACCTTATTTCTCCCTTCCCCCAACTTCACTCAGAAATTAAAGAGATAGTTATTCCTTTGGTTTTGACTGAGGATTAGTTGATGTGAAATCACTCTGTTTCTGGGGACTTGACTTTTAAGGAGTCTTTTCTCTTCTGTAACCCTTCAGGGCAAGTGGTTCCTTCGAACAAGACTATTTGGAAGCCTTTTCGGCAGATAGCTCTTCGACTTGGTGAACTCTCCAGCATCAACGCTCGTGCCAAGGTTACCGATCAAACTGCACAATCCTCGCTAGAAGAACTGACAGATCTTCAGGCCGAGAAAAATGGGTATCGAGCCAACTTTCTCTCTTAGAACAAGAGAACACCGCTACCCTAGCTGAGAAGGAGGAGGTCACCTAGAGAATTGAAACCATAGAGAACGCCATTGCCTTTTTACAAGCAGAACTAGCATCTTTAACCCCACAACACTCCGCAGGTCGTCCAGAAACTCAACAACATTTCCGGCAACCTTCAACAATTGTTCCAACGTAGCACGGTTTTGGACCCGAGTTTGAACCTTCTCTTACCGCAGAAAGCAGGACTAGACCTAGATCTCCAAAGGAGCAGGGACAAAATCTTGAGAACGGTAGAGGCATGGGGCGAACTGCATACTTCCTTTGAGCAAGTCCTTTCCCCAGATATCTAGGAAGCAGGCAATTTGCCCCCAGACCTGACTGATGCTCAGTCAATGGCCGATTACTTGCCTCGCCTTTCCAGAATCTCCACATACGGAAAGTGCTCCTGCAGCCAACTCCCCTGTAGTCAGCGACATTGGGACCAGCACTCCCGTTGATGCGGAAACAAGAGTATCTAGGGAAGTCACTCTCGTCGATCCCTTGCCCGAAGTCATTGAGGAGTTAGGAGAAGCAACGATTGCGGAGGCAGATGAAGTTCCCCTTCAGGTTTCTCAGCCTTCGATGGAACCTGAATTCAAGGCTACTGATGTCACAGCCTCTTCGCCCACTGAGGAGAATAAACAATAGTGTAACATCCCCTAATTAGCTAATTAGATTAATTAAATTAGCAAGAGGTTGAATTAATTAATTAGCATAAATTTATAGATTATTGTTGTGCATAATTGAACTATTATGTTAAGCTAGTGAGTTATGGGATTAGTGTGGTGTTAGGAGTAATTTAAGAGAGTATTAGTGAGTAGGGGTATTTTGGTCCTTTCACCTCATTAAATGAGGCTCCAGCTGACAAAAACACCACAACACACTTCACTTCCCTCATTTTTCTGAAATTCAGCAAGGAGTAGGGAGGAGGAGGAGAGAATTCGAGAGAGAGAGTGGAGAAGAAAGGGGAGGAGCCCTACCTCCATTGTTCATGCATGTTGAATCCAAGACCACCATTGTTCATCATTCTTCTTCCTCTATACATTGATGCCCAGAAATCTCCCATCAACCCACTTCATCAAAAATCACCATTGGTGAACCTTTGAAGCTCCAAGCTCAAAAATGGAGTGTTGATGCTCCACATAGTTGCATGTCATTGTTATAGCCATACAACCAGTACCAAGGTTCGTATTCAAGCCAAAATTCAGTTTGAAGTTCATTGGAACAGCTAGGATTCGAGTTGGGTAGCCTTCCAAAGATTTAAGTACCTGAGTTCATTGTTGGAGCGGATTCAAAGAGAGTTCGTGCGTTCTTAGTTCGTGGCCCCCGTCAAAGTCTCGGTGTTTACGTGATTTTCATCACGATAGGTGAGTTCTATAACTCGCTTAGGGAATGTTTTTGCGTTCTGAGTTTTATTTTCGAAAACCATGGTCACACGTTTTTGTTATCGAAAGGAAACTTATTAAAAACCATTTTCTCCAAAGAATCGTGACTTAAATCATATATTGTGTGATTGATTGTGTTGGAACGCTGTGATATATTATTTTAATGTGTGATTGAGTTTGGGTCTCGATCGGAAGGGATTTTGGAATCGGAACGGAATGGATTACTCATGAAAACACTATTTTCTGGAAAACTGATAGAGACGCACGAATCGTGTGTCTACGAGCACGGGTCGTGCGCCTCCCTCTGATACGACAGGAACTGGGTTTTTAAAACACGCACGGATCGTGCGCCTAGTCGCACGGGTCGTGCGTATGTCTCTGGAACTTTATAAAATTTTAGTGGATCACGCACGGATCGTGCGCCAAGTCGCACGGGTCGTGCGTATCTTTCTGGAAATCTTCTGCAAACTGTTCAACCACACACGGGTCGTGCGCCTATACGCACGGGTCGTGTCAGACCTTCTGACCTTCAATTTCAAAGTACCTTTTTATCCATTCCAAATGATTCCAATCCTCTTCCAATCCATTCCCCAAGGTTCCCCAACAATGTAAAGGTAACAATGGTATGAGATTGAACATGTTCGATAGAAAGATTGTGTGTTATGAAGAAAATGGAAAACTGCTCTTAGAGAACGCGAGAGTGCAAATGTCAAAGAATGATAATAACACACGGTACTTGACTAATATTATACACTGAAATTGACTGATATGGTACATGGTACTTGACTGGAATGACTAACAGCCCATTGCGGGTACACAGACTGAAAATGTATAATAAATACAAGAGGAAAAAGGGTGACGACCCTAAGAGGTTAGCATACTAGGGGAGGGGAAGTCATGAGCCCCAAAACCTAGACTCAAGAATGTTTCCCCTGCTAGAAATAGCGGGATGGGTTCACCAAAGTCAAGAGATTGCCTATAAAATAGGTAGACTGAGGTGTTATGCTAAAAACATGGAACAAAGATTGCATGCTTCATGTGTCGCTTAGGAGGGCCATGAGCATGAAGGTTACAGGAACTGAATGTATTTCCACGTGGTTGCTTTTTAGGACCACGAGTTCAAAACAAGGCATAATGAACCGCTAGAGTTGTAAGGGGTCTCGATAGGACTCACTGAGATAATGTTTATCTCACCCTTCATATTTGTGGTTTTTACAGAGAAACAGGGGAAAGCAAAGGCGGTAAAGCATGGTTAGCTGGTGTGACTCTTGGAGTCATTGAAGACCTAGTTTAATGTTTTAGACCTTTGTTCCGTTTATTGTTTCTATGTTCCGATTGTATAACTTTCATTGTCAAGTTGTAAAATCGTTTCCGCTACTTTATGTTTTGAGTATTGAACACCAGGATATGTACAAGTCTTAAGTTTTGGAACTTAAGCATTTTCAGAAAGTTTATGAGGTTCAGAGAACCAGTTATTATGTATTATCTAAAGTTTTAGATGTGTTCAATATTTCAATAACAGGAAGTTACTCTGATGTATGCCATTTAGTGCATTTCGGTGATTCTATATTTTAGAATTTATCGGGGTGTTACAAATAGCCTTTTTATCATATCATTTTTTGCAAACATCAGGCCGCCGGTGTTTGGCGAGCCACTCTAACAATTTGGTCACTAACATATCTTTAAGTTTCTTGTATACTTTCCCATACGGAAGGATAACATGCCTTTAAGTATGTGCCATTAATTTTCCTGTCAAATTCTTCTCCATCCATGGAGAATAATCGGTAGGCACCACCATCGTAAACCTTGCTCACATTATAAGGTCCATCCCAATTTGGTGACCATTTGACAAACTTAGGATCCTTGATCCCAATTGGCAGGATGATTTTCCAAACTAGGTTGCCTTCAACAAACTTCTTAGGCTTGACGTGTTTGTTGTAGGCGCGTGTTGTTTTGATCTTGTTGAGCTCTAGTGTGCTGAGGGCTGGGCAGCCAATCTGTCATCATCCATCGAGTCTAACTCCATTAGCATAGCTTGCTCGTATTTGTCCAAGCTGAGTGAGTGTTGCCGAGCCACTCTCAGTGATGCAACACTGATCTCAAGCGGCACCACTGCATCCTGCTCGTACACCAGTCAATAGGGAGTTATTCCAGTGGCCGTAGATTTTGAATTTCCCATAGCCCACAAAACTTCATTTAAGATTTCATGCCACCTTCGAGGCTTGTCTTCTGTGTTCTTCTTAATGAGCTCAATGATAATCTTGTTGGTAGCCTCAGCCTGTCCGTTAGCTTGGGCATAGTTGATAACTCTTATTTATAAGAGTTATTTCACTACTACAAAAAAGGCCTTTTGAATCGGTTATTTGGCACATTTAGAGTCGGTTATTTGCCGATTCTAATACTGCCGATTCTAAAGGTGATAACATTTAGAATCGGTTAAATAACCGATTCCAAATAGGTAATTCCGAATCGGTTGTTGTAAAACCCGATTCCAAAACGCATCTCTGACAACAAAATACAAAGCCAAACAGGGATCTTTTGAATCGGTTATATAAACAACCGATTCCAAAAGTCCAAATAACAGACATTTTGAATCGGTTGTTTATATAACCGATTCAAAAAACAGTCAATTAGAATCGGTTATATAAACAACCGATTCAAAATGTCTGAATAAACAATCATTTTGAATCGGTTGTTTATATAACCGATTCTAATTGACTGTTTTTTGAATCGGTTATATAAACAACCGATTCAAAATGTCTGTTATTTGGACTTTTGGAATCGGTTGTTTATATAACCGATTCAAAATGACTGAAGCATGTTAGAAGCTTTTGCCTGTTTCTTTTGTTCCCATTTTTTTCCAATCACCTAATAACAATTCAATTGAAAAACTTCATATTCAGCAACTTCATATTTCCTGAAACTAATTACAGCAACTAAATGTGCAACTAATTCATGAAACTTCATATTTTCTTCCCATTGAAAAACTTCATATTCAGCATCTATATATACACCATCAGCTAAAACATGAAACTAAATACATGTCTTTCAATTCAGCAACTATACACCAAATTCAGCAACTAATTCAGCAACAAATTCAGCAACTAATACATGATACATGACATATATATATCAAACTTGTTAAATACCTACAGCAACTAATTCAACTAAATGTGCAACTAATTCAGCAACTAATTCAACATATATTTCCTGCTGGACGAATCTGCAAATAAAATTCCGCCCAAAGCTTGCGGACCTCCAAAATTTCCTTATGAGTGTATGCCTTTTGGTTATCAAATACCTACAAAAGGTCCATAAAAAAACTCAGCACAATGAGAACTAAAAGACACAGTATTAAAGAAACACTGAACCTATATCCAGATTTAGCACAGAATTTTACCCTAACTTGTGAGACCTATAACTCGAGGTACACAACTCCAAATTCAACCAAACCGGTGCCAAAATGACCAGAATTAAGTCTAGTTTCTAAATCAATAGCCCTCATAATTTTTGGATTAACAGAACACTACCAGTTTCAAAAAGACCTAACCTATGTCCAAATTTCCCAAAACAGTGAGTTTAACATCAAAATCACTCAATTTGACACCAAATTTCGTCCAGTATTATGATGTCTAGTTTCTTACTATGTTTTTAGATTTACAAAACAATAGGCCAATTAGTACAGTATTAAAGAAACAAACAGATTGGTTCTCAGGTTTGACAGTTTCTGTCCTTCAACTTCAAACAACCCTAAATTGACCAAAACTTAACCAAATAATACGGGACCTGAGCTAAAACTGAAGAAAATTATGTCTAGTTTACAATGGAATAAGAATAGTTCAAAACGGAGTTGAATTGAAAACACCACAACCGAAATACTGAACATATACCCAGATTTAGCCCAGAATTTTACCCTAACTTGTGAGACCTATAACTCGAGCTACACAACTCCAATTTCAACCAAACCGGTGCCAAAATGACCAGCATTAAGTCTAGTTTCTAAATGACTAACCCTCATAATTTTTGGATTAACAGAACACTACCAGTTTCAAAAAGACCGAACCTATGTCCAGATTTCCCAAAACAGTGAGTTTAACATCAAAATCACTCAATTTGACACCACATTTCGTATAATATCATTAAAACTATTACATACCTCCTCCCATAAGTTTATGATACTGGCATTCACAATCGTCATCATATACTTCATCACAAAGTACCCACAATGATACCTATTTTGTTGTCGTGCCACCTACACATATACAGATTTCTGATGCAAAAGAAATAAAATCATAGATTCTACTGAATAAGAATAGTCCATACATGCAGCATAGTCAGCCAACAGAATAGTCCATACATGCACATAGTCAGCCAACAGAATAGTCCATACTTACAATCTTAGATGCAATCGATTCTGACTCCTCAGTTACATAAGATCCCGATTTCTTTTTATGGGCAGCCTTCCACAGCTCATGTCGCTCCGGAGATGTAGGAGCCACCTCCAAATTAGGGTCACCAGACTCCTCCCGCTTTTTTTGTACTTGCTCTTCCTTCATATTTTGCTTCAACTTTTTATAACTGCCCCGCCCTACTGTGTGATAGTATTTATTATTACTTTGATTTTTCTGAGCAGATTCTCTTTTCACCTGTCACAAAACACACACCATCATATATATAATAAATGAATAATATTTAAGAAACAAAAATAGTTGTGGTGAAAACAATACCACAAATTCCGAAGTAAGGCGACTTTTAACAAATGCGGTCCATGTCTCAGTAGATATACTAGGATACTTGTGAAATGGGGTTGTTTCGCCGGACTTATCCCCCTTGCCAAAGACATATTTGCTCGTGAGTGTTGTCTTGAACTGTTTCCAACAGAGACCTATATAAACCATCCAAGTTTTCTTGAATTCCTCATCATCGGGAACATCAAATGTTTCCTTAACACAAGAATAAGGTGGTGTTAGCACAAGAAATAAGGAAAGATGAATAAACCCAAGATTTCTTTCATTAGTGTATATACATACCAAAACACTATCCCAAACAATCTTCTTTGTCTCCTCATCCACTTCATCCCAAGCCATGGGCAATATGCTTACTTTTGTCCGCGCGACCACCCCTAAAAAGCTCTTGAATTTGTCACAATACGGACCAATAGGTTCGCCGTCACTATCAAACTCCATTCTAAACCTTTGACCCATCGGACGCCTAGTAAGGAACCACTTTAATGATGTCGGACGCCTAGTCATCTTCTTTTTGGGAAGGTCAGTGTTGGAGTCATCCATGATATCTGTTGAACAAAGGAAAAAACACAAATATAAATAACCAAATATAAATATGAATTAGGTAAACAAGTATAAATATAAATTAGATAACCAAATATAAATATAAATCATATAACCATGAATAAATATGAATCAGATAACCAAGTATAAATATAAATTAAAGAACCAAATATATGTACCCATACTCATTCATGGGTTAATTAGAACTCCTTCGCATAAAATCCCTTCATTATGATCATTGCGAGTGGCATGTACATCATCAACTTCATTATCATCCATTAAAGCAGGCACTTGTGTTAAGAAAGAAGGTATCTCAGAAATTGCAAGAGTTGAATCTTCAATTTCATCACTACCTATTTTTCCTTGTAGGACCACCGACCACTTTTTGTTAGAAGGATCTTTGATATAGAAAACTTGTTTTGCATGGTCGGCCATGATGAAAGGCTCATTCTTATGACCTACCTTGTCAACGTCCACTAGTGTAAATCCCATTTCATCGGTATATACACCACCATTGCTGTTTACCCAATTACATTTAAAAATGGGCACTTTAAATTTACAGTAATCAAGCTCCCAAATCTCTTCGATAACACCAAAGTAAGCAACGGATGCGAGTACGGGTTTTTTATCTTTTGAACTAGAAAAGTGCATTGAAGAAGCCATGACCATAACACCACTATTTTGCACAGTACTCTTGTCATCTTGCGACTTTGTGGAAAAGGAAAAATTATTTATGTTGTACCCGTTCCAACAAAAGACATCAAAGTTAGGGTAATTTGCTAGCCATCTCAGAGTATCAGATGCGCTTGCATCTTTATTAATCTCTGATTTAAACCATTCAACGAATGTCTTGTTATGCTCTTTCAATAACCATAATTCATCCCTTCGAGGGTTTTTGGCCTTTACTAGCTTTTGATGAGAAGACAAGTAAGGTAGTACTTCATCTGTGTTATTCAAAATATAAAAATGTGCTTGAAGCACTTCCTCTCGACCCATGCTCTTAATGTTTATACCTCTACCCTTACCCTGACATCTCCATGCATATCGAGACTTTGGTAGCCCTACAGGTTTTGCTTCTGACAAGTAGTCTGAACAAAACTCAATAGCTTCTTCTGTGACGTATCTTTCGACAATGGATGCTTCGGGACGATATTGGTTCTTCACATATCCTTTCAAGATCTTCATGTATCGCTCGATTGGGTACATCCACCTTAAATAAACGGGACCACATAATCTAATCTCCCTCACTAGATGAACAATTAAGTGAACCATGATATCAAAGAATGAGGGCGGAAAAAACATCTCCAACTGACACAAGATAATAGCTGCCTCATTTTCCAACTCGTCCAATTTTTGAGGGTCAATGACTTTACCACATATAGTATTGAAGAACAAGCACAACCTAGTTATGGTATGTCGGACATCTTTTGGCAAGATGCCGCGTATAGCAACAGGTAGTAGTTGTTGCATCAACACGTGGCAGTCATGAGACTTCAAGCCAACTAATTTGAGATCTTTCATTGAGACAAGACTCTTTACATTTGAAGAGTAACCCTGTGGCACTTTGATTCCCCTTAGGCACTCGCAAAGGCTTATTTTCTCTTTTTTTGACAAGGTATAACATGCTGGAGGCAAATATGTGCCTTTACCTCTTGCCACTGGATGTAACTGCTCTCTTATGCCCATCTCAAGCAAATCCAAACGAGATTTTATGCAATCCTTTGTCTTGCCTTTAATGTTAAGAAGCGTCCCGATGACACTATCACAGACGTTTTTCTCGACGTGCATGACATCAAGACAATGCCTTACATCAAGACAAGACCAATATGGAAGATCAAAGAATACAGACCTCTTCTTCCACTTGCAATTGGTATTCTCATTTGACTGCTTCTGCTTTTTTCCGAATACAACATTGATGTCCTTAACCACTTGATAGACTTCTTCTCCGGTCAAGGCATTCGGAGCAATGTCATTTTCCTGGCACCCGTTAAAAGCTTTTTTCAACCTACGATAGGAGTGATTACGTCTTAGAAATTTACGATGCCCAAGGTAAACAGTTTTTCTTCCATGTTTTAGTTGATGGTGGGACGTGCCTTCTGCACAAATAGGACAACCTTTATGTCCTTTAACACTATACCCAGACAAGTTCCCATATGCTGGGAAGTCATTGATCGTGCAAAATAGCATCGCTCGCAGCTTAAATGTTTCATTAGAATACCCGTCAAACACATCCACACCTTGATCCCACATTTTTCTCAAGTCTTCAACCAACGGGCTAAGATAAACATCTATGTCATTACCTGGTTGTCTTGGGCCAGAAATCATCATAGATAACATAACATACTTGCGTTTCATGCACAACCAAGGAGAAAGGTTGTAAATTACAATGAGAACGGGCCACGAACTATGATTTGTACTTAAGTTACCATATGGATTCATCCCATCTGAAGCAAGCGCGAGTCTAAGATTTCTTGGCTCGACGCCAAAATCCGGAAACAAACGATCAACTTTCTTCCACTGCAAAGAATCGGCTGGATGGCGAAGCTGTCCGTCACATTTCCTCTCATCTGCATGCCATCTAATGTTCTTTGCATCTTTTGCATTAGCAAATAAGCGTTGGAATCTAGGTATTATTGGAAGATACCTCAAAACCTTTGCGGGAGAACCTTTTGTGACATCATCATCATCGCTACTAGATTCACCAGTCTTCACTTTGTAGCGCGAGAGATTGCACGTGGGACACTTGTGCAACTTCTCAAAATCATTTCGATACAATATGCAATCATTGGGGCATGCATGTATTTTCTTATACCCCACACCCAACGGACACAATATCTTCTTCGCATCATAGGTACGATTCGGCAATGTGTTACCTTCGGGAAGCATGTCTTTCAACAACTCAAGTAATTCAGTGAAGCCCTTATCGGTCCACCCATTTATTGCCTTCAGATTGATCAATCTTATCGTCGCAGACAACCGTGTGTATTTTTTGCATCCCAAATACAGAGGCTCTTCTTTGTCTTTGCATAGAGTATCATACACATGCACTTGCTTAAAAGATTCAGGACCGATGTCACGGATCATATCCTCCATTCGGTCATTCATATCTTCATCGACTTGCACTCTTCTGGACACACTTGGGGTGTCTCTTGATTCACCATGCCATATCCATGTGGTGTAACTCATGCAGATCCCATGAACAAAGAGATGGTCCTTTATTACGGAAAGTGATTGTGGGGTCTGATTAACACAAATAACACAAGGACAAGAAAATTTGACAACAGTTTTGGGAAGCTTTGCTTGAGCAAAATTTAGAAACTCTTCAACTCCTTTCGCATACTCATCACTCAGACGATTGCTTTGCATCCAGCTACGATCCATGGCTATGATCCAAGTAAGTACTTAATGTCAGACACGTATAGGTTCAGTTACTAGACTTGGGTATTAAAATGGAAATAATAGTTCCTTCTAAATTTACTATGAGTTTAGTGACAATAACTAACAACAAAGCAAACTTGACACAAAATTCATTTTAGTTAACTCCATGAGGGAGCATTATTGATTCAATAATAGTCCCTTTTGTTTTTGAAGATTATCATTACTAGAAGAAATGCATGTAGAATGCACCCTTCAACTTCAATCAAAGTCCCAAAATGCACCTTTCTATGTGCAATATAGCCAACCATTTTAGTTAAAATCAAAGTAACAAAATGCACCCTTAATTATTGAAATCCAGTTCAAAACTAACAGCTCAATTATTTAAGCTTGATAACACAATCTAGTCCTAAAATCAAATGAAACAGAATTACTTACTTGTTTTTCCAGTAAGTCTGAAATGTTTATCCAACATTTTCTAGGGATATCCTTTCGTTTGCCTTTTGCCTTATCTGTTTATGTTTCAATTGGTTTTAGTTTATTATCATGGATAATGTTAGGAAGCTAGGGAAGAATACCAGTAATTCTTTATTGAGTACTGAATGAAAGAATTACAGAATGCTTCCTAACATTATCCATGATAATAAACTAAAACCAATTGAAACATAAACAGATAAAGCAAAAGGCAAACTGAAGAATATCCCTAAAAAATGTTGGATAAACATTTCAGACTTACTGTATAGAGGTAAACAGATAATCCAACATTTTCTACGCAAACTGAAGAATATCCCTAGAAAATGACTTGTTTTTGCTATTTTAATGCCCCATTTTCAAGTACTTGTATTTAAATCAATTCCAATCGAATTCACAGCCATCAATAGAGGTAAAAAAAGTTAAAACAAGCAAATTCATGCATTCATTCTTTTAATTCCAAGTATGGAAGATTCAGCATGCAATTTCACCCAAACACATTCAAACACTTTTTCAGCTCAACTATCAATTCATCATGCATTTATTCATCATTTCATCATCTCATCTAAAAAATTAATCACATGCACTCAAGGTTTTAGAATACATCCACTATTAGAGCTAACATCAAACTAAAGGAAACACAAAGGGTGAAGAACTCACCTATGAAGCTGAACGCCAAAGTGTAAGCAAGACCAGTTGCAGAAATATCACCAACTCAAAAGCTCCTAAAACCTTCATCCCGTGACTCCATCATCAAATAACCTGAGTATTGAATTATAGAAAAAAAAGTTTAACGAAAGTTTAATATACTAAATTTTTGAAACACGTTTGAGATAAAGAAAACGTTAACCTGAGTGAAGAGGGATACGGCGGAGTGAAGCGGGATGCGACGGAGAACGAAGGAGGAAACTGAGAACGAAGAGATGCGACGGATGCGACGGAGAACGAAGGAGGATTTGCTTCCAACGAAGGGATGAGAACGAGTGAGCTGCGACGGAGAACGAAGGAGGATTTGCTTCCAACGATGCGACGGAGAACGAGTGAGCTGCGAGGGATGAGAACGAAGAGGGATTTGCTGCGAGTGAGGTGCGAACGAAGGGATGCGACGGAAGTGAGCTGCGAACGAGGGGATGCGACGGAAGTGAGCTGCGAACGAGGGGATAAGACGGAAGTGAGCTGCGAGGATGCGACGGAGGAAACTGAAAGGGATCGTGAAAGGGAGCTGCGAACGAAGTGATAGGGGTTAGGTCAAGGGGGATTGTGAAAGTGAGCTGTGAGAGGGAAAGTGAAAAAACACGGGGGGAATTGTGAAAATGTTAACCAAACAGACATTCTGAATCGGTTGTTCAAAGAACCGATTCTTAATGTAGCTATTCAGAATCGGTTATTCAGTTAACCGATTCCAAATGTCTAAATTGTCAAATTTTGAATCGGTTGTTTAAACAACCGATTCAAAATGTCTAAAAAAATCTGCCACACTCCCATTTAATTGCAATTTTGCCACCGCGTCCACATTTTGAATCGGTTATCCACATAACCGATTCAAATTAGTGCTTTTTAAAGCACATTTTGTAGTAGTGTTTGTACTTTTAACAATTAAATCAATGCGAGTTCTTAAGTGAAATTCATGTTTAATTATGTAAATATAAGCTAATTTGTGTTAAGAAGGGTTAGGAGCTGATTTGTGATACTCTGGCACATTGGTGCCTTTGTGAAAGTTTTAATTTCGTTGTTCAGTGTTACAATATTTGACGTTATAGCATCACATAGTAGTGGGCCAACATGGGATCATAGCAAAAAGTAAATCTTTGGAGTATCCACTTTATGTCAAGTCAACGCCTCCTATTTTTTGCAGCCTTGGTTGACGCGTTCACCAACCATGTGCTGGCAAGGACACTTGTCTTATTTTGGTTGGAGGATCATTTTGGTTGGTACCATGTCACTTCAACTTTTGAAAAGGCACTTTTGGAACAAAAAGAATATCTCTCCCTCATTCACTCATCTTCTTGACCGTTCGAAGTTCTTGGGGGATTTTTAGAGAGAGTCTTTGACACATTCTCATCTCCATTGTTCTCCATTCAAGCTTTTATTATTTTTCCAAGTGAAGATTCCACACCTTAACACTGCGAGCTATGCTATAGCATCTTCAACCTGTCTCATGTGCAGGAGTTTACGTGGTGTATTGATAAGCTCCAATTTAGTGCAGTTTTTAGAGACACTTTTGAGTCATTTTTAGAGCAGTTATTATTAATAATATAAATTACTAACTTAATTTGCTCTTATTTTGCAGAAAGATAGAAAAAGATAAAAGGAATAAAAGTCCAATTTTATGTCACTCAAAGTTCAATATATATATATAGGCTCAAAAATAAAAGAAGAAATCAAAGCCGAATTCTTAGTTGACTTTGTTATCAGCCCAATAAAAACAAGGCCCACGGCCTGTTTGGAAAGCCAAGATCAGACCCATAATTTGGTTTAGGCACATGGACTCTACCCTAGACTTGTAAAAGAAGAAAAGTGCCGCAGACGGCAAAATAAAAAAAAGAGATTATTTATAGTTACAAAAGGATCATTGACGGAGAGGGGAGTGGGGAATTGAATTCAAAGGAAAGAAAGAAGAGAACCTAGGCGTGAAGGATACACAGAGGAGCCGCACAACAAATAATTAATTTTGAGAATTAAATTAGAGGTACGCAACTACAGGAGCGACCAATTGAATTCAAAGGAGTTGAATTGGAGAGGAACAGTGGCCGAAGAAAAACAAGGACAGTAACAGGCACACATTGGCGGCAACATTAGCTCCGGCAAGGAGAAAGGGGAGTTTTGGGTACCCGTTTTTGACATCGTGAGAGAGCTCTGGAACAGAAAAAGGAGACTAAATTCTCAAGATCAGAAATTTCTCTATCCGGGTTATTTTTATCTCTGTAATTTATGACTCCTAATTTTATTCCAATGTTCTTGACTAGTATGGATAGCTAAATCCTCTTCTAGGGTCTTAGGTGGATCTTGCATGTTTAGAGACCTTTTTATGTTCTAATTTCTGTTTTGAATTCCTAATTTTTATTCCAATTAATATTATCCTATTGCTTTATCACATAATTAGGATTGACAACCCTTTGCATGTTTATAATCAATTAGTTGATCAGCGACCGTACTGCAATTAGTTGGTGGACCTATAGGATAATTGAGACTATAATTAATGAATGACCAAACTTTAATTTAGTCTTCCAATCATTCAACCTTTTTGTACCTTATGCTTTCCTTAAATTTAAATTCTAGCATGACCAAACTAGGGTTAATTTAGGGAAAAGAATATTAATCGCGAATGACCAAACGGGTTAATAGTTTTAGTAAAGGGATTGGTAATTGAATAAAATAAGGGGATTCAGGTAGAACTAGACATAGAGGAATCGAAACTTGCAAGTGAAACCGTGACCCTAGGCTTCTCTCCATTGGTTAAACTTCACATTTTAATTCTTGCTATTTATTTCTTTTTATTTTAGTTTCTATAACGACCAAACATTCGTTAGTCTAAATAATAATTAATCTTAAGTAGTTTGGTACTTGTTAATTAATCCCTGTGGAGACGATATCTTTTATACTACTTCTGCGAGAGAGTACACTTGCTCTAAGTGTGTTTTTAACGCAACAAGTTTTTGGCGCCGTTGCCGGGGATTAATTTAATAATATTAAATGAAAAAGATTTTTTATTGCTTTAGACATTTATTTCATTTCTTGTTTTAATTTAATAAATAGAAAAAAAAAATTTATATCTAGTTTTATTTTATTAGTTAGTTTTATTTTTATTACTATTACTCGTGCATGCTCACCCGCTCCCGGGAGCCTATTTTGGTTTTTGATCCAGAAATTGAAAGAACTGCTCGAAGGATAAGAAAAGAGACAAGAGTGATGGCTGCCAATCCGAGAAGAACTCTTCGGGACTACTTTACCCCCACAGCGAATATCACTACAAGCATAGTCAATCCACCTGTGCAAGCTACTAACTTTGAGCTCAAACCCAGCTTGATTCAAATGGTTCAGAATTCGACTATGTTCAGAGGTGCACCGACAGAAGACCCGCACACCCATCTTAGAAACTTCTTGAGGGTGGCAGACTCAGTAATTTGTAATGGTGTCACTCCTGATGCCATTAGAGTGAGGTTGTTTCCATGGTCATTGGCTGACAAGGCATCTGCTTGGCTAGACTCTCAACCTGCTGAGTCCATTACCACTTGGGATCAACTGAAGCAAAAATTCTTGACCAAATATTTTCCTCCAGGTAAGACTACTAAGATCCGAGGTGCAATAATCAGCTTTGCTCAACTCGAGCAAGAATCTTTACATGAAGCTTGGGAAAGATTTCAAGACTTACTCCGAAGTTGTCCACATCATGGATTTGAGAAGTGGCAATTGCTTGAATATTTTTGCAACGGATTATCTTCTCAAAATAGGGGAATTATTAATATGGCTTGTGGGGGCTCTCTAATGAATGGGGAACCTGCGACAGTATATGACTTAATTGCAGAGATAGCAGCCGATAATGCCCAATGGGAGACAAGTGACAGACACATTAAGAAATCAGCTGGGATCTACAAGGTTGAAGATGACACTAGTGTTAACATAAAGCTGGATGCTCTCTCTAAACAGTTGCAATCTTTGATGAAGGTACAAGCTCAATCTACTCCAATAATTACCTCCACTAGTGACATCACGAATAACCTCTGGGGAGGCCTAACTGAAGAAGTCAACTATCTTGGTCAGAATAAAAGTGAGTTAAGGCCTGGTATGCAAGAGGCTTTAGTTAGATACATGGAAAAAGTTGGACACCCGTGCATGGGTGTTTTATCCAATTACATGGACAGGACTGATGAGAGGTTGCAATCCATTGAAGAACTGATAAAAGCACAGGGCCGGCCGACAACTTCAACTGAAGAGGCCAATTATGTTCAGAATTCCAACCGGACCCAAAATGACCCTTATTCAAACACTTACAATCCGGGTTGGAGAAATCACCCTAATTTCTCTTGGGGAGGACAACAAAAGGAGCAAAGCTCGAACTCCTATAAGCCTCCACATGTGCAAAGGCAAGAGGAGAAAAAGTTGGATACCAATGATGTGTTGACAAAGTTTATGCAGCAGACAAATGAAGAATTTGGAAGCCTGAAGGGCCAAATTGGAGCCATGAACAACAAATTTGGAAGCTTGGAGGGCCAAATCTCAAATCTCATTACTGTGTTGTCTCAAAGGCCTCAAGGCTCACTGCCTACCCAAACTGAGCCTAATCCAAGAAATGAGCATTGCAAGGCTGTCATTCTTGGGAGTGGCAAGGAGCTGGTTCAAGAAAACAATCAAGACGGGCGGGCGCCCCAGAAAGAAATACAAGCTCCCGCTGAGGGGAGCACTTCTGAGGAAAGCAAAAAGGAAAGGGAAAAATATGAGCAAGCAAAGGTAAATGTTCCTTATCCTCAAAGACTTAAAAATGAGCAGCATGATAAGCAATTTGCCAAATTTCTTGAAATATTTAGAAAATTGCATATCAACATCCCTTTTGCTGAAGCTATTGCTCAAATGCCTAAATATGCCAAATTTTTAAAAGAAATTATTTCTAACAAAAGGAAGTTAGAAGGCTTTGAGACAGTTAGGCTTAATGAGGAATGTTCTGCTATAGTTCTAAAAAAGTTACCACCTAAGCTTAAAGATCCAGGTAGTTTTACTATCCCTTGTACAATTGGTAACTCTCATTTTGAAAAGGCTTTATGTGACTTAGGGGCAAGTATAAATTTGATGCCTTTTTCTGTTTTTAGAAAGCTTGGTTTGCAGGAACCACATCCTACTAACGTCACTTTGCAGCTAGCTGATAGATCCATTGCCCACCCCCGTGGAGTGGTGGAAGATGTTTTAGTTAAAGTTGATAAGTTTATTTTCCCTGCTGATTTTGTTGTATTGGATATGGAAGAAGATGAGGAAGTCCCAATTATTTTGGGGCGTCCTTTCTTAGCTACAGGAAAAAGCTTAATTGATGTTCAGCAAGGAAAATTGACTTTGAGATTTGGAGATGAGGAAGTTGTATTTCAAGTCTTGAACTCATTAAAAAATCCCTCTTCATTTGCTTCTTGTAATTTTATTCAAGCTATGGATATTAATGATGTGGTTACCTCTGAAAGTTTTGATGATTTTAGAATTCAAGACCCTCTAGAAAAAGTACTTACTTTACAGGGACTTGGCATATTGCAGGGTGGTGAGGAAGAAGAGTTCTTAATGTTTTTGCAGGCTCACCACCCTCATAAAAACTGGAGTAACTATAGATTTGAGGAATTGGAATGGGGTGATACTCCAAATCCCAAACCTTCAATTGAAGAGGCTCCTGAGCTTGAATTAAAGCCTCTTCCTTCAAATGTAAAATATGCTTTCTTGCATCCCCCTTCCTCTTTGCCTGTGATTATTTCTGCAGATTTGACAGATACCATGGAGGATAAGCTTTTGAGGGTATTAAGGGCCAACAAAGAAGCCTTTGGATGGTCTATTCATGATATAAAAGGCATTAGTCCCTCAATTTGCACTCACAAGATTTATATGGAGGATGATTACCAACCTCGGGCACTACCTCAACGCCGCCTCAATCCTAACATGAAAGAGGTGGTCAAAAAGGAAGTGATTAAGCTTCTTGATGCAGGTATCATCTATCCTATCTCTGATAGTAAGTGGGTAAGTCCTGTTCAATGTGTTCCTAAAAAGGGAGGTACTACTGTAATGGAGAATGATAAAAATGAATTAATTGCAGTTAGGAAAACTACCGGGTGGCGTATGTGCATTGATTATAGAAAATTAAATAATGCCACCCGAAAAGATCACTTCCCCCTTCCCTTTATTGATCAAATGCTTGAGAGAGTGGCAGGTCATGATTATTATTGTTGTTTGGATGGATATTCCGGTTATTTGCAAATACCAATGGCTTCTGAAGATCAAGAAAAAACAACTTTTACTTGCCCATATGGAACATTTGCATATAAAAGGATGCCATTCGGCTTATGTAATGCCCCTGCCACTTTCCAAAGATGCATGATGGCTATCTTCTCTGACTTGGTTGAAAAATGCATTGAGATATTCATGGATGATTTTACCGTCTTTGGATCCTCTTATGAGGATTGTTTACATAACTTGAATTCAGTGTTGCAGAGATGTAGGGATACCAATTTAGTGCTCAATTGGGAGAAGTGCCAATTTATGGTACAAGATTGCATTATTCTAGGACATAAGGTGTCCACTAAAGGCATTGAAGTTGACCCTGCAAAGGTTGAGGTAATTGCAAAGTTGCCCCCACCCAATTCTGTTAAGGGGGTCCGTAGTTTTCTAGGCCATGCCGGATTCTATAGGAGGTTTGTTAAAGACTTCTCAAAAATTGCAAAGCCTATGACCGACCTCTTGGTTAAGGAGGCCACTTTTGATTTTTCTGACACTTGTTTGAAGGCTTTTAATTGTTTAAAGGAAAAATTAATTAGTGCCCCTGTTGTTGTTGCCCCCGATTGGTCGATTCCTTTTGAAATTATGTGTGATGCTAGCGATACTGCTGTGGGGGCTGTTTTGGGGCAAAGAAAGAATAAGGTATTTTATACCATTTACTATGCTAGTCGTACTCTTGATGATGCTCAAAGAAATTACACTACCACAGAGAAAGAGTTACTAGCTGTAGTATTTGCATTTGACAAGTTTCGTCATTACCTTGTTCTTTCTAAAGTTATTGTTTATACTGATCATGCTGCCATTAGATATTTGCTTGGAAAGCAGGATGCAAAACCCAGGTTAATCAGGTGGATCTTGTTGCTATAAGAGTTTGACTTGGAGATTAGAGACAAGAAAGGCTCAGAGAACTTTGTAGCTGACCACCTCTCAAGGCTTGACCATAGTGTGATGCAGGCCTCAAATGATGGGGAGATCAAGGAGGTTTTCCCTGATGAGAGACTTTTAGCTATTTCTACTATTCCTTGGTTTGCAGACATTGTCAACTACTTGGTGGGTAAGGTTGTTCCCCCTGATTTTTCTTTTCAGCAAAAGAAGAAATTAATTTCTGATGCTAGACAGTACTTGTGGGATGACCCTTACCTATTTAAAGTATGTGGAGACAAGGTTATTAGGCGTTGTGTGCCTATGGATGAGGTAACTTCTATCCTTGAGCATTGTCATTCTAAAGAGGTAGGTGGCCACTTTGGCCCAAATAGAACCGCATATAAAGTTTTACAATGTGGTTTTTATTGGCCTACTATATTTAAAGATGCTCATGAATTTGTGAAAGCTTGTGATAGTTGTCAAAGGAGTGGCAATATTTCTAGGCGTCAAGAGATGCCTTTAAACAACATTTTGGTTTGTGAGATATTTGATGTGTGGGGTATTGACTTTATGGGGCCCTTCCCTAAGTCTTTTTCTAATCAATATATTCTTGTTGCTGTAGATTATGTGTCTAAGTGGGTGGAAGCTGTAGCCTTACCCACTAATGATGCTCGGGTGGTGGTGAAATTTTTAAAGAAAAACATTTTCTCCAGATTTGGCACTCCCCGAGCAATTATTAGTGATGGTGGCACCCATTTTTGCAATAAACAATTTGAAAATCTTTTGAGCAAATATGGTGTCACTCATAAGGTGACAACTCCTTACCATCCACAAACTAGTGGCCAGGTTGAAATTTCAAACAGAGAGCTGAAAAGGATTTTAGAGAAGACAGTTAGTGGATCAAGAAAAGATTGGTCTTTGAAACTTGATGATGCACTATGGGCCTATAGAACTGCTTTTAAAACCCCCATTGGGATGTCTCCGTATCGTCTTGTTTTTGGAAAATCATGTCATTTGCCTGTTGAATTAGAGCATAAAGCACTTTGGGCTTTAAAATTTCTAAACTTTGATGCTCAGCTTACAGGTGAAAATAGGTTGTTGCAGCTCGATGAATTGGATGAGCTCCGTCTGGGAGCTTATGAGAATGCCAAGTTATATAAGGAGCGGACTAAAAAGTGGCATGATAAGCGCATCCAGCAGCGTGAATTCCACGTTGGTGAAAAAGTTTTAATTTATAACTCACGTTTGCGTCTTTTTCCAGGAAAGTTGCGCTCAAGGTGGTATGGACCCTACACTGTTACTCAAGTTTTTCCTTATGGAGTGCTCGAGGTATCCCATGAAGATGGTACCACTTTTAAGGTCAATGGGCAGCGTGTGAAGCATTTTGAGGAAGGGCTAAGTCAAGTGAGCTATGTCACTGCCCTCAAGGATTGACTTTAGTACCGTCAGGCTCGGGACGTTAAACAAGCGCTTCGCAGGAGGCAACCTGTGCTTTATTTTCTCTCATTTTTGTTTTGTTTTGTTTTTAGGGATAAGCTCGGACTACAAGCTCTCTCAGGGAAGTCACTATTACTCTCTCTCTCTCTCATTTATTTCTTTTGGTGTCTATTTGATCATTTTGCATTGAGGACCATGCTTCATGCTAGTGTGGTGGAGGAGAGTTTATTTTTTGTCACTTGATCTCTATTAATGCACCTACCCACCATATATGTTGATAGCATTTTTTCTGGCTTGTTTTGAATGAATTATGCCAAAAGTTAAAAAAAATAGAGATTTTGCCTTTAGGGGATCCCATAATTAGTTTACTTGACAGACTTGTGTTTGATTGTAACTGTGAGGATGTCCTTAGGAAGCTGATAATTAGCAATAGTCCCTATTGAGTACTTTTTGTGAATTAGCTTCTAAATGTGAGATCTGAGCCTTCATAAGGGGATTGATACTAAATCATAAATTTTTACCCATTTTCTTTCTATGAGTGTGTTTCCCAATTTACTACATTCTAGAATTTGTCTTTTGACCATTTCAAGGCGAAAATTGATTTGCATCATGTAAAAAGATTTGGGGAATTTAGGTATTTTTCTGGCCTCAGAGTTGTTTGTTGAATTTATCCCTTAGTTGCCCCCTTTGAGCTTAATTGTTATATTTTTTTTTCTTTGGTACCCAGATATAATTTTTCTTTTTTTTGTTTGTGGTAACCATTTGGAATTAAATGTGGAGCAACTATTGAAAATTACAATTTCGTCCTATACTTTAGTTGTCTATCTTGTCAGGAAAAAAAAAAGAGAGAGTGAATCATGTACTTACCTTTTCCTCCAAAAAAATTGAAATAAAATTAGGAAGAAAATTTGAAAAAAAAAGGAAAGAAAGAAGGAGGAAAAGGCACATCAAAAGAATGAAAGAGCCAAAGGGAAAATCCAAAAAAAAAAAAAGAGTCTTCTCAAGAGCAAAAAGCAAATCAAAAAGAACTGACTTAATAGAAAAAGGTGAAGAAGGAAGTGATATTAACTTGGAGTTTGGACAAAATTTGTAAAATAAATAGGAGCTCCATATTTGGTTTCAAAGGTTACTATTTGTTTCTTTTTTTGTTAGCCCTTTGATTATCCCTTTCTTCTTATACCCTACCTACATGAATTCACCCTGGCCCCATTACAACCCATAACACCCAATCTTTTGCATGCATGTGAACTATTTAGTGGAGATTTGGTCAAATTACAAACATATGGTAATGTGCATTTTGTTGAAACTTGAGTGTATATTTTCACTAGTCCCTAAACACTTAGAGAGATTGTGAGCGAGTGCCTTTGTTCACAGAAATGTGTTCTTCAGAGACATGAGCCTCTAATTGGGCAAACCTTTTGACACCTCATTTGTGCTATACTGTCTATTGTCTGTCATTGTGCTTTGGATCCCTTATTTGGTTGTCTCTGTTACTTTTTTGAAAAATTTATTGAGCCAGGAAGTTTGCTTGAGGACAAGCAAAAGTTAAGTGTGGGGGAGTTGATAAGCTCCAATTTAGTGCAGTTTTTAGAGACACTTTTGAGTCATTTTTAGAGCAGTTATTATTAATAATATAAATTACTAACTTAATTTGCTCTTATTTTGCAGAAAGATAGAAAAAGATAAAAGGAATAAAAGTCCAATTTTATGTCACTCAAAGTTCAATATTTATATATATATATAGGCTCAAAAATAAAAGAAGAAATCAAAGCCGAATTCTTAGTTGACTTTGTTATCAGCCCAATAAAAACAAGGCCCATGGCCTGTTTGGAAAGCCAAGATCAGACCCATAATTTGGTTTAGGCACATGGACTCTACCCTAGACTTGTAAAAGAAGAAAAGTGCCGCAGACGGCAAAATAAAAAAAAAGAGATTATTTATAGTTACAAAAGGATCATTGACGGAGAGGGGAGTGGGGAATTGAATTCAAAGGAAAGAAAGAAGAGAACCTAGGCGTGAAGGATACACAGAGGAGCCGCACAACAAATAATTAATTTTGAGAATTAAATTAGAGGTACGCAACTACAGGAGCGACCAATTGAATTCAAAGGAGTTGAATTGGAGAGGAACAGTGGCCGAAGAAAAACAAGGACAGTAACAGGCACACATTGGCGGCAACATTAGCTCCGGCAAGGAGAAAGGGGAGTTTTGGGTACCCGTTTTTGACATCGTGAGAGAGCTCTGGAACAGAAAAAGGAGACTAAATTCTCAAGATCAGAAATTTCTCTATCCGGGTTATTTTTATCTCTGTAATTTATGACTCCTAATTTTATTCCAATGTTCTTGACTAGTATGGATAGCTAAATCCTCTTCTAGGGTCTTAGGTGGATCTTGCATGTTTAGAGACCTTTTTATGTTCTAATTTCTGTTTTGAATTCCTAATTTTTATTCCAATTAATATTATCCTATTGCTTTATCACATAATTAGGATTGACAACCCTTTGCATGTTTATAATCAATTAGTTGATCAGCGACCGTACTGCAATTAGTTGGTGGACCTATAGGATAACTGAGACTATAATTAATGAATGACCAAACTTTAATTTAGTCTTCCAATCATTCAACCTTTTTGTACCTTATGCTTTCCTTAAATTTAAATTCTAGCATGACCAAACTAGGGTTAATTTAGGGAAAAGAATATTAATCGCGAATGACCAAACGGGTTAATAGTTTTAGTAAAGGGATTGGTAATTGAATAAAATAAGGGGATTCAGGTAGAACTAGACATAGAGGAATCGAAACTTGCAAGTGAAACCGTGACCCTAGGCTTCTCTCCATTGGTTAAACTTCACATTTTAATTCTTGCTATTTATTTCTTTTTATTTTAGTTTCTATAACGACCAAACATTCGTTAGTCTAAATAATAATTAATCTTAAGTAGTTTGGTACTTGTTAATTAATCCCTGTGGAGACGATATCTTTTATACTACTTCTGCGAGAGAGTACACTTGCTCTAAGTGTGTTTTTAACGCAACAAGTTTTTGGCGCCGTTGCCGGGGATTAATTTAATAATATTAAATGAAAAAGATTTTTTATTGCTTTAGACATTTATTTCATTTCTTGTTTTAATTTAATAAATAGAAAAAAAAAATTTATATCTAGTTTTATTTTATTAGTTAGTTTTATTTTTATTACTATTACTCGTGCATGCTCACCCGCTCCCAGGGAGCCTATTTTGGTTTTTGATCCAGAAATTGAAAGAACTGCTCGAAGGATAAGAAAAGAGACAAGAGTGATGGCTGCCAATCCGAGAAGAACTCTTCGGGACTACTTTACCCCCACAGCGAATATCACTACAAGCATAGTCAATCCACCTGTGCAAGCTACTAACTTTGAGCTCAAACCCAGCTTGATTCAAATGGTTCAGAATTCGACTATGTTCAGAGGTGCACCGACAGAAGACCCGCACACCCATCTTAGAAACTTCTTGAGGGTGGCAGACTCAGTAATTTGTAATGGTGTCACTCCTGATGCCATTAGAGTGAGGTTGTTTCCATGGTCATTGGCTGACAAGGCATCTGCTTGGCTAGACTCTCAACCTGCTGAGTCCATTACCACTTGGGATCAACTGAAGCAAAAATTCTTGACCAAATATTTTCCTCCAGGTAAGACTACTAAGATCCGAGGTGCAATAATCAGCTTTGCTCAACTCGAGCAAGAATCTTTACATGAAGCTTGGGAAAGATTTCAAGACTTACTCCGAAGTTGTCCACATCATGGATTTGAGAAGTGGCAATTGCTTGAATATTTTTGCAACGGATTATCTTCTCAAAATAGGGGAATTATTAATATGGCTTGTGGGGGCTCTCTAATGAATGGGGAACCTGCGACAGTATATGACTTAATTGCAGAGATAGCAGCCGATAATGCCCAATGGGAGACAAGTGACAGACACATTAAGAAATCAGCTGGGATCTACAAGGTTGAAGATGACACTAGTGTTAACATAAAGCTGGATGCTCTCTCTAAACAGTTGCAATCTTTGATGAAGGTACAAGCTCAATCTACTCCAATAATTACCTCCACTAGTGACATCACGAATAACCTCTGGGGAGGCCTAACTGAAGAAGTCAACTATCTTGGTCAGAATAAAAGTGAGTTAAGGCCTGGTATGCAAGAGGCTTTAGTTAGATACATGGAAAAAGTTGGACACCCGTGCATGGGTGTTTTATCCAATTACATGGACAGGACTGATGAGAGGTTGCAATCCATTGAAGAACTGATAAAAGCACAGGGCCGGCCGACAACTTCAACTGAAGAGGCCAATTATGTTCAGAATTCCAACCGGACCCAAAATGACCCTTATTCAAACACTTACAATCCGGGTTGGAGAAATCACCCTAATTTCTCTTGGGGAGGACAACAAAAGGAGCAAAGCTCGAACTCCTATAAGCCTCCACATGTGCAAAGGCAAGAGGAGAAAAAGTTGGATACCAATGATGTGTTGACAAAGTTTATGCAGCAGACAAATGAAGAATTTGGAAGCCTGAAGGGCCAAATTGGAGCCATGAACAACAAATTTGGAAGCTTGGAGGGCCAAATCTCAAATCTCATTACTGTGTTGTCTCAAAGGCCTCAAGGCTCACTGCCTACCCAAACTGAGCCTAATCCAAGAAATGAGCATTGCAAGGCTGTCATTCTTGGGAGTGGCAAGGAGCTGGTTCAAGAAAACAATCAAGACGGGCGGGCGCCCCAGAAAGAAATACAAGCTCCCGCTGAGGGGAGCACTTCTGAGGAAAGCAAAAAGGAAAGGGAAAAATATGAGCAAGCAAAGGTAAATGTTCCTTATCCTCAAAGACTTAAAAATGAGCAGCATGATAAGCAATTTGCCAAATTTCTTGAAATATTTAGAAAATTGCATATCAACATCCCTTTTGCTGAAGCTATTGCTCAAATGCCTAAATATGCCAAATTTTTAAAAGAAATTATTTCTAACAAAAGGAAGTTAGAAGGCTTTGAGACAGTTAGGCTTAATGAGGAATGTTCTGCTATAGTTCTAAAAAAGTTACCACCTAAGCTTAAAGATCCAGGTAGTTTTACTATCCCTTGTACAATTGGTAACTCTCATTTTGAAAAGGCTTTATGTGACTTAGGGGCAAGTATAAATTTGATGCCTTTTTCTGTTTTTAGAAAGCTTGGTTTGCAGGAACCACATCCTACTAACGTCACTTTGCAGCTAGCTGATAGATCCATTGCCCACCCCCGTGGAGTGGTGGAAGATGTTTTAGTTAAAGTTGATAAGTTTATTTTCCCTGCTGATTTTGTTGTATTGGATATGGAAGAAGATGAGGAAGTCCCAATTATTTTGGGGCGTCCTTTCTTAGCTACAGGAAAAAGCTTAATTGATGTTCAGCAAGGAAAATTGACTTTGAGATTTGGAGATGAGGAAGTTGTATTTCAAGTCTTGAACTCATTAAAAAATCCCTCTTCATTTGCTTCTTGTAATTTTATTCAAGCTATGGATATTAATGATGTGGTTACCTCTGAAAGTTTTGATGATTTTAGAATTCAAGACCCTCTAGAAAAAGTACTTACTTTACAGGGACTTGGCATATTGCAGGGTGGTGAGGAAGAAGAGTTCTTAATGTTTTTGCAGGCTCACCACCCTCATAAAAACTGGAGTAACTATAGATTTGAGGAATTGGAATGGGGTGATACTCCAAATCCCAAACCTTCAATTGAAGAGGCTCCTGAGCTTGAATTAAAGCCTCTTCCTTCAAATGTAAAATATGCTTTCTTGCATCCCCCTTCCTCTTTGCCTGTGATTATTTCTGCAGATTTGACAGATACCATGGAGGATAAGCTTTTGAGGGTATTAAGGGCCAACAAAGAAGCCTTTGGATGGTCTATTCATGATATAAAAGGCATTAGTCCCTCAATTTGCACTCACAAGATTTATATGGAGGATGATTACCAACCTCGGGCACTACCTCAACGCCGCCTCAATCCTAACATGAAAGAGGTGGTCAAAAAGGAAGTGATTAAGCTTCTTGATGCAGGTATCATCTATCCTATCTCTGATAGTAAGTGGGTAAGTCCTGTTCAATGTGTTCCTAAAAAGGGAGGTACTACTGTAATGGAGAATGATAAAAATGAATTAATTGCAGTTAGGAAAACTACCGGGTGGCGTATGTGCATTGATTATAGAAAATTAAATAATGCCACCCGAAAAGATCACTTCCCCCTTCCCTTTATTGATCAAATGCTTGAGAGAGTGGCAGGTCATGATTATTATTGTTGTTTGGATGGATATTCCGGTTATTTGCAAATACCAATGGCTTCTGAAGATCAAGAAAAAACAACTTTTACTTGCCCATATGGAACATTTGCATATAAAAGGATGCCATTCGGCTTATGTAATGCCCCTGCCACTTTCCAAAGATGCATGATGGCTATCTTCTCTGACTTGGTTGAAAAATGCATTGAGATATTCATGGATGATTTTACCGTCTTTGGATCCTCTTATGAGGATTGTTTACATAACTTGAATTCAGTGTTGCAGAGATGTAGGGATACCAATTTAGTGCTCAATTGGGAGAAGTGCCAATTTATGGTACAAGATTGCATTATTCTAGGACATAAGGTGTCCACTAAAGGCATTGAAGTTGACCCTGCAAAGGTTGAGGTAATTGCAAAGTTGCCCCCACCCAATTCTGTTAAGGGGGTCCGTAGTTTTCTAGGCCATGCCGGATTCTATAGGAGGTTTGTTAAAGACTTCTCAAAAATTGCAAAGCCTATGACCGACCTCTTGGTTAAGGAGGCCACTTTTGATTTTTCTGACACTTGTTTGAAGGCTTTTAATTGTTTAAAGGAAAAATTAATTAGTGCCCCTGTTGTTGTTGCCCCCGATTGGTCGATTCCTTTTGAAATTATGTGTGATGCTAGCGATACTGCTGTGGGGGCTGTTTTGGGGCAAAGAAAGAATAAGGTATTTTATACCATTTACTATGCTAGTCGTACTCTTGATGATGCTCAAAGAAATTACACTACCACAGAGAAAGAGTTACTAGCTGTAGTATTTGCATTTGACAAGTTTCGTCATTACCTTGTTCTTTCTAAAGTTATTGTTTATACTGATCATGCTGCCATTAGATATTTGCTTGGAAAGCAGGATGCAAAACCCAGGTTAATCAGGTGGATCTTGTTGCTATAAGAGTTTGACTTGGAGATTAGAGACAAGAAAGGCTCAGAGAACTTTGTAGCTGACCACCTCTCAAGGCTTGACCATAGTGTGATGCAGGCCTCAAATGATGGGGAGATCAAGGAGGTTTTCCCTGATGAGAGACTTTTAGCTATTTCTACTATTCCTTGGTTTGCAGACATTGTCAACTACTTGGTGGGTAAGGTTGTTCCCCCTGATTTTTCTTTTCAGCAAAAGAAGAAATTAATTTCTGATGCTAGACAGTACTTGTGGGATGACCCTTACCTATTTAAAGTATGTGGAGACAAGGTTATTAGGCGTTGTGTGCCTATGGATGAGGTAACTTCTATCCTTGAGCATTGTCATTCTAAAGAGGTAGGTGGCCACTTTGGCCCAAATAGAACCGCATATAAAGTTTTACAATGTGGTTTTTATTGGCCTACTATATTTAAAGATGCTCATGAATTTGTGAAAGCTTGTGATAGTTGTCAAAGGAGTGGCAATATTTCTAGGCGTCAAGAGATGCCTTTAAACAACATTTTGGTTTGTGAGATATTTGATGTGTGGGGTATTGACTTTATGGGGCCCTTCCCTAAGTCTTTTTCTAATCAATATATTCTTGTTGCTGTAGATTATGTGTCTAAGTGGGTGGAAGCTGTAGCCTTACCCACTAATGATGCTCGGGTGGTGGTGAAATTTTTAAAGAAAAACATTTTCTCCAGATTTGGCACTCCCCGAGCAATTATTAGTGATGGTGGCACCCATTTTTGCAATAAACAATTTGAAAATCTTTTGAGCAAATATGGTGTCACTCATAAGGTGACAACTCCTTACCATCCACAAACTAGTGGCCAGGTTGAAATTTCAAACAGAGAGCTGAAAAGGATTTTAGAGAAGACAGTTAGTGGATCAAGAAAAGATTGGTCTTTGAAACTTGATGATGCACTATGGGCCTATAGAACTGCTTTTAAAACCCCCATTGGGATGTCTCCGTATCGTCTTGTTTTTGGAAAATCATGTCATTTGCCTGTTGAATTAGAGCATAAAGCACTTTGGGCTTTAAAATTTCTAAACTTTGATGCTCAGCTTACAGGTGAAAATAGGTTGTTGCAGCTCGATGAATTGGATGAGCTCCGTCTGGGAGCTTATGAGAATGCCAAGTTATATAAGGAGCGGACTAAAAAGTGGCATGATAAGCGCATCCAGCAGCGTGAATTCCACGTTGGTGAAAAAGTTTTAATTTATAACTCACGTTTGCGTCTTTTTCCAGGAAAGTTGCGCTCAAGGTGGTATGGACCCTACACTGTTACTCAAGTTTTTCCTTATGGAGTGCTCGAGGTATCCCATGAAGATGGTACCACTTTTAAGGTCAATGGGCAGCGTGTGAAGCATTTTGAGGAAGGGCTAAGTCAAGTGAGCTATGTCACTGCCCTCAAGGATTGACTTTAGTACCGTCAGGCTCGGGACGTTAAACAAGCGCTTCGCAGGAGGCAACCTGTGCTTTATTTTCTCTCATTTTTGTTTTGTTTTGTTTTTAGGGATAAGCTCGGACTACAAGCTCTCTCAGGGAAGTCACTATTACTCTCTCTCTCTCTCATTTATTTCTTTTGGTGTCTATTTGATCATTTTGCATTGAGGACCATGCTTCATGCTAGTGTGGTGGAGGAGAGTTTATTTTTTGTCACTTGATCTCTATTAATGCACCTACCCACCATATATGTTGATAGCATTTTTTCTGGCTTGTTTTGAATGAATTATGCCAAAAGTTAAAAAAAATAGAGATTTTGCCTTTAGGGGATCCCATAATTAGTTTACTTGACAGACTTGTGTTTGATTGTAACTGTGAGGATGTCCTTAGGAAGCTGATAATTAGCAATAGTCCCTATTGAGTACTTTTTGTGAATTAGCTTCTAAATGTGAGATCTGAGCCTTCATAAGGGGATTGATACTAAATCATAAATTTTTACCCATTTTCTTTCTATGAGTGTGTTTCCCAATTTACTACATTCTAGAATTTGTCTTTTGACCATTTCAAGGCGAAAATTGATTTGCATCATGTAAAAAGATTTGGGGAATTTAGGTATTTTTCTGGCCTCAGAGTTGTTTGTTGAATTTATCCCTTAGTTGCCCCCTTTGAGCTTAATTGTTATATTTTTTTTTCTTTGGTACCCAGATATAATTTTTCTTTTTTTTGTTTGTGGTAACCATTTGGAATTAAATGTGGAGCAACTATTGAAAATTACAATTTCGTCCTATACTTTAGTTGTCTATCTTGTCAGGAAAAAAAAAAGAGAGAGTGAATCATGTACTTACCTTTTCCTCCAAAAAAATTGAAATAAAATTAGGAAGAAAATTTGAAAAAAAAAGGAAAGAAAGAAGGAGGAAAAGGCACATCAAAAGAATGAAAGAGCCAAAGGGAAAATCCAAAAAAAAAAAAAGAGTCTTCTCAAGAGCAAAAAGCAAATCAAAAAGAACTGACTTAATAGAAAAAGGTGAAGAAGGAAGTGATATTAACTTGGAGTTTGGACAAAATTTGTAAAATAAATAGGAGCTCCATATTTGGTTTCAAAGGTTACTATTTGTTTCTTTTTTTGTTAGCCCTTTGATTATCCCTTTCTTCTTATACCCTACCTACATGAATTCACCCTGGCCCCATTACAACCCATAACACCCAATCTTTTGCATGCATGTGAACTATTTAGTGGAGATTTGGTCAAATTACAAACATATGGTAATGTGCATTTTGTTGAAACTTGAGTGTATATTTTCACTAGTCCCTAAACACTTAGAGAGATTGTGAGCGAGTGCCTTTGTTCACAGAAATGTGTTCTTCAGAGACATGAGCCTCTAATTGGGCAAACCTTTTGACACCTCATTTGTGCTATACTGTCTATTGTCTGTCATTGTGCTTTGGATCCCTTATTTGGTTGTCTCTGTTACTTTTTTGAAAAATTTATTGAGCCAGGAAGTTTGCTTGAGGACAAGCAAAAGTTAAGTGTGGGGGAGTTGATAAGCTCCAATTTAGTGCAGTTTTTAGAGACACTTTTGAGTCATTTTTAGAGCAGTTATTATTAATAATATAAATTACTAACTTAATTTGCTCTTATTTTGCAGAAAGATAGAAAAAGATAAAAGGAATAAAAGTCCAATTTTATGTCACTCAAAGTTCAATATTTATATATATATATAGGCTCAAAAATAAAAGAAGAAATCAAAGCCGAATTCTTAGTTGACTTTGTTATCAGCCCAATAAAAACAAGGCCCATGGCCTGTTTGGAAAGCCAAGATCAGACCCATAATTTGGTTTAGGCACATGGACTCTACCCTAGACTTGTAAAAGAAGAAAAGTGCCGCAGACGGCAAAATAAAAAAAAAGAGATTATTTATAGTTACAAAAGGATCATTGACGGAGAGGGGAGTGGGGAATTGAATTCAAAGGAAAGAAAGAAGAGAACCTAGGCGTGAAGGATACACAGAGGAGCCGCACAACAAATAATTAATTTTGAGAATTAAATTAGAGGTACGCAACTACAGGAGCGACCAATTGAATTCAAAGGAGTTGAATTGGAGAGGAACAGTGGCCGAAGAAAAACAAGGACAGTAACAGGCACACATTGGCGGCAACATTAGCTCCGGCAAGGAGAAAGGGGAGTTTTGGGTACCCGTTTTTGACATCGTGAGAGAGCTCTGGAACAGAAAAAGGAGACTAAATTCTCAAGATCAGAAATTTCTCTATCCGGGTTATTTTTATCTCTGTAATTTATGACTCCTAATTTTATTCCAATGTTCTTGACTAGTATGGATAGCTAAATCCTCTTCTAGGGTCTTAGGTGGATCTTGCATGTTTAGAGACCTTTTTATGTTCTAATTTCTGTTTTGAATTCCTAATTTTTATTCCAATTAATATTATCCTATTGCTTTATCACATAATTAGGATTGACAACCCTTTGCATGTTTATAATCAATTAGTTGATCAGCGACCGTACTGCAATTAGTTGGTGGACCTATAGGATAACTGAGACTATAATTAATGAATGACCAAACTTTAATTTAGTCTTCCAATCATTCAACCTTTTTGTACCTTATGCTTTCCTTAAATTTAAATTCTAGCATGACCAAACTAGGGTTAATTTAGGGAAAAGAATATTAATCGCGAATGACCAAACGGGTTAATAGTTTTAGTAAAGGGATTGGTAATTGAATAAAATAAGGGGATTCAGGTAGAACTAGACATAGAGGAATCGAAACTTGCAAGTGAAACCGTGACCCTAGGCTTCTCTCCATTGGTTAAACTTCACATTTTAATTCTTGCTATTTATTTCTTTTTATTTTAGTTTCTATAACGACCAAACATTCGTTAGTCTAAATAATAATTAATCTTAAGTAGTTTGGTACTTGTTAATTAATCCCTGTGGAGACGATATCTTTTATACTACTTCTGCGAGAGAGTACACTTGCTCTAAGTGTGTTTTTAACGCAACAAGTTTTTGGCGCCGTTGCCGGGGATTAATTTAATAATATTAAATGAAAAAGATTTTTTATTGCTTTAGACATTTATTTCATTTCTTGTTTTAATTTAATAAATAGAAAAAAAAAATTTATATCTAGTTTTATTTTATTAGTTAGTTTTATTTTTATTACTATTACTCGTGCATGCTCACCCGCTCCCAGGAGCCTATTTTGGTTTTTGATCCAGAAATTGAAAGAACTGCTCGAAGGATAAGAAAAGAGACAAGAGTGATGGCTGCCAATCCGAGAAGAACTCTTCGGGACTACTTTACCCCCACAGCGAATATCACTACAAGCATAGTCAATCCACCTGTGCAAGCTACTAACTTTGAGCTCAAACCCAGCTTGATTCAAATGGTTCAGAATTCGACTATGTTCAGAGGTGCACCGACAGAAGACCCGCACACCCATCTTAGAAACTTCTTGAGGGTGGCAGACTCAGTAATTTGTAATGGTGTCACTCCTGATGCCATTAGAGTGAGGTTGTTTCCATGGTCATTGGCTGACAAGGCATCTGCTTGGCTAGACTCTCAACCTGCTGAGTCCATTACCACTTGGGATCAACTGAAGCAAAAATTCTTGACCAAATATTTTCCTCCAGGTAAGACTACTAAGATCCGAGGTGCAATAATCAGCTTTGCTCAACTCGAGCAAGAATCTTTACATGAAGCTTGGGAAAGATTTCAAGACTTACTCCGAAGTTGTCCACATCATGGATTTGAGAAGTGGCAATTGCTTGAATATTTTTGCAACGGATTATCTTCTCAAAATAGGGGAATTATTAATATGGCTTGTGGGGGCTCTCTAATGAATGGGGAACCTGCGACAGTATATGACTTAATTGCAGAGATAGCAGCCGATAATGCCCAATGGGAGACAAGTGACAGACACATTAAGAAATCAGCTGGGATCTACAAGGTTGAAGATGACACTAGTGTTAACATAAAGCTGGATGCTCTCTCTAAACAGTTGCAATCTTTGATGAAGGTACAAGCTCAATCTACTCCAATAATTACCTCCACTAGTGACATCACGAATAACCTCTGGGGAGGCCTAACTGAAGAAGTCAACTATCTTGGTCAGAATAAAAGTGAGTTAAGGCCTGGTATGCAAGAGGCTTTAGTTAGATACATGGAAAAAGTTGGACACCCGTGCATGGGTGTTTTATCCAATTACATGGACAGGACTGATGAGAGGTTGCAATCCATTGAAGAACTGATAAAAGCACAGGGCCGGCCGACAACTTCAACTGAAGAGGCCAATTATGTTCAGAATTCCAACCGGACCCAAAATGACCCTTATTCAAACACTTACAATCCGGGTTGGAGAAATCACCCTAATTTCTCTTGGGGAGGACAACAAAAGGAGCAAAGCTCGAACTCCTATAAGCCTCCACATGTGCAAAGGCAAGAGGAGAAAAAGTTGGATACCAATGATGTGTTGACAAAGTTTATGCAGCAGACAAATGAAGAATTTGGAAGCCTGAAGGGCCAAATTGGAGCCATGAACAACAAATTTGGAAGCTTGGAGGGCCAAATCTCAAATCTCATTACTGTGTTGTCTCAAAGGCCTCAAGGCTCACTGCCTACCCAAACTGAGCCTAATCCAAGAAATGAGCATTGCAAGGCTGTCATTCTTGGGAGTGGCAAGGAGCTGGTTCAAGAAAACAATCAAGACGGGCGGGCGCCCCAGAAAGAAATACAAGCTCCCGCTGAGGGGAGCACTTCTGAGGAAAGCAAAAAGGAAAGGGAAAAATATGAGCAAGCAAAGGTAAATGTTCCTTATCCTCAAAGACTTAAAAATGAGCAGCATGATAAGCAATTTGCCAAATTTCTTGAAATATTTAGAAAATTGCATATCAACATCCCTTTTGCTGAAGCTATTGCTCAAATGCCTAAATATGCCAAATTTTTAAAAGAAATTATTTCTAACAAAAGGAAGTTAGAAGGCTTTGAGACAGTTAGGCTTAATGAGGAATGTTCTGCTATAGTTCTAAAAAAGTTACCACCTAAGCTTAAAGATCCAGGTAGTTTTACTATCCCTTGTACAATTGGTAACTCTCATTTTGAAAAGGCTTTATGTGACTTAGGGGCAAGTATAAATTTGATGCCTTTTTCTGTTTTTAGAAAGCTTGGTTTGCAGGAACCACATCCTACTAACGTCACTTTGCAGCTAGCTGATAGATCCATTGCCCACCCCCGTGGAGTGGTGGAAGATGTTTTAGTTAAAGTTGATAAGTTTATTTTCCCTGCTGATTTTGTTGTATTGGATATGGAAGAAGATGAGGAAGTCCCAATTATTTTGGGGCGTCCTTTCTTAGCTACAGGAAAAAGCTTAATTGATGTTCAGCAAGGAAAATTGACTTTGAGATTTGGAGATGAGGAAGTTGTATTTCAAGTCTTGAACTCATTAAAAAATCCCTCTTCATTTGCTTCTTGTAATTTTATTCAAGCTATGGATATTAATGATGTGGTTACCTCTGAAAGTTTTGATGATTTTAGAATTCAAGACCCTCTAGAAAAAGTACTTACTTTACAGGGACTTGGCATATTGCAGGGTGGTGAGGAAGAAGAGTTCTTAATGTTTTTGCAGGCTCACCACCCTCATAAAAACTGGAGTAACTATAGATTTGAGGAATTGGAATGGGGTGATACTCCAAATCCCAAACCTTCAATTGAAGAGGCTCCTGAGCTTGAATTAAAGCCTCTTCCTTCAAATGTAAAATATGCTTTCTTGCATCCCCCTTCCTCTTTGCCTGTGATTATTTCTGCAGATTTGACAGATACCATGGAGGATAAGCTTTTGAGGGTATTAAGGGCCAACAAAGAAGCCTTTGGATGGTCTATTCATGATATAAAAGGCATTAGTCCCTCAATTTGCACTCACAAGATTTATATGGAGGATGATTACCAACCTCGGGCACTACCTCAACGCCGCCTCAATCCTAACATGAAAGAGGTGGTCAAAAAGGAAGTGATTAAGCTTCTTGATGCAGGTATCATCTATCCTATCTCTGATAGTAAGTGGGTAAGTCCTGTTCAATGTGTTCCTAAAAAGGGAGGTACTACTGTAATGGAGAATGATAAAAATGAATTAATTGCAGTTAGGAAAACTACCGGGTGGCGTATGTGCATTGATTATAGAAAATTAAATGATGCCACCCGAAAAGATCACTTCCCCCTTCCCTTTATTGATCAAATGCTTGAGAGAGTGGCAGGTCATGATTATTATTGTTGTTTGGATGGATATTCCGGTTATTTGCAAATACCAATGGCTTCTGAAGATCAAGAAAAAACAACTTTTACTTGCCCATATGGAACATTTGCATATAAAAGGATGCCATTCGGCTTATGTAATGCCCCTGCCACTTTCCAAAGATGCATGATGGCTATCTTCTCTGACTTGGTTGAAAAATGCATTGAGATATTCATGGATGATTTTACCGTCTTTGGATCCTCTTATGAGGATTGTTTACATAACTTGAATTCAGTGTTGCAGAGATGCAGGGATACCAATTTAGTGCTCAATTGGGAGAAGTGCCAATTTATGGTACAAGATTGCATTATTCTAGGACATAAGGTGTCCACTAAAGGCATTGAAGTTGACCCTGCAAAGGTTGAGGTAATTGCAAAGTTGCCCCCACCCAATTCTGTTAAGGGGGTCCGTAGTTTTCTAGGCCATGCCGGATTCTATAGGAGGTTTGTTAAAGACTTCTCAAAAATTGCAAAGCCTATGACCGACCTCTTGGTTAAGGAGGCCACTTTTGATTTTTCTGACACTTGTTTGAAGGCTTTTAATTGTTTAAAGGAAAAATTAATTAGTGCCCCTGTTGTTGTTGCCCCCGATTGGTCGATTCCTTTTGAAATTATGTGTGATGCTAGCGATACTGCTGTGGGGGCTGTTTTGGGGCAAAGAAAGAATAAGGTATTTTATACCATTTACTATGCTAGTCGTACTCTTGATGATGCTCAAAGAAATTACACTACCACAGAGAAAGAGTTACTAGCTGTAGTATTTGCATTTGACAAGTTTCGTCATTACCTTGTTCTTTCTAAAGTTATTGTTTATACTGATCATGCTGCCATTAGATATTTGCTTGGAAAACAGGATGCAAAACCCAGGTTAATCAGGTGGATCTTGTTGCTACAAGAGTTTGACTTGGAGATTAGAGACAAGAAAGGCTCAGAGAACTTTGTAGCTGACCACCTCTCAAGGCTTGACCATAGTGTGATGCAGGCCTCAAATGATGGGGAGATCAAGGAGGTTTTCCCTGATGAGAGACTTTTAGCTATTTCTACTATTCCTTGGTTTGCAGACATTGTCAACTACTTGGTGGGTAAGGTTGTTCCCCCTGATTTTTCTTTTCAGCAAAAGAAGAAATTAATTTCTGATGCTAGACAGTACTTGTGGGATGACCCTTACCTATTTAAAGTATGTGGAGACAAGGTTATTAGGCGTTGTGTGCCTATGGATGAGGTAACTTCTATCCTTGAGCATTGTCATTCTAAAGAGGTAGGTGGCCACTTTGGCCCAAATAGAACCGCATATAAAGTTTTACAATGTGGTTTTTATTGGCCTACTATATTTAAAGATGCTCATGAATTTGTGAAAGCTTGTGATAGTTGTCAAAGGAGTGGCAATATTTCTAGGCGTCAAGAGATGCCTTTAAACAACATTTTGGTTTGTGAGATATTTGATGTGTGGGGTATTGACTTTATGGGGCCCTTCCCTAAGTCTTTTTCTAATCAATATATTCTTGTTGCTGTAGATTATGTGTCTAAGTGGGTGGAAGCTGTAGCCTTACCCACTAATGATGCTCGGGTGGTGGTGAAATTTTTAAAGAAAAACATTTTCTCCAGATTTGGCACTCCCCGAGCAATTATTAGTGATGGTGGCACCCATTTTTGCAATAAACAATTTGAAAATCTTTTGAGCAAATATGGTGTCACTCATAAGGTGACAACTCCTTACCATCCACAAACTAGTGGCCAGGTTGAAATTTCAAACAGAGAGCTGAAAAGGATTTTAGAGAAGACAGTTAGTGGATCAAGAAAAGATTGGTCTTTGAAACTTGATGATGCACTATGGGCCTATAGAACTGCTTTTAAAACCCCCATTGGGATGTCTCCGTATCGTCTTGTTTTTGGAAAATCATGTCATTTGCCTGTTGAATTAGAGCATAAAGCACTTTGGGCTTTAAAATTTCTAAACTTTGATGCTCAGCTTACAGGTGAAAATAGGTTGTTGCAGCTCGATGAATTGGATGAGCTCCGTCTGGGAGCTTATGAGAATGCCAAGTTATATAAGGAGCGGACTAAAAAGTGGCATGATAAGCGCATCCAGCAGCGTGAATTCCACGTTGGTGAAAAAGTTTTAATTTATAACTCACGTTTGCGTCTTTTTCCAGGAAAGTTGCGCTCAAGGTGGTATGGACCCTACACTGTTACTCAAGTTTTTCCTTATGGAGTGCTCGAGGTATCCCATGAAGATGGTACCACTTTTAAGGTCAATGGGCAGCGTGTGAAGCATTTTGAGGAAGGGCTAAGTCAAGTGAGCTATGTCACTGCCCTCAAGGATTGACTTTAGTACCGTCAGGCTCGGGACGTTAAACAAGCGCTTCGCAGGAGGCAACCTGTGCTTTATTTTCTCTCATTTTTGTTTTGTTTTGTTTTTAGGGATAAGCTCGGACTACAAGCTCTCTCAGGGAAGTCACTATTACTCTCTCTCTCTCTCTCATTTATTTCTTTTGGTGTCTATTTGATCATTTTGCATTGAGGACCATGCTTCATGCTAGTGTGGTGGAGGAGAGTTTATTTTTTGTCACTTGATCTCTATTAATGCACCTACCCACCATATATGTTGATAGCATTTTTTCTGGCTTGTTTTGAATGAATTATGCCAAAAGTTAAAAAAAAATAGAGATTTTGCCTTTAGGGGATCCCATAATTAGTTTACTTGACAGACTTGTGTTTGATTGTAACTGTGAGGATGTCCTTAGGAAGCTGATAATTAGCAATAGTCCCTATTGAGTACTTTTTGTGAATTAGCTTCTAAATGTGAGATCTGAGCCTTCATAAGGGGATTGATACTAAATCATAAATTTTTACCCCTTTTCTTTCTATGAGTGTGTTTCCCAATTTACTACATTCTAGAATTTGTCTTTTGACCATTTCAAGGCGAAAATTGATTTGCATCATGTAAAAAGATTTGGGGAATTTAGGTATTTTTCTGGCCTCAGAGTTGTTTGTTGAATTTATCCCTTAGTTGCCCCATTTGAGCTTAATTGTTATATTTTTTTTTCTTTGGTACCCAGATATAATTTTTCTTTTTTTTGTTTGTGGTAACCATTTGGAATTAAATGTGGAGCAACTATTGGAAATTACAATTTCGTCCTATACTTTAGTTGTCTATCTTGTCAGGAAAAAAAAAAGAGAGAGTGAATCATGTACTTACCTTTTCCTCCAAAAAAATTGAAATAAAATTAGGAAGAAAATTTGAAAAAAAAAGGAAAGAAAGAAGGAGGAAAAGGCACATCAAAAGAATGAAAGAGCCAAAGGGAAAATCCAAAAAAAAAAAAAAAAGAGTCTTCTCAAGAGCAAAAAGCAAATCAAAAAGAACTGACTTAATAGAAAAAGGTGAAGAAGGAAGTGATATTAACTTGGAGTTTGGACAAAATTTGTAAAATAAATAGGAGCTCCATATTTGGTTTCAAAGGTTACTATTTGTTTCTTTTTTTGTTAGCCCTTTGATTATCCCTTTCTTCTTATACCCTACCTACATGAATTCACCCTGGCCCCATTACAACCCATAACACCCAATCTTTTGCATGCATGTGAACTATTTAGTGGAGATTTGGTCAAATTACAAACATATGGTAATGTGCATTTTGTTGAAACTTGAGTGTATATTTTCACTAGTCCCTAAACACTTAGAGAGATTGTGAGCGAGTGCCTTTGTTCACAGAAATGTGTTCTTCAGACACATGAGCCTCTAATTGGGCAAACCTTTTGACACCTCATTTGTGCTATACTGTCTATTGTCTGTCATTGTGCTTTGGATCCCTTATTTGGTTGTCTCTGTTACTTTTTTGAAAAATTTATTGAGCCAGGAAGTTTGCTTGAGGACAAGCAAAAGTTAAGTGTGGGGGAGTTGATAAGCTCCAATTTAGTGCAGTTTTTAGAGACACTTTTGAGTCATTTTTAGAGCAGTTATTATTAATAATATAAATTACTAACTTAATTTGCTCTTATTTTGCAGAAAGATAGAAAAAGATAAAAGGAATAAAAGTCCAATTTTATGTCACTCAAAGTTCAATATTTATATATATATATAGGCTCAAAAATAAAAGAAGAAATCAAAGCCAAATTCTTAGTTGACTTTGTTATCAGCCCAATAAAAACAAGGCCCACGGCCTGTTTGGAAAGCCAAGATCAGACCCATAATTTGGTTTAGGCACATGGACTCTACCCTAGACTTGTAAAAGAAGAAAAGTGCCGCAGACGGCAAAATAAAAAAAAAGAGATTATTTATAGTTACAAAAGGATCATTGACGGAGAGGGGAGTGGGGAATTGAATTCAAAGGAAAGAAAGAAGAGAACCTAGGCGTGAAGGATACACAGAGGAGCCGCACAACAAATAATTAATTTTGAGAATTAAATTAGAGGTACGCAACTACAGGAGCGACCAATTGAATTCAAAGGAGTTGAATTGGAGAGGAACAGTGGCCGAAGAAAAACAAGGACAGTAACAGGCACACATTGGCGGCAACATTAGCTCCGGCAAGGAGAAAGGGGAGTTTTTGGTACCCGTTTTTGACATCGTGAGAGAGCTCTGGAACAGAAAAAGGAGACTAAATTCTCAAGATCAGAAATTTCTCTATCCGGGTTATTTTTATCTCTGTAATTTATGACTCCTAATTTTATTCCAATGTTCTTGACTAGTATGGATAGCTAAATCCTCTTCTAGGGTCTTAGGTGGATCTTGCATGTTTAGAGACCTTTTTATGTTCTAATTTCTGTTTTGAATTCCTAATTTTTATTCCAATTAATATTATCCTATTGCTTTATCACATAATTAGGATTGACAACCCTTTGCATGTTTATAATCAATTAGTTGATCAGCGACCGTACTGCAATTAGTTGGTGGACCTATAGGATAATTGAGACTATAATTAATGAATGACCAAACTTTAATTTAGTCTTCCAATCATTCAACCTTTTTGTACCTTATGCTTTCCTTAAATTTAAATTCTAGCATGACCAAACTAGGGTTAATTTAGGGAAAAGAATATTAATCGCGAATGACCAAACGGGTTAATAGTTTTAGTAAAGGGATTGGTAATTGAATAAAATAAGGGGATTCAGGTAGAACTAGACATAGAGGAATCGAAACTTGCAAGTGAAACCGTGACCCTAGGCTTCTCTCCATTGGTTAAACTTCACATTTTAATTCTTGCTATTGATTTCTTTTTATTTTAGTTTCTATAACGACCAAACATTCGTTAGTCTAAATAATAATTAATCTTAAGTAGTTTGGTACTTGTTAATTAATCCCTGTGGAGACGATATCTTTTATACTACTTCTGCGAGAGAGTACACTTGCTCTAAGTGTGTTTTTAACGCAACAAGTTTTACAGGGACTTAATTTGCTTTTATTTTTGAGCCTATATATATATATTGAACTTTGAGTGACATAAAATTGGACTTTTATTCCTTTTATCTTTTTCTATCTTTCTGCAAAATAAGAGCAAATTAAGTTAGTAATTTATATTATTAATAATAACTGCTCTAAAAATGACTCAAAAGTGTCTCTAAAAACTGCACTAAATTGGAGCTTATCATGTATCTTTTGCACTTTTTTCCTCTAGTTATTGTTTCGGTAATATGAGCATCTTTGTTTGTATTTTGTTGATAATGTTCACCATGAGCTAAACGCTTTGTAGTCGGATTGCTTTAAGATTTGTAATGAATTCTTAGTATTGTTAATATAATATTGTGATGTTTTCATTTCAATCTTTGTGCCTTAATGCTTTCAACTTTATTTTGGGATTGGCCGACTGAAATGAGTACCTTCGTAAATACAAAAATTGTTTATGATTCGAACTCAACGGTTGATATGAATGAGTGGTTGTTTTAAGGACACTTAAAATAACCAATGCTTAAACCTAGACATAGGAAAACATAGTTCATAGGGTGAATACTGTGGGTTCTTAAATATACAGGGGTGAACCTATTTAGAGCTTAGACATAAGTTCTTGTAATGAAACCCTGGCGTTAGTGACTGAAAAGCACAACATCATATGCTACAGCACTCAATGCTATAGCATCCAATGTTATAACACTTTACTTTAAAGGAGTTACTTAGTGAAAAACAGTTCAACTCATCCTTAATCAGCACTTGAAACCCTTTTTACTATTATTTGCAACCTACAACCCTTTACATTTTATGTTTAAAAACTTATGGTTACTATTTTGTTTGTTTCACTAGCTTGCTAACTTCTTAAACTATTAAATTAACAATAATCACGGTGGGTAAGATCTCTACTTTATCACTATATTACTTACTGCAATTGTGTATACTTGCACAACTACTTTTCGCACAACAATAGTAAGGCTTCGAGTGCCTCATCTTGATGCCATATTCTTGGGCGAAGGCCACCACTCGTTCTCCTGTGAACATGGTACCCTAGTCAGCAGTGATGGTCTCGGGGATCCCGAACTTGTATATGATTTGGTTCTCAATGAACCGAATCACTGCTACCTGGTTGACATTACCCAGGAGCATAGCTTCTACCCACTTGGTGAAATAGTACGTGGCTACAATAATGAAATTATGTCCCTTTGAGCTGGGAGGGTATATCTTGCAAATAAAGTCCATAGCCCATCATCCTCTAAATGGCCATGGTTTGACAATTGGGTGGAGCTCGTCCACGAGTACCTGTTGGATGGGGCCGTGCAGCTGGCAAGCTTCGCATCCCTTGGCATACTGAAAACAATCGGTCGTGATAGTCGTCTAGTAGTATCAGTGTCTGTAGATTAACCACTTCATGATGGGACCAGACTTGTGAGAACCACAAATCCCTTCATGAACCTGGCCCATGACCAAGTAGGACTCTTTTCTCTTGGGCATCGCAAAAGTACCCCATTGGTGCTCTTTTTATACAGCTCATCGCCTACTAGGACATATTTAAGGGCTCTCTACTTAACTTTGAAATCGGCCCCAACAGAAGGGTTACGCAAATAATCCACTAGCATCCCTATCCAGGCTTCAGTCAGGTCTTGCGCAACCGTCGTTGCGGTGTCCTGATGCATGACTTCCAAAATCGTGTCTTTGTACCTGGAAGCCTGCTGAGCGAGGTCATTTGCTTCCTGGTTTTCACCTCTGGGACATACATAATGACGAAATTGGCATATAGCATCACTAGGCTATATATAAGCCGAGGCGCGCAGTTCTCTCAGCTTAGCATTATGACATTTGAAGGTAACTTCTTTTATTTTCTTCATTGCTCATTATAGTGCTAAGTTGTGCTTCCGCAGCACTTGTGTGACTTTTTTCACATATACAAATTACTGCAGTCAGAAAAAAATGCCACACCACCTTCACCAAATTATTTCCTACAACAAAACACACTAAAATACACAGAAAATAAAGTTAAAATTTGGACTTCCTCCTACTAGCATACTGAGTTTATATAAGAGTCCTCAACTTGATTAGGTGTTAAATCTTTCATGGGTATCGCAAGGTGGTAGCCTTTAACCTGTTGATAGGCTCGCCCAGTAGTGTTTCACTACAAGAATAAGCCAATATTGCCACCAACATTTCCCACGGAGAACTGTCCGTCGCTAATTTGCGACGGATTTGCGACGAAGAGGAGATTGGGCATTGGCGCTAAAAATCACGCTCATAATTTGCGATGAAAAGGCATGTTGGTCACTAATTTGCGACGAAAGCGGATGTTGGTCGCTAATTTGCGACGGAGGGTTAGTCGCAAGCCCATCGCAAATGTTAATTATAATTTTTATTCACGCGACACGCTCACTAAACCCTATTATCTCTTCTCTTAGAAACAACACAGAACACCACTCCTCTCGCGTTTTCACTCCGTTCTCCGCCCCGCCTCTCCGTGCACTCCGTTCACGAACTCGTCGCCACCACTCCACCCTCCGTGACGCGTCTAGGTTGTCCTTCCGTTCGCAAGCTCGACACTGTCAGCTCTCTTCCCGTGTTCTCCCTCTCGCTATCGGCTACCTTCTTCGTCACACGACCGCCGCGACGCCACCACCGTCCACGGATTCAACCTCCTTGAGTTTATAGCTGATTGTTTATGCTTAGGTATTTCCCTAATTCAAGCCGTAATTGATTTTCCCCCAATTTGATTTTTCCTGTGCTTGGGTTCTCTAATTCTTTGGCTGTGATTTTATCTCAATTTGATAAACCCTAATACTAGTCATGATGTTCTGTAGCTGTAATTTTACCAATTTGTGTACTCTGCTCATGTATTTCTGTATTTGTTTGGGTGGTTTTTAAGTCACCGTAGGGAAATAAGGTGATGATGATGTGTGAAGTTTTATTTCTAATTTAGGTCAACTTTGTTAATTATTGAATTTCTGCAATTGTTTACATGGTATGGATTTTTGGAGCTTGGAGATTGAAATTGAAATTGTAGTTAGAAGAGTTGAAGTGTTTAATGTGACGTTGGCTAGAATTGACCACAGGAGTGTCTAGAATTAATTAAAAGTAGGAGCTATATCTTTAAGTTATACAATTACTTTAAGTTATATAATTACTTTAATTGAAGGACTTTAGTTGTTGTGGTTGAAGTATTATTTTGTTGTCTTATTTGTTCTGATTTGCGTATGTTAGGTTAGATTGTTAGCAAATAGAGAGAAATGATCTGGAAGATAGAGTTCTTAAGGTTTAAGAAAGTAGTTGATAGGTACCAAGTACAATAGGAGTAAAAAAAGAAACAAAATCAATGGAACAGTAGCAAGTGATAGAAAATAGTATTGTATTACTTGAAAATCAGTGTGAATTACAAGTAATAGAGGAAATGGAAACTAGTACAGCAACACCAGAGTGGTGTCTGCACCCCCCCCCCCCCCCCGCAATTTCTTCAAACCTTAGACCAAAGAGATCTTGGACAGTTTTGAAGATTCCTGATAGAACTAAATTAATTGATAAGTAAGGCGAGATTGGACGTTGCTCTTTACTGCAACCGAAATGACTTAAATTTGAAGCCACAAGCTAATGGAAAGATACTCAAACCCAAAGCATGTTACTCATTAACTACGAGCAAACAAATTCAGTTTATCAGTGGATAAAAGAACTGAAATTCCCAGATGGATATTCTTCTAATTTGGCAAGATGTGTTGATGTGAATAAGAGAAGAATGATTGGGATGAAAAGCCGTGATTGTCATGTACTTATGGAATGTTTACTCCCTATTGCATTTAGTTCTTTACCGGCACATGTTCTAAATCCGCTAACTGAAGTGAGTCAATTTTTTAAGGATTTGTGTTCTACGTCTTTAAGAGATGTTGACCTTGTTAGGATGGAACAGGACATTTCATTCATTCTGTGTAAGATGGAGAGAGTATTTCCACCTGGTTTCTTTGATTCTATGGAGCATCTCCCTGTTCATCTAGCATATGAAGCAAGACTTGGTGGGCCATTGCAGTACAGGTGGATGTATCCATTTGAAAGGTATCATTTTGAGAACATATTCATTTTTTTCTAAATGTTATTTGAAAGTTATTTGATTTTGTGTAACATTTGTTTTCTAAATGTTTTCACAATGCAGAAGAGAGTTGCATGGCGTAAGTCTCAGGAGGCCACCGTTGAGGATCTTTTTCATAGGAATGCTGCTCTCCGACTCCGTGATATTCTCAAACGTGTCCGCATGGGGAGGGATAGACCTCTTTGGATGGGGGATCAAGTCTATAATCACCTAAGAGATCACATATGGAATGATCCAAAATTCAAAGCTAAGTGTGAGCGGAATAAGAAGAATAGAGCATCAGAAAAAGCTGGAAGCTTGCACACTGGAGTGTTGCGCCCGAAAAAGTCCTTGGGAGAGAACTGTTCTCGTTTACAACTTTCTTTAAAACAACGGAGTCGCCATCAATATTTATTTAGGAAAATATTAGGAAAACCTTTTTTGGAAAGCGATTGGCCTTTGAAAACTGAAGATTTGGGTTCGGGGGTCGGTTATGCGTGGGGAAGGTACGAGCAACCCACACATCCTCTCTACTGAGAGGGAACCTTTAATTAAAAGTGTGGTTTTAGTGTGTGGGTTTGAAAATGCTTTAATCTTGCCTCCCTACTTCTTATTAAAAAAATGCATTGAAAGAGACTTGGTGAAAATCTTATTTATGTGAAAGAAAGGAAAAACGAAGGGTTTTTTAGAGAAAAAGTGCTTGACGGGGGTTACGACCCGCTCCTACGTATCTCCCGGTGTGATGGAGAACTCAAAGCTTACGTAGTTCTCCTTTGTCTTTTTCTGAAAGGTTTTTGTTTTTTTATCTTTTGGTGAGTTTTCGCAATAGGACGAGCATTAGCGAGTGATTAAACTAACAAAGGCTATGGGTAATCACTGCTAAATACTCAAAAAGAGTTGTTACCTCTAGTCAGACGAACAAAGGCTCTGATTGACTATTAGTAACAACTTGCTTTTATTATATTTTCGAAAAGGTTTTCGAAGTAGGACGAGCATTAGCGAATGATTAAACTAACAAAGGTTATGGGTAATCATCGCTAAGTACTCATGTGAAATTGAAGAGCGTTCATAGAGATCAAACTAACAAAGGTTATGGGTGACCTCCACTACTTGCTCATTTTTGTTTATTGAAAATGCTTTGAAAATTAATTGGTTTGGAAAAGAGTTTTAGAAAATAGGTAAATCATTTTCAATCGAATTCTATGTCCAAAACCAAATGCAAAATGAATGAATGAATGAATGAAGCTCAAACATACTCAATAATCAAGCAGTCATAAACATGTAGATCACTAACTAAGATTAAGCATGCCAATATAATCAAAGAATTCAATTGTCAAAGATGCAAGACAAAATTCTCAAAACAATTGTGTTTGTGTGTGAAGGGGAATTGCTACACAAGTTGGAAGCAATCTCAAGAGGGGCACATATGCCTCTATGCTACACATGTTGGTAGTCTTATAAGGGCACATGATTGTGTAGAAGGGTTTGTGCACAATTAAGTCAAGACATTCAAATGGCATCAAGAACAAAGGAATACAATTGATCATAGGCATAGAGTATTCTAGGTTAGGTGAATGAACATGTGAGCAATGAGGCATGATTAGGAAAGCATGTGAATGCATGAGCATACAAGAATGAATGTATGAATGAGTAGACAAGAGGTTGCATGAGAGTGTCGCATAAAATAGGGATGAATGAAGATGCATGAGGGTGAAAATGTTTTGGGAAAAGGTTTAGGTAAGAAAGTGGTAAAATGTTTTTGGGTTTTGGTGTTTTGGAAATGAGATGAAATGTTTTCGGTCTTGAAAGTGGTAAAAGTATTTTGGGGTTTATTTTATAAAATTGAAAAAGTTTGAAATGCAAGTGAGAAAATGTTTTGGGGTTTTTATGCAAAGATGCAAGTGGTAAAAACTTTTAGTAAAAAGTTAGTGAAATGGTAAATTTATTTTACTTGGAGTAGAAAGTAATTTTTGAAAATTAGTAAAGGTAAAAAGTGAAAAGTAAATTTTTAATGAAATGGTACATGTGAAATGGTAAAAGTGAAAAACACAATTGAATCAAATGCACACACAAATGCAAGATCAAAATAACAAAGTTTTGAGCAAAATTTGGCCAAAAGACATGGCCTATGGCCGAATGCAGTCATGGGCAAAATCAAGCACGATTTCATCAATTTCTTGCAACCAAATCACATCAATGAGCTCATAAGTATAAACCCTAGGACCTATGCATACATTTCATGCTCAAACAATTGTTATTTCATCATTTATTTCAACACAAAATCAAAGAAACAAAAGCAACAAAAATCCCTAGGTCTCTAATCCTCAAACTCGAGGCTATGTAAGGCATAAACCCACCAAAAATTCAACTTCAACACAAGATATGAACAAAGAAATGCATGAACAAGAAAAAAAAACACTACATGGCCGAAGCTAAAAGAAGAGGAAAACAAGGTTTTATTTCATGAAATTTAGTGAAAAATGTGTAGAAATGCAAGGAAAATTATTCAAACACAAGAATCTTCCCTTCAAGGCCAAGGACCCATCTCAAACACCCAAGGCTCCCAATGTCCTTGTCCAATAATTTTTGAAATGAGTCCTCAAAGCTTCTTTCAAGAAGGAAAGAGGAGTAGAAGAGAGATTACATAATGAAAATTAAAGAAAATGCAAGAGTTTGTGAGCTTACCTCTAGATCTTGCTTGAAATGAAGAAGAAGATCAAAATAGAAACCAAGAACACTTGAACCTCCTCTTGAATCCCACGAAAATCACTTGATCTTGAAGGATTTGATGATGAACTTTGAAGATAATGCAAGATTAGAAGTGGATCTAGTGTAGGAATCAAGAATAATGAAGTTTGGATGGTTGAAAATTGAAGAGTTGGTGGTGGAAATGGTGGGAGGTGGTCTCGGGTTTGAGAGGGGTGGAGGAGAGAAATTGTGATCTGATTGTGTGCTAGGGTAAAATGAGAATGATGTGTCTTGATGGTCTCCTATTTTTGGTTTTATATTAGATGCAAAATTAATGGTATAATAGACTTTGTGCTTTTGCAAACCATTGAGATTTGAGATAGAATTTGAATCAAGGGTCTAGATTGCAATGAACATGGATTAGGGACAATGATAAATCACAAATGAGTGAGAGTGGGCTGATCATATGCGAAATGGGTGAGTTTTTGTAGCACAAAAATTGTTGGGGGCAATTAGGTCATTTCACACTAAGTTGTAGCCTAGGATTTGATCTAGAATTTTAATCAATGGCTAGGAATACAACTCACATGGATCAAGGGCATGGAGAAGCACAAAATATGGGCTGGAAATTAGAGAGTGGCTGCGGCATTGAGGAGAGAGAGTGAGTGGAATTGCAAGTTATCATGTTGTACTATACTTGACCTTTCAAAATTCCAAAGATTATTGATTATTCCTTTCTAGATAATTCCTCATTATTCATGCCACTTTGGGCCATATCCTAGGAATCAATCATTGGGCCCAAAATTCCATGATATCACCATTCCCAAAATTGATTTGGTACCTCACCTTGAAGGAAATTCCCATTTTGCCCTTTTCTTTGAAGTTTGACTTTTTATGCAAAAATTCATCAATGCATGCGCATAAAAAATATGACCCAACTCATTTTGATCCAAATAAATTCCTCCAAAGTTGCACAGTGATTTTTACTGAGAAATTATCTTTTTGGGTAAAATGACCAAAATACCCTTTTTGCCCAAAAAACCCTAATTTTGCCCCGAAGTGCATCCCAACCCTAAAAATGATTTTAAAAACTTTGGAATGCCTTTCAAGACTCAAAAATGCATGCCCATATCACTTCTCACCTTTCAAAATAATGCCACACCTCTGAAACTATTTATTTTTGTGGAAAATTAGGGTTTCGACCTAGGCGGACAAAATTAGGGTATAACAGCTGCCCCTCTTTATTTGGATTTTGACAAGGAATATGAATTGGCCGAAACATATTCCGAGGCAAAATAGAGATAAAGAATTCAGAAATTATTCAAATTTTGTCTTCCTAGAGAAACCCGAATTTTTCTTTTCCTTTTTTTGCTGTTTTTTTTTTGTTTTAGAGAGAGAGCCAACACTTGTTGCATTGACGGGAAAACAGAAATTAGTAAAAAGCAGTAAGTAAGAAATACTGTAAATTGGGAAATTCGGAGGCTACCTAAAACCTTCTAACGGATTCTTTCGAGTCCGAGCTCTAGGGGAAATCTGAGGTTGCCTAAAACCTTCTAACGGGCCCTCGAGTCCGAGCACTTGGGTGGCCTTTTCGAGCGGCCGATCAATATCAGGTCCGGAACTGATTCGATCAATGGATTTACGCTATGCCTTAGGCTGACACAACTAATCCGAAGGACTTAACGAAGTCGGATGGATCCACCGTGCGCTCGTACACGATGTTGTGATCTATGGAAGGAGTTCACTAACTCGGTGGGAGTTCACTAACTCTGTGCTGATGGAGTTTACTAACTCGGGGTTGATGGAGTTTACTAACTCAGTGCTGATGGAGTTTACTAACTCGGGGTTGATGGAGTTTACTAACTCAGTGTCATGATGATTTCCTAAAAATGAGATTTTTGGGACTCTCTAGTCCGAAGTAACTTTTCTCTTGGATGGTGCATGAAATGCATGCACTTGGGTATTTGGGTACACATGAATGCAATGATTGATTTTGGTGTTTGCTTTTCTTCTTCTGTTTCTTTTTGTTTCTTTCTTCTGAGATGCAAATATGAAAGCATAATGAAATGATGAATGGCATGAATGTTATGAGAATGATGAATGGTATAGGAATGCTGTGTTCTTTTTGTTCCGTCTTCCGTTGTTTTTTCATTTTGTTTATTCTTTTTCTGAGCAGCTTTCTTTTTTCTGCTCGTTTGTTGTTTTCTTGCTGAGCAGCTTTCTTTTTTCTGCTCGTTTGTTTTTTTCTTGACATTCCTTTTTTTTGCTGGTTAAATCAATCCGCAGGACTTGTGACACTTAATACGAAGACCGCTCCGGGGCGATGATTATTCACCGGCTTGCAATGATTTTGTTACTTTTAAATGCTGGTGCATGCGGCTGTTTTGTTTTTCTTGCAGCTTTATTCACTGGGGAGAACACTTCTTTCTGTGATTTTCAAAGATTTCGCAATGCTTTGCGATGCTATGAATGTATGCACATGTTTTCAATTCAATTTCATCAATCATAAAAGTTATTATTTTGAAAGAAACTGAATAAATGAAAGCAAAGACACGAAAAGCAAGCATATGAAAAAAAGTTGAACTTTTATCGATTGGAAACTGGTCGTGCAGAATGTCACGCCAATTGAAAGTACATTTCAATTTTCCTTTAAACTAAAAAAAATACAAGAAAAAGGAACAGATCCTGCGATTCCATCCTTGAAGTAACGGCGCCCACCGTTCATAGTCATGATCTTGATCATCCCCTTATCCAAACCTTCGGGAGTGCTGATTGCCTTTTCTTTTTTCAAGCCCAAGTTTTCTGACCCTAATTTTTGCCTGGATCGCCCTTTGCGGGTTTTCAATCCACCGGGTCGCTCTGATTTTGCCTAGGCCGCCCTTTAAGGGTTTTCAACCTAGCGAGCTTATTTTTACTTGGCTTATCTTTCTCTTTTTTCTGTTTATTTTTCTAGGCATAGTACTTCTTTACCACATCTGAGTTGACCGGGTTTGGGATTTCATCTCCATCCATGTTTGCAAGAATCAACGCTCCTCCGGAGAATGCCTTCTTCACCACATAAGGCCCTTCGTATTTGGGATCCCACTTGCCCCTGGGATCTGTCTGGATCGGCAAGATCTGCTTGAGTACGAGGTCTCCTTCTCGGAATTCTCTGGGCCGGATTTTCTTGTCGAAAGCCCTCATCATCCTCTGTTGATACAGCTGTCCATGGCACATAGCAGCTACCCTCTTCTCGTCAATGAGATTCAGTTGGTCAAAACGGGATTGAACCCACTCTGCTTCTTCTAATTTGGTCTCCATCAATACCCGCAACGAGGGTATTTCCACTTCAATGGGGAGTACAGCTTCTGTCCCATAAACCAGTGAGTAGGGGGTTGCCCCTGTAGATGTACGCACCGAGGTCCTGTACCCATGCAAGGCGAAGGGGAGCATCTCATGCTAGTCCTTGTAAGTCACTACCATCTTCTGCACTATTCTCTTAATGCTTCTGTTAGCTGCTTCAACTGCCCCATTCATCTTCGGGCGGTAGGGAGAAGAGTTGTGATGCTGGATTTTGAAGTCCTTACATAAGTCCTTCATCATTCTGCTGTTCAAATTACTGTCGTTGTCTGTAATTATCTTGTTTGGCAGACCATAACGACAGATTAGATCTTTCCTGATGAATTTTGCAATCACTGAACTCGTCACATTAGGATATGAAGCAGCCTCCACCCACTTAGTGAAGTAGTCGATAGCAACAAGGATGAAACGGTGACCATTTGAAGCTTTGGGTTCAATGGGACCAATGATGTCCATGCCCCACATAGAGAATGGCCAAGGCGCACTCAAGACGTTCAGAGAAGTCGGCGGTACATGGATGTGATCTGCATAGATTTGGCACTTATGGCATTTTCTGACAAAACTGTAACAATCAGACTCCATCTGCAGCCAATAATATTCAGCTCTCAGGATCTTTCTAGCCATTGCGTGCCCACTGGCATGAACTCCGAATGAACCCTCATGAACATCTTGCATTATCTTTACTGATTCCTCTTTTGTTACACATCTGAGGAGGACCAAGTCATGGTTTCTCTTGTAAAGGACGTCTCCACTCAAGAAGAAACCCGCTGACAGTGTCCGAAGTGTTCTCTTATCATTTTCCGTAGCACCGGGAGGGTATTCTCTGCTGGTGAGGTATTGCTTAATGTCATGGTACCAAGGTTGACTGCTAGATTCTTCTTCAATTGCCAGGCAGCAGTCATAAGCAGATCGATCTCTGTGTTGGATTCTGACAGTTGTCAAGTTCTTATCACAATTGACGTTGAACATAGAAGACAGAGTTGCTAAGGCGTCAGCCAATTGATTCTCATTGCGAGGTATGTGCTGGAAGGTGATTTCCTCAAAAGGCTTGATTAGCTCTTGAATGTAATCACGGTAGGGGATCAAATCAGGGTTTCTTGTTTCCCAGTCACCTTTCACTTGATGGATAACCAGAGCTGAATCCCCATACACGTCGAGCCTTTTGACTTTCCAATCTAAAGCTGCCTTTATGCCCAAGATACACGCTCCATACTCTGCGATATTATTTGTGACGTAGAAACTTAGCCTTGCAGTGAATGGTATGAACCGATTATCAGGAGAGATCAACACTGCTCCAGCCCCGTGTCCCCACATGTTAGAGGCACCGTCAAACAGCACTCTCCATCTTTCATCCTCCTGGGATTTGCCTTCGTCAAATAAAGCCATAATGTCCTCATCAGGGAATTCACATTGCATGGACTGATAATCTTCAACTGGTTGCTGTGCCAGATAGTCTGCTAATGTGCTACCTTTGATTGCTTTCTGAGTTACATACACGAGGTCATACTCTGACAGAAACATTTTCCAGCGAGCAATTCTACCTGTGAGCGCAGGTTTCTCAAAGATGTACTTGATTGGATCCATTTTGGATACCAACCATGTAGTGTGACTCAGCATATATTGTCTTAACCGGTGCGCAGCCTAGGCCAAGGCGCAACAAGTCTTTTCTAATGGTGAATACCTGGTCTCACAATCTGTGAACTTCTTGCTCAGGTAATATATTGCATGTTCTTTCTTTCCTGACTTGTCGTGTTGCCCCAGCACGCAACCCATTGAATTGCCCAGCACTGTGAGATATAGAATGAGAGGTCTGCCCGGCACAGGTGGCATTAGGACAGGAGGGTTCTGTAGGTACACCTTGATCTTCTCAAAGGCTTCTTGGCATTGATCATTCCACCTCACCTCCTGATTCTTGCACAGCAGATTAAAAATTGGCTCGCAAGTTGCGATTAGCTGGAAGATGAATCGAGAGATGTAATTCAGTCTCCCCAGAAAACCACGTACTTCTTTCTCCGTTCTTGGTGCTGGCATTTCAAGGATGGCTCGCACCTTTTCCGGGTCCACCTCTATTCCCTTTTGGCTAACCATGAAGCCCAACAACTTCCCTGACCTAACCCCAAATGTACACTTGGCGGGATTCAGCCTGAGTTTATACTTTCTGAGACGTTCAAACAGCTTCTGCAGGTTAATGACATGTTCTTCATCGGTCTTGGACTTAGCAATCATATCGTCGACATACACCTCAATTTCTTTATGAATCAGGTCATGGAACAAAGTTACCATTGCTCTTTGATACGTTGCCCCGGCATTTTTCAATCCGAAAGGCATGACCTTGTAGCAGAATGTACCCCAAAGGGTTATGAAGGTGGTTTTCTCCATATCCTCTGGAGCCATCTTGATCTGGTTATAGCCTGAATAACCGTCCATAAAGGAGAACATTGAGTGTTGCGCAGTGCTGTCCACCAAAACGTCGATGTGAGGTAGGGGAAAATCATCTTTAGGGCTTGCTTTGTTTAGATCACGGTAGTCGACGCACATTCGAACCTTGCCATCTTTCTTGGGGACCGGAACGATGTTTGCTACCCACTCAGGATATTTTTCCATAGCCAAAAACCCTGCATCAAACTGTTTCTTGACTTCATCTCTAATCTTCAGAGACATCTCAGGCTTCATCCGCCTCAACTTTTGCTTCACTGGAGGACATTCTGGTTTTACCGGTAGTCTATGCTCAACAATGTCTATGTTCAACCCTGGCATGTCTTGGTACGACCAAGCGAATACATCCATATAATCCCGCAAGAGCTGAATTAGCCTCTCTCGCTCACTGTTCTCCATCACTGTACCAACTTTGATTTCTTTCCTGTTTTCCTTGGTACCCAAATTAACCATTTCTGTGGGCTCCCCATGCGGCTCAATGATCTTCTCTTCTTGTTCTATCATTCTCATAATCTCCGGAGGAGTATCCCAATCATTCTCAACATCTCCCTCGGTTTGGTTAACCGGGTAATCAAAATCAAAGTATGAATTGTGGGCGTTGCTATCATCAAGAATTTTATTTGATCTGCATCGAAATTAAGTGACGAATAAAAATAAAGCAGAGACACGCAAAGGAAAGATGAACAAAGAGAATTTTATTCAAAATAAAACTTTGTTGATTGATGAAGTTTGATAAAACATGCACGCCCGAATGAAAATATCCCAAGGCCTTGGGCAGAGCCGAGGGATTTGCATTACAATGAAGCATTACTCTAAATTAAGAATCACGGGAAAGTCCATGGACTCCCAGTTCTGCAGTTCTTCTCCTGTAGCACAACGGCGCACCAAACCAGCAGCACCGCCACTTGCACTTGATTCCTCTCCAACAGCATTGACCTGGTCAGGGTACAGCACACCAGCACTTATGAAATTCTGACTGAGATCCCCAATGATCATCCTCCTCTGGCTAGGGGTCCTTCCTCTAAGTTTGAGCAGCCATTTCTCTCTTCTGTCAGTTTCCAGCTTCTCCCTGTCAACAAGGGTTGGAATGTAGCCAATTCCGAACTTCTCAGAGTTCCCATTCAGCTGAACTGGTGCTACAATCCCTTGGGCAGCTTTCCCCAGGCCTTTCCCAACTTGATAGCCGTGTCTCAGCATTACTTTTGCCATCATCAGGTCTGCTTTAGACCACTTGGGCTTCAGCATAGGTTCACTAACAAAGACAGCATTTGAGATTTCCAACCCTTGGAAGGCAGTCTCGAAGGACTCCTCCGCTGATTCAACATAGTACTCAGGTGGTGATCTATTTATGACTGTTTCCTCCTCTCCTGATACCACTATCAACTTCCCCTCAGCCACAAATTTGAGTTTTTGGTGAAGCGAAGAAGGTACTGCCCCGGAAGCATGTATCCATAGACGTCCCAATAGGCAACTGTAAGAAGAACTGATATCCATTACTTGGAAGGTGACGTAGAACACTTCAGGTCCTACTTGCACAGGCATCTCCACTTCTCCATATACTTCTTTTACTGAGCCATCAAATGCTCTCACCAAGGTAGAACTGAGTTTCAGATAAGAACAGTCTACATCCAGCTGGTCCATCGTAGACTTGGGCATCACATTCAGTGACGAGCCGTTATCAATGAGTACCCTTGCTAACATGTAATCTTCACATTTTACAGAAATATCGATTGTGGTTCTTCCCTACAGGAGGTAGTTCGGCATCTGTGAAGGTTAGGTAGTTGGAAGCTACGATATTCCCGACAATACCATCCAGCTGGTTGACGGTAATATCATGAGAAACGTGAGCTTCGTTCAAGATTTTCAACAACGCAGCCCGGTGTGCTTCAGAACTAAGCAGCATAGAGAGCATTGAAATTTTGGCATGCGTCTGATTTAGCTGATCAACCACCCGGTATTCGCTCTGTCTCATCACCTTCAAAAATTCTTGGGCTTCTTTGTCAGATACCTCTCTTACCTCTACAGTTTCTTTACCCTTACGGGCTCTCTCCTCAGCTTCCTTTGGTGTTTCTTTCCTGAGATTCTCAGGAGCATACAACCTTCCGCTCCTGGTAATACCACTGCTCCCAGCTATGTTGGCCACATCCACAGTACTTTTAGGAATCTCTGCCTTCATCTGCACGTTGCAGCTCCATGGGATTACCCTAGTTTCTCTGCTAGGGGTAGTTGCCGGCACTGGAACAACAAGGGTATGAGGTCTAACCGCAGCTAAGCTTAGACCGCAAGGAATTTCAATTGTCCTTCTGAAACCTCGTGCACTGGAGTGCAAAGTAGACACACTAGCTTCTTTCTCTTGGGTACCAACTTGGACCACGCATCTGTCTAACAAGTCTTGTAGAATGAGCTTGAAATCTTCGCAAGCTCCCACACAGCAAGGATCACTACAGGTCTCTTTTCTGGCACAGCCCTCTTCTATGATGCCACAGTGACATAAAGCAGCATGAATGACTTTCAAAGGTGTCTGGATATCCTCAACCTTTCTGATCAAGCATTGTCCTCCCTGATCGTCAATTGCATTTGCAGAAGGTCCACCATGCCCCGGTAATGGGTTAGTGGTCACATTAGGGTTCTAGAATGATATACTCTTAGCATCAAGTAAATCTTGTACAACATACTTGAAGGCTTTGCAATTTTCTACTACATGACCCACTGCCCCAGCATGGAAAGCACAAGTGGCGTTGGCATCATACCCTCTGGGATAAGGAGGTTGGTAGGGCTTCATCTGTCTGGTGCTGATTATCTTGTTCGCAAGGAGATAATTGAACAGGTCCGTATAGGACATAGGGATTGGCTCAAAGACCACTGTCTTCCTCTCATTGTAATTTCTGAACTGATTGTTGTTGTTGGACTGGAATAGTTGTGCAGGCAGCGCCTGAGTAGGGATTGGAATAGCCTGCAGGGAATTGCCATGTGACGGACCACTGATACTAATGATCGCATTGGTCTCACCTTCCTTTTTCTTATGAGGTCCGGAAAAATGTTTCTTCTGACTAGGAGGAGGTGTTGAGCCTTGGGCTATTCTACCACTGCGCAAACCGTTCTCTATTCTTTCTCCTGTAATCACTGCATCTGAGAAACTGGAGGCTGCACTACTGATCAGACGTTCATAGTAAAACGGTGGTAACGTCTCCATAAACATGGATACCAGTTCCTTGTCTAGAAGGGGAGGAGTGACCTGTGCCGCCAATGCTCTCCAGCGTTGAGCATACTCTTTGAAAGATTCATTGTCTCTCTTTGACATACATTGAAGTTGAGTCCGGTCTGGAGCTAAGTCACTATTGTACTGGTACTGACGGATGAAAGCGTCCGCCAGATCTTTCCAACAGCGAATATAAGTTGGCTCTAATTTCATGTACCACTCGAGAGGAGCCCCAGCCAAGCTTTCTTGGAAACAGTGCATCATCAGATTTTCGTTGCGAGCATGGGCAGTCATCTTCCGACAGTACATCGTGACATGGTTGCGAGGACAGGTTGCCCCTCTGTATTTGTCAAAAACTGGAGGCTTGAATTTTGGTGGCAGGATTAGACTAGGAACCAAGCATAGTTCATGGGCATTTCTTGCTTGAGAACTTGACCCTTCTACAGCTTTCAATCTCTCTTCTAGAAGCTGGTATTGGTTTCTGGCTTCTTCAGGGTAGTTCTGTGGAAAGCCACCATAATGAGGATTGTTCACGGATACAACAGCTGGAGTCACATGTGGGTGAGCAACATTTTGAGGAACTGGGCCTTGAGTCTGTGGATGGATAGTAGCTGGAGAGTTGAAACCTGCCGGAGTTCCTAGAGCAGTTGAAGGGATAGGGATCTGGATCTGAACTTGAGGTGTGCCTACCCCGACATCATTCATAGCTGGATTAGGCTGAGCTTGCCCTGCGGTTCCCAAAGGACCACCTTTTGGGTTAGCATCAGCAGCTGGAGGCGTATAGCCTAGTGGTAGACCATAGGGAGGCCACTGCACATTCTGAAGAGCCTGAGAAATCCCGGGTCCTGGGGGAGGAGGAGGATGGTTCACTCCTGCAGCAGTAGCACCCTCAGTAGGATCAACATCCCTTAAGGCACTTATCACTCTGATGACTTCAGCTAACTGACCCCTTATGACGTCCATTTCAGCCCGGATAGCTTGGTTCTCTTGATTTCGATCGTGCTGACCCTGACCATTTGGACCCTGAACTGCGTCATTCTGGTGCGGCGGTGCATTGCCCGGATTGGCATTGTCTAGCTGATTTTCCATGTTTCTTGCTCGCGAACGCGTCCAGTATCTGTGATTAACCAGCTTGTCTTACCTCTGCGGACGGAACATTTTATGAGCCCAAAAGAAATGATTGGTGTAACACCCCGATGAATTCCATCATATAGAATCACCGAAATGCACTCAATGGCATACATCAGAGTAACTTCCTGTTATTGAAATATTGAACACAACTAAAACTTTCGATAATACATATCAAATGGTTCTCTGAACCTCATAAACTCCCTGAAAATGCTTAAGTTTCAAAACTTAAGACTTGTACAAAATCCTGGTGTTCAATACTCAAAACATAAAGTAGCAGAAACGATTTACAACTGATACATGATCGTTATACAATCGATAACATAGAAACAATAAAAGGGACAAGGTCTAAAACATTAAACTAGGTCTTCAATGACTCCAAGAGTCGCACCGGCTAACTGTGCTTTGTCGCCTTTGCTTTCCCCTCTTTCTTTGTAAAAACCACAAATATGAAGGGTGAGATAAACATTATCTCAGTGAGTCCTATCGAGACCCCTTACTAACTCTAGCGGTTCATTATGCCTTACTTTGAAATCGTGGTCCTAAAAAGCAACCACGTGGAAATATATTAAGTTCCTGTAACCTTTATGCTCATGGCTCTCCTAAGCGACACATGAAGCATACAATCTTTTGTTCCATGTTTATAGCATAACACCTCAGTCTACCTATTTTATAGGCACTTCTTGACTTTGGTGAACCCATCCCACTATTTCTAGTGGGGGAAACATTCTTGAGTCTAGGTTTTGGGGCTCATGACTTCCCCTCCCCTAGTATGCTAACCTCTAAGGGTCGTCACCCTTTTTCCTCTTGTATTTATTATACATTATAAATCCATGTACCCGCAATGGGCTGTTAGTCATATCAGTCAAGTACCGTTTATCATATCAATCAAGTACCGTGTATCATTTCATTATTTCTTAACATATGTTCTCTCGCGTTCTCTAAGTTACGGTCTTCCATTTTGTTCATAATACACAAGTTATCTAGTAAACATGTTCAATCTCATGACATCGGTATCCTTACATTGTTGAGGAACCTTGGGGAATGGATTAGGAGAGGATTGGAATCATTTGGAATGGATAAAAAGGTACTTTGAATTTGAAGATCAGAGAGTTTCACACGACCCGTGCGTGTAGGCGCACGACCCGTGCGCTGTTGAACAAGTTGTAGAAATTTTCCAGAAAGATACGCACGACCCGTGCGACTAAGCGCACGATCCGGGCGTTATTGAATAAAGTTGTAGAAAGTTCCAGAAATATACGCACGACCCGTGCGACTAAGCGCACGATCCGTGCGGGTTTAAAAATCCAGTTCTTGTAGCATCAGATGGGGGCGCACGACCCGTGCTCAGAGGCACACGATCCGTGCGTCTCCATTAGTTTTCCAGAAAACAGACTTTTCATGAGTTATTCCATTCCGTTCCGATTCCAAAATCTCTTCCGATCGAGACCCAAATCTAAGCACGCATTAAAATAGTATATTATATCAATCTCAATCAAGTACCCCCAAACAATCAATCAACAATTTAAGATTTAAATCGCAATCCTCTTGAGAAAGCGGTTTTTGATAAGTTTCCTTTCGATAACAGAAACGCGTGACCATGGTTTTCGAAAAGAAGACTTAGAAACACAAACACATTCCCTAAGCGAGTTATAGAACTCACCCGAAGTGATGAAAATCACGCACACACCGAGACTCTGAGAACTCAACCGCTCCAAAAACCATGAACTCTCCTCGAATTCGCTCCAACAACGAACTCAGCTACTCCAAATCGCTTGGACAGCAGTTGATTCCGAATCCTAGCTACCCAAACAACTTCAAACAGCAACTGTGGCTTGAAGGTGAGCCTTGGTACTGAATAATGGGTTCTAGCAAGGACATGCAAGGGTTATATCTCCATTTCCATGCTTGGAGCTTGAAGGTTCGAAAATGGTGGTTTGGAGAGAAGTTGGATGTTTGTTCAGAAAGTTAGATCAATGGGAAGAAGAAGAAAAATGGTGGAGGATGGTAGTTTTAGATTATACATGCATGAACAATGGAGGTAGGACCCCTTCCCTTTCTTCTCCACTCTCTCTCTCGAATTCTCTCCTCCTTCTCTCTACTTCTTTGCTGATTTTCAGAATGAGGGAAAATGAAAGGTGTGGGAGTGAGGGAGTTGACTTAGTCAGCTGAGGGGTGAGTCACTAAAGGTTGGAAAAGACCCTTATGCCCTCCCTTACTAACACTTCCTTTAATTCACCTCTAACCCAACCTTTTCATCTAAACTTCTATACTTAGTATGCTACATTAATCATACTTATATACTATCATTTATTTAATTCTACATCTCATAATTAAAATAATTATGCTCATTAATCAACTTAACCTTTTGCTAATTTAAATAATTTAAATTAGCAAAATTGGGGATGTTCGCTTTTTGATCCCATTGACCTTGAATTAAGTACCACTTCGCTTTTTGATCCCATTGATACTTTTTCTTTCACGCCTATGACACGATTCCAAGTTACTTTACAATTCCGGCGAACAGCTTAGATGCATGATGAATGATTCTCCAAAATTGGAGTTTTTATGAAATGCAAATGATTCAATGATGTGATGATGCTAGATGCAATGATGTTCTTTCTTTTTGGTTTCGCACAGGTGGTAGTTTGAAAATTTACACGCTATATGCCACCTCATATAGGTGTTTATTGAAAAAGGAAAAGCATATTTTTGATTTTTGAAAATTTTTGAGGAAAAATTGGTTGAACTGAATGCAACAATGCAACACACAATTTGGAAAGCCCTTGTGACCTAAAAGGGGGAAGAACCTACGATCTAGGGCACTTTAGAGGTAATTTTCATGTGGCTCTATTCGCACCCTCACAAAGGTCATCAGAGCCCCGGTCTCTCTCATGAAAATCTCCGTAAATGTAGCAAACTGCTAGATACGAAGCATCATGGAAGAGCACAACTCTGATTGAAACTTTCGCGAGTAGCCAAACGGACAAAGGTCCTGATGGGCTCCCACTACTCGAATCCACTCATCCTAAGGTATCCTAGAAGACCTGGGTTATGGCCTTTTTCTATCAACACATATCATCTCAAGGTATAAGTGTGTGTGTGCGAAGGGCATTTCCTCAAAACTACCCCACCTACAAATGAAAATCCAGACAGTCCAGACAATAGCATGTCATCTACCCTAGGGTTCAATATCATTCAAATACAACTAGCCTAGGGTACCAACAACAAACACATTACTTACCTCAGAAAGGGAGCTGAGAAGAGGGGATCATGAGGGAATTGGGGAATATATGAACATACCTTAGAAAGGGAGCGAAGAAGAAGGGGACATAATAAGAAGGGGAAATGCATGAAGGAGCTAAGCGTATAAGCAAAGAAGCAACTATCTACTATTTTAAACAAAGAGCACACAAAGAAAGAGATGAAGAAGTGAATGCACATGAACGTATATAAAAAAAAGAAGAAGAATAGAGACAAACAAAGCTTTTCAACTCAATCACATGAACCACACATTTAATTAATTAGGCTTGACCCTCTTTTTTTTTAAAAAGGTTTGTTTTTTTTAAAAAAAAAAAAATTGTCCCCAGTGGAGTCGCCAGCTGTTGCGCCCGAAAAAGTCCTTGGGAGAGAACTGTTCTCGTTTACAACTTTCTTTAAAACAACGGAGTCGCCACCAATATTTATTTAGGAAAATATTAGGAAAACCTTTTTTGGAAAGCGATTGGCCTTTGAAAGCTGAAGATTTGGGTTCGGGGGTCGGTTATGCGTGGGGAAGGTACGAGCACCCCATACATCCTCTCTACTGAGAGGGAACCTTTAATTAAAAGTGTGGTTTTAGTGTGTGGGTTTGAAAATGCTTTAATCTTGCCTCCCTACTTCTTATTAAAAAAAATGCATTGAAAGAGACTTGGTGAAAATCTTATTTATGTGAAAGAAAGGAAAAAAGAAGGGTTTTTTAGAGAAAAAGTGCTTGACGGGGGTTACGACCCGCTCCTACGTACCTCCCGGTGCGATGGAGAACTCAAAGCTTACGTAGTTCTCCTTTGTCTTTTTCTGAAAGGTTTTTGTTTTTTATCTTTTGGTGAGTTTTCTCGCAATAGGACGAGCATTAGCGAGTGATTAAACTAACAAAGGCTATGGGTAATCACTGCTAAATACTCAAAAAGAGTTGTTACCTCTAGTCTGACGAACAAAGGCTCTTATTGACTATTAGTAACAACTTGCTTTTATTATATTTTCGAAAAGGTTTTCTGTAACATCCCCTAATTAGCTAATTAGATTAATTAAATTAGCAAGAGGTTGAGTTAATTAATTAGTATAAATTATCAAGTTAGGTGATGTTGAAATTAATAAATAATAGTTGTGCATAATTGCATTAATATGTTAAGTTAGTGAGTTATGGGATTAGTGTGGTGTTAGGAGTAATTAAGAGGATATTAGAGAGTGGGGGTAATTTAGTCATTTCACTTCATTAAATGAGACTTCAGCTGAACCATAACACCCAAAGGCAGCCTCATTTTCTCCAAAACTTCGGAATTTTCAGAAAATAACACAAGGGAGAAGAAGGAAAGAAGGGGCGCGAGGGAGAGAAGGAGAGGGAGGGAGAAACCCAAAGCTCTAATGCATGTGTGATCTGAAACCATCACTCTTCCCCATTTTCTCTCCTCTATCCGTTGATACCATTTTCGTTACCTATCCTTCCCCATCTCAGATTTCACCATAGCCTCACCTTCAAGCTCCAAGCATAGAAATGGAGATATGACCCTTGCATGTCTTGATTAGAACACATTATTCAGTACCAAGGCTCACCTTCAAGCCACTGTTGCTGTTTGAAGTTGTTTGGGTAGCTACGATTCGGAATCAGCTGCTGTCCAAACGATTTGGAGTAGCTAAGTTCGTTGTTCGAGCGTATTCGAAGAGAGTTCGTAGTTGTCGGAACGGTTGAGTTCTCGGAGTCTCGGTGTTTGCGTGATTTTCATCACGATAGGTGAGTTCTATAACTCGCTTAGGGAATGTTTTTGCGTTCTGAGTTTTATTTTCGAAAACCATGGTCACACGTTTTTGTTATCGAAAGGAAACTTATTAAAAACCGTTTTCTCCAAAGAATCGTGACTTAAATCATATATTGTGTGATTGATTGTGTTGGAACGCTGTGATATATTATTTTAATGTGTGATTGAGTTTGGGTCTCGATCGGAAGGGAAGTGGGAATCGGAATGGAATGGACTTACTCATGAAAAACCTATTTTCTGGAAAACCGATGGAGACACACGGATCGTGTGCCTCTGAGCACGGGTCGTGCGCCTCCATCTGATACGATAAGAATTGGATTTTTAAAACACGCACGGATCGTGCGCCTAGTCGCACGGGTCGTGCGTATGTCTCTGGAACTTTATAAAATTTTAGTGGATCACGCACGGATCGTGCGCCGAGTCGCACGGGTCGTGCGTATCTTTCTGGAAATCTTCTGCAAACTGTTCAACCACACACGGGTCGTGCGCCTATACGCACGGGTCGTGTGAGACCTTCTGACCTTCAATTTCAAAGTACCTTTTTATCCATTCCAAATGATTCCAATCCTCTTCTAATCCATTCCCCAAGGTTCCACAACAATGTAAAGGTAACAATGGTATGAGATTGAGCATGTTCGATAGAAAGTTTGTGTGTTATGAATAAAATGAAAAACCGCACTTAGAGAACGCGAGAGTGCATATGTCATGAATGATAATAATACACTGTAATTGACTGATATGGTACATGGTACTTGACTGGAATGACTAACAGCCCATTGCGGGTACACAGACTGAAAAGGTATAATAAATACAAGAGGAAAAAGGGTGACGACCCTAAGAGGTTAGCATACTAGGGGAGGGGAAGTCATGAGCCCCAAAACCTAGACTCAAGAATGTTTCCCCTGCTAGAAATAGCGGGATGGGTTCACCAAAGTCAAGAGATGCCTATAAAATAGGTAGACTGAGGTGTTATGCTAAAAACATGGAACAAAGATTGCATGCTTCATGTGTCGCTTAGGAGGGCCATGAGCATGAAGGTTGCAGGAACTAATGTATTTCCACGTGGTTGCTTTTTAGGGCCATGAGTTCAAAACAAGGCATAATGAACCGCTAGAGTAGTAAGGGGTCTCGATAGGACTCACTGAGATAATGTTTATCTCACCCTTCATATTTGTGGTTTTTACAGAGAAACAGGGGAAAGCAAAGGCGGTAAAGCATGGTTAGCTGGTGTGACTCTTGGAGTCATTGAAGACCTAGTTTAATGTTTTAGACCTTTGTTCCGTTTATTGTTTCTATGTTCCGATTGTATAACTTCTGATGTTAAGTTGTAAAATCGTTTCCGCTACTTTATGTTTTGAGTATTGAACACCAGGATTATGTACAAGTCTTAAGTTTTGGAACTTAAGCATTTTCAGAAAGTTATGAGGTTCAGAGAACCATTTGTTAAGTATTATCGAAAGTTTTAGTTGTGTTCAATATTTCAATAACAGGAAGTTACTCTGATGTATGCCATTTAGTGCATTTCGGTGATTCTATATGTTAGAATTTATCGGGGTGTTACATTTTCGAAGTAGGACGAGCATTAGCGAATGATTAAACTAACAAAGGTTATGGGTAATCATCGCTAAGTACTCATGTGAAATTGAAGAGCGTTCATAGAGATCAAACTAACAAAGGTTATGGGTGACCTCCACTACTTGCTCATTTTTGTTTATTGAAAATGCTTTGAAAATTAATTGGTTTGGAAAAGAGTTTTAGAAAATAGGTAAATCATTTTCAATCGAATTCTATGTCCAAAACCAAATGCAAAATGAATGAATGAAGCTCAAACATACTCAACAATCAAGAACAAAGGAATACAATTGATCATAGGCATAGAGTATTCTAGGTTAGGTGAATGAACATGTGAGCAATGAGGCATGATTAGGCAAGCATGTGAATGCATGAGCATACAAGAATGAATGTATGAATGAGTAGACAAGAGGGTGCATGAGAGTGTCGCATAAAATAGGGATGAATGAAGATGCATGAGGGTGAAAATGTTTTGGTAAAAGGTTTAGGTAAGAAAGTGGTAAAATGTTTTTGGGTTTTGGTGTTTTGGAAATGAGATGAAATGTTTTCGGTCTTGAAAGTGGTAAAAGTATTTTGGGGTTTATTTTATAAAGTTGAAAAAGTTTGAAATGCAAGTGAGAAAATGTTTTGGGGTTTTTATGCAAAGATGCAAGTGGTAAAAACTTTTAGTAAAAAGTTAGTGAAATGGTAAATTTATTTTACTTGGAGTAGAAAGTAATTTTTGAAAATTAGTAAAGGTAAAAAGTGAAAAGTAAATTATTAATGAAATGGTACATGTGAAATGGTAAAAGTGAAAAACACAATTGAATCAAATGCACACACAAATGCAAGATCAAAATAACAAAGTTTTGAGCAAAATTTGGCCAAAAGACATGGCCTATGGCCGAATGCAATCATGGGCAAAATCAAGCACGATTTCATCAATTTCTTGCAACCAAATCACATCAATGAGCTCATAAGTATAAACCCTAGGACCTATGCATACATTTCATGCTCAAACAATTGTTATTTCATCATTTATTTCAACACAAAATCAAAGAAACAAAAGCAACAAAAATCCCTAGGTCTCTAATCCTCAAACCCGAGGCTATGTAAGGCATAAACCCACCAAAAATTCAACTTCAACACAAGATATGAACAAAGAAATGCATGAACAAGAAAAAAAAACACTATATGACCGAAGCTAAAAGAAGAGGAAAACAAGGTTTTATTTCATGAAATTTAGTGAAAAATGTGTAGAAATGCAAGGAAATTTATTCAAACACAAGAATCTTCCCTTCAAGGCCAATGACCCATCTCAAACACCCAAGGCTCCCAATGTACTTGCCCAATAATGTTTGAAATGAGTCCTCAAAGCTTCTTTCAAGAAGGAAAGAGGAGTAGAAGAGAGATTACATAATGAAAATTAAAGAAAATGCAAGAGTTTGTGAGCTTACCTCTAGATCTTGCTTGAAATGAAGAAGAAGATCAAAATAGAAACCAAGAACACTTGAAACTCCTCTTGAATCCCACGAAAATCACTTGATCTTGAAGGATTTGATGATGAACTTTGAAGATAATGCAAGATTAGAAGTGGATCTAGTGTAGGAATCAAGAATAATGAAGTTTGGATGGTTGAAAATTGAAGAATTGGTGGTGGAAATGGTGGGAGGTGGTCTCGGGTTTGAGAGGGGAGGAGGAGAGGAATTGTGATCTGATTGTGTGCTAGGGTAAAATGAGAATGATGTGTCTTGATGGTCTCCTATTTTTGGTTTTATATTAGATGCAAAATTAAGGGTATAATAGACTTTGTGCTTTTGCAAACCATTGAGATTTGAGATAGAATTTGAATCAAGGGTCTAGATTGCAATGCACATGGATTAGGGACAATGAGAAAGCACAAATGAGTGAGAGTGGGCTGATCATATGCGAAATGGGTGAGTTTTTGTAGCACAAAAATTGTTGAGGGCAATTAGGTCATTTCACACTAAGTTGTAGCCTAGGATTTGATCTAGAATTTTAATCAATGGCTAGGAATACAACTCACATGGATCAAGGGCGTGGAGAAGCACAAAATATGGGCTGGAAATGAGAGAGTGGCTGCGGCATTGAGGAGAGAGAGTGAGTGGAATTGCAAGTTGTCATGTTGTACTATACTTGATCTTTCAAAATTCCAAAGATTATTGATTATTCCTTTCTAGATAATTCCTCATTATTCATGCCACTTTGGGCCATATCCTAGGAATCAATCATTGAGCCCAAAATTCCATGATATCACCATTCCCAAAATTGATTTGATACCTCACCTTGAAGGAAATTCCCATTTTGCCCTTTTCTTTGAAGTTTGACTTTTTATGCAAAAATTCATCAATGCATACGCATAAAAAATATGACCCAACTCATTTTGATCCAAATAAATTCCTCCAAAGTTGCACAATTATTTTTACTGAGAAATTATATTTTTGGGTAAAATGACCAAAATACCCTTTTTGCCCAAAAAACCCTAATTTTGCCCCGAAGTGCATCCCAACCCTAAAAATGATTTTAAAAACTTTGGAATGCCTTTCAAGACTCAAAAATGCCTGCCCATAGCACTTCTCACCTTTCAAAATAATGCCACACCTCTGAAAGTATTTATTTTTGTGGAAAATTAGGGTTTCGACCTAGGCGGACAAAATTAGGGTATAACATGGAGGTTCTATCTCTATGTTGCAGCATTCAGAGAGATTGGTATATTCTTAAACATATATTCTCCTAATGTCAATATAATTTATTATAATTTACCATTTACAAACTTAAGTTATTAATAATAGGCCAAGAAGATGGGGAGGAAACCACATGTAGATGAGCTTCATCGCCACACTCACATTAGGAAGGGCACAGGCGAGTTTGTAGAGGACCGCGCTCGCATTACTCAGGTATAAAGAAATTTTGTCATATATATATATATATATATATATATATATATATAAGTTAGTTTATGTGAATTGAATAAATTTGTCATATATATATATATATATATATTAGTTTGTCATATGCTGCTCCTTGTCATGTGTAGTTATATTTGTATCATGATTAACCTCCCTTTGTATCATAATTAACTCATTTTAGTTGAGTTTAGTTAGGTAGATTAAACTGTATTTTAGGTCATTTTTTCATTCTTATATTCAATCAATGAAATGAGTTGTTAGGAGGAGTTTCAGTTCATTTCATCTGTGCTTGAGCTGAATCTGTGATACTTCTGAAATTGAGCTGAATCTGTGCTTGAGCTGAATCTGTGATACTTCTGGTATTAATTCTTATATTCTTATATCCCAATTTATCTGTGCTTGAGCTGAATCTGTGATACTTCTGAATTTGAGTATGATTATAACTTGTGCATTTGATAGGAGGAGTTTCAGTGGCCGTTCTCTCAGTCAGATATACCAGTAGACCCCGTTGAGTTGGCTAAGTTGAAGCGTTTGTTGTGGGAGGAGGCTGCTGGAGGGACCTATAAGAGTCTTGGTGTGTATGGGACAGGAAGCATAGTTGACAATATGGTAGACTCTAGAGCTTCGACGAGTGCAGGCCTGTCACCTGAGGTCCGTAGGATCATCCAATAAATGTCACAACAATTTGAAGAGCGGTTTGCACGACAGCAACAACTAATTGAGTACATATTTAACCATTCTGAAATTCCAATACCTCCTCCTGATTGGCAGCCGCCCGAGCAGGACCACTTCTTCTGCAGTTTTTGCATTAGAGCCTGAATCTTCACTATTGTTCAGTAGCTGCTCCAAGTGATCAGTGCTTTTCTGAAAATGTTTTTGAACCACTTGGTCTAGTGAGACCACATATGAGCATTTTTTAGTATTGGGGTCTGGAAACTTCATGGCATTAAGGACATTAAATTTGACTTCTTGGTCATTGACCCTCATGGTCAATTCTCCTCTTTGCACATCTATTAGTGTTCTTCCTGTAGCTAGAAATGGCCTTCCTAATATGATAGGCACTTCTTTGTCTACTTCAAAATCCAGAATCACAAAGTCCACAGGGAATACAAATTTATCTACCTTTATTAGAACATCTTCTAGTATTCCTTCTGGATAAGCAAGTGTTCTATCAGCTAATTGCAGATTCACTGATGTAGACCTGGCAGTTCCTACTCCTAACTGTGTGTATATGGACTTTGGCATTAGATTTATCCTAGCACCCAAGTCACATAGAGCACGACCAGAGTAGAAATTTCCAATAGAACAAGGTATAGTAAAACTGCCAGGGTCCTTTGACTTTAGGGGTAGTTTGTTCTGCATAATCATACTGCATTCCCTAGTCATTGCTACTGTTTAAAATTCCCCAAGCCTTCTCCTCTTGGTGAGCACATCCTTCATAAACTTGGCATAGTTTGGTATTTGTTGGAGGGCCTCCACCAAAGGTACATTAATGTGGAGTTGTTTAAGGACTTCTAGGAATTTGTTGAATTGTTTGTCTTCCTGAGCCTTCCTAAGCCTCTGAGGATATGGAGGGTCAGGATATGCTGGAATAATTTTGGGTGGTGGTATCTGGGCAGCAACAGGCGCTGTAGTGTCAGCTTTAAGCGCTGTAGCGTCTGGTGCAAAAAAAATTTCTTTATCAGATTTTATATTTTTTTCATCACCTGAAACAAGTGATGGCCCTTGCAAATCTTTCCCACTCCTTAGGGATATAGCTTTGACATGCTCCTTCCCTTGAGTATTAGAAGTTGAAGCTTCAGTAGTGGATGGCAATGATCCACTTGCTCTTTGGGTAAGAACATTAGCTATTTGCCCCATTTGTATCTCCAGGTTTTTGATGGAAGCTTCATGAGTTTTCAGGGTTGTCTTACAGTCGCTCATGAAGCCTTTTAACAGACCTTCCATGGAGTTATCAATAACCGGGGCATTATGCCTTTGATAGTTTTGAGTAGGGAATCCTGGTGGATTAGCTGGAGCACTGTAAGTTGGTGTTGTAGCAGTGTTGGCTCCCCATCTGAAGTTGGGGTGATTCTTCCAACCAAGATTATAAGTATTTGAGTAGGGATTATTATTCTTGTTGAATCCCACGTAGTTTACAGACACATGATTACCTGGACATTCTTCATAAAGATGCTCACCTCCACAATAAACACAGCTAGTTGAACCTGGAGCAGCTTGCTCTATAACAGCCACAGTTGGCTCAACTGGCGCTGTAGCGGTAATCGCTGCAGCCTTAGAGGCACTCATGCTCTATATCATATTGGTGAGAGAAGCGACCTGAGCTGACAAGGCTGAGACTTCACTAATTTCATGGACACCAGCTACCTTTTCTGTAGAGCTAGCCTTTCTATGGGCCACTGGTAGCTATTGGTGGCAATGTCATCTATCAATTCACAAGCTTCATTGTAGGAAGTTTTCAGTAGTACTCCTCTAGAAGAAGCATCGAGCATTAGTCTGGTATGTGGATCCAATCCATTGTAAAAGGTCTCCATCTGAATGATCACTGGTATACCATGATGGGGACATCTTCTCAACAGTTCTTTCCATCTTTCCCAGGCTTCAAATAGTGTTTTAGAGTCTTTTTGTTTGAATGCAGTAACTTCATTCCTCATTCTTGCATTTTTACTAGGTGGAAAATATTTGGCCAAGAATTTCTCAGACATTTCATTCCAAGTATGGATAGAGTTAGGCTCTAGAGAAGTTAACCAGGCCTTTGCTCTATCCTTTAAGGAAAAAAGTTTTAACCTAAATGCATCATCACTGACTCCTGGATTGATAAAATTACTGCAGACTTCCTAAAATTGTCTTAAGTGTAAGTATGTGACCTCTTGGGGAGAACCACCAAACTGACCTACTGTTTGGAGCATCTCGAACATCATGGGTTTCAATTCAAACTGAGCTATTTGGAGAGTCGGCCTAGCTATGCTTGTCTCCATGGTGAGTGGATCAAACACAGCATAGTCCCTCATGGGTCTGTCCCTGCCATTTACCATGTCAGCAGGGCCTTGGTTTATGAATTGTTGCCTAAACCAGTCTTCATCATTATGCAATGTAGGAGCGGGCGATTGATGTCCTCTACCTCTACCTCCTGGATCAGATCTGCCTGTACCAGAATTGCCTCTACCACCTCTTTGGGTACCTCTGCCTGAATTTGTTCTTCCACTGTGTTCAGACATTGTGGGTCTAGATTGTCTTAGTCTCTGAAGTTTTCTCAGTCTCCTAAATCTTCTTTCAGGTTCTGGATCCAACTCGAACTCTGATGGTTGGGACCTGGGCATGCGCTGCAGCGTCTACCGCTGTAACATCAAGAAACAACACACCAACGTAAAACCTTCACTAATACTGCCACAAACCTACACACTAAAAATTAAATGCAGTCTCCGGCAACGGCGCCAAAAACTTGTTGTGCGAGTAGTAGTTTGTGCAAGTATACACAATCGCAACAAGTAATTGTCATACCCCAATTTTGTCCGCCCAAGTCAAAACCCTTTTTTCAAACAAAAATGGAAACAATAAGGGTAATTCATAATTTGTGTAGGTTAATGAACTTTCGCATTCATAATTTTCGAGAATTTTAGGGAATAAAATAGTGCATGTTTCAATATCTGTGGGCATTCAAATAAGAGCAAGTTAATTATTTTTGAACTAAACCAAGTCAAGGATGAAAAATACAATTTATTCTATCAAGGATAATTTTCGTATAATTTTTTGGAAGAAAATCCTAGTTCAAAATAATTAAAAGGCATTTTTCCTATTTTTATTGCACAAGAAAGCTGAAAAAGGACCATTAAATATTCCCCGATTATTAAATGACAACTTTTATTGTCATGAATAATTAGAGGGACATTTTTATGGTGCCCAAAAATATGTGACACATTTTCAATAGGTGCACTATCATTTGCATGCCCAAAAATTCAAAATTCAAATAGAAAGTACAAAGTGTCCTCAATAAAACAAAAGACCAAAAAGGAGAAGCAATTTTCCCTCCCCATTTTTTTGTCAATTTCGAATTCCCTCTCTCTCTCTCCACAATTTCTTCCACACTCTTCTATTGTACAGTTATTCCTTAAGAATATTCTTGTACTATCCTTAATCCTACCCATTTCATACACATCCCTAATTCCCACACACTCTCATGAAGACTCATACCCTTTTTTGTAAATGACACCATCCTCTCACACTCACTCCTTCATAAGAAATTGCAAACTTACTTAAAATAGAACATCTCATTCCTATTCTACCCTTAACCCTAATTTCACCCAAGACCATATATAAGCCTACTCTCCCAAAATACAAAAACAAGTTCATTTTTGCACAAAAAACCTCTCTCTTCTCCTCTCCTTGCGAAACCTCCTCCTCTCCCTCACCTCATCTTTTTCAATTTCTTCACTCAAATCATCCATTAAAACACCTTTCCTACACTAAATCTTCCATCCTTCTTGCATTCTTCTCAAAGATTCACCTTCAAATTCAAGGATCAAGTTCAAAGTTGAAGATTGAAGAGTAGATTAAAGGGGTTTTGCATTCATTCATCTCATTTCCTTCCTTATTCTAGCTTGGAGTTGAGGTATACTTTAAAACCTAGCATCATCTTCCCGTTTTAGCATCAAAAATGTAAATCATCACTTCATTTTGGCATCCCATTGCATTTTAATGTCATAATGTTAGCATAGTTGTTGTTGTTGAGTGAGAGATGTATTTCAAGTATTTTGACAAACACTTTGGGAGGTTTGGGTGCTTGGAATGCTTCTCTCCTTTAGAATAAATTGTGTGTTGTTGTTATTTCACTCATTTCTTGTTGTTTTCATGAATAAAGTGATGATTTGAAGCTTATTTCATTTCGCATATTAGAGGAAAATTAGGATTTGTGTGATTGTTATGCATTTCTTTGCTTGATCATGTGAATCCTTGCCAAAAGTTTAATCTATGTTGTTCTCTTGCATTATCTTGTGTTTCCATGAATAAAATGAGATTTAGGGTTTATGATAGTTTCGCATGTTTCAAAGAAATTAGGGTTTATCAGATTTTTGATGAGTTAGTTGTTTAATCTTGCAATTTCTTGGAATTGAACCTTGATTATGATGTTTGTTTGCTTAAAACTTGTTGTTCTCATGAATTTACTTGCAAATCATGTCCAATGTTGATGATTGGCAAGAGGACTCTCACTTGTGCTTTGATGCACACTTTAAGTGTTGAGGATTGCCTAAGAGGATTCAACTTCTTTTGTGATTCCTAGTGAACAAGAATGCAAATTTAGGTTTCCTTTCCTTACCAATTGCTTTGATTACCAAAAACAACTTATAAATCATTTTGAAATGCTTTTGGTCTTGCAAATAAGTAATTGTTTTGAAACAATTTTTGGTTTTGTGTTGACGATTTGGTAAGAGGATTTGACACCTATGCACTTGTGCATATCCCAAGTGTCAAAGATTACCTAAAGGAACTCAACACCCTAATTGCCTAAACTTGTCAATTTAGTCTTAAGACTTGCCTATGATCTTTGCATGAGGCAAATGCCCCTTTTAATTTATTCCTTCCATGTGGTTGATTGAAGAAATGTATTAGACATTGATGACATCAAAAGGATACCACATGGGTGCTTATGTCTAATGTTGATGTGAAATCCTTAGGGTTTTGCAAGTGATTCATTAGAAGTTTGATATCACTTGTGCTTTGAAATACCTTTGCCTATTCACATATTGTGTCATAAATGCCTAGTTAGGTTCATCCCATTGCCTAGCATCTTCAATAAGATGTGCCACTTAGGTTCATTTTCTTGCCTATTCATGCATTTTGCCAAAATGTTCAACTTGGGTTCATTCCTTGCCTATCTATGTATCGTATCATAATGTGTGTAGTCTAGGTCCACTTTCAATCAAAAGCTTTTTCAAGTATCAAAGTCATTCCCTAAACAAGAATCAACCCAATTGCGAAAACTCTTCAAAATCAAACTTTGTTAGTAGTCTCGCGAAGCCTTTGCTTGCATGAGTATTAACAATGAGGTACTAGTGGCGATCACTTAGAGCCTTTGCTCAATTGATCATCATGAATGTCTAATTTTCCTAAAGATTTTCACTAAATCAAAAACTTTGTTAGTAGTCTCGCGAAGCCTTTGCTTGCATGAGTATTAACAATGAGGTATTAGTGGCGATCACTTGGAGCCTTTGCTCAATTGATCATCATGAATGCCTAATTTTCCTAAAGATTTTCACTAAATCAAAAACTTTGTTAGTAGTCTTGCGATGCCTTTACTTGCATGATTATTAACAATGGAGTGCTAATGGTGGTCACTTGGAGCCTTTGCTCAATTGATCATCATGAAAGCTCAATTTTCACAATTAAACAAGATAAAAAACAAAAACATTTATCAAAAAAACAAGAACTACGTTGCTTTGAATTCTCCATCGCACCGGGAGATACGTAGGAGCGGATCCCCTCCGTCAAGCGCGAAAACTAAAGATTTTTCATTAAGTCATTCATCAACAAAAGAGGTAAAAACAAAGCATTTTTCCGAATCAACTTTGCAAATCACATATTTAATTAAGGTAACCCTTCTTTGAAGGGACGTTATGGGGTGCTAATACCTTCCCCATACGTAATTAGACCCCTGAACCCAAATCTAATGGTTCCAAAGACCATTGCTTTCCAAAAAAGGTTTTTCCGATGTTTTACCTTTAAAAAATATTGGTGGCGACTCTAAAATCCCGTTGTGCGAAGAAAAATCCCTCCAAGGATTTTTCGGGGTGCGACAGTAATACAATGATAAGTAGAGATCGTTCCCACAGGGATTGGAATTAATTTAAGAGTTTAAGAGATTAGCAATTTAGTGAAACAAGCCAAGTGACAATAACAAATGTGAAATGGTAAACATAATAAGTTTGTGGTAAAACAGTAGTGAATTTAAAGTGTTAAAGAGTAAGTTGGATGACTCATTTGTTATGTAAATTCCCAAGAGTATAGTGTTATAACATTAGACGCTGTAGCGTTAAGCGCTGTAGCGTATAGAAGCGTGCCTTTCAGTCACTGTCGTCAGGGTTTTATTACAAGACTCCTATGTCTAGGCTCTAAATAAGTTCACCCCTGTATAATGAAGAACTTACAGCTTTTACCTTATGAACTATTAATCCCCTATGTCTAGGGTTAAGCACAAGTCATTTAAATGTCTTTAAATGACCTTTCATTCATATCAATCCTTGAAGTCTCTTCGTAAACCATGTCTGTACCTACGAAGCCCCTTATTTTAGTTGATCAATCCCAAAACAAGTTTGAAAGCATTATAACACAAGGAATGAAACGCAAACATCATAATATTATATAAACACTACTCAAGGTTCATTACAAACTAAGAACAATCCAACTACAAGTGTTTAGCTCATGACAAGCATCATCAACACAACATAAACTGAAAAGTTCATATTACCGTAGGTGAGCAAGAGAAGAATGGTTGCAAAAGATGCACTCCAAGAATCCCAAGTCATACACGATGGATGATGCTATGGCGTGAGCAAACCGTAGGTGAGATACACAAACTAAACTAGAAAATAATGCTTAAGAGTAGAGCAACAATGGAGGAAGTCTAAAATGTCAAGTTTGTTCTTTCTCCAAGTCTCTAAAACTCTCTCTATCTACGAATGGTTAATAATGAAGATGATGGATTAGATATTATCCTAATCCTTCATAAAGTCACTTTACAAAAAGTGCAATGATTAAACTCATCACCAACTATCACTTAAGCTTCAATTAGGAGATGTCAAGTGTCTTATTGAATCCACTTGGAGGCCCTTATGTCAGGATGAGAAGAAGAAGATCAGAGTGATGACTCATCAATCAGCAAGTGGCTTCATAAATATCAAAGTGGCCAACCATTCCATAGCGCTGTAGCGCTTACCGCTGCATAGCGTCTACCGGCTGCAGCACTCAAGCAAAACATCAATATATTCACAAAGGCACCTATTATGCCCAATATTTAGGAAATCAACTCTGAACCTATATTTATACGTTTAATTACATATTTACATATTAAAGTGCTAAAATTACTTGAGAACACAGTTTGATTTACGTAATAAGAGCATAAATAACCCATATAAATATGAGTTATCAGCTAGCTACTAGAAGGCGTCTCCTACAAGCTCTAATGAGTTCCCAAAATCCCCAAATTCAAAATGCTCACTCCAAGCTCTGAACTTAAGACTCCAACTTACAATGTAGCTTCCCAATCTTCAATCTCTCACTACTACAGCAACATGCAAGCACCAAAAGTTGAATTCCAACGACCGAAAGGTCACATGCAACTAGAGATTCGAAATGGTGGATGAGTTTGAGGTGACATTTGAGTTTGAGTTTTTTATGGTTTTTTATTCATGGTATCTTCTAGTCATTTGAGTTTAACTTTTAAACTTGGATTCCTTATTGTCTTCAAGTTTTGCGGTATCATGATGGTATCTTCTGTTTCTTCAGGTTCTGAGTCTTCTAACTTATAGTTTTATTGTTTTGGTTTTGGTTTCAAGAACATTTCCTTTTCAAAGTTGATTAGTCAAGTACCACCATTTTTTAAGTGTTGATGAAAAGGGGGGAATGAAAACATTTGATTTTTCCTCTATCTCTTTCACTCACTTCCTCGTTTACTGTTTATTTCTCATTTTACTTTATGCCTTCTCTTAAGAAGGATAACCTCAGGTTATCCAATCCCCAAACCCCCCTTTGGTGAAACCTCCTGAGCAATCTCATCCTGGAGTGAATGAGGATAACTTTGAAGTTCCTAACACACTACAGCCAACTCATAAAATTGTAGAGGCCCCTCAAACTGATGTTGAAGAAGTGGCTGAATCCCTAGGCTATTCGAGCCTTGTTGAGGCTCAAAAAAATTGAAAATCCTCATATGGTTTTCCTTTTGAAAGCCGAGCTGTCTGAAATTGAAATGAATAAAGTTAAGAACCAATGTGGGTTGAATTCCGCTATTGTAGTAGGCTGCAAGGGTACTGGTAAAGACAGAGCTGGTGGGTTTGCCCTGATGTGGTCTGAACCTATTTATTTCACTGTAGAATCCTATTCCTTAAATCACATTCATGGTTCTGGATCTTTGGACCTAAATGAACCTAGTTTTCTGATATATGGTATATATGGATTTCCTGATGAAGCTCTCAAGAAGGATACTTGGAACTTGATCCAGGGGCTCAGCAACACTCAAGTGAAGGAGTGGATTTGTTTTGGTGACCTAAATGATATTGTGGATGCTTCTGAGAAATAGGGGGTAACAACAGATCTTTTGGGAAGCTGAACCATGGTAGAGACACCATGGAACTTTGTGGCCTTACTGACCTGGGATTTGAAGGGTATAATTTCACTTGGTCTAATGGTAGGATGGGGGCTGAGAATATCCAATGCAGATTAGACAGAGTTCTTGCTACTGAAAGCTTTTGCAACAGGTTTTCTCCTATAAGGGTTACCCCATTTGCCTAGATATGGATCTAATTACTCAGTTATTATGGTGAGCCTTGAAGACCATGAACATCTTAGAAAGAAAAAAATAGTGCATATTTTTAGGTTTGAGGAAAATTGGACAAAAGACTCGATGTGAAGGCCCCTAGCCCAAAGTTGGAATGGGGGTGGAAGAGCCTGCTCTGATAAGCTGTTGGGGGTCAAAGAAGTGGACTCTGAGTTTGAGGAACACAGAACTAGTGAGATTAAAAAAGAGATAACCAAAGTGGAAACTCTCCTAAAGAACAATGATATGTGGCAGGGAGATCCTGATGGCCTGGCTAGATATAGAGAGCTTGAGAGGAGTCATGCAAACCTCCTAAAGAAAGAAGAAGTGGCCTGGAGACAAAGAAGTAGAGCTACTTGACTGAAAGAGGGTGACAAGAATTCCAAATTCTTCCACAGGAAAGCTAATTAAAGAAGCCAAACCAATGCCATTAAGAAGTTGAGAGATGAAGATGGAGTCTGGTGGCATGGAGATGATCACGTGGAGCGAATTACGCTTAATTTTTTCACTAACCTTTTTTCTTCTTCTAGTTCTTTGGATGCTGAACAGGTTTGCAACAAAATCCAGAGACAATTATCACTGACTCAACAAGTTGAGTACAATAAGGAATTCAGTAATGAGGAAGTAAATGAGGCAATTGATCAAATGCATCCCTTGAAGGCCCCTAGCCCAGATGGTCTTCCAGCTCTTTTCTTTCAAAAGTACTGACATGTGGTGGGGAATGATATCCAGAGACTGGTTCTTGATATTCTTAACAGAGGCAAATCTCTTGAATGTATCAACAAGACTTTCATTGCCCTAATCCCTAAATGTAAGAATCCCTCCTTTCCCAAACACTTCAGACCTATTAGCCTATGCAATGTAACCATGAAAATAGTCACCAAAACCATAGCTAATAGAATTAAGAGATTTCTTCCTAGTATCATAGCTAATAGAATTAAGAGATTTCTTCCTAGTATCATAGATGAGGAACAAAGTGCCTTTGTAAAAGGTAGGCTCATTACTGACAATGCACTGATGACTATGGAGTGTTTCCATTGGCTTAAGATGAAAACTAAAGGCAAGAAGGGCATGACGACCCTCAAACTTGACATGGCCAAAGCTTATGATAGGCTGGAATGGCAATTCATCAAAACTACCTTATTGAAATCTTATTTCCCTGAGAAGCTCACCACCCTCATTCTGTCCTGTATCAATACTGTCAGCTACCAGGTGCTTATTAATGGCCAGCCCAACAGAAGCTTCACTCCTGAGAGAGGAATCAGACAGGGTGATCCACTTTCACCTTATTTGTTTATCCTCTGTGCTAATGTTCTCTCTGGTATGCTTCATCATGAAAGTCAACACTCCAATCTTCATGGGATTCAAGTAGCTAGGGGTGCCCCTCAGATCACACATCTCCTATTTGCTGATGATAGCTTGCTTTTTGCAAGAGCTAAATAGAGAGAATTCAGCTGCTTCCATTGCAACTGTTCTTAACTCTTACCAAGCTGCCTCTGGTCAACTTGTTAACTTCGACAAATCTGACATATCATATAGCCGAAATGTGCCTATCCAAGACCAACAAATCATCTGTAACCAGATTGGGATAAAGGCTGTGACACATCACACTAAGTACCCGAGACGCCCAGTGGTATTTGGTAGGTCAAAGAACGAGGTTTTCTCTCTAGTGCAGAACAAATTCTGGAAGAAGGTCAAGGGGTGGAAGGAGAAATTCCTTTCTAGGTCAGGCAAAAGTTGGCTTCCAACCAAGCTATGCTTGGAGGAGCATTTTAAGTGCTAGGAGAGTCATTGAGAATGGAACTAGGTGGAATGTTGGTAATGGTGCCAAGGTGAAAATTTGGCAGGCAAATTGGCTCCCTGATCAGGCCAAATTCAAAGTTTGCAGCCCTTGTCAATACCTTAGATGCAGATGTTTATGTCAGCTCTCTGATTGATACAGATACAAGACAATGGATCAGGCAACTCATCTCCACTATCTTCAATCAGTTTGAGGCAAAACAGATCATGAATATTCCAATTTCTTGGAGGCTACCTGAAGATAAACAAATTTGGCATTGGATGAAGCCTGGCAGCTACTCTGTCAGATCTTTTTACCATATGCTTAAAAATGAGAATGGCACGGAACTTGGCTGAGTCATCCAATTCCTCCAACAGAAACCTGTGGACAGCTGTTTGGAAGATTCATGCTCCCAGCTGTGTCAAAAATTTCATCTAGAGGCTTGCTAAGGACATTCTTCCAACCAGGAGCAGATTGGAGAGGAAAGGTATAAGGCTTGATACCCAATGTCCTATTTGTTGCACGGGCACAGAAACTACCAGCCATCTGTTTATGAATTGCTCTTTAGTCCAACTAGTGTGATTTTGCTCTCCACTGGGTATCCATACTCCCAATCATTCTGATTTCATGAGTTGGTTCCAACATTGGCTCTCTGTGGATGACATCGTGGCTAGGCAATTGTTCTTTGTCACTTTGTGGAAGATATGGAAGACCATAAATGATTTTATCTTCAATCAAACCAACTTCAGTCCTATTGCTATTGCTGCTGAGAGTGCTGATTTTGTGGAGGACTTCAACGTTGCAAACTTGAAGGCATCTAGATCCCAGGCTCCTTAAAAGGACAACTCCTACAATTGGATTCACAAAGATTAATTCTGATGCTGGCTGCTTTGACGATGAAACATCAGCTTGGAGTTTTATTGCCAGAGACCATGAAGGTGCAGTCCTTCATGCTGCAACCCACATACAGGCTGGTAAAGTTAGTCCCACTGTTGCTGAAGCTCTGTGCCTCAGATGGACCATCAACTGGGAAAAGGATCACCACCTTTCTAACTGTTGGTTTGAATGTGATGCTGAGGTAGTGACTCATTACTGCCTAGGGTGAAAACTGATGTTTCTATTGAGCCTATTATTGCTGATTGTAAATTTTTGTTAGCTCAATTGCCAAATTCTAGGATTTCCTTTGCTAGGAGAGATTGTAATCAAGCAGCTCATGCTCTGGTTAGTATAGCTAAGCAGTTAGGTGATATGTATTGGCAGGGGCATGCCCCTGATCCTGTAAACACTATTGTTTGTAATGATACCACAGGCTCACTCTCCACTCAATTAATAGAATGAGTTATCTTTGCTGTAAAAAAAAGAAGGATAACCTCAGACATTTACCAATCACTCAGTTTCAAAATGGCAAGGAATCTTCATGATATAAACTTTTTTGGGATGTATTCACACAACTATAGCTTAACTAAGATAATCTCCATAATATAGGATTTTTTGAACTACTTTTTAAGATATTTCTATAACTAATCTCAAACAATTTTTAGTGTATATTTATGTCGAAACTATTATTAAAAACTCCATATTATATAAATATACCTCATAAAAATAAAATAAACAACTATTTAAATATTCATTATAATTTTGAAATCTTTAGATATATTTTTTTCTACTCTTTTGTAACTTTGAAAGATACACACCTGTAGTAATAAATAAATAAATAATAAATATTAAAATGGCCCAAGTGCAATCACCCACAAATGGAACCAAATTAGGCAACAAACACTATCACTGAAACGGTGCGTTTTGGTCGCAAGTTAAGAAATTGGGTTACAGTGTATGAAAGAGTGAAGAGTTCAGCAGATTCAGATCGAGATTGAAGTGAGTAGTAGTGGCAACTAACTACACAGTTCTTCGAATCCTCTTCTACTCTACTGGATCATCGCCTCACATCACATCAGGTACTCTTCAAATTCCAAACCCCACACACAGATCGTTCATTCATTTCTTCATTACTTCGATTCGCAAAATCTTCGATCACATACACTGATCTCTCAACTTTCACTTCATCAAAATTCAAAATTCAAAACTAAGTAATTCACTGATTTCTTGATTATGAGAATTGCAATTTGAATTTACAGAATGAATTTCTTGATGCGGTCTACAACACACGTTTATTCAGATAGAGAAAAACCTTCGACGATTCCAGAACCTCGCGCCGATGCTCTTCCTCCTCCACTTCCTATTCCTCATCCGATTCAGGGGTCTCATTCTTTGGAGAGTCTTATGTCTGATGACCCGTACGCGCAGTATTCAACAGTTGAACAGTTTGAAGGAGAGATTGAGGGCGAAAACGGCAGTTCTCAGGATTCGAAAAACGACGCAGCTGTTTTGACTAAGCACTTGAATGTGTCTGAAGAAGAAGGATGGATTGCCATTCCTTATAGTATGTCTTACACACTCACTAATCCAACTTGCCTATTCATCTTAGTTCTTTGTTACTTAAGTAGTGTATGGTAAACATGTTAGAAGTTGGAATAGAACACATAGTGTGTTGTAGAGTTTAATTTCTAGGTGTAAAATTATTTTACACAGTCATTCACTAACCTGTTGCTACCTCATTTAATGTCTGTCTTGGACACTGTCACTCATTGGACACCGACACGACATGCGTTGGAAATCTCTTTATGGTGTCGTTCTTAAGAAGATATGTTTTTTGACTTTTACACTTCCTTGAAATTTGTAAGTTATTATACTTATTCTTAGGATATAAAACTTTTTATCTTCGAAATACTCTGTAAAGCTTATCAACTTTGTTTTTAAAAGGTGACTAGATAAATCCCGATTCTCAATTTAGATTTTCGTCATGTTGATCATATATGTGTTTGTGTTTATTGATTTAGTTATATTTGGAATTATGTATATATATATATATATATATATATATATATATATATATATGCGGTGTCTCGGTGTTTTGGACATTAGTGGTGTCTCAATGTCCGCATCTGTGCCGTGTTGTGTCCCGTGTTTGTGTCCACGTTTGTGCTTCATAGGTCGTTAATAGCAGGCCAGCTGTGAGGAAAGTATATTATAGGAAAAATAAGAGAGGGGAAGGTTGTAACTGAATAACAGAATGTAAACTAACAGGTACCGAACCTGTAGCCTATAAATAAGGGGAAGAAAGCAGTTGATAGTTAGTTAGAAACTTGTTCATTGTGGAGAGAAGTGAAGCACTCTCGGATTAGCTTCTGTAAAGCTCTTTAGAACTATAACGTATTATGCAATACAGTTTCCCCATTCTTGATTCACCTTTTGCCTAATTTTCTTCCTCATCAGTTGAATTCCTTTCATATTCATTAATATATGCATGTTGTAAAATAATTTTACACCTCTAGCACATACTAATTAAATTTTAATATGTATTTGACTTTAATTTAATATGTATGCACTGTCGTTGTAAAACTTTTTTGAAGTATCAACCAGTCAAGAATCATGGTATGTATAAGAAACATGGTATGTATGACTTTTAAGGTAGTTAGGACAAAAGTCAACATTCTTAATGATGTGCCAATTTCTAATTAAGTTAATAGTGGAAAAAACGGTACACTGACAGTGCATATTGATTAAATTCTAAGAATTTTGGGCTACATTCTGAAAATAGAACACAGTATGAAATGGGGTGAAAAAGAATGATAGGAAGGTGGAACCAAAGAGTACAGGATGGTTGTTACTGGTCTGTGCTGTTTTTCCACCAAAAAGTACCCAGGTAACATGTCGCAGTGGGGTTATAAGGCCTGTTCTATATTTGTCTTTTAGAAATAATTCATGATCGGACCATGAGATTAAAAGTGGTACATTTGATTCCACTGAGGGTGGAACCAAGGAGGACTGAGTAGAACTGTTTGATTTGATTCATTTCTGTCAATGTGTCAATTGCTACTTCAGTGGAAATTGAGATTTTAACATGAAAAAATTATGACCACGAAGCATTCGGTTTAGAATTGAGAGAATAGTCTATTTTTCGTCTTTCTTTTTATATGTGATGCAGTGAGTGAGATTGTTCTGCCTACTAAATGTGATATATCTGGTTTTTCAATTTTTATAGAAGAGCTTCCTGAAGACTGGAATCATGTGTCAGACATGCAGTCCCTACGTCCTCTTGATCGTTCCTTTCTCTTTCCTGGTAAGATTACTTTCCTTCATTGGTGCATGAATCTTGGTGTTGAACTGCGTGACTTTGTTTGGTCTGCTAGCTTGATGGGAAGTTAAGTGGCCTTAATTTATTCATGTAATTCAGGTGAACAAGTACATATCGTGGCATGCTTGTCTGCATGTAAGAAGGATACAGAATTTATCACTCCATTTAAAGTTGCTGCCGTGATGAGTAGGAACAGCATAGGCCACAGCCCTAACAAAGAAAATGGGAACATTGAGAACAGAAATAATTCAGTATCCGAGGAAGGGGAAACTGAGTCCTAGTGGTCAAGATCAGGGCGAGGAAACCCTGCAAAAAACAAATACCGAACACCCAACAGATGTTCCTGATGGTGAATCCCTTCTAAGGATGGAGGTTCACAGAAGACAAACTGCATCCTTGTTGCAAAAATTCGAGAATTCTCACTTCTTTGTGCGGATTTGTGAGTCTGATGAGCCACTTTGGTCTAAAAGAGGCTCTTCAGAAAAGTCCACCTCCTCAGAAACAAATGGCCAAAATATCTCAACAATTGAAGTGAAAGAAACAGTAAAAAATGAGTCTTCTATTAGTGCAGTTATTGATAGAGCAAATTTTGATGCAACTGTTTCCGGTGGAGTGGCAAGAAATTCTTTGAAGTGTTGTGCCCTACCCAATGGAGACATAGTGGTATGTGCCTTAAAATGTTGGAACTACAATCATGCATTTTCTAGGTCTGAAGTTTTTGTAATTCTTAAAGTTCCACCATCAGATGGCACAATATTATTTTAGTTAAATTTGGGACTGATTCTTAGTTCTTACAAGTTCTCTTCTCCTTCCCTTTTGAAGACTTAAATTTTCCATTTCCTTAACAAGCACACATACTAGCGGCTAGTGGCGGATCTAGAACCCAGGGGTAGGAGGTCAATTTTTTTAAAAAAATCACACATCACTAAAAATACAATACAAATAAAACTTTAGTACATTTAATTAAATAAATTACACAACTCATAATTGTCCTCTATGCACACGGGAGAGAGAAGAATTGATAGTGATTGTGAGTGTGGTGTAGTTTGGACTGGGTGCAAAATTAAGTACTAGGGTGCAAATTATATTTTTCAAAGTGTGCAAAATTTTTTTTTAATCTGAATATAAGCCTAATTTTATTTTTTCAGGAGGTGCGTTTGACCACCCTCATCAGAGGGTAGGTCTGCCCTGCTGGCAGCTTGGCCATCTTTAACTTACAACATACCAAAATTGTAACTTTTAGATGCAATCTGTATACATGTGTTTGTATGTCTGTGTGTGCACCTTTTTATATTAGGCTAGAATTAGATTTTAGAAACAAACCAAGACATGTAATCCAGTTAGTTTGTTCATCCGATTGTAACACTTAATGAGATTACTAGGACATATCTTTTGTGCTGGGAAATTTTTGCTTTAGTCTACTCTTTCACCGACTAGAACCTTGGTCTCTTCTCTTCATTGAGCATTTGTTCAATTTAAATATATATTAGGGGCCTTTTTGCCTTGCCTCTTCAATACCTCATAAGATCTTTGTGAAATATTCCTGCAAAACTTTAATGCTTTTTGTACAAATTTGATTTTGGGGCATTTTTTGTCTTCAATACACAAAATCCTCCTAATTATGCTTGGATAATCTCTAATACTCAGATTACTGATCTGATTCTATTTTCCTGTTTGGAAGGATCCAGGTTCTTTTACAGGTGAATGTTGGTGTTAATTTTCTTAAAGACCCCTGTATAGAAATCCTCCAATATGAAAAATATCAAGAGAAAATATTGCCTTCTGAGAACCAGGATAATTCAGTTTATACAAACCAAGATCCATGTGGAGAACTTTTGAAATGGATACTTCCATTAGATAACCATCCCTCCCCTGCTTCTCGCCCCTTATCTCCTCTTTTGTCTGCAAACTCTGGCGTTGGTAGCACCTCTCAAAGGTCTAATTTTTCATCATCATCTGGCTCTCAGATGTTCTCTTTTGGCAGCCATTTTAGAAGTTATTCCATGTCATCATTACCCCAAAATACAAGTGCACCGGCTGTTCCCTTAAAAGCCGCTAGTTCTAAGCCAAGTTTTGACATTGATGATTGGGACCAAATCTCAACTCAGAAGTTTTTGAGGAAAAAAAATGGGGGTGAAGATCTTTTATCTTTTCGAGGTGTCTCATTGGAGCGAGAACGATTTTCTGTTTGTTGTGGACTACAAGGTATCTATACACCTGGAAGAAGGTGGAGAAGGAAGCTTGAAATAATACAACCTGTAGAGATTCATTCCTTTGCTGCTGACTGCAATTCAGAGGATCTTTTGTGTGTTCAAATAAAGGTTTGAAGCTTTGAACTATGATGATTGAATCACAGTATTTGGCACATTTGTTTTTTGTTGAATAGTATATTATCATACTTTTTAAGGGCGTGCCTTCGTGCAATAGAAAGGTTGCTTCCTTGTGACTCGGAGGTCACTGGTTCAAATCTTAGAAAGAGCCTCCCTAGACCCCACCTGGTGGGAGCCTCATGCAATGAGCTGCCCTTATACTTTTTTCGTGGTTGGGGGGGGGGGGGGGGCATTTAGACTGTTAATTGTTACCGCCTTATTTATTTATTTATTAATATTTTATATGTTGTTCTCCAGAATGTTGCTCCTGCACATACTCCAGATATTGTCATATTTATAGATGCCATAACAATTATATTTGAAGAGGCTACAAAAAGTGGACCACCATCATCGTTACCAATTGCGTGTATTGAAGCTGGAAATGACCATTCCTTACCAAATCTGACCCTCAGGTTGTTATTCTTGTGCTTAATGTTGTTTGTGTTGTTGCTTATCTGATATCACGCAGCATACCCTATGTTATTATTCTGCTATACATGCTTTTATTAAGTGAGCCCAAACTTTGCAAAACAGGCGGGAAATTGTTTCATGATACCGTGTAATCCATCCCTATGTGTGGGCTCATTGCGCACAGTTCAGAACACTAAAATTATTCACGTCGGAGAGGCCTTAAATTTCTTTAGTACCATATAAATATTGGAAGTGGAGGGATATCTTGCTTTTGACAGTAAGGGGAAAGGAAAAGTACGAGTGTTAAAATTTATTGTAACCTACTTAGAATATTTGTTTGAATACTAATAATAATCTTAATAATAATGATAATAATAATAATAATAATAATAATAATTATGATAGCAATCCTGTGGTATGTCTGTATTTTATTACTTTGTGACTATGTATGTAATACACTAGTATTGTGACGTATAAAAATGTTTATTAATAAACAGAGCTCCTGCCCTGCTGCAAATTTGGGAGGAAAGGTTCTTTTAACTTCTAGCCAAGTAAGGGTGGGGATCCTATTCTCCTAATTCATTTGAACCGTTTCCCCACTTCTTTAAATGAAATTTGTTCCTTCCGCACGTAGCATCTTCTTCTACTCCCTCAATCCAAACATTAGCTAACTAAGAATGATTTGGCAGCTTCGATCTGTTGTTAATATGGCAGGGTTTTGGGTTGAATATGTAGGTTCAGGGCTAATGGTTGCAAGAGGAATATACACAATACATTAAGATCAACTGTGGTTTAAATTTTGAAATGATTAATATCATACGGTTAAGGAACATTAGGTAATGAAATTGAGGCCATGTAAACTAGCAATTATCTGGCTTTGAGGGTGAGTTAGTGTGTTTGGAGATAAATGTTTTGGAAAACTAAAAAAGGGGTATATTTTTTAAAAATAAATAAAAGAGGAAGAAAGTAGGTATGAATTAGGAATTGAGTGGTTGTTTTTGAATGATACCAGTTGGTATTTATTAGAATATACCTTCTAGAATTAGTTTGTTAAGCTGAGTCAGCATAGTTAGCTTTTAGTTAGCTGTTAGTAATGTTAACCTTAGGTTAACTCTGCCCATTAGTCCGAATTCTGTTAGCAACAGTTAGTTAACTCAAACTGTTTGATTACATTCAGTTTGCTATTGTATATAAGGCAACGCCTTCACACAATTCAATCAAAGAAAGGATTAGAAAATCAGTTTTACATTCTGTGCACATTCTCTCTCTCTCTCTCTCTCTCTCTCTCACAGCAATTCATAGAATTCTAACATGGTATCAGAGCCACAAGAATCGCTTGATTAAAACAAATCTGCTTAAAGCAAAGTCAGCTTCCTCACCTATGCTTGCAGGCAGCAAGCTTACAAAGCAAGTAACTGACGAGTTTCTGGACCACACACTCTAAAGATTAGTAGTTGGTGCTCCTCGATATGCAACAATTACTCATCCAGACCTCTCCTCAATAAACAAGGTCTGCCAATTCATGTCTAATCCTTTGGAAAGTCATTGGGTAGCTGCTAAAAGGATTCTCAGATATCTTAAAGGCACCCTGTCACGTGGTCTGCTCTTTCAACCGGTTCCTACAACACCTGTGTCCCTTACTGCATTCTGTGATGCAGATTGGGGCTCTGACCCTGATGACAGACGCTCAACCTTTGGGGCGTGTGTTTTCATTCATAACACTCTGGTGCTTTGGGGGCCAAAAAGCAGGCAATTATCTCAAGATCTAGTACAGAGGCTGAATATCGTCGTAGCATGGATCTTGCTGCAACTGAAGTGCTATGGATTCAATCTCTGCTGACTGAATAAGGTGTTCCATTCACAAAACCTCGTATTTTATGTGACAATCAAAGTACACTTACTCTTGCTTATAATCTCGTCCTTCACTTGCTGTTTTTTTCTCCCCCATGTCTTGTCCAAAGACAATGCTATCTCTTACTTTCTCTTTGGTTCCCGCTTGCTCTCTCTTTCTACTTGCTGCTTTGTTCTATTGTTCTGTTGTTGCTGCTCTGTCTTTGATTGTGACTTGAATCTTGAACTATTTTGAAGTTCATATATGATATATCAGCTTTATATATATATATATATATATATATATATATATATATATATTTGTATATGCCACTTGTTTTTACTTAAAATACCATATTTTTATTGATCATGTATTTTAGGTTTAAAGGTACATTTGGTCCCTGCAAATATACAAAAAATCCTGTTTCGTCCCTGCAAATACAAGTTTGATCTAGTTTAGTCCTTGTAAAAACAAAACTTTGTTTTTTGTCCCTGCAAATATATGTTTTATCCAGTTTGGTCCCTGCAAATATATTTTCTGCTCATATTGGAGGGACTAAAATAAAAATATTTTACATATTATAGGGACCAAACTGGATAAAACGTATATTTGGAAGGACGAAAAAATTTTACAGGGACGAAATTAGACGCGTTTGGTAATTGCAAGGATTTTTTAAAATTTTTGAAATTCCAAGGAGGAAACATGATTTTTTGTATATTTGCAGGGACCAAATGTACCTTTAAGCCTGAATTTTATGATCTGTAAAAAATTCAATTCGTGATTCAAAAAATAGGTATTCGATTCACGTATCTCGATTTGATCGTATGTGGTACCGATACAAGTATGATACTCCTATATACATATCTATGGACTATCCTCCAAATTTTTAATCATTTATTTTATATATTGACCAATAGTACATCTGGGATTCCTCTTCGACACTTTGGGTCAACTCCAAAATTTGTCTTAAAGAAGTATGTACCCCAATTATGTTCAAAAAACAGAGGGAATGAGTATAAGTTGAGGGAATATTCGGGTTTTTGCAGGAGCTTCTCCATAGCGCCAACTATATGGCGCATAGCATCTGCGACAACCACTATTGACACTTCTTGAATTATCAAGGTTGTCTCTTAGTGGATTAGACTTGGAAGCTATGCTTTTATGGGTGATGAGATGAGAGTGGGTAGATGAAAATGATACATTTAGTAATAGATATTAGGGTAAAATATGTTTTTAGTCCCTACAAAATTGGGACCTTTTAAGTTTAGTCCCTACATTATGGAAATAGGCATTTTCGTCCCTAATTTATTTTTCCGTTTTCATTATTAGTCATTGACGTTAAATGATTCTGATTGGGCTAACGGAATGCTGACGTGGCATGGCTTAAGTGGCATTTTAATTGATGTGGTACCATGTGGCTTTCCATGTGGCTTTTTTGTTTTATTAATTTTTTTTAGCTCCTAAGTCATGTTCCCAAAATTCAACTTTCCAATTCCACCATTCTCACAACCCCATTTCCACCACTTCCCAATCTTCCTCAATCATCAACCCACCGTCCAAAACACCAACTTTCACAGCTATGTCCAAATCTAGAATCATGTCCAAATCTGAAAAAGGGAAGGAATAAAAAAACCCATTGGAAGAAGAATAAGTAACAGAACCCCACTCCCCATAACCCCACCGTCCACACCACCCAGATTCTCCGTCACCACCACCCTCAAACCCACATCAACACATGGAGAAAGAAGAATAAAAGGTACAGTTGGATTCAAACCCAGTGCGGTGAAAATAAGAGTAGGAATGCAAGAAATAATTTTGTGGGAAATGTTGTTCTTGTTAAACTTCGGCACTCCATCTTCAACCCCCGTGATTAAAGGACGTGTGAAGAGAGAGAAAAGAGACATATGCTGGAAACCGTGTGTCAATTACACCACAGAGATTTTATTATATAGCCATTTAGAGAATCAGTACACAATCTCTATAATAATTACAGATTAATGACAATATCAAAATTACCTAATATCATGATTATAATATACTATTTACATAAATAATATGACGTAATCAACACTCCTCCTCAAGCTGGAGCATATAAGTCATATACACCGAGCTTGTTACATATGTAGCTGGTTCGAGGCCCTCTTAGAGATTTAGTAAAGACATCGGCCAATTGATCATTTGACTTGACAAAACTTGTGGAGATGTTGCATGATTCAATCTTCTCTCTGACGAAGTGACAATCTACTTCAATGTGCTTAGTTCTCTCATGAAAAACCGGATTAGAGGCAATATGCAATGCCGCTTGATTATCACATATGAGAGTCATTTTCTCATCACCTTGAAAGTGAAGCTCTTTGAGTAATTGTTTTAACCAAATAAGCTCTTGTGTTACTAATGCCATGGCTCTATATTCGGCTTCAGCACTAGATCTTGCAACAACATTTTGCTTTTTACTTTTCCAGGATATTAGATTTCCTCCAACAAGTACATAATACCCAGAAGTGGATCCAGGCGTGTGACAGTAAGATAATTTAACTTCCCAACCAATCTTCTGTATCTCCCAGGATCTGAAAGAGGCTCCCCCTGATTGGGTAGAAGTTTGACATTTGGATCCATGGGAGTGTCAACTGGTTTGGCATTCAATAGACCTGTCTCTTAAAGAATATCCATGGCATATTTCCTCTGTGAAATTACAAGACCATCCTTAGATTGGGCTACCTCAAAACCCAAGAAGTAACGGAGTCGGCCAAGGTCTTTAGTCTGAAACTGGTTAGAGAGATGTTACTTCAATAGGAGTATGCTCTGCTGATCACTACCTGTTATAACAATATCATCCACATAAACAATTAGATAGATGCATCCCTGGGCTGAATGTCGATAGAATACAGAGTGGTCAGCTTCACTACGAGTCATGCCAAACTGTTGTACCACAGTGCTAAATCTGCCAAACCAGGCTCGTGGAGATTGTTTAAGACCATAAAGTGACCTGTGAAGTCGACAAACTATGCTCGAGGACTCCCCCTGAGCAACAAACCCTGGAGGTTGCTCCATATAAACTTCCTCTTAAAGATCACCATACAAGAAGGCATTTTTGATGTCAAGTTGATGAAGAGACCAGTGTTTGATAGCTGCATTAGAGAGGAGGAGTCTAACTGAGGCCATCTTGGCGACAGGGGAGAATGTGTCGCTATAACTGAGGCCATCTTCGGCAACCCCATTTTGCTGAGGTGTGTAAGCACAAGACGTTCGGTGACGGATGCCATAAAATTTTGGAATTTTTGTGACATATATTCTTGGGCATTATCACTATGCAAAGATTGAATGGAGAGACCAAATTGAGTTTTAATTTCTTTATAAAATTGCTCAAATATAGAGAATAACTCGGACCGATTTTTCAATAAAAATAACCACGTACAACGGGAAAAGTCATCAATAAAGGTAACAAAATATCTAGACCCAAAAGTATTGATAGTACGAGAAGGACCCCAAACATCGGAGTGAACTAAAGCAGAAGGGGACGAAGCCCGTTTATTGACTCTGTTAGGGAAAATGACTACGAGTGTGTTTCCCTAACTGACACGACTCACAATCCAAACTAGACAGTTTAGTAAGATGCGACACCAACTTTTGGAGTTTTTGAATACCAAGATGACCCAACTGAGCATGTACTGTAAGAGGGGAATCTGTGGTTGCACAAGCCCTGGATGAGGAGAGATAATAAAGGCCATTCGACTCACATCCGGCGCCAATCATCTGTTTCGAGATCCGATCCTGCAAGGTAACATCTTTCTTAGTAAAGGTAACAGCACAATCAATGGACTCAGTCAAACGTTTAACAGAAATTAAATTAAATGGACATTCAGGAACAAAAAGAACGTTGTCAACAGATAAGGAGGGGAGGAGTTGGGCAGTGCCAATTCCTCGTGCTCATGGTAGTCAAACTCGAGATCCTACGCGGGAACGGAGAGGGGTTGCAAACTCGTAACTCGTGGGATCGTAACACGGATCGGAAGATCCTACCAAATTCCTAAACTCGCATATATATGTACATAAGAATATATATATGAATATAAAATACCATAGATAAGTGAAAATTTTCAAAATATGCCACAAATACTAGAAAGGAACAAATAACATAAATTGAATCAAGTCCAAAAAAGTAAAAACATAAACACTTTAGACACAATCTGTCATGTCAACAACATAATCATCCTCTCCATCTTCATTCCCTCCTTCATCATCACCATCTTCATCCCCTCCTTCATCTTCATCCCCTCCTTCATCTTCATTCCCTCCTCCATCATCACCATCTTCATCAACATACTCAAAAATAGGAGTTTGGTCAAAACCATCCAAAATAGGAAAACCACCATCCTCTTCAACATTTGCAACATTTTCAACATTTTCATCATCTTGAGTGCCTCCATTTTCTTCACCAGCAATCCAATCATCATCAGATGGAATATCTTCAAATTCATGCGGTTTTCTGTATAGCTTCTTTTTAGCCAATTTTGAGTTAGCCATGATGAAGACAACATCATTCATTGTCTTTACCTTCAACCGATTTCTTCTTTTTGTGTGGACCTAAACAAAAAATAAATACAATCAACTTCATAAAGTTGGATATAATCTACAATTCGTAGTCTTAATTTTCGAAATTATGCCATCTCAAATGCACTCCAGTTACGTTCACATCCAGAAGAACTGCATGTCAAGCTTAGTATACGAATGGCAAATTTTTGAAGCTCGGGACATTCAATTCCATAACACTCCCACCAATCTGCTGGATCCTTCTTATCAACTGTTAGTCTAGCCAATTCACAACTAAAATACCCCTTTCTTTTGTGGAAGTCATCTAGCTGAAGATCAATATCAGTTCGGTCTTTTGGATCAGGCAATAACCTATCCAATACATCTATTAGACCTTTTCTAACCTCACGATCAGCAGTAAAATTTGGTTTATAATAAAATTGAGGGTTCAGAAAATATGCTGCAGCATGCAAAGGCCTGTGGAGCGTCTTATTCCATCTATCATCAATAATTTTCCAGTAGGGCATATAACTAAAAAAATAAATAAAATTGAATTAGTTCACGTTTGAACAATGCAACAAACAAAACAAAAGGCCAAGTTAAAACCAATGTACCTTTTCTTTACACCACGAAAAGCTTTCTGAATCTCCTCCTTAGCTGCATCCATTGACTCATAGATAAATCCCATGGCCGGTTTTTGATCCGAGTCGACCAAACGCAACACTTTAACAAGAGGGAGTGCGCCCTTCAAGCAATTTAAAACATTCTTCCAAAACTCTTTGTCCATCACAATCGCCTCGACATCTTTTCCATCTTTGACCTTGGCACATCGGTTGGACTTCCATTGCTCACTAGTGAGCTTCCTTACCAAATTATCCTTATTCTCATGGAGACACCCTAAAGTAAGGTAAGATGTGGCAAAACGAGTTGCCCCCGCCCTCACCAAGTCTCTATCTTTTGTGAATTGCTTCATAATAGCAATGAGAGTAGGCCTACGGTAAATATAGTTTGTGATTTTCTTACCTTTGGGAATGGCATCGTTATGATAGGGTATGTCCTCCAAGCCTTCTAGAGCCAAGTCAAGACAATGGGCCGCGCAAGGAGTCCAATACAATTTTTTCCTTTTTTCCATTAACAACTCACCAGCAGCTTTATAGTTAGCGGCGTTATCCTGTCACAATTTGGACAACATTTTCTTCTCCAACCTCTTCAACCACCTCATCCATCAACTTGAAGATTACCTCAGCTGTTTTGGAGATGTCAGAGGCATCAATAGTCTTTAGAAATACCGTGCCCTTTGGAGAATTCACACAAAAATTTATAATTGTCCTTTGTTTCTTATCTGTCCACCCATCACGCATTATGGTGCACCCAACTCTCCTCCATTCAGCTCTATGCTCTTCCAAACTAAAATTTGTCGACTGAATTTCTTGCCTTAAGAGCTTCCCCCTAAGGTCATGATAAGATGGTGGTTCATATCCCGGTCCATGTTTAGCCACCAGATCAAACATTTCTTTGTATTCCTCACTCCTTGCCACGTTGAATGCTAAAGCATTATTATAAAAGAACTTACCAATTGCTTTATCAGCATGATTTTTTATGTTCTTCTTAAATAAGGTATTCATTGTGGCTTGTTTGGTGACAAATCTTTTTTTGAAGATGTTTCCAACAGCGCCAACATTAGAATCACCACTTCTTTTGTTACCAACTTCTACAATATCTTCCAACTCTTCTTGATTCTTTGCTTTGTTGACAGCATTTTCTTGCAGCTTAGTAACATTAATCAACATCTCTTTCCTTACTTCTTCGGTAACCTGTGTACATGCTCCAACATCTTTTTGGGTTCCCGCTAAATGATGCTTCATCCGATAAATTCCTCCATGATATACTTTTTCACAAAATTTGCACTTCAGTTTCCTACCTTCAACTAGAACAGCATATTTCCAACCAATATCAGATTTATTACCTGGAGCATTTTTTGGCAGTATCTTCTTTCGAGTCGTTCCCGCGGAGGCTCCAACAGCAGGGTTAGGAATTGATGATGAAGCCATTTGTCACTAAAATTAGAAAAACAGAGCAGCAGAGTCTTCGTTGCAGTATCTTCGTTGCTTCTTCACGTCTTCTTCGTTGCAGCAGAGTCTATTAGTTGCAGTCTTCTTATTTGTTGCACAGCGCAGAAGAAGAGTAGAAAAACAGAGCAAGGGACGTTTGGGTTACTCTGTTGCGTGATAGAAGAACAGAGCAAGAGACGTTTGAGTAGAAAACAGCGTAAGAAGAGTCGTTTGGGTTCCACAAACCGTGTGACTTTTGATTTACTGTGAGGCGTTATTAATTTTAGGTTTTTTACCTCTGATGGGCTTTTTTAACAAAACGGGTCAAATTCCCCCTCCTGACCCGGTTCTGCGTGAGAACGCTGAACTCGCTGAACTCGCAGCGATTTCACGATTCTGCCGCCGATCCCACGCGATCCCACCAGCGAGCTGCAACCTCCGATTCTACCTAAGCTCGAACACGGAAAGGGCTAGCAAGAACGCAAACTCGTACGATCCTACGAGTTGGATCGCGAGTTTGTCTACCATGCTCGTGCTTGTGTTTGAGTTCCATTGACTGAGGTTAGGGTAGGTAAGTAACCAGATGTAGAAATAGAGGATAAAAGAGTTTTATTACCAGTGATGTGGTCAGAAGCACCAGTATCAAGGGCCAAGGGAAGATGACTGAGAGGCGCAAGCAAATGATTTACCAGTGTGTGCACTTGAAGCAGTGGATTCAGAGTTTTGGCGATTCTCAAACCATTGGAGAAAATCTTCATAGTCAGATGGAGTTGGCGTAGCCTTAGTTGAGGTCTCAGGTGTCTCTGATGAAGGAGTCTGAGCTGCATTTATAGGACGTGGGGGATGCCCGTGTAATTTCCAACATCGATCAATGGTATGCCCCAAATGGTGGCAGTGATCACACTTAGGGCGATTCTTGGCCTTGGGTGGAGGACCACGAGAGCGTCCCTGATTGTTGTGCTGAAATGCAAGTGCAGCAGTGTCACTCGGCCCAGAGATCGCCTTAACAGACTTACAGTGGCCGGGACCCGGAGAAGGACAGATGATGCAGTGGACATTGTGGGAACGGCCGCAGACCCCAATATCTGGTCACGGGTGGCAGTATAATCCCGAGGCAAGCCATAAAGGGCGAGGAGCATAAAAAATGTGCTACGTTGCTCAAGTTCCTTCATCTTTTCAATAGCATCAGATGTGGCAGGAGGTAGTAGCTCATTAAAGTCATGAAGGGCAGCATGAACACGACCGAGATAGGTAGATATAGGACCATCGAATGCTTGTGGTGCAATGAGTGTCATCAAATCATGACACACCCCATAGAGACGCTGAATATCATTAGTAGCCTGACTCCAAACCGATTCACACATGAGATGAGAACGGAAAATCGGTTTGATGAGAGGACTAATAGTGGACTTGATAATACTGCACAACTGAGCATCAATCTTCTCAAATTTCGTACGTTCAGTGGCGTCGGTCACACTTGCAGCCTTCTTGGTGAGATGCTCCTTGTAACCTTGCCCTATCATCCATAACTGAATGTTTGAAGCCCAAGTGTCATAGTTGGAACCATCTTACTTCTCTGTAGTAAGGGGAGACGTCACAAAATTGGTGAACAACTTAGAGGTTTCATTGGAGGAATAGTCAGGCCCAGGAGAGAGAAATAACGTCAAACAGGAGAGAGAAAGGGCTGTTTGTACAGAAACACGTCCAACCGTTGCTCGAAACTGAAAAGTAAGGGCAGATTTGGAACCAGGAGAGAGAGGCGACTCCGACGAACCAAACAGCGGCTGGAGAGATGGCCGGACGCGCCGCCACGCGCGGCGGAGACGGCGCCGCCACGCGCGGCGGAGACGGCGGCTGGTAGGGGTTTTCTAGCCGAACAGAGAAGCGGTGCGTGGGAGCGCGTGACGGCATTGCTGGGTGGGCCGGTTTTGATGAGGCGAAACCTGTGGTGGGGTTGGTTGGCCGGAAAAGTCGCCGGAAGTGGAAGATACGGCGGTGACAGCGACGAAAACAGTGCAACGGAGTGCCGAAATGAGACACGGGGGTGGAAGAGGGCAAACCGAAGTTGAAACACGGTTTGCCGGAAATTTTTTATCACCGGTGGACAGTGGGTCCAACGGGTAAGCACGATTTTAGGGTTGTCTCTCAATTGGCTTTAGATACCATGTGAAGAGAGAAAAAGAGAGACATATGCTGGAAACCGTGTGTCAATTACACCACGGAGATTCTATTATATAGCCATTTAGAGATTCAGTACACAATCTCTATAATAATTACAGATTAATGACAATATCAAAACTACCTAATATCATGATTATAATATACTATTTACATAAATAATATATAACGTAATCAACAAGATGAACAACAACACCCACAATCGGCTAACTCTCTTATTTTTCATCTATTCAGCTTATTGTAAAACTACCCCATTATTTAATTTATTGACTTATAATTAGAGTCCCTTGGTAACAACAACTGCCCACACCACCCAGATTTTGAGTCGCTGCTGTCACTCTATCTTCGATCTCCACTCCTACATTTGAAGCACCATCGCCAGTTGAAAACGGTGTTGCTTTGAACAGATTCAGTGTCGCTGGATCTGTTGGTTTATGGAAGGATTAGAACCCGAGATATAGGCTGTAATCAGTGATATCGATGCTAGATTCGGACTCAGGGGACGATTTCGTGTAGGTGTATGAAGTTTTGGGGCTGGCGTGGTGTAGGGAAGAAAAATGAGTTTGAGGAAGAAGCCATTAGGGTCTTTTCTTGTTCTCTGTGTGTGCTGATACGGGGAAGAAGCTGACCATATTTTTTTTGAAAAAAAAACAAGATTTAATAAAACATAGTAAAGTAAAACATAAAAGCCACTTGGATAAAAAAAGCCACTATTCAATCACACATCAGTATTCTGTTAACCTAGTCAGCATCATTTAACGCCAGGGACTAATAATGGAAACTGAAAATTAAGTTAGGGACGAAAAAAGCCTATTTCCATAATGTAGGGACTAAACTTAGAAGGTCCTAATTTTGTAGGGACCAAAAACATATTTAACCCTAGATATTAAATATTAAGCAACTACTGAATAGGATCAAGACGTATTTAAATTAGGACTAATGATATTTTGCGATACTTCGACATTGATTAGGAAAAAATACATATTTGACATATTTACAAGGAAAAAAAGTATATTTTTGATATGGACAAGACAAATGTATGTGTTTTTGTTATGATCAGAAGTATTTTTTTAATAACTTGTGATCCTTTTCTACGATTACATTTATTATTAAGAAATATCATTGTCTCGTTACAACAATTATGCATTTTGTAAAATATGTATATTTTTGTTATAAATTCGTGTTGATGTATCTAGGCCGCATCCTATCTTTAGTTTTTACGTATCCCGTATTTGCGTCATATTTTACACATGTTGCATTAGGTATCTAGGCTTCATAGTGAGCTGTTAGGAAGAGACTAAATAGTAAACACTATTGGTGAATTTCATAATTTGGTTTATGTAGTTAGCTGATTAGCTCCAATATTCTTCATCTTATTAAAAGTTTCTAATTACAGGAGAGGTGAGGAACATTCCTTTATCCTTAAACCTTCAACTTCTATGTGGAGTAATCTAAAGGTTCTAGATGAAAGTCCTCACTTTCCAAAGTTGGAATCTGGAAACTCAGAATCAAAATTGAGTCTTTCCTCCAAGAGTCTTGACAGAAGTCAGATTTCTTCTATTGATGATCAGTATGCAGTTATGGTGTCATGTCGATGCAACTATACCGGTAAGCTTTTCAGTCCAGTGATTTGTTCTGTTGTACTTAAGAATACTAAAGTGCTAATTAGTTTTTCCCTTGGTTTTGTGCTTAATAAAGCATCAAAATTATTCTTTAAGCAACCCACCAGTTGGCGTCCACGTACTTCGAGGGATATTATGATCTCTGTTGCATCTGATATGTCGGGAGAGTCTCCGGGACCTTATGAAAGAAATTCCCAACTTCCTGTACAGGTCAATATATGTTTTACTATTGACTATATCGAGTCGGGATCTTGCAAAAGAGCTCATATTTTGTTTGCTTTGATTATTTTCGTACTAATATTGCAAAAGAGCTCATATTTTGTTTTACTCCGTCAGGTTTTGACTCTTCAAGCTTCAAATTTGACATCTGAAGATCTAACTTTGACAGTGCTTGCTCCAGCCTCATTTACTTCACCCCCTTCAGTGGTCTCTCTGAATTCACCCACCACTCCAATGAGTCCTTTTCTCGGCTTCAGAGAGTTTTTGGGAAGGATAAATGGTGAAAGGCATATTGGGACTACCCAAGGGCGGAGCTTCAATTCTCTTTTAAAAGAAAATGATAAACAAAGTGATGATGTCAGACCCCAGACAGTTTCTACGAATGATGATCTCATTCCCAGTTCTGGCCTGAGTTGTACTCATCTGTGGCTGCAGAGCAGAGTTCCACTAGGGTAATATATTAGGTCTTATTCTTATTTCTGTAATTTTGACTAAACTAGCACTGGTAAAGCTAAACTCGTGTATTTGCCCCATCAGATGTATCCCATCTCAGTCCACAGCCATCATCAAGCTTGAGCTACTCCCATTAACTGATGGCATAATCACACTTGACTCTTTGCAAATAGATGTCAAAGAAAAAGGTATGGATCACTACAATATGCCTTTTTTATCTTGTAAGGAAAACAGGTGTCTACGAAATTTGCCCAGTGGTGGTATAGGTCTCTGTATTTGATATTTACACCAAGTGCATTAGGCCAGTAATACAGTGTAGTACAGTATATTGTAGAGGACACATACCCTTTGTGTTAAGAGTTCTACATTAGATGTGATTATGGCCTGCAAATGAGTTTACAAGTGGGAGCCATATCTCACTCTACAAGCCGATTTTGTAGGGTTGAGTTAGGCCCAACCCAAATTCTAAGACTTCGTATATTAATCACATGCCTAATAATACTCAATTCTCAACACCCTCCTATGTTGGGGCATAGATATTAGTTGTGCCTAATTTGTTATATGGATAGCCTACCACTCTCCCATTTGAGGGCATTGGTGATGACGTTAGTTTAGTGTTCTCTTGCTCAAACATATCCAGTAGATATTAGTTGTGCCTAATTTGTTATATGGATAGCCTACCACTCTCCCATTTGAGGGCATTGGTGATGACGTTAGTTTAGTGTTCTCTTGCTCAAACATATCCAGTAGATATTAGTCTTTGCCAATGTTGTTAAAAAACCGCCATGGCGGATTTTGGTGGCCGTTTTTGAGTAATCCACTATTCCATTTTGGTACAATGGCGGATTTTGGTGGGGGCTTTTGAAAAATCCGCTATTTCATTTTGGTACTGTATGGTGGCGCCATCTGCAGTATGGTGTTTTGAGGCAGCTGATAATGATCGGTGGAATTTGGGCAGCCCGCTATGGGCCACAATGCGCTGTCAACAACATTGATCCTTGCTGAATATTTTCGCAAATAAAGGTAAGTATGCTTCCGTTGAGAGTCCCACGTCGGATGTGATATACCCTGGAAAATATTTATAAGTGGGAGACATCTCTTACCTTACAATCCAGTTATGTAGGGTTGAGTTATGCCCAACTGAAGCTTCTATGTTTCTTTCTTTCATGGAACACTCGCTTTGGAGGTAATATGGATGGTCGGTTGGTTATCACTTCTAAGTTTCATAGGTTAAGGATTCTTGACTTTAAAGAGAGCACCGTGACTTGGAGCTTCTTCCAGAAAGTGCCGACACAATGTCTGGACATATCAGTCTGATAGTTAAGTTTCTCGATACCAGTTAAGCTCCTGGGAATTTCTGGATCAGGTAGTAACTTGCCATCATCTGGAGTGTGTTTAGCATTTTGAATCATCTGAATCAGAAGGTTCTCAGCATGTCAACCTCAGAGAGCAGATCAAGGAAATATTTTCTTCTGAGAGACAAAATTTCCCTCTTTTCTTAACTTCTCATGAAGTACTTCGAAGTACCTAGCTAGATCCTTGGTTTGAAATTTGGTCTGAAAGAAACCCGAGTTAATTCAAATGTACTATTCCTAGTTATTACTATGTCATCAACATAGACCATAACTACCCTTTTCTAAGTGAAAATCAAGAAACACTTTGCTTAACCTTTTGAACCAAGTCCAAGGATAGAGATCCTTGGTTTGAAATTTGGTCTGAAAGAAACCGAGTTAATGCAAATGTACTATTCCTAGTTATTACTATGTCATCAACATAGACCATAACTACCCTTTTCTAAGTGAAAGTCAAGAAACACTTTGCTTAACTTTTTGAACCAAGTCCAAGGAGATTGTTTCAATTCATATAGGGATTGTTGCACCAACAAAAAATTTGCACAAAATTGTTAAAGGACAAGAAAATTGTAAGTGTCTTGCTGAAGCTCCATACTGCCAGGGCACTTGCCACCCACCAGACGGTCAAACCCAAAACCATGTGGATACATTGCATTAACCAGCTCTCAGGCATGTGAACTCTACTCAGCCTCAGAACCATGCAATACCAGCTGCAGTCCTCCTCCCAGCACTAATTGGCCTCAACCAGCCGGATACCACCAGTGACATGCCAGAAACTGAAGAACGTAGCCTACACCTGGCTGCTCCATTGTGATTAGGAGTGGCATGGCCTGACTCATTATTTTGGATTTTTGTTTTCCAAGAATGAGGCAAAATAGACAGAATAAAAAAGCTCATGATACTGTGTTTCCTAATAGATTTGTGGATGCAGCTCTCTGCATTTATATCAAGTGCCATTGGCCTTTTGGTACATGTTGTACAATATAGTACAAAAAAGGGACGCAAATACTCTTTGCACATGAATCACATAGTACAAAAAAGGGACGCAAATACTCTTTGCACATGAATCACAGACCTCTAATTAACTACATGCCTGATCTTGTATTTAAAGAAATATTTGGTCAATACTTCGTAATGGGGTGATGAGAAAATGAACTGCTGCCTGAAGTTCTGTTAATTCTATGATTATCATGATTATTTTGAAGGGTCATCCTTATGCGTAAACAAAAAAAGTTGCAACTTAAACACAGCAATTTCTAGTCATGCATATTGTATGATCGGGTCTTGTATTGGCTTCCCCTTGCTGTGACATTTCTTTCCTAAGCGTCATTCGTAGTCCATTTTGTATCAGCATTTTGGCGTGACTAGTTATTTATTTCCAGTTTTCCACAACGATAGCTTTAGGTATTTACATGTGCAAAGTATATGTTCTTACACACACACACATACATAATACATTAATTTATCACTCAAACATTGTTACTAAGTTTAGTTTCTTTGTGCATTCTGTTTCATTCCTAATCAGAAAAGTTGTCTTGCTCTGCATATAGTAGCAATCATGATGCAAAAGGCTAATTATCGTATTGCTCAGGTTCTCATGGGTTTACATTCTTGTTTTCACAGGTGTTACATACATCCCTGAGCACTCACTAAAAATAAATGCAACTTCTAGCATTTCCAAGGCGATTATTTAGTTTATGGACAGGCTGGTTGCATTTCATTGAACTCGTTATCTCGCGCTGAAGAAGCAAATATGGATTGTTGGTTTACCTGGATATTGGATTTGCTCTTGAGGCTTGCTCCCAGTGGCACGAAGGAATTTTCCCTTGATGTACCATTGTGATGGGGTTGGGGTGCCAATTTATTTAGAAACGGAGCTTCACTTTTGTATTGTAAACGAAGAGCTTCAACATAGATGATTGTTACATACCCCGTTAAGGGGAAGAATGTAATCTTTATAGATAGATAAACCTATTTTTTGTGAAGATGTACGTATCTCACCTCAGATTTAAAGCAATGATTGATCTCTGGATCCATGGCAGTGGGCAGCTGCAATTTAGTGTGTTTCATTTGGCATCAGCGGAAGCAAAGCATTGCATTCATGATTTTCTTTTTGACAAATGAATACACAGAGTGGTGTGAGTTAAGTTATTTTACTCCAGTTTTTTTAATTGCAAAGGCATGCAGCCACAAAGTGTGTTTTGCTTATTTTATGATGGTGAAGAGTTTAACAAATATTACTCTTAAATCTTTATCCCAGTCTCTAGTAACCAAACCTGTGTTTTATGCATGGGAGACATTGTTCCTCAGCATAATACTTTAGCCATACTCTTCTCACTATTGTTACATATACTTTATCCATTCTCTCTCACTCATGTTACAAGCAAACGTTCCTATTTATCTCTTTAGCCACCATAGTATTGTTGTTTTAAGTTGTTTTCGGGTCGACACTATCAATCGAACAACGAATGGAGAATAAATTTCAGATTTCAGATCTTCTTACTGTGATCTTCCTTTTCCATTGGTTAGATTTGCACACTGTCAACTTTCATATCTGACTGCCACTGTCTCTACCACGTTTTGAATTTTTTCCAGTCAACCATTTTTTTTCTTTAACCAGTATCAACCCAACCACGAACTTGTTCTTCAGTGAACCGCCACCCTTTGAAACTGCTGCAGAAAACAGACAAAACAGATGAGATATTATGCAGTTTGGTTATTCTTGGATAGAACATTTCTAGCACGAAACCAACCGAACTCGATGTCAAGCCCTAATTGAAGGTGTTAGGGAACATGCTTTAGAGGTTTTGACACTAATTCGGATCTAGATCACTCGTTTTCCATTACAGTACCTAAGCACACTTAATCGTAACACTGCCAAACCATACTCTTATTCACATAACGACAACAGAACAATACCATGATCAGGTGGTTTGGCAGGTGGGTGGAGTGATTGTTCAAGCCGATGCGAGCCAATTCTTGCATTGAAACCTTGGTCACAAAAAACATTGGATAATAGTCCTCGTGAAATGGAGTCTAGATGCCCCACCCGTGAGCGCCAAGGATTCAAATCCTATGCAGTCGGTATTTTTGTGTAGTCGTGCATTCAGATGACCTTCACTGCTCAATCTTAATCTGGCGGTTTATACTTTTAACTTTAAAAATAGACATAAATATTGTTCTCGTCAAACTCTTATATCCTAGCCGTGGGATCGGCCAGAGGTTTGGACAGTCTTTGATTCCTCTGTTCTTCAAGCAATTGCGTTGAGGAAGGAACTCTGTTCCTCAACTGTGAGTTTCCTAACTCCTCCAAAGAGTGTTAGGTTGGGTAGAGGGGACGCGAGGATTGTATTATCTACTGGCCTATTGCATGAAAGTAAAATAAATGCGATAAAGTAAGATAAATTGCATGAAAAATAGATTTGTGTGTTGATTGATGTGTGTGTTTTTTTACAAGTATTCTTTTCTATATATATACCTAGGTCCTCAACGGCCACTATGTGAGCCTATATTTGCTTACCGTTGGATCAATTGAAGATCAACGTCTAATCTCGCTCCTAAGCCCTAAGAAATCGGAGCTATAACCCACAATCTCACTAGCACGGTTAGTGGGATGAAAAACCTCCTCGCTCCACTCCTCAAGGCTTCTTCTCTTTGCTTGACCTCCAACCGCTCCCACGTTCTTTCCACGTGCCTCTTTTACTTGCCTTCCAAGCAAGTCTTCCTTACCTCATTCATATAATTCCTCGGTTGATCCTCCTCAGCCTACAGTCATCGTAAGACTTGCTTTGCCTCAGCCTCATCCATTGTTCCTCGAGCTCAACCCCCTCCTCGTGGTGTTCACATTGTCTTTTTCCTCGAGCCTCTCCTTTGAGGCTGTCCCTTCATGCAGCAAATATCTTTTGGAAATTGTCAGGTGGTTTGCCTCGGTGCCCTGGTCTCCTCTTAACTCTGACTTTCAGTCCTCGGCCCCCGACTTAATTTATTTTGGGTGTTAACAATTGCCCCCCTTTTTGTGTTGTCGTATGGCCGCGAGGACGTGACTGATGGTACAAAAACCCCTGATATGACTTTTGTTTTTCACTAGGCCGCTAGTGTGTGGCGCGCCACCTTGACGCTTGTAATTTTTATCTACCAATTCTCTTTCCCTTGCATATTTTCCCATAGAGTAGGATAATATGCTTTAAGATATTTGCCGTTAATTTTCGTCTCGAGTTCTTCTCCGTCTAAAGTAATCAGACAGTATGCTCCGCCGTTAAACACTTCACTTATAATGTAGGGCCCATCCCAATTCGGGGACCACTTGCCAAACTTGGGGTTTTTCCTCCCAAGTGGCAGAATAGTCTTCCAAACAAGGTCACCTTCGACAAACATTTTTGGCTTGACATGCTTGTTATAGGCGCGGGCCACCTTAGCCTTATTTATTTCTATCCTGCTGAGGGCAGCCAGTCTGTCATCATCCACCAAGTCCAACTCCATCAGCATGGCCTGTTGGTACTCATCCATACTGAGAGAGTGCTGCCGAGCCACTCTTAACGATGCCACACTAATCTCAAGTGGTAGCACGACATCATGACCATATACCAAATGATAGGGAGTCGCCCCCGCGGCCGTAGACATGGAATTCCTCATGGCCCACAGAACCTCATTGAGGGTTTCGTGCCACCGCCGAGGTTTGTCCTTTATGTTTTTCTTGATGAGCTTAATGATGATTTTATTGGTAGCCTCAACCTGTCCATTAGACGAGTGTCTCATCTTGATGTCATACTCTTGGGCAAATTAAGGCCACCACTTGCTCTCCTGTGAACATTGTGCCTTGATCGGCCGTGATGGTCTCAGGGATTCCGAATCTGTATATGATTTGGTTCTCTATGAATTTGATCACTGCGGCCTGATAAACTCTAATTTAGTGCATTTTTAGGGATACTTTTGGATTACTTTTTAGAGCAATTATTATCAATTATATAAATTGTTGACTAAATTTACTCTACATTTTGTAGGAAAGAAATAAAGGTCCAATTTATTGACATAAGCCCACTTGAAGAGAAAGGCCCGATGGCCAATTTTTGGTTTTGATAACAAACCTAAAGGTCCAGCCCAACTAAACTAACAGCACACACGTAAAGAAAGAGCTTTGTGGAAGCCTCAACTGAAAAAAGAAAAAAAGACGTTGGTTGGTGACTTGGAGAGAAGGTAATTCAATCACGTAACCCTAGGATGCAACAATAAAAGGGCAGCACAATTGAATTCAAAAGGAGGCAGGCCGTACATAAAAAAGGAGGACGGCAATTTAGAGAAAGGAACGCGGACGGCAGAGGAGAGAGTGAAAGGAGTTTTGGTTACCGTTCTTGACACCGTGAGAGAGCTCTGAAGCAGAAAAAGGAGACTAAATTCTCAGGATCAGAAATTTCTCTATTCCGGGTTATTTCTATCTCTGTAACTTATGACTTCTAATTTTATTTTATTGTTCTCGAACACTATGGATAGCTAAATCCTCTTCTAGGGTCTTAGGTGGATCTTGCATGTTTAGAGACTTTTTTATGTTCTAATTTCATATCTGAATTTCGGTTTTTATTTCAATTAATATTGTCCTATTGTTTTTATCACATAATTAGGATTAGCTACCCTATGCATGTTCATAATCAATTAGTTGATCAGCGACCGTACTGCAATTAGTTGGTGGACCTATAGGATAATTGGGGCTAAAATTAATGCATGACCAAACTTTAATTTAGTCTTCCAATCATTCAACCTTTTTGCTCTTTATACTTTTCTTAAATTTAAATTCTTGCATTACCAAACAAGGGTTAGTTTAGGAAAAAGAATATTAATCGCGAATAACCAAACGGATTAATAGTTTTAGTAAAGGGATTGGTAATTAAATAAAATAAAGGAATTCGGGTAGAGTTAGACATAAGGGAATCGAAACTTGCAAGTGAAACCGTGACCCTAGACCTCTCCTCATTTATTAAATCTAGTATTTTAATTATTGTTATTTATTTCTTTTTATTTGTTTTCGTACAACTCTATTATTCGATCGTCTAAATAATTAAAAAAATCTTGATTAGTTTAGTACTTGTTAATTAATCCCTGTGGAGACGATAATCTTTTTTACTACTTCTGCGATAGAGTACACTTGCTCTAAGTGTGTTTTTAACGCAACAAGTTTTTGGCACCGTTGCCGGGGATTAATTTAGCAATATTAAACGAAAAAGATTTTTATTGTTTTAGACTTTTTTTTATGCACTTGTTTTATTTTTTTTATTTATCTTATTGAAAAAAAAATACAAAAAAAAAAGCTGCTAATACTTTCCCAAGAGACCGCTGCAGTTCACCTTTTTTGCAGATAAAAGTTTAAATCATGGTTAAGACAATTGGAGATTATATTAGAGAGGCAGAGGCACAAAGGAATTTGGAGAAGTCGTCTTGGTATATGTCTCAATGCCAGATTCAAATTTCTCCTCCTCCTTATGAACCTTATTCAGACTATTGGGATGACTATGAGCCACCTCCTTATTCCTCCCACTGGGATTATTATGAGTCACTACAAGTGCAAGGGCAAGAGGAGGAAAAGTCGGATGTCAATGAGGTCTTGGCCAAATTTATGCAGCAGACAAATGAAAAATTTGAAAGCTTGGAGGGTCAAATTGGAGCCATGAACAACAAATTTGAAAGCTTGGAGGGTCAAATTGGAGCCATGAACAACAAATTTAAAAGCTTGGAGGGTCAAATCTCAACTCTCATTACTTTGTTATCTCAAGAGGCCCAAGAAACTCCTTCACAAACTAAGTCTACCCAAAATGAAGAAGCTGAGCAATACAAAGAAAGCATTCCTACGAGAGATGAAGGTGTCTCCATGGAATATAATCTGGAGGAAGAAGCTCTCAAGAAAGATGAGGAGAATCCTACTGAAGGGAGTCAAATCAAAATAGTAGCTCCTACTGAAGGGAGTCAAATTGAAACAAAATATCCCATGGTTCTGGATTTGGAGAAAGAGGAGAAAGCACCCGTTTTTGGGCAAATTGTTTTAACCATTGGTGATGTTGTGATTGAGGTTCACCGGGGAAAGGTAACTTTAAGGAGTGGTAAAGAAGATGATGTTATTAAAGCTTTAAATTCCAATGAATTTTTCTCTTCTTTAACTTCTCCTTATTTTTATGATGTGGTTGAAACTAACACTTTTAGTGAATTAAAGATGCAGGACCTTTTGGAAAAAAGTCTTATTTTGCAGGATCCTAGCATAATGGTGGATGGAGATAAAATAAAAACTTCACCATCCTTCGAAGTTCATCCATCGCGTGGAAAAAGAAAGAACAATGTGAACCACATTGTTAGAAAGCTAAGAAGGTGTAATGCGTTAGATGTTAAATTTGCTCTTGGAGAGCCCCCTGATTAAGCACCAACTATAGTCAGGCTCACGACGTTAAACAAGCGCTTCGCAGGAGGCAACCTGTGTTTTATTTTCAGTTATTTTTACTTTTAATTTGTTTCATTTTGCTTTTAGGAATAAGCTCGGACTACAAGCTCTCTCAGGGAAGTCACTATTACTCTCTCTCATTTATTTCTCTTAGTTTCTATTTGATCATTTTGCATTGAGGACCATGCTTCATGCTAGTGAGGGGGACGGGAGTTATTTTGTCACTTGATCTTTATTAATGCACATACCCATTGTATATGTTGATAGCATTTTTTTTCTGGCTTATTTTAGCGACTTATGCTTCAAGTTGAAAAAAAATAGAGATTTCACCTTTAGGGGATCCCATAATTAATTTACTTGACAGACTTGTGCTTAATTGTAACTGTGGGGATGTCCTTAGGAAGCTGATAATTAGCATTTGTCCCTGTTGAGTACTTTGTGTGAACTAGCTTCTAAATGTGAGATTTGAGCCTTCATAAGGGGATTGATACTAAATCAAACAAAATTTACCCATTTTCTTTCTATGAGTGTGTTTCCCAATTTGCTACATTCTAGAATTTGTCTTTTGACCATTTCAAGGTGAAAATTGATTTGCATCATGTAAAAAGATTTGGGGAATTTAGGTATTTTCTGGCCTCAGAATTGTTTGTGAATTTATCCATTAGTTTCCCCCTTTGATCCTATTTGTTATATTTTTTCTCAGATATAATTTTTTTTCTTAATTTTTTTTTGTGGTAACCATTTGAAATTAAATTTGGAGCAACTATTGAAAGTTACAATTTTGTCCTGTATTTTAATTGTCTATCTCATCAGGACATAAAAATAAAATAAGAGTGGCTCATATGGTTACAAGTTCCTTTTTCTCCGGAGAGAAATATAGAAAAATGAAATGAAAAAAAAAAAGAAGAAAGAAAGCAAGAAGGAGGAAAAGGCACATCAAAGAATGAAAGAGCCAAAGGGCAAATCCAAAAAAAAAGTCCACTCAAGAGAAAAAAAGCAAATGAGAAAGAGTCGACTCAATAGAAAAAGATTGAAGAATGGAAGTGACATTAATGTGGAGTTTGGACAAAAATTGTAAAATAGATAGGAGCTTCATATTTGGTTTCAAAGGTTACTATTTATTTCTTTTTTTAGCCCATTGATTATCCCTTCCTTCTTATCTCCTACCCTGCATGAATTCACCCTGGCCCCATTACAACTCATGAAACCCCATCTTTTGCATGCATGTGAACTATTTAGTGGAGATTTGGTCAAATTACAAGCTTATGGTAATGTGCATTTTGTGGAAACTTGAGTGTATATTTTCCCTAGTCCCTAAACACTTTGAGAGATTGTGAGCGAGTGCCTTTGTTCACAGAAATGTATTCTTCAGGGACATGAGCCTCTAATTGGGCAATCTTTTGACACCTCATATGTGCTATATTGTCTATTGTCTGTCATTGTGCTTCTAATTTTGGGTTCCGTATTTGGCTGTCTCTATTACTTATTTGAAAATTTTGTTGAGCCAGAAAATTTGCTTGAGGACAAGCAAGGGTTAAGTGTGGGGGAGTTGATAAACTCTAGTTTAGTGCATTTTTAGGGATACTTTTGGATTACTTTTTAGAGCAATTATTATCAATTATATAAATTGTTGACTAAATTTACTCTACATTTTGTAGGAAAGAAATAATGGTCCAATTTATTGGATTTGATAACAAACCTAAAGGTCCAGCCCAACTAAACTAACAGCACACACGTAAAGAAAGAGCTTTGTGGAAGCCTCAATTGACAAAAGAAAAAAAGACGTTGGTTGGTGACTTGGAGAGAAGGTAATTCAATCACGTAACCCTAGGATGCAACAATAAAAGGGCGGCACAATTGAATTCAAAAGGAGGCAGGTCGTACATAAAAAAGGAGGACGACAATTTAGAGAAAGGAACGCGGACGGCGGAGGAGAGAGTGAAAGGAGTTTTGGTTACCGTTTTTGACACCGTGAGAGAGCTCTGAAGTAGAAAAAGGAGACTAAATTCTCAGGATCAGAAATTTCTCTATTCCGGGTTATTTTTATCTCTGTAATTTATGACTTCTAATTTTATTTTATTGTTCTCGAACACTATGGATAGCTAAATCCTCTTCTAGGGTCTTAGGTGGATCTTGCATGTTTAGAGACTTTTTTATGTTCTAATTTCATATGTGAATTCCGGTTTTTATTTCAATTAATATTGTCCTATTGTTTTTATCACATAATTAGGATTAGCTACCCTATGCATGTTCATAATCAATTAGTTGATCAACGACCATACTGCAATTAGTTGGTGGACCTATAGGATAATTGGGGCTAAAATTAATGCATGACCAAACTTTAATTTAGTCTTCCAATCATTCAATAAAGGAATTGGTAATTAAATTAAATAAAGGAATTCGGGTAGAGTTAGACATAGAGGAATCGAAACTTGCAAGTGAAACCGTGACCCTAGACCTCTCCTCATTTATTAAATCTAGTATTTTAATTATGGTTATTTATTTCTTTTTATTTTTTTTCGTACAACTCAATTATTCGTTCGTCTAAATAATAAAAAAAATCTTGATTAGTTTAGTACTTGTTAATTAATCCCTGTGGAGACGATAATCTTTTATACTACTTCTGCGATAGAGTACACTTGCTCTAAGTGTGTTTTTAACGCAACACGGCCTGATTGACACTCCCCAGAGGCACGGCTTCCACCCATTTGGTGAAGTAGTCGGTAGCTACAATGATGAAGTTATGGCCCTTTGAGCTCAGAGGATGTATCTTGCCGATTAAGTCCATGGCCCACCCTCTGAACGGCCAAGGCTTGACGATGGGGTGGAGCTCGTCTGCAGGCACTCTTCTGATCGGCCCATGCAGTTGGCAAGCTTCACAACCCTTCGCAAATTGAAAACAATCAGCCGTGATCGTCGGCCAATAGTATCCGTGTCTGTAGATAAGCCACTTCATGATGGGGCCAGACCTGTGGGAACCACATATCCCCTCGTGCACTTGATTCATTACCATATAGGCATCCTTCCTCTTAAGGCATCGTAGCGATACCCCAGTGGCGCTTCTCTTGTAATGCTCGTCCCCTATCATGATGTACTTAAGGGCCCTCTGCTTGACCCTGAAGTCAGTGTTAGCCGTTGGGTTATGGAGGTACTCTATCAACACCCCGATCTAGGCATCGGCGGGATCCACTTCGGTTGGTACCACCGCATCTTGCTGTAGCACCTCGACCACCACTTCTTTATACCCCGAGGCTTGCTGGGCTAAGTCATTTGCCTCTTGATTCTCATCTCAAGGGACGTACGCGATTACGACATCGGCGAACAACTTTAACAAGTTATGAGCCGAGGTCCGCAGTTGCTTTAGCTTCGCATTGTAGCACTTGTACTTCCCAATGATCTGTTTGATCACCAGCTGGGAATCACCCTTTATCTCTACATACTGGGATTTCATGGCGGCCAAGATATCAAATCCCATAATCAAGGCTTCATACTCGGCCTGATTATTGGAAGCTTGATCTACTATCCTGCACATGAACCTCCATGTCCTGCCACAGGGGTTAGTGATTACCACACCAATGCCTGCACCTGTTTGAGTGCTTGAACCATCAAACATGAGGACCCAAGGTTTCAACCCCAAGTAGTTGATGGGCTCGGTTGGCAAGTCACACACCTCCACGCATGGGTGTTGGGCTAAGAAATCAGCCAGGGCCTGTCCCTTGACAGCCCTTAGAGGTACATAAGTTAAAGCAAATGCGTTCAACTAAACGGCCCACTTTACAAGTCTCCCTTGCAAGACAAGCCTATTAAGAAGGTATCGAATGATATCCACTTTGCACACAACCAAAACTTCCTTAGGTAATAGGTAATATTCAAGTTTAGTACAAGCATTGAACAATGGTAAACAAAGTTTCTCAATAGGAGAATATCTAGTTTCTGCATCATTGAGGACTCTGCTGAGATAATATATAGCACGCCCGACCCCATTATCGTCATCTTGAGCCAACAAGCAACTCAGAGCTTGCTCTTCGGCCGCAATGTATAGCTTTAGGGCTTCCCTGGCTGCGGAGTTACCAGGACAAGGGGGTTAGTCAAGGCAGCCTTGATCTGATCGAAGGCCTCGTGTTGCTTAGTCCCCCAAACCATCTCCTCTGTGTTCTTTATCTTTAACAGGGGTGAGAAAGCTTTCATCTTTCCAGTCGAGTTGGCGATAAATCTCCTCAGGAAGTTGATCTTGCCAAGTAAACTCTGTAGTTCCTTCTTTGTCCTAGGAGGTCTCGCCTCTAGGATGGCTCGAGCCTTGTTTTTGTCTACCTCAATACCTGGGTTGTGTACTAAGAAGCCCAGAAAGTTCACTGCAGATACGCCAAAAGCACATTTAGTGGGGTTCATCTTAAGATTGTGGAGTCTCATCCGCTTGAGAGCTTGTTCAAGCTCAACAAGGTGGGCCTCGAAGCTCTTGGATTTGACTACCACGTCATCAATGTATACCTCTATGCTTTTACCAATAAGGTCATGGAAGATGGAGTTCATCGCCCTTTGATACGTGGCCCCTGCGCTTTTTAGGCCGAAAAGGCATTACCCACCACTCATAGTTACCTAAGGCGTTGGGGCACCTGAAGGCAGTCTTATGGGTGTCAGCCTCGACCACATATACCTGGTTGTAGCCAGAATAGCCGTCTACAAAAGTCAAGATGGCATTGTTAGCCGCGGCATTGATCAGCATGTCGGCCACAGGCATACCGTACTCATCCTTTGGAGTGGCTAAGTTCAGGTCTCTGTAATCAATACATACCCTTACCTGACCATTCTTTTTGATCACGGGGACTATGTTAGACAGCCACTCTACGTACCTAGCAGTTCTTATGAACCCTACTTTCCGCAGCCTCTCTACCTCTTCCTTGATCTAGGGCATAAGTTGGGGATTGAACATCCTCGGTGGTTGCTTGTGGGGCTTGCAACCTTCCTTAATGGGCAACCTATGCTCTACCAGTGCCCTATCAAGACCTAGCATCTCATGGTAATCCCATGCAAAGCAGTCGCGGTACTCCTTTATCAAAGCTACCATCTGATCTCGTTGCTGTGGTTGCAGCTTGTCAATGACCTTGGTCATCCTCGGTTCATCTTCACTCCCTAAGTTAACTTCCAGCAGAGGGTCTTGAGCTTCAAATGTGGGTACCCTTCTCTGGATGGGTTCTACGTGAGGGGGTTCGGCCAACATCTCGGCCTCGGGGTTATCCGAAGTCCTCTGACATGGGTGCTCTGGGAGTTCATCATCTTCGTATACTGCACCGAGCATAGCCTCTTCAATGCTAGATTCAATTTGGAATAGGTGCAGTCAATCCAGTAGGCTTTGTACTTCTGATGGAGATTAATCATTACTCTCGGTGTTAGGCCGTGGGTCGGCCAACATTTTGAGTTCAAAACCCTTCTTCGTCCAGTAACACGATTCTATACCCCCTTCCTCATAGTTTACTGGAATGGCTATAGAGCGCAGGTAGGGAGAATAGAAAATAGCCTCAAACATCTTTACCTCAGTAGGGAACAGATTGGGATTAGCCTCTACTATCTCCACTTTATCACCCATCTATATCATTAATTTCTGATGTAGACTGGAGGGAACACATTCATTGGTGTGGTTCCAATCTCTCCCCAGAATTACAGCATAGGAAGGTTTTCCCTCAATAACAAAGAAAGCTGATCGGGTTACCTTAGACCCAACTGTTACATCGACCACCAACACCCCTACGGCATGGGATGGGTGGCACATGAAGCTTGTCATGGCCATAGTCATAGTCGTGGGTATGAGGTCCTCAGCATTCTTGCCCAGCTTCTTCATTGTCGCCAATGGCACGATGTTCAGCACAGCCCCACCATCCACAAATACTCTGTTAAACAGTTTTTTGTTCAAGTGGGATTTAATGTAGAGGGGTTTCAAGTGCCTGGTCATATCCGCCATAGGTTTCTCGAACAGCATCCCTTCCGTGATTGGTCCCTCGGGCTCTGTCAAGGCAGCCCATTCGGCCTCCTCGGTAAAGACATCTCCCTCGAGGGATCTTGGCTGGTCCTTATTTCCCGAGAATTCAGGTGGTAGGAGTCCCACCATTTCTACGTCAGCAAGGAACTCTCCATACTCTCCGTCCATTATGTCATCTAGGATTGACTCTGTTAGAGAGTTACCATCAAAATCTAGTGGACCGAAGGGGTTCTCTTCTTCTTCACCCAAGAGATCATCTTTTGTAATTTCGTCCTCAGTCATTATCCCCTCGCCGGGGAGAGCACCGACTGGCGGAGGTTGTCTAAGGCTGTGTGGGCCATACAGAAATTCCATCACTGCCTCAGTGAGAGGGATACCAATTGCGTCCACCACCCTTATCATGGTATTAAGATCTTATTCTTTATGAGCGGATGAGCTAGGGCAAGCTGTCTCCGTGGCTCGTTGCTCCAGGGATTTGTCCTCGACAGGTTTTGGGAAAGCCTGTCCAGTTCCGTAGCTACAGAGGCTGCAGGAATGGCATGCGTATTCCCTTCCCTGGTCGAGGTGAGCATCTGCAACGTTTCCCTCATTCTATGGAAGGCCCTTGCCCTCTGTAGCCTCCTCTTCTGCGAGCGATATTTAGAGGCAGCCTTGGGGGGTGATACATATGATACTGCCTTCGTCATCCACTGGTCTTGTGGTACCTCCGAGGGTGGTCTCTTAGTTTTAGTGGCTCTCGGCTCACGATCATTTAGTATTGTGATATCCACTAACGTCGAGTCTTGTGCTATAGTGACCTGTGCCGCTCTCCTTTCTCCCTTCGGGTGAGACTTCTAACCCGAGTTTGGTACAGTGGCTTGCTCGATGGATTCATCGGAAGACCGACTGTGCCCCCCAAGCGGGAGGTGTTGGAGTCTTGACCTCAGATCCTTGGGTCGAGGTGCTTGCCTCTCAGGATTGAGTTTGGACAAATGTAGTTCCATGTGATCGTGGACAAGCTTCCCCGGCCTAGGAAGTTTCCTCGGAGGTTCCTTGTGCTGGCCTGGCTTCCCTACCTGTAGTCTATCTTGTAAGAGAGCTACACGCTCTGACACAGTGGATCCCTCGGCAGGGGATCCCAACCGGTCAAAGACTGATACTCTTCTTTCTGGGGGAACCTCATGTTTGGGGACCCACATATACATTTTCTTTCTCTTCTCCCGATCGCTTCCTGTTGCGTTAAAAACACACTTAGAGCAAGTGTACTCTATCGCAGAAGTAGTATAAAAGATTATCGTATCCACAGGGACTAATTAACAAATACCAAACTAGTTGAGATTATTTATTGTTTAGACGAACCAATAATTAAGTTGTAATGAAAACAAATAAAAAGAAATAAATAACAATAATTAAAATACTAGATTTAATAAATGGAGAGAGGTCTAGGGTCACGGTTTCACTTGCAAGCTTCGATTCCCCCTATGTCTAATCCTACCTGAATTCCCTTATTTTACTTAATTACCAATCCCTTTACTAAAACTATTAATCTGTTTGGTCATTCGCGATTAGCATTCTTTTTCCTAAATTAACCCTCGTTTGGTCATGCAAGAATTTAAATTCAGGAAAAGCATAAAGAGCAAAAAGGTTGAATGATTGGAAGACTAAATTATGGTTTGGTCATGCCCTAATTATAGCCCCAATTATCCTATAGGTCCACCAACTAATTGCAGTACGGTCGCTGATCAACTAATTGATTATAAACATGCAAAGGGTAGCTAATCCTAATCATGTGATAAAAACAATAGGACAATATTAATTAAAATAAAAACAGGAATTCAAACCAGAAATTAGAACATAAGAAGGTCTCTAAACATGCAAGATCCACCTAAGACCCTAGAAGAGAATTTAGCTATCTATAGTGTTCGAGAACAATAAAATAAAATTAGGAGTCATAAATTACAGAGATAAAAATAACCCGGAATAGAGAAATTTCTGATCCTGAAAATTTAGTCTCCTTTTTCTGCTCAGAGCTCTCTCACGATGTCAAGAATGGGTACCAAAAACTCCTTTCCTCTACTCCCCGCGTTACTGTTCGCGTCCTTTTCCTAATTTTCTTCTCCTTTCAGTCCCCCCTTGTCTGTAGCGTGCGCTCTCCTATTTATTCAAGTTGTGAATAATTCACGTTTTTCCTCTTTAATTATCCAATTCAGTTAGTCCTTCTCTTGCTGATCACGTTTGTTTCTTCAATTAAAGTTTGTGGGCCTTCAATTTGAATTCCATCATGGGCTGAATTCTCATCTTCATCCATACAACACAAGTCCTAGGCCTTTTGGATTTTGGGCTCCATGCAAAGCCAATTGAAAGTTGGCTTCTTCCTTTTTTTCTCTTTTATTTCAAACTCAAATATATAATATATTGGTTTGAGTATTCTTTGTATCCTTTCTCTTCTGCGCAATATAGAGCAAATTAAGTTAATGATTTATATATTTGCTAATAATTGCTCTAAGAATAACACAAAAGTATCTCTAAAAAAATGCATTAAATTGAAGTTTATCATTTCCCGAGAAGGAGACCATGTTGATGTTCATGCTGAGAAATGGGTCAGTGTCAACAGTCATCTTTGGCACCCCTTTATCAACCATCATAAACCTCCCCTTCCTGATAGCTTCTTGAACGGCTCGGCGTTAGATGATGCAATTGGAGGTGGCATGATTGAATGGATTGTGCCACTTGCAGTACTTCTTCCCCTCTATCTCTTCGAGAGGAGGTATCTTGTGGCCGTCGAGGAGCTTGATTTGCTTATCTTTTAGCAGGTAGTCAAAGATCTGGTCCGCTTTAGATATATCAAGGGAGTACTCAGACCTGTTTTCCACCTCTTCCTTCTCCTTCCCCTTGGCAGGCTTAAGAGCAGGACATAGGTAAGTCTTCCCTTTGACTATCTCGGCCACCATGATGTCTGCCGCGTAATCGGCTCACTCATCATAGTCCGAATCTTCTTCATTGTCAACTACTGACACTAACTGAGGTCCTCGACCCCTAGTGGCCCTCTTCCCCCCCTCTCTCTCTCCCTCTCTCCCTCTCTCTCTCCTGTATGTATTATTCAATTTGGATAGCCCTGAAGGCCAGGCCACTAAGGTCGCTGCAAGCTTTTGCTTCAATTGAGGGTGCATTCCAGAGATAGCCATGGAAGTGAGTTGGGATTCTGGAAAAGATACTGAGCATTTCCCGGCCATCTTTCTGAATCTTTCAATGAAGTCGGTCACAGCCTCGTTCACCTTCTGCCGCAAATTCATGAGATCGGATGTAGTGACTTTGGGCTGTGGCCAATAAAACTTGTCATGGAAGCACATTTCCAAGTCTGCCCAGGTCTGAATAGAATCGGGTGGGAGTGAGTAGTACCCTGAGAAAGCAGTCCCTGTCAGGGACAAGGGAAACAACTGCAGCTTGTGATATTCATTCTGGTTCCCTTCTCCACATTAGGTCGTGAATCGGCTGATGTGCTCCATTGTAGACTTGCCATCGTCCCTGGAAAACGTAGCAAAGTCAGGTGTTTTGAATCCTCTAGGCAGAGGCACCAATCTATCCACCCACTCGGGGTAAGGCTTCCTGTACATCGGCCTATCGAGCGGTTTCAATTGCACACCGAAGAACTTATTGATGGTGTCAGCTTTCAAGTGGAGGTTATATCCTGAGGTGGAGCATCTGTCCATGGCTGCCCATGCATCATTTGGGCCAGTTCCTGGTACTGGTGCCTGATTGCCACGGTGAGGTGGAAACTGGTTCCATGGCTGCTCGATTGGGACACCATTCATCTGTGTCTGTAAATAAGAACCCGTCGGGTATGTACCGAGTGCTCCGGAGTACGGCTGGCTAGGAGGTAGGTTTGTCGAGCCAGGTGTGTTCTGGGCCCATGGCTGCTGACTCGGGCAATACCCGCCTGTCTTGCCAATCCCAGATTCCGGGGGTGAAGTGTAACAGCCCAGGTCCAACGCATTGGCCACCCCGGCACTATTACCTCACGGTCTTCTCTACCCCCCTTGTAGAATTTTTGCCTTCCGTGGGAATCGAACCTTGCACCTGAGGCATAAGTGCAAGTTAAACACACCTCCCACTACCAATTGAGCGCGCACTAATGTAACACCCCCCTTTAATAAATATAAATAAACGCGCAGTTATCAGAATATCACGAGGGCGACACATTTTTTTTCAACACATAAAAACTCCAAAGTTACTTTAAAATAAATCCTCAAAACAAATACAAGTAATCTCCAAGCAGCGGAATCACAAAATTATTTAACATCTCCGGAATAAATAAGACACCAAGTCGAACTCCAAAATTAAATAGGCATTAAGCCAAAACTCCCAAAACAACAGAAACAGATTGCAAAACGAAAAACTAAAGCCCGCCCCGGTGTTACACATCAGAGCTGACACGGACTCAACGAGAAGGAAAGTACGCCTAATAGATCTTCCACGAGCGCTAACGATCACCTGCAGCGTTGCCACATAAGAGCAACATCCCAAGCAGAAGGGGTGAGCTTAACAGAAATAATGAGTGCATGATAGCAATATATGGGCAGCAGGTAAATCACCGTAACACAGAAAGTCAGCACATCATAGCTTATACCATCAGGTCTCGTTACAAATCATTCACAAAAATACCACGTGTTGTAGCATCACAGCTACCTCGAAAATCAACACATCATAGCACCACCCAAGACACAAATTCCATCAGGACGGGACACCCAAAACACGTTACATATGTATATATGGACTATGCAACAATGCAACCCCTCTGGGCATATGCATGCGGTACCGATCTCGTAAAATAAGCCACGACGGGCAAGAGGCCGAAGCCTATACCACCAAAAATAATCTCAAAGAGGCCGAAGCCTATACCACCAAGAAATGCATATGACAATGCGACTCATGACTCATGCACCAATTACACCAACTCAAAGTATTTAATTAACAAATACTATATCATCATATCTCGTTTGAAGCATTTATAATAATACCACGTGTTGTAGCATCACAGCTACCTCGTAATTCTCACCCGTTCACAGCATCATTACAATAGGGAAACAACACCTCTAAGACAAGAACAACGCCCGCATTTACTTAAAATAACTTTCACATAACCGTGACTCGAAAGGTATAAGAAAACAGTGCCTTTAAATTCAAGGCAACAGCACACTTAGATTTAAGGAAACAGCACATTAAATTTAAGCAAAACAGCACGTTTAATTTAAGAAAGACAGCACATTTAATTATAAAGAAAAACAGCAGCATTAGCGTTTTAAAACAGCAACAGTAGCCTTCATAAAACAGCAACAGTAACCTTCATTTACAGCAACAACAGTATTTTATTTTACAGTAACCGCAGTGTTTATTTTACAGTAACAACAACTTGTAAATATAGGAAACAGCACTTTTGAAAAACAGCACTTAATTTTTAAGGGAACAGCACTTTAAATTGGAGTAAACAGCACATTTAAATTTGAGTAAACAGCACATTCAAATTGAAGAAAACAACACTTTAATTTTTAAGGGAACGACACTTTAAATTGAGAAAAACAGCACACTTAATTTGCAAAAACATCACCTTTTAATCGAGAAAAACAGCACACTTAATTTGCGAAAACAACACAATTTAATTGAGAAAAACAGCACCTTAAATTGTAGAAAAACAGCACACTTTACGCGCTACCAGCAGCAGCAATCACAGCATAAAAACAGCAACAAAACAATATAAAAACAGCAACATTATGTGCTGAAAACAGTAGCAATTTACAGCATAAAAACAGCAACAAAAACAATATAAAAACAGCAACATTATGTGCTGAAAATAGCAGCAATTTGCAGCATAAAAACAGCAACAAAAACAATATAAAAACAGCAACATTATGTGCTGAAAACAGCAACTTACTTGATCAAAACAGCAGCCAAAACAGTAAGAAAAACAGCAACCCTTTAGCGCATAACAGCATCAAAAACAGCACATTTATAACATAAATACAGCAACTCATTTTTTGTAAGACAGCAACACCTTTATATTTTAAAAAAAAAACAGCAGCTCCTATATCTAATAAAACAGCAAAACAGCAACATGACTTATGGGAACAGCAGCATTTTTGATTTTATGGACAGCAGCATATCTATTTTATAAGCAGCAGACAACAACATCATACAAATTAATCACCACATATGTCTCAATACTCAATTAAAACTAAAAACACACCATACATCACATCTTAATTCAACCTTAAATTACTCAATCACGTGTTCTCATCACTATATATATATATATATATATATATATATATATATATATATATATATATATATATGAAATCGATTCTAACCCCATATAATCACCCAACTCACTATTCAACTCATCATCTCATAATATTAATCTCATCACAATTCGATTTCTTTACAAGCCCTAACTACCCATACACCCATCACAAACCCATTATCAACGTTAAACCCACCCTTACCTCAAGAATTGATTGAAGAGCACTAGTCCTTGTGATCAAGCCACCAAAAATCGTAGCCAAGCACTCCTCCTCCTCTTCCTTGCAAAGCGAAATTCTCCTCCTCTTCCTTGCAAGGCGAAATTCTCCTCCTCTTCACCACTAGGGCAGCCGCGCCTCTCTTCTCCAAGTCGCCTTCCTCTCTTCTCTTGTTTTTCTAAAATTCGCTAATGATCCCTAAAACCCTAGGTTTTGCTTCACCTAAGCACCTAGGTTAGTGGATTTGGGCCATGGGCCTTCCTCCACATCGTAAGCCCGATTTAGTTAATTACGTGCCGCCACTCCCTGATTAACATGAAACACCCTATTATTATTTTAATACAGCCCACCAAGTACCACTTAATTAAATTAACTAAATAAACATTTGAATTATTTTTGGGGTGTTACATGAAGGCTTGCCCCTATGCGTAGGCCAGATAGTTAGCCGTGGTAGAACATCCATAGGATGATCCTTGTGGCAGACCCATCGAGCCTGTGGCCTCGGGCGGCCTTCTGGCCAATTACACTTGTCCATTCTGAAGAGAAGTCGCGTTAGTTACATTCGCCATAAACTGCCCCCCAGTGTTGACAGTGGCAAAAGTACTAGGCTGAGGAATTACAGGGGTAGATTTTACCTGATGAGAGAACTCCCGCTGAGGCCCAGCCACGCTCCCACTCGGTGGACACTATTGCATGCTTCCCATTTGGTTATAGGAAGATGCCTGCTGAGGTCCGGGTTGGTGTACGGTAGGGTCTGATGCGTGCCTCCCAGAGAGTTAGGTTGTCCTCCCTGTGATTGGCCGGGGAAACCGGGGTTCATTGTGCTACTAGCTTGTGTAGCACACTTGTGTTCCATCTCCTTGGCCGGTTGCACCTCATTGTGCAACATAGATTTCACAATGTCAGCCAATTTTTGGGACACTTGGTACATTATGTCATGTATCCCCATGTCGATTTGTTGCCGAATGAATTATGTGGTCATAACCACAGGCTCCTCATAATCTTGAGGGGGTTGTTCATTCGAATCGGCAGTAACCGCTAGGGTGGTAGTCCCCAAAGCACTTACTGGCTCCGTGATCTTAGTCTTGGAGGCAGTTGCCTTTTTTGACGCCGAAGGTGGATCCATACTTAGGTCTCTGCCAGAGCGCAAGTGCATACGCCAATAATAATCCAGTCCAGGAAAATCAAACGCGATGATTTGTTCACCCGTGTTTGTCACACCGGGCGTGCCAATTTTTGTTGTCGTCAAACTCTTATAACCTAGCCGTGGGATCGGCTAGAGGTTTGGACAGTCTTTGATTCCTCTGTTCTTCAAACAATTGCGTTGAGGAAGGAACTCTGTTCCTCAACTATGGGTTTCCTAACTCCTTCAAAGAGTGTTAGGTTGGGTAGAGGGAACGCAGGGATTGGATTATCTACTGGTCTATTGCATGAAAGTAAAATAAATGCCATAAAGTAAGATAAATTGCGAGAAAAATAGATTTGTGTGTTGATTGACGTGTGTGTGTTTTTTTTTACAAGTATTCTTCTCTATATATATACATAGGCCCTCGTCGACCACTATGCGAGCCTACATTTGCCTACCGTTATATCAATTGAAGATCAACGTCTAATCTCGCTCCCAAGCCCTAAGAAATTGGAGTCATAACCCACGATCTCACTAGCACAGTTAGTGGGATGAAAAACCTCCTCGCTCCATTCCTCAAGGCTTCTTCTCTTTGCTTGACCTTCAACCGCTCCCACGTTCTGTCCACGTGCCTCTTTTCCTCGCCTTCCAAGCAAGTCTTCCTTACCTCGGCCATATAGTTCCGGCTGATCCACATCCTCAGATGCAGCCATCGTACTTAGGAAACCGAGCCATTGTGGCTGTGGCACTCTAATGGTTAAGACTTGCTTTTCCTCAGCCTCATCTATTGTTCCTCGAGCTCAACCCCCTCCTCGGGGTATTCACATTGTCTTTTGCCTCGAGCCTCTCCTTTGAGGCTGTCCCTTCAGCAAATATCTTTTGGAAATTGTCAGGTGGTTTGCCTCGGTGCTCTGGTCTCCTCTTAACTCTGACTTTCAACCCTCGGCCCACGACTTAATTTATTTTGGGTGTTAACAAATATATAGTTTTTTTGTATTGACATAAACATGTAGTTAAAATGTAGGCCATCCGATCAAATCTGAGTGCCGATACTCTAGATGTTAAATCATAAAAGATGGGGTGATTGTCTCCGTTGAATGTGGACAACATTTTCAGCTTACTTAATGAGTCAGTGTTGGGGAGTCCGGGGGAGCACCGGGAGCAACAACGAGTTAGCCAATGAACCGGATCACAAAGAAACCTGGATGCCACATCTCCACCCAAAACCTTAAAGCATTAGGTATATGGGTCCCCTCTCTTATATATCCTTCATATATATCATTCATAGCTAATATGGGACTAACCACTCACACTTGAATTTCCAACATCTCCCCCCAAGTGTGAGTCACCCACATCACTATACTAGATCCAAACTAGGATCCACTACCTGCTCCCCCACCAAGCCGAACCATGGCTCTGGTACCACTTGTTAGGGAGTCCGGGGGAGCATCGAGAGCAACAACGAGCTAGCCAATGAACCGGACCACAAAGATATCTGGACGCCACATCTCCACCCAAACTATGATCCACCCCCCACCAAGCCGAACCATGGCCGACCAAGCCGAACCATGGCTCTGATACCACTTGTTGGGGAGTCTGGGGGAGCACCGGGAGCAACAACGAGCTAGCCAATGAACCGGACCACCAAGAGATCTGGACGCCACATCTCCACCCAAAACCTTAAGGCCTTAGGTATATGGGCCCCCTCTCTTATATATCCTTCATATAGCTCATTTATAGCCGATATTAGACTAACCACTCACACTTGAATTTCCAACTGTCAGTTTTATTTTTTGAATCAATCATGTTAGTTAAAAGCACATAAATGAGTGATAATCTACTATCTATATATAACATTTACCTACTACCGAAATACCAATCTTATAATTTTCCCAACTAAATAATTAGAGGATATTTAGGTAATTTCTCTTTTTCACTCTCTCAAACTTTTTCACTCCCTTTTCCTCTTTCTTCTTCTAATTCTCTCATTTCTCTATTTTTCATACTTTTTTAAACTTTTTCACTTTTTCACTCTCTTACACACTTTTTCATTCTCTTCTCCTATTTCTTCATCTAATTCTCCCATTTCTCTATTTTCCACAATTTACCTACTTTAATTTCATCTACATGTCACATTCATCTACTATCTATCTATACCATTTACCTACTACCAAAATACCAGTCTTATCCTTTTCCCAACTAAATAATTGGAGGATATTTAAGTAATTTCACTTTTTCACTTTTTAACTCTCTCACTTTTCACTCTCTTCTCCTCTTTCTTCTTCTAATTCTCTCATTTATCTATTTTTCATACTTTTTCAAACTTTTTCACTTTTTCACTCTCTTCTCCTATTTCTTTTTCTAATTCTCCCATTTCTCTATTTTTCACAATATACCTACTTTAATTTCATCTACATGTCACCTTCATTTTTTTCTCTTTACTATTTTAAAAAATTTCAAATTTTGACAAAATTTTAGTATCCGTTTTTTTACACGGGATAATATTTAGGCTAATTAAATCGGTCAACTTTTAAAATTGTCTTGATTTTCGCGGGATAATGTTCGGACTAATTAAATTTTCTGAGTACATACATTATCTACTACCAAAATACCAATTTTATCATTTTCCCAACTAAGCAATTGGAGTTTATTTAGGTAATTTCAGTTTTTCACTTTTTCAAACTTTTTTCACTCTCACACATTTTTTCAAACTTTTTCACTATATTTTCCTCTTTCTTCCGCTAACTCTCTCATTTCTCTATTTTTCACGATATATCTACTTTAATTAAATCAACATGTCTCCTCAATTTTTTCTTTTTACTATTTTAAAATTATCGAAATTTTGATAAAATTTTAATATTCTATTTTTTACACGGGGTAATGTTCGGACTAATTAAGTTTGTCTATTTTTGATTTGTCAAGATTTTTACGGGGAAATGTTCGGACTAATTAAATTTTGTCTGAGATCATACATAAAAATAAAACGACAACACCCGTACGTAGGCAAAGGTATACTGCCCGGTGCTACTGCTACCTATGATGATCCTTAAAGTCAAGGATAATCCCTTCTATGAGCAAGTAATCCTTCATTAATCAATCTTGGTTTGTCAGCCGCCACATTATAGTATATATCTGATTTACTCTTATTCCTGTTATCATATGTGCTTTCCAGTTACCAACTAATTTTTTTTTTGTCAACACCAACTTAACTTTCAAACAAGTGTATTTAGATCATTAGATTAGATGTGAAAGCGATGTTAGCTGGGTGCTTACTGCTCTAGTTCATTTTCTAAAGTACCATGGGGAATGAGGCAAAACATAAATTCAATTTGTTTAATATGTTCTGTTTCCAACTCTAAATTGGTTGGCGTAAAAAAAACTCTAAATTGGTTGGTGAATGGAGGAAAGTAGGAAAAAGGAGTTTGGAATTTTCTTCCTTTTTGGCTAATCAAAAGTAATAATCTTCTTTATTTTTCCTCTTTATTTTCTGTTTTATTTTTCAAGTTTCAAAGCTAAAATTTTTCCTCCCCCACTGCCCCAGTAATAATAGTGATGCTAGCGCCTTCACCCGTGGGATGCACGGATCAAAGCTTTAAGGTCTATTGAAGTATTATAAGACCAAAATTAGATTAATAGTAATTGAAGTCAAATTTTAACAACTAAGTTATGTTTAGCCAAGAAGAGAAAACTATAAGGTAGAACATATTTGTTGCGAAATTAATTTTCATTTTCAGTAATCTGATTACGGAGGAATCAATTTCTGCTATTTGAACCGTTAAAATTTCTAGTGAACCATAAAGTACTCTTAAAATATAAAATTACGAATGTTGTATAGAATGAAAAAAAAAGTAGTTAGTGACAAAAATGAAATTGGTCCATTAAAATATAGACAACAAATGATAATCAAGTAAGTCATTATCACATTACATAAAAGTTCTTTTTTTCAACAAACAGATTACTAAGGAACAAACTCTGCATATTTGAACAATTAATTTTTTCCGACCGCTTAAGAACCCCAAAACACACTGTTTTGCATTACTATTTCCTTTGAACAACTAATTTTTTTTAGACTCTAAATTACCTTAAAACACCGTGGCTAGCATCACATTTTACATAATTTATCGGGAAATAAATTTTCATTTTTCACCAATCCGATTATTGAGGAACAAACTTCATCTATTTATAGATCTAATTTTTTTTCTTAAATTTAAATTATTCTTAAAAAATGAAAATATTAAAAATGAGAAGAAGAAAAAAGAGAGGGGAGGGGGGTGGGGGGAGGAGAAAATGGCGCCAAAAGGTGTAGGAGTGCTGACATCAATGCTGATGTCATACTACCCCAGGATGTATATTCTTAGATTATTAACTTCCCACTTTTTTAAACAAGTTTTCAAATTAGTGTGGGGGTGAATTCATCGACCACTAAGTGCTTGGGCCCTCAACTCTCGGCCACCCCCTGCCATCGGCTAACTGCGGTTCAAATTATGAAGGAGTTTCTGAAGACAAATGTTGCTGAGATGACGTGGTGTCCTGTGCTGGACAGGAGGTGTGGTCCTACCTGGATCTTTGCTCCTCAAAGAAAAGAAGATCAGCTTTCTCTCTTAGAGCGCAACACTGCTCGTGATTATTGGCGGTCCGCTCTGGTATCTAGGGACTTGCTAATTGGCTATCTGCCTACCTCTCGTTACAGCAAGACCCTCACAGAGTATTACTACCCCAACTTTGTCTCTAAACAGTTCGGGTTGATGCAACATGTCCCTCCGCCTTACCGACCTCTAGATGATCCTCGCCGTCGGGAAGGTTTGACAGATGGCCAGGTGTGTAAAATGGCCACTAACAATTACTACAAGGTCACTGAGAGTGTGTGGGCATACTACGTGGTGTGTCCGGGGGAAACCAGTGCCTTTACCAATTGGTGGCTTGGTGTTAAAGACCTAGTCTTCCCTCGGGCTCTTGGTGATTATCTTTCCAAGTACCTCGGTCGTCATCACGCAGCTCCAACCCCCTTTTCAGCACTAGCCAGTACCAGCAGCACTCCTGCTATCGTTGATAAAACACCTAGGCCTCCCACTTCCATTCGGCGGCCATCCACTCGCTCCCAACCAGCCGCAGGTATGTCTTCTGTTCTCCGTGGTACACTCGCTATTTCCTCCCCCTGGTTTTCCTCTTATCTCATCCTCGTCCTCCTTCTAACTATAGCGTCTTCTGGCGATCATAATGCAGAAGAAGATGATGATGATGCTCCCATTACCTTCAGGCGATCGTCTGCTCGGCGTGCTCCAACAGACGCTCCTTTGCAGCCATCGGCCAAGAGGGCTGCTGTAGTGGCAGAAGACACCCCTTGTCCCTCTAAGAAATTCAAGGTACGGTGTTTTCCGCTCTCCTTCTTCTTATTTTCTGGCACCTTAGATCTCTCTCATAGTTATTTTGCCTGCAGACGACCGATCCCCCGGTTTATGATGCACCTTTGATTAGAGTTCATTCTCCTTCTCTTCCTCCTCAATCAAAGATCCCAAGCTAGTGGCTGAGGCGAAGGTGGTTCAATACTTCGCCTCCCAGAGTCAACCTCAAGTAGTTCCCCCTTCGGGAGAAGAATTACAGAAACTGGAGGATGCCCTCCGGGGACGAATTGTTACTGATCCTACCCAGCTCTCAGATCTGAGGTCTCTAGCTTTTAGGCTATCTTCCTCGGATGATATGCCAACGCAGAGGAGGGAGACCCTAAGGGACATAGCCTATCGGCTTCCAAAGATTTCTCGGGCCTATTCGGCATTTTACGCTGCTCGGAACGCTACCCCAACAAGCACTGGATCGCCTGAATGCCCTACAGGCAGAAAAGAAGATGTACCTCTCAACCTACAGTGAGAAAGAAGAGGAACACCGATTGGTGCTAGCCGGGGAGGAGATGACCAGACGCCGAATTGAGGAGATTGAGTCCCTTCTAACAGGGCTCCAGTTAGAATTGCAGGTTTTGCGTCCTCGGCAGGAAGAGGCGGCCAAGAAACTAGCCTTGGTCACAGCAGATCAAGCTCGCTTATACAATCAGAGCAAGCCCTTAGATCAACGCATCAAGGAACTAGAGTCTCAAAAAGGGGTCTTCCTCTATGACAAGGAGCGCAGTCAAAAAAGAAGTGCTATCTGCCATAGCTTCATGGGAAAGGCTTCGTCTCTGTCTGGAAACTTGTCCACCGTCGCCCCTGATTCAGCCGCCCTCTCTTCTGGTCAAGAGGTACTCGAATCCATGGAGGGGGGAGGCTTTGCAGCAGCGAGGAGGTAGCCTGTCCTCGTATTTGATTTGCTTTTCCACTAGGGAGCCGGTGTGTGGCGAGCCATCACAATTTCCTTTATATAGTTACCAATTTTCTTTCCATTGCATACTTTCCCATAGAGTAGGATAATATGCTTTGAGATATTTGCCATTGATTTTTGTTTCGAACTCTTCACCGTCGAACGCAATCAAACGGTATGCCCCACCATCGTATACTTCACTTACAATGTAGGGCCCGACCCAATTTGGGGACCACTTGCCAAACCGAGGATCTTTCCTCCCAAGTGGCAGAATAGTCTTCCACACGAGATCACCCTCAACAAACTTCTTTGGCTTGATGTGTTTGTTGTAGGCTCGGGCCATTTTGGCTTTGTTCATCTCAATTTTGCTAAGGGCAGCTAGCCTGTCATCGTCCACCGAGTCCAACTCCATTAACATGGCTTGTTGGTATTCATCTATGCCGAGGGCATGCTGCCGAGCCACCCTAAATGATGCCACACTGATTTCCAATGGTAACACGGCATCCTGCCCATAGACTAAATGATAGGGAGTTACCCCCTGTGGCCGTGGACTTAGAATTTCTCATAGCCCAAAGGACTTCATTAAGGGTCTCGTGCCACCGTCGAGGCTTGTCCTCTATGTTTTTCTTGATGACCTCAATGATGATCTTGTTGGTAGCCTCTGCTTGCCCATTGGCTTGAGCATAATAAGGAGACGAATGTCTCATCTTGATGCCATATTCTTGGGCGAAGGCCACCACTTGTTCCCCAGTGAACATGGTGCCTTGATCGGCCGTGATGGTTTCAGGAATGCCAAATCTGTATATGATTTGGTTTTCTATGAACCTAATCACCGCAGCCTGATTGACACTTGCTAAAGGAACAACTTCCACCCATTTAATGAAGTAATCGGTGGCCACAATGATAAAGTTATGACCCTTCGAGCTCGGAGGGTATATCTTGCCAATTAAATCCATGGCCCACCTTCTGAACGGCCAATGTTTGACAATGGGATGAAGTTCATCCGCAGGCACTCTCTGGATTGGTCCATGCAGCTGACATGCTTCACATCCTTTTGCAAACTGGAAGCAATCGGCCGTGATCGTCGGCCAATAGTATCCATGTCTGTATATTAGCCATTTCATGATGGGGGCCAGGCCTATGTGCGCCACAAATCCCTACATCGATCTGTGGCATCACCATATACGCATCCTTTCTTTTGAGGCATCGTAACAACACCCCATTGGCGCTTCTTTTATATAGGTCATCCCCTATTAGAATATACTTCAACACCCTTTGCTTGGTTTTGAAGTTAGTGTCGGCCGTTGGATTACGGAGGTACTCTGTCAATACTCCAATCCAAGCATCGGCAAGGGTCCTCCTCGACTGAAGTACGGGTATTTTGTTGCAATACCTCGACCACCAACTCTTTGTAACCCAAGGCTTGTTGGGCTAAGTAGTTAGCCTCTTGGTTTTCGCTTCTAGGGACATACAAGATGACTGCATCGACGAACAACTTTAACAAGTTATGCACCGAGGCTCGCAACTGTTTAAGTTTCGTGTTATAACACTTATATTCCCCAGTGATTTGCTTGATCACCAGCTGTGAATCCCGCTTGATTTCCACATATTGAGCCTTCATGGCGGCCAGGATATCAACTCCCATGATCAAGGCTTCATACTCGGCCTGATTATTGGAGGCTTGATCCCCTATCCTGCACATGAATCTCCACGTTTGACCACAGGGACTTGTGATGACTACTCCAATGCCTGCCCCTGTTTGGGTACTCGATCCATCAAACATGAGCACCCGAGGCTTTAGGCTCAGATAGTTAATAGACTCGGCTGGGGTGTCGTGTATTTCCACGCAAGGGTGTTGAGCCAGGAAATCGGCCAAGGCTTGTCCTTTGACAGCTCTTAGTGGCATGTATGTCAAGGCAAACACATTTAACTTAATGGCCCACATGACAAGTCTTCCTTGCAAGACGGGCCTATTAAGAAGATATCTGATAATATCCACTTTGCACACAACCAAAACTTCCTTCCAATTTAGTACATGCATTAAACAAGGACAAACAAAGCTTATCAGTAGAAGAATATCTAGTCTCAGCGTCATTGAGGATCCTGTTGAGATAATATATAGCGCGCTCGGCGCCACTATCATCATCTTGGGCCAATAAGCAGCCGATGGCTTGATCTTCGGCCACTATATATAGCTTCAATGGTTTCCCTGACTGCGGCGGTACTAAGACAGGAGGTTTAGTCAAGGCAGCATTCATCTGGTCGAAGGTCTCCTATTGCTTGGCTCCCCATATCATTTCCTCAGTGTTCTTTATCCTCAACAAAGGTGAGAAAACTTTCATCTTTCTAGCTGAGTTAGAGATAAATCTTCTTAGGAAGTTGATCTTGCCTAATAAACTCTGCAGCTCCTTCTTGGTTCTAGGGGGTCTTGCCTCCAGGATAGCTCGAGCTTTGTTCTTGTCCACTTCAATGCCTTGGTTGCGAACCAAGAAGCCTTGAAAATTGCCTGCGGACACGCCAAAAGCACACTTAGCAGGGTTCATTTCGAGACTGTGGAGTCTCATCCTTTTCAGAGCTTGTTCAAGTTCCACTAGGTGGGCTTCGAAACTCTTGGACTTAACTACCACATCATCAATGTATCCCTCCATGCTTTTAACAATGAGGTCATAGAAAATAGCATTCATGGCCCTTTGGTACGTGGCTCCTGCATTTTTTAGGCCAAAAGGCATTACCAAGCCACTCATAGATACCTAACGGCTCCAGGGCACCTAAAGGTAGTCTTATGGGTGTCAGCCTCGGCCACATATATCTGGTTATACCCAGAATAGCCGTCCATAAAGGTCGAGATGGCATTGTTAGCCGCGACGTCGACAAGCATATCGGCCACAACCATACCATACTCATCTTTGGTCGAGTCACATGACTTTATGCCACCTTCCTCATAATCCCCTGGGATGGAAATAGGATACAAATGAGGGGAGTAGAAGACAGCCTCAAACATCTTTACCTCTGTAGGGAAAAGATTGGGGTATGCTTCTACTATTTCCACTTGATCCCCTATCCATATCATTAACTTATGATGCAGGGTAGAGGGGACATATTCACTAGGTGTAGATCCAATCGCTTTCCAGGATCACAACATATGAGGGCTTTCCTTCTATAACAAAGAAGGCCGAGCGAGTTACCTTTCACCCAAATGTTACATCGGCTACCAACACTCCCAAAGTGTGGGATGGGTGGCCCATGAAACTAGTCATGGTCATAGTCGTTGAGATGAGGTCATCGACGTTCTTCCCCAGCTTCTTCATAGTGGCTAATGGCATAATATTCAGCACAACACCGCCATCTACAAAGACACGATTAAAGAGCTTTCCATTCAGATGGGCTTTGATATATAATGGCTTTAGGTGTCTAGTCATGTTTGCTGTGGATTTTTCAAACAACATTCCTTCTGTAAATTGCTCCCCCAGGGCTCTGTCAAGGCAGCCCATTCGGCCTCCTCAGCGAAGACATCTCCCTCGAGAGCCCTTGGTTGATCTTGATTGCCCCAGAATTCTGGTGGAAGAAGGCTCACCATCTCTATGTCAGCATAACATTCCCCATCGGCCTCGTCCATGATGTCATCAAGGATTGACCCCGTCAAGGTGTCTCCATCAAAGTTCAATGGGCCAAAGGGGTTCTCTTCATCTTCCCCCAAGAGGTCGTCCTCAGCCAGCTCTTCTTCTGTCATAGCCCCTTCAACTTGGGGTGCATTAACTTGCTGAGGTGGTTTGGGGCTGTTAGGCCCATACAAGCATTCTATCACTGCCTCAGTCAGCGGGCTATGAGGTGCATCCATCATCCCTATCACGGCATTGAGTGATTCTGTCGTTTCAGTGGGTGCACTAGGGCCATTTACGTCGGGGGTTTGCTGCTCTGGAGCTGTTTCCTTTGCTGATTCTGGGAAGGCCTGTTTAAAAACTATACCCACAGTGACTGCGGGGATGGTCTGGGCATTCCTTTCTCTGGCCGAGGTGAGCATCTGAAGTGTCTCCCTCATTCTATTATAAGCCCTCGCTCTTTGTTGCCTCCTCATCTGTGAACGATATTTGGAGGCAACCCCAGGGGCCGGTGTTTCCACTGCTGTCTGCATCATCCATTGGCCTTGTCGCACTTCTGATGGTGGTTTTACCGTTCGCACAGCCCTTAATTCACGGTCGTTCAGTACAGTAATATCCACTGATGTTGAGCCTTGGGCCTCGGTGACCTTCGCTACCCTTCTTTCCTCTTTGGGCTGAGATTTTTTGCCTAGGTTTGGCATGGTGGCTTTCCCAATGGGATCATCGACTGGCCTACAATGCCCCCGAGGTGATACATGCTGGAGTCTTTCTCTCATATCTCTAGTCCCTCCCAGGGTTAAGCTTGGATAGATGTAGCTCTCTGAGATCCTGAACAAGCTTTCCTGGTTTTGGGAGTTTATTTTGGGTTCCTTGAGGCTGGCTCGGTCCTCCCAGTTGCAACTTTTCTTGCAACAGCACAATACGATCTGCCACCGTAATCGGCTGATTCATCATAATCTGAGTCCTCGGCCGCATCAACTTCTGATATCAACTAAGGCCATCGACCCCTAGTAGCTCTCTTCCTTTCTCTCTCTTGTATGAATTGTTCAATCTGTATTTCCCTGGAAGCCAAGCCAGTGAGGTCACTACAAGTTTGTCCCACAAGCTTTTCCTTCAATTGTGGGTGCATTCCAGAGATGGCCATGGAAGTAAGTTGTGATTCTGGAAAGGGTACTGAGCACTTTCCGGCCATCTTTCTAAATCTTTCAATGAAGTCTGTCACAGCCTCATCCACCTTCTGCCGTAAATTCATGAGATCGGCAGCCGTAACTTCAGGCTGTGGCCAATAAAATCTGTCATGGAAGCACCTTTCCATGTCTGCCCAAGTATGTATAGAATCAGGTGGGAGAGAAGAATACCATGAGAATGCAGTCCCTGTCAAAGACAAGGGGAACAGTTGAAACTTATGGAACTCATTCTGGTTTCCTTCCCCACATTGGGCCGTGAATCGGCCGACGTGCTCCATAGTAGACTTACCATTATCCTCGGAGAATGTGGCAAAGTTAGGAGTTTTAAATCCACTGGGCAGAGGAACCAATCTGTCCACCCACTCAGGGTAAGGCTTACGGGTATACTGGCATGTCGAGCGGTTTCAACTGAACACCAAAGAACTTCTTGATGGTGTCAACTATCAAATTAGGATTCAGAAGTTAGGACCTCGTTGGTCTTTCGGGTGGAGGCGTTGGTCGCCACAGTGTATCTGGGGGACCCTGCGCCCCTGGATGTGGTGGTACCTGAGGTGGAGCGTCTGTCCATGGCTGTCCAGGTACTACTTGGGCCAAGTTAACAAGGCCCAGTCAAACTCCCACTCGGTGGACACTGATGCATGCCTCCCATAAAAGTATAAGAGGATGCTTGCTGAGGTCCAACAGGGTTGGCGTATGGCAGGGACTGATGCGTGCCTCCCAGAGAAGTATGATGTCCTCCATGTGATTGGCCCGGGAAAATGGGGTTAGTAGCGCTGCTACCTTGCGTTGCATGCCTTTGTTCCAATTACTTGACCTGTTGCACCTCATTGTGCACCTATAGGTTTAACTATGTCAGCCAATTGTTGGGACACTTGGTACATTATATCGTGTATCCCCATATCTATCTGTTGCCGAATGAATGATGTGGTCATTACCACGGGTTCCCCCTCTTGGTGAGGTGGTTCACTCGACTCGGCAGTAACCGTTGCAGTATTATTCCCCGAAGCACCTACTGGCTCCATTGTTTACCGGCGGACTTTTTCGGTCGGTAAATTTCCGGCGGAAAAACTTGAATTTCCGGCGGATTGTTTTAAATTTTGTTTTTAAAAAAGAAATCCACCGGATATTCAAAAAACCGCCGGAAATGTCGCCTGGAACATTTCTCGCGGAGTTTTTTGAATTTCCGGTGGATTTATTTTTTTAAAAAAAAAACTTTATTAAAAACTGTCGGAAATTCAAAAAAAAACCGCCAGAAATGTCGCCGTAACATTTCCGGCGGATTTATTTAAAAAAAATTAAAAAACCGTCGGAAATTAAAAAATACCGCCGGAAATGTCGCCGGAAATTCCGTCAGAAATTTCCAGCGGAAATTCCGCCGAAAACCGTTACCTACGAGCGTTTTACCGGCGGAAAAAATACTCCGGAAACGTCACTTTTCCGGTGGATTTGGTGCATTTCCGACAGATTTTTTCCGCCGGAAAAAACGCGTTTTTCTTATAGTGTTTGCCTTTGGCAGCAGTTGCCATCTTTGATGCAGAAGGTGACTTCAGACTTAAGTTCTGACCAGAGCGTAAGTGCATACGCCAATGATAATCCAGTCCAGACGAATCAAACGCAATGGTCTGTTCTCCCGTTCTAGTCCCACTAGGCGTGCCAATTTGTTTCCCTGTGTCAAACTCTTAGGTCCTAGCCGTGGGTTCGGCCAGAGGTTTGAACAAGCGTTTTGATTCATCTGTTCTTCAAGCGATTGCGCCAAGAAGGGAACTCTGCGAGGGTTGGATTATACTACTGGCTAATGCATAAAAATAAAGATAAAAATGCGATAAAGAAGATAGATAAAAATAAACGTAGAGTTTTGGTTTGATTGATGTGTGTTTCTTCTGTACAATTGCTCTCCTATTTATATACATAGCCCCCCGTCGGCCACTAACACAGCCAACATTTGCCTACCGTTGGATCAATCTAAGATCAACGACTATCATCGTTCCTAAGCCCTAAGGAGGCGGAGTAACCACCCACGATCTCCTCGGACAGTAACTCAGGCACCCGAGCCCACCTTGGCTGTGGCACTCTATAGGCTGAGGCATTGCTCTCCCTCGGCCTTGCTTATTACTCCTCGGGCTGACCCCTTCCTCGGGGAGTTGTCTTGTGGTATGCCCCGAGGACTTCTCTTGAGTTCTTCTCTCTGGCAATTATCTCTCAAACCTTTGTCAGGTGGCTTGCCTCAGTATTCCAATTCTACTCCCTTCCTTCACTCAGTCCCTCAGTCTGTGACCTAGTTATTTTTTGGTGTTAACAATTTGTAACAGCTCAGATTGCTTTCAAGAATGTCGATTATCCCAACAACTCAGGACAAGTCTTTTCAGCGTGCTTTATTATTACTCACACTTTTCGAAAAAATTTCAAGAATGTCACCCATCCAACTTATGGTCTAAGTCGAGCACACTTATCTATGAAGTTCTTATATTTTCTAATATAGATTTATAGCAATCCACCACATATGATAATACTAATTGGGCCATTTGGCAAGCTTGACACCTCATTTTTTAGGGCTAAGTTCGAATTTTAAATTGACTCAATTACAAATGTAACTTTTCATTTAAAAAAATGCATCTCTGCCGAAAGGAACACTGTTCTCTAGCCTGTACTGATGGATTCAATCACTTCGATCACCTCTCTCCCTCACATGACTCTCTCCACTCTCTGCTCACTCCCTCTTCTCGATTTTCTTCTTCTCTTCTCAGCCTCTTCTCTCTGCTCTCACTGTTTTCCTTCACCCACTCACTCCCTTTTCTTCTCACTCTCACTCTCTTCCCTATTCTGTGTTCCTCTCTCAAGTTCCATCATCACCTCTCTGGGCTTCTCTCACCTCTCACTCTCGATCTCACTACTCTCTCTTCTCTCTTCTTCTACTCTATTTTCTTACCAAAATCTAAACCCCTCATTTTCAAATCGAGAAATCGCTACAAACCAGGTATTAAGGTTTCGTTTAACCTTAATCTCATAAATTAATTCATCACATTTGCAATAAAACTAATGTTCATCTGGTTTTGTTGTTTTTTTGGTGTTCATAGGTTTTTATTTGGGTTGAAAGACAAGTGTTTGCAGAACATCAATCAAACCCTAACCCCCCCCCCCCATCTAGGTATGAACTGTTTTTTGAGTTAGTATATATTGTACTTTTCAGATTTTCCACTATTTTTGTGTTTGGTTTGATGTTCATACTATTTAGGGTTTATCATGTTTTCTTTTGTTTTTCTTTGTCCACTTGAGGTGCTGATTTTTTCCTCTCAAGTTTCATTCTCATCATTTTGTATGTATTTTTAAGTTTAGATCCATATTAAAACACACAAATGCTGTTTTTATACATTTTTGTGTGCCCTCAGTTTACAAAGAAAGCAATATTTTCATTTAACTCCATATAATTATGCTTAGTCGTTTGACATTCTTGAAACTTGCTATTTTGATTATCTTTCCAACAACTAAAGAGTATTGCTTATTATAATGCCTTATATAAAATATATTTGTAAAGAATAGTCAATATATGTTAAAAAACAATGCTGCCTTATATCATTTCTGAAACAAGGAAATATATTTGAAACAGCAAGAGTTGTGTTATTCAGACATGATTTCTCATAGGCTATATATTTGAAACACCGAGAGTTGTGTTATTTGAAACACCAAGTAAATATAATGCCTTACTAAATTATTTGAATGAGTCAGACATGATTTTCCTATACAACTTTGTGCTATCATAGGCTATATCTATCATACTTTTTATACTGCTAGATTCATTTAGTTTCTACTTTAAATAGATACATTGTCTAGGCTAAAGTATAATATGCTCACGATTTCTCTCAACCATGTTATATTGTTGCTAAAAGATGTATGATGCGAATGCGCAAGCGCAGGAGGCGCCCAAAAAGGGGAAGTTTGGCAATGTTTTTGTTAGGAGGGGCAAAAGAGTAATTAACCCTAATTAGTAGTAATTAACCCTAATTAGTATAAAAGAAGTGATTTTGGAAGAATAGGGTAGGTTTTTTTTTGGCTAAGACTTGGGCTAGGGTTTGGGGTTTTTGTCTCGTGGGAGGCGCCCTCTATTGTTCCTTTTTCGTTCCTACTTCTCATACTTTGTGTTGGCTATTGCCTTTTTACCCATAATACACTACTTCCTTGATTGTTTCTTCTACTATTGTTGTGTTTCTCTATCATTGGTATCAAAGCTCTTGTCCCACGGAGCTTGAACGATGGTGAAGAAGACCGCCATGGAAGAACGCCACGAATGGCTCAAGAAAGAAGTCGAGGGGCTTGCGCTTGAAGTGTGCGCGCAAGGGGAGGCCATGCGCGAGTGGATGGAACGGCTGGAGCTCCATTTGAAGGAGACGCGACGCCGCCAGCGGAGGGGCAGCGAAGCGGCGCCGCCAAGCGCGGAGGAGGACGGCGAAGGCGGCTCGTCCACAGAATCTGCAACTTCCGGGGGAACCAACCCGCGTGCGAGACACCGGCACCGGGGGCGGAAACTTAAGATCCCCGTTTTTTAAGGAGGCGAAGCTTACAGGTGGCTCGTCAAGGTGGAACGGTACTTTAAAATTAATGGGGTTGAAGAAGAAGAGATGCCGGAGGCAGTAATGATTTCTTTGGATGGGAGGGCCCTAAATTGGTTTCAATGGTGGGAAGAACAACACCCAGAGCCAATGTGGGAAGAATTTAAACAGGTCGTCAACGGCGTTTTCAGCCCAGTCTGGTCAGCAACCCTTTGGGACCAATCCTGAGTGTTAAACAAACAGGGACAGTGATGGGATACCGTGAGCAGTTTGTAATGTTAATGGCTCCATTGAAGAGGCGTGACAGGGGCATGTTGGAAAGCATTTTTCTCAATGGTTTACGTGAGGAGATACAAACCGAGTTGGAACTCCATAGCACGAGGGGATTGAACTCTTTGATGGATCGGGCGTTACTCATATAGGAGAGGAACAAGGCATTGCGAGAGGAAGGAGGGAGGAGGGGTGAAGGGACTAAGTGGAGAAATGGGGGGTGGAGTTCGGGGAGTGACCCGGGGAAGCATAGGACTGTTATCACCAAACCCAAGTTTGAGTTTGGGGGAGGTAGTGGCAGCAACTCGCAAGAATTGAAGAATCAAGGAGGAGAAGGGGAGAAGAAACAGGGGGTGGGGAGGAAACTCACTCAGGAGGAGCTGAGGGACCTTAGTAGGAAGGGGCTGTGTTTCAAATGTGGGGAAAGGTGGGGCAAGGATCACATTTGTAAGATGAAATACTTTAGGGTGGAATTGATTGATGATGAAGAGAGCGAGGGAGATGGAGAGGAAAGGGGGACCGAGGAGGAGATAGGGGAGTTGGAAGGGGAGCTAAAGACTCTATTGCTTTCACTCAAGAGCAAAGAGGGCTTGACCTCAAATCAATCCTTCAAGGTGTGGGGGATCATTAATGGGAGAAATGTGTTGATATTGATTGATTGTGGAGCCTCTAGTAATTTCATATCCTACAAGTTAGTAGAGGAGTTGAAATTGGCTTTAGAAGACACTCCTGAGTATACTGTGGAGGTGGGGAATGGAAAGAAGGTCACACACAAGGGGGTTTGCAGGGGACTCAAGGTGCAAGTGCAGAGGATCAATTTTACTCAGAAATTCTATTTAATGACCTTGGCAGGGACTGAATTAGTGCTTGGTATGGATTGGTTGGCTAGCATGGGTGACATTTGTGGATACCTTGTATGCAGGAAACTTATTATAGGACAAAGAGTCCTAATTGATTTTGATGATGAAAAACAAGATAAAGAAGAATGAGCAAGTGAAGACCTAGAAGAGCAAAGGAAAAAGAAAAGCAATCAAGCAACAATTCATCCAAGTCAAGGCAAGCCCAAAGAATGAAGAATTGAAGACTTTTTAGGGTTGTCCTAAAATTGAGGGTAGTCCTTAGGGTTTGGGTGAGTGATTAGGAATTTTGTAAGCTCTCGCAGAGGTCGGCTCATATCTCAAGTCTCGCGGTTTTCAAAATGCATGCATAATATATAAAACCCTAAAAGCATTTTTGAAAAACCTAAAACAAGTTTTCCAAACTAAAAACAAAGTAAAGAATCGATTCACCATGATTTAAACCAAAGCATGAATCGATTCTCATCCCTATATGGCAAGTCCTAAGGCTTTTTGGAAACTAAGAATCGATTCTCTTAAAGCATGAATCGATTCACACCTCTGAAACAATTCAGGTGATGAATCGATTCACACCAAGTCTCACCTAAGCATGAATCGATTCCTTCTGAAACAAAACAGGTCATGAATCGATTCACACTCTTTTAACTAAGCCAAGAATCGATTCCCCTTTGTTTTAATAAGCCATGAATCGATTCCTCACATTTTAACTAATCTATGAATCGATTCACTCTTTGGAAAGAGAAGTTTTTTTTTGAAAATGGAAATGGATCTAAAGGAACCATGAATCGATTCCTTCATGCTTGCAAACTTGCATGAATCGATTCTCACTCAAACCCCTATAAATAGGGAGATCATTTTCACTTCAAATCAGTCAACCCATTCGCATATCATCTCCTATCTCTTTACAAAAACTCTTATATTTTCTCTGGTGCTCTATTCGTTCCGTTGGTCCGTCAAAGAGCTGATCTATTGCAAGAGTTAGTGTGGGGTTGAGATCTTCAAGTTGTAACATCCGCCTGCTAAGAGGTATATTCGTTTCACTGTATTGTTACTTTAGATCTGTAGATCTGTTACTAGGGAGTGGGGTATCTCTCTAGGGTATTTGCATGTACTTAGGAAGTGGGGTATCTTTCTATTTGCATGTGTTGTAACAAGGGTGGGGTATCTCTTGTTGGGTAGATTTGTGGGCTCTTCATTAGGTGGGGTATCCTAGGTGAAGGAGTGCCCAAATCTCTGTAAAGGTTTCCAAGGCACCCGTAAGCCTTGTGGTTAGTGGAAAAATCTCACAAGGGTGTGAGGACTGGACGTAGGTCACTAGGAGGTGGCTGAACCAGTATAAATCTCTGTGTGCTTTACTTGCTTTCTCTTATTATATCTCTGTTGTGCTTATAATCTGCTTTACCGCTTTATTGTGATTAAAATAAATCTAATTCCTTCGCTTCCACTCTACCTGCGCGAAAACCGGATCTAAAGCTATTTGAAAAAGGGGAAAGTTTTTCAAAAGATCTGAAAAGTTTTCAATCTCAATTCACCCCCCCTCTTGAGACTGAAGCCACTTGGTAACAAGTGGTATCAGAGCTAGACTCTTGTATAAAGGGCCTAGCAGCTTCAAGAGAAATGGCTTCAGGTTGGTCTACGCAAGAGGGTGCATCTCTTTTCCGTCCTCCGGGATTCAACGGAGAAGACTATGCATATTGGAAAGAAAGAATGAGAATTTTTATTGAAGGGGTAGACTTAGATGTTTGGGATGCTGTGGAAAAAGGACCTTTCGTCCCCACGCACATAGTAGATGGTATTCTTACAATAAAAAGTAGAAATGAATGGTTTGATGATGAGAAAAGAAAAGTGCAACTTAATTTACGCGCTAAAAATATTATTACTTCTGCTTTGAGTACTGATGAATTTTTTCGAGTTTCAAACTGTAAATCTGCCCGAGAAATGTGGGATAATCTTCAAGTTACTCATGAGGGTACAAGTGAAGTGAAAAGGGCAAGAATAAATACTCTTACCAGAGAGTACGAATTGTTTAGAATGAATACAGGTGAAACAATATCAGAGATGCAGAAAAGGTTCACTCACATAGTGAACAAGTTGGCTTCATTAGGAAAGTCATTCCCTCCCGAAGACTTGATCAACAAAGTGCTAAGATGTCTAAACCGAGAATGGCAACCAAAGGTAACTGCTATAACTGAATCAAGAAACCTAACTACCATGTCTCTTGCCACTATGTTTGGGAAACTACTAGAGCACGAGTTAGAGCTCACTCGTCTAGCAGAGAATGAAGGAAAAGTCAAGAAAAAGAAAAACCTAGCTTTCAAAGTTTCAAGTTCAAGTTCATCTGACGACAGTGATGACTCGCAAAGTGAAAGTGATGAAGAGGATGAGAATATAGACCTAATGGTAAGAGAATTCAAAAGGTTCATAAGGAGGTCTCTAGAAAAGAATTCTCCAATCAAAGAAGTCTCATGCAAACAAAACTACTTAAGTCCTTTAACCTGCTACGAATGTGGGAAACCCGGACACATAAAATTGGAATGCCCAAAATCACAAAGAAAACGACCAAGAGATGAGAAAAAGGGATACAAAGGAAAAAGGAGTAGAAAAGCCTACACAGCATGGGAAAACAGGAACTCATCAGATAGCTCAGAAAGTGAAAAAGATCAAGTTGCTCTCATGGCCGACTACGACAGCAAAAGTGAAACTGAGGTATCTTCTGATTCTGAAACTTTGCAAAATGATTATGATGATCTATATGAAGCTTTTACTGGATTACATGATAAATCATTAAAATTAGCTAAAGCGTTAGACAAATCTAAGAAAGCTATCACTCATCTGGAAAAAGACATCACTTCTTTAAACAAAGAAATAGTAGAACTTAGAAAAGAAAATGATAGTCTTGCATGCTTTAAAGAAAACCATACATGTGATAAATGTGTTGAAAGCAAAAAGAAAGTTCATGAACTAGAGTTGACTATTGAAAAACTATCTAGAATCAAAACCATAGAAAAGCATGTTCATTACAAATCTAATTTTTCCACTAGACCATACATTAAATGTTATTACTGTGGTAAACCTGGACATACAGCTTCTGTTTGCAGAATAAGAGGTAAACAAGTTATGAAGAAGGTATGGGTTCCCAAAAGGACCATACCAAACATTAACCCACAAGGACCCAAAGAGATTTGGGTACCTAGAACCTTGTTTTAGATCATTGCAGGTACGCTGCAAGGTATGGGGACATGTGGATACCTTGACAGCAAAGACTCAAAGCACATGACCGGAAACGCAATAAAGTTATCAACTCTCACCTCGGAGAAAAATCTGTCATGTGACTTGTGATGAATAGAGGGAGAATCACTGGTAAAGGTTAGAAAAGTTTTATTCACCTCTAAACTGAAAATGTGCTTAAATCATAGTTTACTTAGTCAAACATGTGACTTGTGAAACATATTGATCTCTAAACCACATTTCATGCATCTCTAAGGGAACATTTTTTTTAGGCATGAAAACAAATAAAGTATTCTGATCATCCCTCTAAAACTGAGCAAGTAGAATTATCATATCACCTTCTTATAGGTTATGATTAGAAAGGCGATAATATGATTGAGCAAATTGAATCGTCAAAATCAGCTAGTTGATACTTTTACAAACCCATTGCAAAAGGAAACCTGATTTTTTATTTAAATTAAATGTTTCTCAAAGTGATCCTGTAAAGAAATGTGAAGCTTAAACAACTTTTTCAAAAATAAATTCTCTATGATTTTGATGATCACTCATGAACCCGCAATGGTCCTTCAAATAGCTGTGACGCTCGATTCGCAAACTCTATCTTACGTCGACCTTTTTGATCATGACAAAAAGGGGGAGAGAAATATAGGGTTGCATATGAGCATATAGAACATATGAGCATATTATGCATCTAGTCAATAATTCAGGGGGAGCATCATGATAGGGGGAGTAACATATATATTATCTGTTTGAACTAACCTCCCACCTTGAGACGAACAATGTTTTGTCATAATCAAAAAGGGGGAGAATGTGGATACCTTGTATGCAGGAAACTTATTATAGGACAAAGAGTCCTAATTGATTTTGATGATGAAAAACAAGATAAAGAAGAATGAGCAAGTGAAGACCTAGAAGAGCAAAGGAAAAAGAAAAGCAATCAAGCAACAATTCATCCAAGTCAAGGCAAGCCCAAAGAATGAAGAATTGAAGACTTTTTAGGGTTGTCCTAAAATTGAGGGTAGTCCTTAGGGTTTGGGTGAGTGATTAGGAATTTTGTAAGCTCTCGCAGAGGTCGGCTCATATCTCAAGTCTCGCGGTTTTCAAAATGCATGCATAATATATAAAACCCTAAAAGCATTTTTGAAAAACCTAAAACAAGTTTTCCAAACTAAAAACAAAGTAAAGAATCGATTCACCATGATTTAAACCAAAGCATGAATCGATTCTCATCCCTATATGGCAAGTCCTAAGGCTTTTTGGAAACTAAGAATCGATTCTCTTAAAGCATGAATCGATTCACACCTCTGAAACAATTCAGGTGATGAATCGATTCACACCAAGTCTCACCTAAGCATGAATCGATTCCTTCTGAAACAAAACAGGTCATGAATCGATTCACACTCTTTTAACTAAGCCAAGAATCGATTCCCCTTTGTTTTAATAAGCCATGAATCGATTCCTCACATTTTAACTAATCTATGAATCGATTCACTCTTTGGAAAGAGAAGTTTTTTTTTGAAAATGGAAATGGATCTAAAGGAACCATGAATCGATTCCTTCATGCTTGCAAACTTGCATGAATCGATTCTCACTCAAACCCCTATAAATAGGGAGATCATTTTCACTTCAAATCAATCAACCCATTCGCATATCATCTCCTATCTCTTTACAAAAACTCTTATATTTTCTCTGGTGCTCTATTCGTTCCGTTGGTCCGTCAAAGAGCTGATCTATTGCAAGAGTTAGTGTGGGGTTGAGATCTTCAAGTTGTAACATCCGCCTGCTAAGAGGTATATTCGTTTCACTGTATTGTTACTTTAGATCTGTAGATCTGTTACTAGGGAGTGGGGTATCTCTCTAGGGTATTTGCATGTACTTAGGAAGTGGGGTATCTTTCTATTTGCATGTGTTGTAACAAGGGTGGGGTATCTCTTGTTGGGTAGATTTGTGGGCTCTTCATTAGGTGGGGTATCCTAGGTGAAGGAGTGCCCAAATCTCTGTAAAGGTTTCCAAGGCACCCGTAAGCCTTGTGGTTAGTGGAAAAATCTCACAAGGGTGTGAGGACTGGACGTAGGTCACTAGGAGGTGGCTGAACCAGTATAAATCTCTGTGTGCTTTACTTGCTTTCTCTTATTATATCTCTGTTGTGCTTATAATCTGCTTTACCGCTTTATTGTGATTAAAATAAATCTAATTCCTTCGCTTCCACTCTACCTGCGCGAAAACCGGATCTAAAGCTATTTGAAAAAGGGGAAAGTTTTTCAAAAGATCTGAAAAGTTTTCAATCTCAATTCACCCCCCCCTCTTGAGACTGAAGCCACTTGGTAACAAGTGGTATCAGAGCTAGACTCTTGTATAAAGGGCCTAGCAGCTTCAAGAGAAATGGCTTCAGGTTGGTCTACGCAAGAGGGTGCATCTCTTTTCCGTCCTCCGGGATTCAACGGAGAAGACTATGCATATTGGAAAGAAAGAATGAGAATTTTTATTGAAGGGGTAGACTTAGATGTTTGGGATGCTGTGGAAAAAGGACCTTTCGTCCCCACGCACATAGTAGATGGTATTCTTACAATAAAAAGTAGAAATGAATGGTTTGATGATGAGAAAAGAAAAGTGCAACTTAATTTACGCGCTAAAAATATTATTACTTCTGCTTTGAGTACTGATGAATTTTTTCGAGTTTCAAACTGTAAATCTGCCCGAGAAATGTGGGATAATCTTCAAGTTACTCATGAGGGTACAAGTGAAGTGAAAAGGGCAAGAATAAATACTCTTACCAGAGAGTACGAATTGTTTAGAATGAATACAGGTGAAACAATATCAGAGATGCAGAAAAGGTTCACTCACATAGTGAACAAGTTGGCTTCATTAGGAAAGTCATTCCCTCCCGAAGACTTGATCAACAAAGTGCTAAGATGTCTAAACCGAGAATGGCAACCAAAGGTAACTGCTATAACTGAATCAAGAAACCTAACTACCATGTCTCTTGCCACTATGTTTGGGAAACTACTAGAGCACGAGTTAGAGCTCACTCGTCTAGCAGAGAATGAAGGAAAAGTCAAGAAAAAGAAAAACCTAGCTTTCAAAGTTTCAAGTTCAAGTTCATCCGACGACAGTGATGACTCGCAAAGTGAAAGTGATGAAGAGGATGAGAATATAGACCTAATGGTAAGAGAATTCAAAAGGTTCATAAGGAGGTCTCTAGAAAAGAATTCTCCAATCAAAGAAGTCTCATGCAAACAAAACTACTTAAGTCCTTTAACCTGCTACGAATGTGGGAAACCCGGACACATAAAATTGGAATGCCCAAAATCACAAAGAAAACGACCAAGAGATGAGAAAAAGGGATACAAAGGAAAAAGGAGTAGAAAAGCCTACACAGCATGGGAAAACAGGAACTCATCAGATAGCTCAGAAAGTGAAAAAGATCAAGTTGCTCTCATGGCCGACTACGACAGCAAAAGTGAAACTGAGGTATCTTCTGATTCTGAAACTTTGCAAAATGATTATGATGATCTATATGAAGCTTTTACTGGATTACATGATAAATCATTAAAATTAGCTAAAGCGTTAGACAAATCTAAGAAAGCTATCACTCATCTGGAAAAAGACATCACTTCTTTAAACAAAGAAATAGTAGAACTTAGAAAAGAAAATGATAGTCTTGCATGCTTTAAAGAAAACCATACATGTGATAAATGTGTTGAAAGCAAAAAGAAAGTTCATGAACTAGAGTTGACTATTGAAAAACTATCTAGAATCAAAACCATAGAAAAGCATGTTCATTACAAATCTAATTTTTCCACTAGACCATACATTAAATGTTATTACTGTGGTAAACCTGGACATACAGCTTCTGTTTGCAGAATAAGAGGTAAACAAGTTATGAAGAAGGTATGGGTTCCCAAAAGGACCATACCAAACATTAACCCACAAGGACCCAAAGAGATTTGGGTACCTAGAACCTTGTTTTAGATCATTGCAGGTACGCTGCAAGGTATGGGGACATGTGGATACCTTGACAGCAAAGACTCAAAGCACATGACCGGAAACGCAATAAAGTTATCAACTCTCACCTCGGAGAAAAATCTGTCATGTGACTTGTGATGAATAGAGGGAGAATCACTGGTAAAGGTTAGAAAAGTTTTATTCACCTCTAAACTGAAAATGTGCTTAAATCATAGTTTACTTAGTCAAACATGTGACTTGTGAAACATATTGATCTCTAAACCACATTTCATGCATCTCTAAGGGAACATTTTTTTTAGGCATGAAAACAAATAAAGTATTCTGATCATCCCTCTAAAACTGAGCAAGTAGAATTATCATATCACCTTCTTATAGGTTATGATTAGAAAGGCGATAATATGATTGAGCAAATTGAATCGTCAAAATCAGCTAGTTGATACTTTTACAAACCCATTGCAAAAGGAAACCTGATTTTTTATTTAAATTAAATGTTTCTCAAAGTGATCCTGTAAAGAAATGTGAAGCTTAAACAACTTTTTCAAAAATAAATTCTCTATGATTTTGATGATCACTCATGAACCCGCAATGGTCCTTCAAATAGCTGTGACGCTCGATTCGCAAACTCTATCTTACGTCGACCTTTTTGATCATGACAAAAAGGGGGGGAGAAATATAGGGTTGCATATGAGCATATAGAACATATGAGCATATTATGCATCTAGTCAATAATTCAGGGGGAGCATCATGATAGGGGGAGTAACATATATATTATCTGTTTGAACTAACCTCCCACCTTGAGACGAACAATGTTTTGTCATAATCAAAAAGGGGGAGAATGTGGATACCTTGTATGCAGGAAACTTATTATAGGACAAAGAGTCCTAATTGATTTTGATGATGAAAAACAAGATAAAGAAGAATGAGCAAGTGAAGACCTAGAAGAGCAAAGGAAAAAGAAAAGCAATCAAGCAACAATTCATCCAAGTCAAGGCAAGCCCAAAGAATGAAGAATTGAAGACTTTTTAGGGTTGTCCTAAAATTGAGGGTAGTCCTTAGGGTTTGGGTGAGTGATTAGGAATTTTGTAAGCTCTCGCAGAGGTCGGCTCATATCTCAAGTCTCGCGGTTTTCAAAATGCATGCATAATATATAAAACCCTAAAAGCATTTTTGAAAAACCTAAAACAAGTTTTCCAAACTAAAAACAAAGTAAAGAATCGATTCACCATGATTTAAACCAAAGCATGAATCGATTCTCATCCCTATATGGCAAGTCCTAAGGCTTTTTGGAAACTAAGAATCGATTCTCTTAAAGCATGAATCGATTCACACCTCTGAAACAATTCAGGTGATGAATCGATTCACACCAAGTCTCACCTAAGCATGAATCGATTCCTTCTGAAACAAAACAGGTCATGAATCGATTCACACTCTTTTAACTAAGCCAAGAATCGATTCCCCTTTGTTTTAATAAGCCATGAATCGATTCCTCACATTTTAACTAATCTATGAATCGATTCACTCTTTGGAAAGAGAAGTTTTTTTGAAAATGGAAATGGATCTAAAGGAACCATGAATCGATTCCTTCATGCTTGCAAACTTGCATGAATCGATTCTCACTCAAACCCCTATAAATAGGGAGATCATTTTCACTTCAAATCAATCAACCCATTCGCATATCATCTCCTATCTCTTTACAAAAACTCTTATATTTTCTCTGGTGCTCTATTCGTTCCGTTGGTCCGTCAAAGAGCTGATCTATTGCAAGAGTTAGTGTGGGGTTGAGATCTTCAAGTTGTAACATCCGCCTGCTAAGAGGTATATTCGTTTCACTGTATTGTTACTTTAGATCTGTAGATCTGTTACTAGGGAGTGGGGTATCTCTCTAGGGTATTTGCATGTACTTAGGAAGTGGGGTATCTTTCTATTTGCATGTGTTGTAACAAGGGTGGGGTATCTCTTGTTGGGTAGATTTGTGGGCTCTTCATTAGGTGGGGTATCCTAGGTGAAGGAGTGCCCAAATCTCTGTAAAGGTTTCCAAGGCACCCGTAAGCCTTGTGGTTAGTGGAAAAATCTCACAAGGGTGTGAGGACTGGACGTAGGTCACTAGGAGGTGGCTGAACCAGTATAAATCTCTGTGTGCTTTACTTGCTTTCTCTTATTATATCTCTGTTGTGCTTATAATCTGCTTTACCGCTTTATTGTGATTAAAATAAATCTAATTCCTTCGCTTCCACTCTACCTGCGCGAAAACCGGATCTAAAGCTATTTGAAAAAGGGGAAAGTTTTTCAAAAGATCTGAAAAGTTTTCAATCTCAATTCACCCCCCCTCTTGAGACTGAAGCCACTTGGTAACAACATTAAGGCTAATTTTCAGGATATGTTCATCAAGTGGGAAGGGGGAGGACAGAAATTCAAGATTAGAGGGGAACAGTCACTGAGTAAACAACAAGTCTCACTAAAATCCATGCGAAAGGCCCTACTAAGTGAAGAGGAGAGGTACCTACTCCAATATTGGGAAATGCAGAGTGAGGGGGCTGAATTGCAGCTACTGCCCGAGGTAAAGGAAGTACTGGAAGCTTTCTCAGATGTGTTCCAAGCACCCACAGGATTGCCTCCTGCGAGAGAATAGGACCATGCCATCGTGCTCAAGCCTGGAGTGGCAGCTCCCAACATCCGGCCATACAGGTATCCCCATTATCAAAAGGATGAGATAGGAAAATTTGTTAATGAAATGTTGTTTGCCGGTATCATTCGACCTAGTGTCAGTCCTTTCTCTAGCCCTGTGTTGTTGGTTAAGAAAAAGGACGGTGGATGGAGATTTTGCATTTACTATAGGGTCCTGAACAAGTACACTGTGCCTGATAAGTTTCCCATACCTATCATTGATGAGTTATTAGATGAAATTGGCAACGCAGTGATATTCTCTAAACTTGACTTGAAGTCTGGGTATCATCAGATTAGAATGAGGAGCGAAGACATTCACATGACTGCTTTTAGAACCCATGAGGGACATTATGAATACCTGGTGATGCCTTTCGGGTTGACTAACGCCCCGTCTACTTTCCAAGCTTTGATGAACCGTATTTTGAAACCGATCTTGAGAAAGTATGTGTTGGTGTTTTTTGATGACATCCTGGTCTATAGTAAGGATTTGGATCGCCACATGGAACACTTGAAGAGTGTGTTGGATATTCTGAGAAATAATCAGTTGGTTGCAAACCAGAAGAAATGCACTTTTGCCCAGAGTCAGATCGAATACCTCGGTCACGTCATTTTAAGAGATGGGGTGGCAGCCGACCCCTCCAAGGTTGAAGCTATGGTAAGTTGGCCTACCCCAAGGGATGTGAAGAGCCTTAGAGGTTTCCTTGGGTTGACTGGGTATTATAGAAGGTTTGTGAAAGACTATGGGAAAATTGCGTGGCCTCTTACGCAACAACTCAAGAAGGACAGTTTCCGTTGGGATGAGAGTGCTCAGTTAGCTTTTGAGAAGCTGAAGGTAGCCATGACAACACTACCAGTTCTTGCCGTGCCCGATTTCTCTAAGGAGTTCATTGTGGAGACTGATGCATCTGGGAAAGGGTTGGGGGCATTTCTGATGCAGGAGGGGAGGCCTGTGGCATACATGAGCCAAACCTTATCCAATACAGCTCAGAACAAGTCTGTGTATGAGAGGGAGTTGATGACAATTGTGATAGCAGTTCAGAAATGGCGACACTACCTTCTAGGAAGGCACTTTGTGGTACATACTGACCAGAGGAGTTTGAGGTTCCTGACGGAGCAGAGGGTGATGGGGGAGGAGCAACAGAAGTGGATAACTAAACTTCTGGGCTTTGATTTTGAGATCAAAAACAAGCCGGGAATCGAGAATAAAGCAGCTGACGCCTTGTCAAGGCAACACAATTACAGTGCCATCTCTATGGTGCAATGCCAAGAGTGGGACGGTCTAGAGGAAGAGGTACAAGCTGATGGGCGGTTGAAACTTATTGTGCAAGACCTAGTTGCGAAGGTGAACACTTATGTGGGATATACTTTGAGGAATGGACAATTGTACTATCACGGCCGCTTGGTGCTTCCCATGGACTCTTCGCGGGTCGGGAAGATTCTCGAGGAGTTCCATGACTCAGCTACGAAGGGGGCACTCAGGAATCCTACGAACTTACAAGAGAATAGCAAGTGTGGTGTATTGGGAGGGGATGAGGAAGAGAATTCAGCAGTACGTTTAGGCCTGTGCTATATGCCAACAGAACAAGTATCAGGCCCTGACTCCGGGGGGGATTGCTCCAACCACTTCCGATACCGACTCTGGTTTGGAGTGATATATCTATGGACTTCGTTGGGGGCTTACCCAGGTCAGCAGGGATGGATACTATTCTGGTGGTGGTCGATCGACTCACCAAATATGCTCATTTCATAGCCTTGGCTCATCCGTACAACGCCAAGGATGTGGCTCTGGTGTTTATGAAAGAGATAGTGAAGCTACACGGGTTCCCAAGCTCTATTGTGTCTGACAGAGATCGAGTTTTCACGAGTGCATTCTGGTCCGAGCTGTTTGCAGTTGCGGGTTCCAAGTTGAAATATAGCTCTGCCTACCATCCGCAGACGGACGGCCAGACGGAAGTAGTCAATAATTGTGTTGAGACCTATTTGAGGCGTTTGACCGGAAGCAAACCCAAGCAGTGGGTTAAGTGGCTACCCTGGGCTGAATATTGGTACAACACCAACTATCACTCCTCCATTCAAATGTCACCGTTTGAAGCTTTGTATGGGAGGAGACCCCCAGTGTTAGTGAGGGGGGATGAAAACAGTGGTTGTGTGGACGAGGTTCAACAGTTAACTCAAGAGAGAAATGAGTTGCTCAGTGATTTGAGAGACCACCTGAGCAAGACCCAAAATCGTATGAACCAACAAGCGGATAAGCATAGGAGGGAGGTGACCTATGAGGTTGGAGAGATGGTCTACTTGAAGATCCAACCCTACAAGATGAAACAACTAGCGAAGAGGCTGAATCAGAAACTCAGCCCACGGTTCTATGGCCCGTTTGAGGTATTGGAGAGGATTGAGACAGTTTCCTACAAGCTGAAGCTACCACCAGAGAGCAGAGTTCATCCAGTGTTTCATGCTTCGCTTTTGAAGAAAGCCATTTCCCCTACGACTGCGGTTCAACCTTTACCGAATTGCCTGGCTGAGAATCTTGAATGCAGGTCCTGGCCGTGAGGAAGGCCCAAAACGGCATGCTGGAAATTCTGGTGAAGTGGAAGCATCTAACCGACTTTGAGAACTCCTGGGAAGACTTTGAAGACATGAATGGCCACTTTCCAGAGTTTCACCTTGAGGACAAGGTGGAAGTTTTAGGGGGAGTATTGATGCGAATGTGCAAGCGCAGGAGGCGCCCAAAAAGGGGAAGTTTGGCTAAGGTTTTGTTTTGGCTAAGGCTTGGGCTAGGGTTTGGGGTTTTTGTCTCGTGGGAGGCGCCCCCTATTGTTTCTTTTTCGTTCCTACTTCTGATACTTTGTGTTGGCTATTGCCTTTTTAGCCATAATACACTAATTGCTTGATTGTTTCTTCTACTATTGTTGTTTCTGTATCAATGTACATGTCATCTTTCTCTGTTGATGCTTCCTTCCAACTTAGACTTCTATGCTTCGTTGAGTTCTTTCTTTTGCTTAATGATAATTTGTTGTAGTTTATTCTGTGGTATTTTTTTACTAAATGTTTAAATGCTATTAGTTTTGTGGGATTGATTTATCTCTATTTGAAAACACAAACTTTAGCTTTGATAATGCAATATGCTGGACATATTTTGCAGAGTCCCAAATATTGATGCCAATTCCTCTTTCCAGTTTGCGACCGTAAGTTTAAGTATATAATATATGGTAAGGTGTATTTTGGTCTGTGAGTTGGAAGTGATTTAACTTCTTTTTGAATGATAATAACTGAAGATTTCTTTTGACAAGTTTTCTTATCAAAAATTTGACAAACTGCCTTGCCTATAACATTCTTATCAAACTTACTAGCTACAGTTTTATTTTGACACTAAAAGTTTGGTTGAAGAGAATGTAGGTGCAACAGATTTTTTACAATGACACTAAAATAAAATTTGCTTACAAACAGTGTGGCTTTCGGCACTACAATTTGTTTACAAAAGTGACATTTAGCACTAGATTTGCTGCATAACACAAATACCAGCAGGGGACTAAGTTGCATTAGTAAACATAGTTCAGGTACTCTATCAAGTCCTTCATGCAAGAGACTTTAGGTGTTTAGAATGTTGTACTTCTTAGTTTTAAACCTTATCATTGATCAAATAGAGAACCTCCAGAGGTATCATAATTTCTTTGAGTTTTATCAATTGTCTCGTAAAAAAATAGGTTTGCTTCTTAAATTGAATGCTGATAAATATAATTTGTCATTTGATTCCAATCGGGTACTACCAGTTGATCCACCTCGCCATGGCAATGACGGGTGGGATAGAACATCAGAGAGGAGGAGCAGAGTTTGGGACGGGTCGAAGTACTAATTTCTGAAACACAACTTCTTTCTCTTCTTAGTTTTGGTTTTGGTTTAAGTTTAATTAGTTTGGTGTTCATAGTATTTTGGTTTTGAATCGGATGTTGCTATTGTAGTAGGTTCATAGTTTTTTTTAATCAGATGGACCTCAAATCACTAGACTATTAACTTATTCTTTAATCAAAACCTGAATTGTATTTGTATTATTGTTCTTTCTTAGGATGAGCATATTATTGTACACTTAGGATGAGCATACTTTTGTGTTGAGTATCTTTCATTTTCTTATAAAATTTATTACTGCAACATTCCATGGATTTGAATAACTTTCAGATGCTTTTGAATGATTTCCAATCATCAAATTTAGAAGTTCGGTTTGAGAATGAATAATGGTTTTTCCCGTTACCTTATTCATTCTTTATGTGCACTAATATACAAGAAAATGGAGGTAGGAAGCTTTCTTCTTTACACCCTTTATGTTTATGAATTGATAAATGAAGTGAATCTTAAATCATTGTTTGTTTTTTTAATACCTGGTATTCACTTAATTGAACTTATCTATTTTGAGCCTTTGATCTACATAATTGAACTTCTCACGATGTTTTTCAAACCTTAATGTTGGTTTGTGTTATTTCTCTTTCACTTACATTTATCATTTATCGATACATGCCTTTTAATCATATGTTCCTTTTTTAATTTATCAATTTATCCTTTCAACAACGAAACTATTTATAATCTTTATATTGTCAACGTACTCGTAGGCTCTTAAGAGAACATGCATCTTCTTGTTATGGATAATGCCAATCAATTCATCAATTCTTTTAATCCACTTGTATAGTCCCACGGAGGAATATTTAAAGGGAATAAAATAATATTTAAACCTTAATTTTTTAAACTAAAATTTTTAAAATCAATTCTTGTATCATTCATCCCTCAAAATCAATCAATCAATACTGTATTATAAAACAAACGGACCTAAATAGGCTTACATCTACATGTATGATTAATGACCATGATATCATACGAAATGGCAGTGATGATCTTTTTTTTAAGTAAGAAAATGGCAGCAGTGACAACATGCCAAGAATGAGACAAGCTGACGCGCGAGTTGGTTTTCCCTACGCTACGCCCGCCGAAGCTAGACACGTCACCATCACGTGGGTCCCACATTCTCTCTCCTGCCCTAACTTTCCACTTCTCTGGCTGCCCAACTGCCCGCCCACCCCCCCTCTATGGTCACACAGTCACACTCCTACATTCCTTCGGGCATCACGGTCACCTCCATCCTCTTCTTCGGGCACCCTACCCTACAAAAACACCCACACTAATCCTTTTCTGGTCTTCCGTATTCCGTTAAAATATTTCCCCTTTCTTTTTCACGTAAAATGTAATACTGTATTAATTAAACAAGGAGAGAGAATCCACATTTTTCTCAGAGTTCGTTTTTATTCTACGGATAAAGACGTATTTTATTTTCAGACAATTTCTTCGTGTGACAAATTGGTGTATTATAATTTTTTGGGACAAATTAATAATTTCCAACATTTTTAAAATGTGGATAAATTAGTCCCTGACATAAAATTTTTTTTGTCTCTATTTTGAAAATGTCAGAGATTAATTTATCTCAAAAAATTATCAGAGACCAATTTATCCAAAGGAAAATTGTGAGTACCAAATTGAGTCTTTACTTTTGTCAAAAAAATTGAGTCTTTACTCATATTTTATTTTATATTACACATCAATTATCTGATTTTTAATTTCCCACATTTTTTAACATTGTTTCCATTTCAGCATTGTGTTTGGAGTTTATACTGAGTCAGACGCACAACACAAAACCCATCTCTGAGATTCATGTCTATGTCTCTCTCTCTTGGAGCATGGCTTTCTAATTTGAACTAAGTTGTTGTGTTTTTTTCGGGTTAAAGGGTTGGCATTACTCTCTCTACTTTCCTCACTAACTCATCAATCTAGGGTTCAAGGTAATTAATTTTGTTTTCTTTTGGGGGTAGTTTTGATCCGCTTCATGCGATCTGCGCTTGTTTTTTGCCATTTTAAATTTCTGGGTTTTCTGGGATTTCGGGTTTTAAACCGTTTTGAGTGGTAAAGTTCTGATTTTTACATCTGGGTTTGAGCTTGTTGTGGGTAATTTGGTGGTTGGGCATTGTGGGGGGTGTTTATTTATTTATGATAAATGGGTTTGATTATTTAGGGCTTGATAGAAATGGGTTTAGGTGCTGAGAATGGTAAGGTGGTAGAGTCTTTAGATGTGTGTAAATCAAAGGGAAGGAAGAAAAAGAAGAGTAAAGAGGATAGGGTAGTGGAAGAGGAAGAAGAGACTGGTTGTTGGCTTAGCTTTAGGTTCATTGGAAGCTGCATTTCTTCAAGATCCAAGGTTGATAGCTCTGTTAGTGGCACCAGCACTAATTATGGTAATCTCTATTTCCCTACAAGAATTACTGTTCTGTGTTTAGAAGTTCCATTTTTAAACATGTTTTTTTTTGTGTGGTAATTATTTTTATTGTACATTTGTGTTGGTCAGAATGAAGGTGGTATCCGGACAAAGTTGAACCTGTAGCAATTTACTTGTTAAAATGTAACAAATTTGAGTTGCTCTAGCTCCTTGTTGAAAACTTTATGTGCAAATTTATTCCAAACACAGGGTGTTGTTAAAGTACATACAATGCTTTAGTTAGGATTTTGTGAGAACTTTGAAAGGTAGTTATGGTCCATTCTTTTGAGCCTTCCCCGTCTCTAGAGCATCGTTGGTTTGGACTTCTGAGTTCTGAGTTCTGAGTTCCTTCACCTCATTGAGTTGGGGTTGAGTTCTTAAATTAGACAATTGCAGTTTTGACAAAAGAGAACTTCTTTGTTGGATGCATTTCGATTTCGTATTTTATCGAATCAGTCTCGAAGTGTAACTATATATCCTTCTTGTCTTAGCCTCATACTAAGTAATGATATCTTATTGCTTGTTCTAATTGTTTTCTCCGGCTTCTCATTAGCTGAAAGTAAATCAACTATTGACACAAGTAGAGACCAACCTACAGTTCAAGTAGTCTCTTCGACAACCACTAGTAATGCCGAAAGCAATTCATCAACTTCCAAACTTGAAGAGGAGCTTAAAGTTGCTTCCAGGCTGCGAAAATTCTCTTTTAATGATCTTAAGTTGGCAACAAGAAATTTTCGGCCTGAAAGTCTTCTTGGTGAAGGTGGATTTGGTTGTGTGTTCAAGGGATGGATCGAAGAAAATGGAACCGCTCCGGTGAAACCTGGCACAGGCCTTACTGTTGCTGTCAAAACCCTCAACCACGATGGGCTTCAGGGTCACAAAGAATGGCTGGTTTGTAACTTTTCTGGTTTTGGTTTTTCTTTGAATATTATAATATTATATACTATTTTGTTTGGGATTTTAATCTCTTGTTTGGTTCATGTGACAGGCTGAAGTGAATTATCTTGGTGATCTAGTTCATCCAAACCTTGTCAAACTTATAGGGTACTGTATCGAAGATGATCAACGGTTGCTAGTGTATGAATTTATGCCTCGGGGAAGTCTTGAAAACCACTTGTTTAGGAGTAAGTTATTATTTTCTGATGAATTGCGTTCTCTCTATTTGAATTATATCTATTTTTAATGTTCTAAGATACAAAATTATATCTTCTTTAGGATCTCTGCCTCTGCCGTGGTCCATTAGGATGAAAATTGCCCTAGGAGCTGCGAAGGGTCTTGCTTTTCTTCACGAGGAAGCTGAACGACCTGTAATATATAGGGATTTCAAGACTTCCAATATACTATTGGATGCAGTAAGTGCCAAATGCTTCAATATAGTTAGTTAAATTTCATTGTTTCCTTTATTTTGATCTTTTGAATAATGTAACAATTTAGGAGTACAATGCCAAGCTCTCAGATTTTGGACTTGCAAAGGATGGTCCAGAAGGTGATAAAACCCACGTGTCTACGAGAGTGATGGGGACTTATGGTTATGCGGCACCGGAATATGTCATGACGGGTAAGTTTAGTTTCATATGTCGAAGTCCATATCCACCACTTTAGTTGTGTTTGAACATATTTTTGTATCTGAATTCATATGTTCTGTGGTGACCTATATAGCACTGTCACTTCAATCACTTTCAGTATCTCAAATTATTATCGGTGTCTACATGTCCGTGTCAGTGTCGTGTCAGGTGTTCGTGTCAATCACGTGTCGGTGCTTCATAGGTGATAACCAATTGTGTTATTGCAATTTTTGCATTTGCATTATGTTTATAACTTGCAGAACTTGTAGTTCTACCTTGTTTTGTTGATAGTTTTCACTTACATTTGTTCAAAGTCCTTTCAAATGTAATCTAACATCCATATCTTCTAATCTTGATATCCTCAAATTTATATTGTGTTGGGTATAGGACATCTTACATCAAGGAGTGATGTGTATAGTTTTGGAGTAGTACTACTCGAGATGTTAACCGGCCGAAGATCCATGGATAAAAACCGACCCAATGGCGAACACAACCTCGTAGAATGGGCTAGACCGCATCTAGGAGAACGAAGAAGGTTTTACAGGCTAATCGACCCTCGCTTAGAAGGTCACTTCTCCATAAAAGGAGCTCAGAAAGCTGCCCATCTCGCCGCTCACTGCCTTAGCCGAGATCCAAAAGCCAGACCACTTATGAGTGAAGTCGTAGAAGCCTTGAAGCCTCTGCCAAACCTTAAAGACATGGCTAGTTCATCATATTATTTCCAGACAATGCAAGCTGACCGTTTCAGCGCAAGTCCAAACACTAGAAACGGAAGAACACAAGGAGCTTTATTCGCCCGTAACGGACAGCAACAGAGGAGCCTTTCAATACCACATGGTACTCAGGCTTCTCCTTATCACCATCAGTTTCCTCAACATTCACCAAAACCAAATGGCAAGGCACAAAGTTGATGATGAGTTTTCTTCACTTTTTCCATCATTTCTTATTTTCTCAGTATAGATGTAACAACTTGAGGGCAAAAAAAGCATGCTGCTTTATGATGATGTTGTGAATGTAAGGACATGATGAGCTTATTATTGAGCAACTATGTCTTTTTCAAATTGTCAACCAATATGTTTCTTTCAGGTTGTTTGGAAATATTCAAGATTCTTAACTCAGTTTTATTTTATTTTATTGTATGCTTTGCTTGTTCTCTCAAACAATGCGGCTACTTAAATTAATCAATGCCTTTTGTTTATGGAAAGATGAGAAAGAAGCTTTATTGCATTAATTTATGTCACATATTAAACACTGGTACTTGATCCCATTAACTCTTTAAGTGTAAGATAATAGGGTCTGTGAGGATGGATAATATTCTTTATGTTTCATTTAATAATTGAAACTCTTTGATGAAACAATTCTTTTGATGTGGACCAAAAAATAAAGACTTAGATAAGTTGTCATCATCGAGTTGACATGTAATAATGCTTTAACAATTTATGTATCATTGGCATGGTTATATGATTACCATTTTTGGGTACGAATAAACTTAACCATAAGTGAAAAATACTAGTATCGCAGCAAATAAGTCATTATTTTGTTCTGGAGTGAATTTGGTGGGCCAATATGAGTTTTAATTAATAAGAGTGGTAAAAAAAATGCGATACTAGTATTTTTCACTTATGGTTAAGTTTATGGAACAATAAAATCAGAAGATCTTCTCTTTATATCTCCACACCAATTCGATTTGTTTGGTAATATTTTTGTCTGCAAGTGTCAACTGCTAGCGAATAGCGGATTTGTCTAGCGGACGAGGAATACACATCTTTGGTAAGCACTAGCGTTTAGTGTTTTTTGAAACACTATTTATAATGTTTAGTGTTTCACTTTTTTGTCATTTTTACCCTCATTATAGTTCTTAAACTTCTCCTCTATCCTCTGCTTTAAATTGAACTAAACAATTTTAAATCCCTATTTTTAATGTCATTTTACATTTATTAGGTAGTTTAACCGCTAGTTTTACCAAACATGTGATTTACAATCCACTAGTTTATCTGCTCTCTGCCGGCTTATCCGCTACTTTTTATCAAACAGAGCCTAAATCATTTTTTGAATGTTGGATGTCCTGCTTTATGATGATGCCAAAGGGATGATGATTGAATGCTAGAGACTAATGCATGAGGTTATGAAGATATTGTAGCTTTGATTGAAAGATGATTGAGATCTTGTTTAATTGGTCCTTGCAGTAGTACTCGACCCGATTTCAAGTCTTTCACAACAAAATGGTTAAAAAAAATAATTCTATTGAACAATGGTTAGTGCCCAGATGTGTGACCACGGTCACAGAAACGGGGGAGACAATTCAGTGTATATTTTGGATTAGTAGCTATAGGTTCAGCCAGAAGATGTTTGGAAGGGCAGACAATACTTCCATCAACATAGCCCATAAGATCACATAGCCTGTTAATAAGGCAGCAGATAATCGAATTTTCCAAGCAGGATAATTTTCTCCATCAAGTTTGATATAGAGTAGGGAGCCTGCGTTAAGAACAATCAACTTGTCATTTTGATATGGGAAAGTGGTGAAGGAAAGGTTTTCAGTGGTGGAGGGGCTCCTGGTGTGACCGTTTTTCACTATTGCTTTTATTTACTTTTTACTGCAGTAGTTGTACTACAATTTACCTATTAGATTGTCCTACATTACCTTTTAGGTTGTACTACATTTTCAATTCTTCTAGAAGACTATGAGCTGTACTAGCCATAGGAAATATCTCTTTGATTGATTGTACTATATATTCTCCACATCATTAATGAAAAGTACACAATCATTAAATCAATTATTTCCTCTCTCAATTCTCTCAATACTGCGTGCTAACAGAATTTAGCATTTGAGTTTCTCTTTCCGGAATCTATTCATTCATTGGATCCCCTTGAGAGTGCTCACATTTGTCACCATTGCTTCTATGATTGCCAAACTGTGACAATTGGTATCAAAGCAAGAGCCTCGCCCAAAAATGACTACACGAGCCCAATCTGTAGCTGAGCTGGAACGCAAAATCGATGAGAACCATTCAGCTGCCAACACGCGAATGGATGAACTACGAGACGCGATCGAAGCGATGACTGGAAACATGGAAGAGGTCAGGAACCTTCTGATTTCTCAAGGGCGTGGACCGTCGCAAGAAGCTAGTAATGATAACAACACTCCCCCACCACCACAGCCGAGAAATCAAGCAGAACAGCAAGCCAATCGGAACTATTCCACGAGGATCTCAAAGGTGGACTTCCCTAAGTTCGATGGGAAGAAGGTTAAGGACTGGTTGTACAAATGCAACCAGTTCTTCCTCCTCGATGAAACGCCGTCGGAGCAAAGGGTGAGGTTAGCGTCGATACACCTTGAAGGACTGGCGTTACAGTGGCATCTCAACTACATGCGAGGCCGATTTGATGAGTACCCCCTCTGGTCGGAGTACAGCGCCGACGTACGACGCCGTTTCGGTGACTTGTTCGAAGATCCGTTGGCTGAACTTATCCAGGTAAAACACACAAACTCAGTTCAATCTTTCATTGATGAATTCGAACTGGCCCAAACCCAGGTCAGCATCTTACCCGAGCACGCCTTGAGCATCTTCTTAGCCAACCTAGATCCCCAAACACAAGCACACGTCAGAATGTTTAACCCCACATCAATTGCACCAGCTGCTAATCTTGCCAAATTACACGAAGCAACCAAACCCACAGCCTAGAAAACACCCACATACAAGCCCTCTTTCACCAAACCTACTCAAACAGTAAACTCTAAAGAGCCTACTCCTACCCAGAAGCCAATATTCACTAAGACCAACAAGACTTTCACCCCTACTGAGATTTCCGAGAGGCGGGCAAAAGGGTTGTGTATGTTTTGCGACGAACCGTTCACACTTGGACACCACCTCAAGCACCGTAAAATCCAATTGATGGTGATGGAAATGGACGAGGATGATAAGCAGGAGGAGCCAGAAGCTGTATTGGAGCCTGTGTTGCAAGAAATCACACAACCAGAACTTGAGGCGCCACAAATGTCACTACAGGCTTTAACTGGGGTGTCTACGTACCAAACAATGCGCGTTAGAGGTCTATATTACAAGATGGTGCTGCAGATTTTGCTAGATAGCGGGAGCACCCATAATTTTCTAGATTTGAACAAGGCAAGACAGCTTGGATGCAAATTGGAAGAGGTCAAACCGATGGCAATTACTGGTGGAGGAGGAAACAAGCTGGTAGCTCCTTACATTTGCAAAGGGTTCACTTGGTCAATGCACAACCACAAATCTTCTGCTGATATGATTGTGTTACCCTTGGTTTGTTGCGACCTAATTTTGGGTATTCAGTGGCTGAAGTCGCTTGGTCCAATACTGTGGGATTTTGAACGATTGCAGATGGAGTTCTCTATACATGGCAGCAAGGTGTTATTGAGAGGAACCAAACCACCTAGGGTCAAGCTTATCTCCAATGAAGCTATTAATAATGCTGTTGAACAATGGGCGGAGTTATGCTTCCTTCAAGTCAATGATGCTACACCTCAACTCATTGTTCCTACATGTTCTGTTTCTCAAACAGGTACTCTGCACTCTCAGTCACCTATAGAAATAGAGTTGTTACTTAATCAGTATGCTGATATTTTTAAGGAACCTTCACAGTTACCACCATCTAGAATAGGATTTGACCATAAGATCGCTCTCAAAGATAATGCTATGCCTGTGAACATTAGACCTTATAGATACTCCATTATTTAGAAAAATGTTGTTGATAAACTTGTGAGTGAAATGTTAACACAAGGTATTATACAACATAGCAATAGTCCTTTTGCATCCCCAACTGTCTTGGTCAGGAAAAAAATGACTCATGGAGGCTGTGTGTTGACTATAGGAGATTGAATCATTTCACTATTAAAAGATAGATTCCCAATTCCATTAATTGAGGATTTAATGGATGAACATGGTGGTGCAAGTATCTTCTCCAAATTAGACCTTAGATCCAGTGGCGGACCCAGGACCCCGGGGTCAGGGGTGTCAAATTTTTTAAGCCGGTGTCAAATGAGTGCAAAACTTGGTCTACTAGTACAATTTCAAATTTTTAGGGGTGTCAAAATTAAAATTTCAGGAGATTTAGGCTATTTATATAGGGTGTTTAGTGCAAAAAAAAATCCAGGGGGTTCAACTGAACCCCCTGGTTACATGCCAGGTCCGCCACTGCTTAGATTCGGATATCACCAGCTTAGAATGGCTGAAGGGGAAGAGTATAAAACTGCATTTAAGACTCATTGTACTATATATATTCTCCACATCATTAATGAAAAGTACACAATCATTAAATCAATTATTTCCTCTCTCAATTCTCTCAGTATGCTAACAGAATTTAGCATTTGAGTTTCTCTTTCCAAAATCTATTCATTCATTGGATCCCCTTGAGAGTGCTCACATTTGTCACCATTGCTTCTTTGATTGCCAAACTGTGACACATGGTATGTATAATTTTATGATGAAAAAAAATGTTTAGCTACAAACTGCGTCGCACTATTGTTGAATGTTCTAGCATAAAACTAGGGATAATTACATAATACTAGGACAAATTAATGTTAATGTTAATATAGAATAAATTAAGAGTTTTTTTTGGCTTAAATATGTTTTTCGTCCCTGCAATTTTTTTTAAAAAGGTCCCTGTAAAATATTTTTTTTAAATAAGTCCTTCGGTTTGTGATCTGTTACAGAAAAAAAGCTTATGTGGCAAACAGAACGGTGATGTGTTATTTTTTTTCCATTTCTAATTTTTTAAGGTGAGTTGGCATGCCTCATAAGATATTATATCATACACTAAATTAAAAAAAAAACCCTAAATCCCTAATTCTCAATTCATCTTCTTCTCCATCCTCCCATTCTTTCTCCTCTCCTTTTCATCTTCATACAGATCTTTTGCAGCACCCAATGAAAAATAAAAGAAAATGATTTTTTTTTAAAATTTAATACATGGCTGCCAACTCAACATAAGAAAAAAATTAGAAAAAAAAAATACAAGTCAAAATTCGGTTAGCCACGCGGCGTTTTTTTAACGTTTGGTTAACAGAAGGGTATTTTTAAAAAAAAGTTATTTTACGGTGACTTATTGAAAAAAAAATTGTAGGGGCTTATTTAAAAAACAACTATATTTGCATGGACGAAAAACATATTTAAACATTTATTTTTTGGTAAATCAAGATATCCTCACGAAACCAACATAATGTGACACACGTGTTAGATACTTGGGCTCGTTAACCATTTGGTCCTGGGTTCGATCTCTAGGCGGTGCGTATGGAAAAATATTTGTTGGGAGAGGACAACCCTTAAATGAATCTCAAATACCTCGAAGGATTAGTCTCCACAGTCGTCGTCGTCGTGGAGGATACATTGGTTTAGTCTCCCAAAAAAAAGTGTCCTCAAGAATGTGGAGACTAATCTTGATTTACTAAAAAATAAACTCTTAATTTATTCTATATTAACATTAACACTAATTGTCCTAGTCTTATTTATAACAAAATTCTAATAAAAAAAACACAAAAAAGGGAAGGTGCAAAGCGAATCACCAAATTAGAGTGCAACGGTGATAAACCGAATTGCTTTCATTCTGCAGCCGGAGAAACCCATTCTCTCTCTCTCTCTCTCTCTCTCTCTCTCTCTCTCTCTGGCTTTGAGGTGAATGAATAATTTTCTCTTTCTTTTCTCCCTTTCATTTTTTTTCATACATTTCTATTTCAATTCTCTTTTTGAATTCCTTATTTAGATTTGGATGGTATACTACTTGTTCTCTCTTTCATTATCAGATCATGTTTACACTTTCTATTAGGCTTTGTATTTGATCGACCCGAATTAGCGTAAGTCTTGTATTGTGTGTTTATGGCAAATTTCATGCAATTCACTTCATATGGTTTTGATTCTCCCTTGCTCTAATTATTTTTCCTTTTTATTTGTATTTTGCATATTATTCATTCATTGTCCTATTCAAATACTTGCTGCATATTGAACAATTTTGGGAAATGTATTGATTGTGGTTACAGTTACTGCTATTTGTGTAAATCCTGTAACTAGATTTGTTACTTAGCTTGGGTATATCATGCCATATGATGACGAATCGCGCGGTTTGAGTATCTTGAATTCATCATCATACAAATTAACAATGAAAGAAGGAAATAGAGGGACACATTAGCTATGGAATATAGGTAGGATGGTATGGTTCTTGTTTAGTTTTGTGATAGAAAAATTTCACACGACCTAGTGTTGTATGAGACAGAACCGTAACAAACAAGAAAGTGAGTTCACTGTTTTAGAAATGGAAATTATTACAATGGAGGATGAGTGATCCCATTGACAAAATAGGGTTAAAATTGGAAACTATAGGTCCAACTATTAAGAAAGGTTTGAATTTAAGTAGTGGGTATTTAGACATGATTTATGATAGGATATTATAGTCAGGTTTGATCTATGAAGCTGATCCTACGTTTTTCAAGGAAGTTCGTATCGCCTTATCGGATTCGTATCGTATATGATACTGATACCGTATCCATGCATCATAATCTATTAGGAATTCATACTTTTCGTGTCCTTTTGAGAATTCAAGGGGTGGTATTACTTAATAAGTAGTAGCTAGTACGTATTCAAAACTTAAAAGCACCTCTGAAGCACTGTTAATTTTTCTCACTATTTTTGTTCAGGGTGTCTAAAGATGGGACTAGCTCTGGGTTGTCTTCAAGTGGAACAGTCAACAGTAGCTATCAGAGAAATTTTCGGGAAGTATGATGCTGTTCTTGAACCTGGTTGCCATTGGGTGCCATGGTGTTTAGGCAATCAAATAGCTGGTTACCTTTCTTTGCGTGTGAAGCAACTAGATGTTCGCTGTGAAACCAAAACAAAGGTTTGTTTTTAAAGACTAAAAAGCATAACCAATTAACCAGGACAAACATCTCTCTAACAATATGATTATTACTATTAGCTTTAGCATCTGTTAAATATTTTACCACTAATTGTTGCACTTATGTTTTTACCTGATTCGCGCTTTACTGATCTGATATCGATATGTCACATCCCATTAGGACAATGTTTTTGTTACTGTGGTGGCATCTGTCCAATATCGAGCAATGGCAGAAAATGCAGTGGATGCTTTTTACAGACTTACGAATACCAGAGAGCAGATCCAAGCCTATGTCTTTGATGGTGTTGATATATAATCTAAACTCAAATTGGGTTCTTTTGACACCTCTCCTGGATGAAATTGATAAGTTTCTGTTTCTTATTTCAGTAATCCGGGCAACTGTTCCAAAAATGGATCTAGATTCCTCTTTCGAACAGAAGAATGAAATTGCAAAAGCTGTTGAGGATGAACTTGAAAAGGTAGTTCCTTTTGTCTTTGCCTTGTGTTAAGAACTAAGTGGAATTCATCAATAATATTTGGTTTTTCACTTGCTTGCATATGAAGGCAATGTCTGCATATGGGTACGAAATAGTTCAGACTCTTATTGTGGATATTGAACCAGATGAGCATGTGAAGAGAGCCATGAATGAGATAAATGCTGGTATGCTTTCTGCATTCGAAAGATATGCACATATTTTTGGCTGAGCTCAAATTACTCTTTTTCTTTACCTTTTTAATACATGTAAATGGAAGAATTATCAATTTACTGGAAACAATATGTCATTAGCATGACTAACTAGGAAAAAATTGTATTAGTATCATGTCCTCTCGAATTCACAGCCGTTATTGCAATTGAAAAAAAACATATTTAGCTAAGGTCTTGCTTTGAATAAAAACGTGTAAGGCTTGACATTTCTTGTTCTGTTTTCTTTACTTTCAATGATTGCCAATAGCTGCAAGAATGAGGGTGGCTGCAAATGAGAAAGCTGAAGCTGAGAAAATTCTACAGATCAAAAGAGCAGAAGGAGATGCAGAATCAAAGTATCTAGCAGGGCTTGGAATAGCTAGGCAGCGTCAAGCCATAGTGGATGGGCTGAGAGACAGTGTGCTAGCATTCTCTGAGAATGTTCCTGGGACATCATCAAAGGATGTCATGGACATGGTTTTGGTGACTCAATACTTTGACACGTTGAAGGATATTGGTGCATCCTCAAAATCCAATTCTATTTTCGTGCCACACGGACCAGGTGCTGTAAGAGATATTGCTTCACAATTTAGAGATGGTCTTCTCCAAGGGAATATGGCTCAGTCTTGAAGTCTTAAATTTCTATCATCAAAGCTTTGGGACTTTATCTCCTAAACACCATTATAGGACAGATTTTTTCTCCAATGACCTTCAATTTTTAACTAGTATGAAATTTTTACAATAATGAATATTTTGTGATGTGTCGTGCACAAAACACTACATGTCCCTACCATGAGTGTATTCAATGCAAGTCTTACCCTTTTTTCGTCATTGATTGCCCCAGCAAAGCTCTATATTTCCTTTTCAATACTATGATTTTCCCTATTTAATATATTTATGTTTTTTTTTATATTTTGGTGGTTCTTCACATTTTTTACTGAATTACCGAACCGCGTTATGTCTAGAGTTGGTCCATTCTTCATGAAATTTTGGGCCATGCTTTTTCTATGGTGATTCTATTCTTATATCTTGGAGTAATTTCTCAAATAAATAACTAAATGTAATACAAATATATGAAGTGCTGAATAGAAGGGGAAGGGTTAGAGTTTTTCTTTTTTGGTATATGTATTAAAGATGTTTTTTTTTGGTCAACTGAACTGGTTTCATTAAAACATTGGGCCAAGCCTCAAAACCAGATACAAGAAGGTTGTGAATGGGCCTACTTGATTATTTTGGTATATGTTTTTTTTTTGGTCAACTGAACTGGTTTCATCTATTGCAATTTTTTTTTTAATTTGGGAGAAAATATTTGGAACATAGATAGCTTTTGAACGTGTATATTTAAAATACAAAAAACTATTAAATTTGATAGGACTGTGGAAGAGAAAAGTGTGAACAAGGAGAGTGAATAAGAATTAGTTAGAGAGGTGCCATAGGGCTAGGGGTGTGCAAAAACACCTGTAAACTGCATCCATACCAAAAACCACACTGTACCGTCAAAAAAAGCCCATACCACATTAATAAATGGGTCTTTTTTTTTATACCCCCATCACATTCCATATACCCCCACATAATTTTTAAAACCCAAAAATACCCCTGCCCAACTAAAATTCGCTCGGATTTACCCCCAGTTAAGGTAAATCCGATTTGTTATTTTTTCAAATCGGATTTATCTACCCAATAGGTAAATCCGACTTTAAAAATAACAAAGCGAATTTACCTCAAATGGGGGTACATCCACTTTGTTATTTTTCAAATCGGATTTAACTAGTGGGTAGATAAATCCGATTTCCCTAAAAAAAGGAATTCGGATTTACCCCACCTAAGGTAAATCCGATTTTGTTATTAAAAATAATTGTTTTTTATTTAAATTTTTAAAAAAAGTTATAAAAATGCTACTAAAAATCCGTTAAAGAGTCAAAACTAATCCAAAAATTATAAAAACACCAAAAAAAATCTAATAAAACAAAAGTAAGTTTTTTAGATTTTTTACAAATTATAAAAACACCAAAAGTAATTTTTTTAGATTTTTTACAAATTATAAAAAATTAAAAAAATTAATCAAAAATAGTAAACGATGGAATTTGGGATTTTGAGGTCTCCTGTCCTGAAAGAAGTCACTTTTTGAGGAGTCTTTATCCTTGATTTTTTTCAGATTTAATGGCTGTGGTTTCATTGCAATTTGAGTAGGTTGCCCGAAAACCGATTTTTTAGCCTAAATTATTCGCTCGACATCGTCACGTGTTAACGAACTACACACTAAACTGAACAAAAAGACAGTCGAAATTCGTATCTAATTTTTTAACTGATTTATTTATTTTTTAATTAGGTTAACAAAGCGGATTTACCTTAAGTGGGGGTAAATCCGATTTTGTTATTTTTAAAAGCGGATCTACCCCCATCTTAAATAAATCCACTTTTAATTTTTTAAAATTTTGTGTGGAAATCAGATTTACCTCACAGATACATAAATCCGATTTCCAAAAAAATTGAAATCAGGATACGTTCGGATTTTTTAAATTTTGTGAAGGGCAATTACGTCTTTTCGCAGGATCGATGGGGTAGATTGTCGTCTGATGTGGGTACAAAAAAAATCCCTTAAAAAATCCAATCCATAAATTATTTGGGAAACTGGTATTTCTTTATCAAAACCAGTACGGATACTGGTATACCACATAACAAAAATAGGACAAATTCCTTGTCTTTAACCTCTTCGTCTCTCACATCTGAAACTTACATGATCTTTTACAATTTGATTTTTATGCAACCACTATCAAATAATTTACTGGTTATTTACCAGTTCTAATCCGGTTTAAAATTGGTTTAAAAATATGAACCAGTATATGCAAAACAGTTTACTAAAACCAAATTTTAAGAGTGGTATGGTATGGTGTGGTTCATGTACCATGCACACCCCTACATAGGGCCAATCTGATTCTGTTATGAGTGGGATATTTGGTAGTCTCGAAGGAGAGATACCCTCGAAGGAGCCCTCGGCTCTCGTAGTCTCTTCTTTTCTATAGTAATAACTGAGCTTATGCTCATCTTTTCACATTAATACAAAGCAGAATTTCAATTACTAACTTCACCCTCAAAAAAAGAAGAAACTAACACAACAAAACAAAAAGTTATTACCAGACAAAAGGAAATACGACTTAGTAAGCATCAATCAAAGCTTCAATATACACTCAACAACAATCATATTGCGTAATTGCATTACTATCACCTTCCATGCTCAAAAACATACTCAAAGGTGCATCTAAATCAATGAAGTTCGGGTGGATTTGTCAAATAAGTACTCCACAAATTTGAAAATTGTTCGGTGCTTATTAATTTTACACCCTAAACCCATCAATACACGAAGATATTAATAGCTCCAATTGCAGGAGCAAAGGTTCATTGGGAAAATAAAAGCCTACCACTAAACTTATTGCCTCCACCACATGAGGCTCAACCTAACATTCACAAATCACAATATCAAGTCTAAGGCTTTAAGGCCACAGCAAGACCAACCTTTGCACTCTTTTCAATGGCTCCAGTATCAACCTCCCCAACAAGAGAGAAACGTGTTCTTGGATTCCAGTCATGCTGGATCAGAGCACTTGCCCTGCCATAATTGTTCACTCGAGCTTTCAACAAGGTTATCGGATCAAGAGCATGCTGTGTGCCGATGGTGAGTATATTTTCGTTGCTGGAAAAGCTATGTGAAAGCTCCGCACCAACAGCAGTGGTAGTTAGTGGGCTTACGATGTGGTAATAAGAGGCCTTGAGGGTGTCGCCTTTGTCATTTCTACATTAATTGACCCAAAAAAAACAGAACAAATAAATCAGGATATCAATTCCAGTTGTATGAATAAAGATAAAAATAAACCTCACTACTTACACAGCTAGAGACGCAATAAGGTCAGCATGAGTAACATTCAGCGCTGCATTGTACTTGACGAAGTTGCCAGAGGCAGTATCAAAAGAAACATCTGACCCAACAGCGACCAAATTATTTCCCAACACACAAGAGAAGTTAATAATGGGACTTGCTGTCAATCCAAAGCTAGTGGTGATCCCAGCATACTCATGCTGGTACTGGAGTTCCACCTATTAAACACCAGAGAGTTAGAGAGAGCAGTAGAGAGAGAAAGAAAGAATGTCATCATAATTCAAGATAACTTGGAAGTATCAGTAGTTCAATATTGACATTAAGTGCATACAAGAAAACTTAAAATAAATGCAATACTTTACAAGAAGAGACAGAGGGAAATGCTTGTTACCTTGCCAGATTTCTGATCTGGATAAATGAAGCTAAAAATTGTCTTGAGTCCAGGTGCAGGTTCATCCACGGTAATGGTTGTGTGAAGCTGAAGAGTATTCAGTCAGGCATAAGAAATATAGCATGAGCTCTACCTAATCGTCTGATACCTTAAGTAAGACTTATGAATACAATAGCCTACTTGAATACAAATGGTACTCAGATAAGCTCTCAGCATAATAAAATTGCAGACCGAAAGGAAAGAAAACAATAACGGGAAGGGATCCCAACCAAAAACATAGTTGTCATTTTAACTTCAAAGACCAAGGCACTAATTAGATAAACAACTTAATTAAGCGCTTATAGCATAAGCGTTTATCGTATAAATGCTTATGAAAACAGCTTATGGACATGTCATAAGCTATTTCCATAAGATCTTCCAAAGTGTTTATACCCATAGATAACCTCAAATAAGTAAGCCGTTACATACAGGCCCTAAGAATTACATCAGAAATAAGTGCAATCCATTATACAATTGCAAAACAGTAAGGCAAAACAAACAGACCCTAAGAATTACATCAGAATAGGTGCAATTCATTATACAATTACAAAATGTCTCTCAAGTGCTGTAAGTAAAATTAGCTAAGCAAGATATTTAGACTCACATTTGAGCTAGTGTCCACTTTGAAATCCGTTGTGATGTTCTTGTTCCTCAGCTTAGTGCTGACGTCAGCCAAATAAAACTCACCTTTCCTGATTCCAGTTGAAGTGATTTCCTAAATAGAGAAACGCATTGAAACTATCACAACAACACTAAAGCTATTACAATAAACCAATGAATGCAGAATTCAACCTCAATAACAGTGAAACCTAAAATCTTCAACTAGTTAGCATGAATTATTTCCAATTCATATCAATTATTGCAAAAATAATATGAAGTTTTCATCATCTAGGTTTGATCAAATTTCTTTAAAAAAATCTAAAACATGCAATGCGAAAAACTTGAGAGATGCCGAAAATCACAAAACACGTGACTAAATTCTAAAAAAAATAAAATTAGCGTAAAAGATGATTAAAGAAAGATATAAAAGAACTTACAACTCCAGTAGAAGTTTGAGTGGTGATGGTGAACTTGTGGTCATTCTGATAATCTTTGAACAGGAGATCTGAATTGCGATTTTCGGTGTAATATTCATTAAGATTAATACATTAATCAATTTATAAAAAAATGAATGACTAAATGATAAAACAAAGAATAAATCGGTGACCTCGTGCTCGCTTTCCGATATCGGTGTAGAGACCTGGACCCTTCACCATGATTTCCCTGAGAAAATTGAAGCGGAAAATGCGAGAAATGAAGAACAGAAAAAAGTGTAAGCGGTGTAAGAATAGTGGGAAAAGAACAAGCCCTAATACTTGGGGGAGAAAGGATGAACTGTAGTCGTTAGATGGGAAGATGGAATCGTGGCCGTTGATTCATAAGACGAGCGAGTGATGGCTTTAGAATAGGGACAATACCTGAGTTGGTGGAATATTCGCCCTCCGATTTGGATTCCCTTCTCTTTCTAATAGAGTAAAGTGAAGTGATAGTAGCCGATGAATTCTTTGTTTACGTGTAAACTAGAAGGTCATCAATAAACAGGGCAGTCAGTCGTCTTAGCTTATTTAAGTTATGTCATTTTCACACAAGAAAATAGGATAGCAATTTGGATTATTAATGTATTCTAAATATTGAGTTAATTTCCGGTCAACAAAAAATATTCAGTTAATTATATATTTTTTTTTGGTACAAGTAGAGGGCTTACGCCCGGGAAAAGAAAACCAAAAAAACAAAACAAACTAAAGTTGCATCCTAGTGTTCCGGGCAGAGGCGCCCCGACAATATCGTCGACAATATCGTCAACAATCTTTGAAAGAATACCCTCAGGGGCCTCCTCCAAGACAACAGTATTCATGGTGGTACCCATTAAGCTTTTGTTTGCGAGCCAGCCCGCACAAATGTTACCCTCTCTCCAAGTATGGATGATAGAAGTTTCCCAATTACCAGCAAGAAGTTTCCTTATGCGCTTAATGATGGTAGGGCTATCGTCATAGCCAACCTTGGCATTGTTAAGCATATCCACCAGAGTTTTAGAGTCACTCTCAATCACCAACCTTGTGATCCCACTACGCTTAGCCATCTCAACTCCAAGCCACATACCCCACAGCTCAGCATGAAAGGCTGAGCACGTACCAGGCCTTCGCATGTAACCCTTGAGCCACCTACCATTATGGTCTCGCAGCAGTCCACCACACCCAGCTTGGTTATCCCCAACCTTGCAAGCCCCATCTGAATTTAACTTTATCCAACCCTCGGGCGGGCTCTTCCATCACACAAGAGTTGTATTAGCAAGATAGGTTGTGTGGTTCAGGCTCGTATTTGTGGTGATGTCTGCCACATATTGAACAATCAACTCCACCTCATTGTGAGGCCGACGGTACCCTGTCTCAAAAATACACTTATTGCGCCACTGTCATAAGAACCATGCAGCGACCATAAATGTTGAGCGCCACGGGTGGCCCTGCACAGATGAGAACTCGCTAGAAACGTTGTCGTAGACCCACTCACTGTCTTGAGTCTCAAAGAACTTGGCAACCTTAGTGGACGGGAGGAGGCGCAACCAGACACGCGATGCTGTGAAGCAGTCATGAAGCTGTCACGAAGCACATGCATTTGTGACTCGTCCGACTGGTTGCATGCCTGGAAGGTCGGAGAAATAGCAACATTCCATTTATGTCATCTAGTGTTGGTGAGGATCCTAGCATGAGTCACTAGCCACATAAAACTTTGAATTCGGTGAGGCCCTCGCCAACTCCAAATGAGGTCCCAATCACCTATGATGGGTTCGTGGTCCCTGGATAGGAGAGTGTAGGCGCTCTTTGTTGTCTGGAACTTCGGTGTGCTTCCCCAGCCAATCATGTCCGGCCCATCTTCCACCATTGGGGGAGGGACACTACAATAAATTTTGGGATTTCCGGCGGACAAAATCCGCCGGTAATGGCAAGAATCCGCCGGTAATGGCAAGAATCCGCCGGAAATTGCACATTACCGGCGGATTTTTTCCGCCGGAAAATCGCTCGCAAGTAACCGTTATCGGCGGATTTTCTGCCGAAAAATCCGCCGGTAACTGTTACCTAATACGCCAGTAATTTACTTTATCGCTGGTAATTCGAAATTCCGCCGGTAATTACCGGCGCCAAAGCCGCCAGTAACATATTAGGAATCCGCCGAAACTTTAATTTTTTTTAAAAAAAAATAGTTTTTTTATTATTCGTTTGTTAAAATATTTATTGTTTAATTCGTTTATTAAAATATTTATTATTTAATTCATTTATTTATTTAAAAAAAATATTATTAATTTTTTAATAAACTATTTAATTCATTCATTTATCATAAAACGAGAATTGAATATTATTAATAAATACTAATTCATTTATTACAAAATATATGCTTTAAAATGCTTTAAAATAAATACTAATTAAACGAGAATTGAATAATGCTTTAAAATGATAAAATTATTATAAAATATTTATTACAAAATATAAATTAAAATATCCAACAATTGAAATTAAAATATCTAATAAAACTACTATTGATAGTAGCGGTCGGACGGGTGGTTGTTGAAGTCTGTATTATTTAACCATGTTTCAAAATCAGTATTGTTGAGGTCTAGATCTGTGTTGGGCTGCTGCTGGGGTTGCTCGGGCTACTGCTGGGGTTGCTAAAGTTGCTGGGGTTGCTGCTGAGGTTGAGAGTACGGCTGACTATACGGGCTGTGGAAGGAAGGCTGGACGAATGGTGCGTACGGCTGAAAAGCAGAGCCGTAAGGCTGCATCTGCTGCAGTGGATAAAATGATGATGATGATGATGATGGCATAGATGGCCTCGGGTATTGAGACATAGTATCCATCAATTCCTTATGCTCCGCCTGCTGCTCCCGCATCTGTTGTATTTCCTGATCATGTACTTTCTGTCACTCTTCGATCTCACGTTGTTTATCTCTCAATTTTTGCATCAACAGCTAAACATCGCTTAATTCTGAAGGCGTAGGGACATAAGAGCGACCAGTACTTCTGTCTGAAGAACATGCGGGAATCAGATTTGGAATAATGGAATTTGGGAAAGCAGACGGGCCCAAACCACCAGCTCCTACTAACCGGCCACTTTTTGATGGCCCAACAGAATTCTGCCAAGCAAGAAAAGCCGCTCGACTCTCCTCATTGACATCAATCTCACTGCCACTACTCTGTTGAGTTTCACGATAACTGGTCTGCCAATCATAGAAATTTTCCTGAAAGCAACAACCAAGAAATGAATAACCATTAGTATGTAATACATAATATAATATAATAAAAACAATATATAAATATAAATAATAAACGTTTTTTACCAAAATTTCCCTTGACCGGTCTTCAATATATTCACCAGTCTCCTCTCGCATATGAAGTTGGCGGTGTAACTCAGGCAAAGTAGGTGGCCGATCAAGAAAAGCCTCCTATATATACATAGTTATTATTTAATAAAATATAAAATATGTACGTATGTATAATATAAATTTAATTAATTATTAAATTTACCATGCGTTTGTAATGTTCAGCTGCGTTGATAGAACCACCCGTGTTTATGCAACCCCCTCTCTCAGAAGCACGATTCTTCTTGGCTTTCTCACATTTTTGTTTATACTTCTCATCGTTCCATTTCAGTTGGAGCTCGCTCATGCCAATCAGAATCACCGATCCATGTCGGCTTCTGTTTCTTATTACGGTGTTCCCGGAGCATTTCAGAGAAGCGATGAGAAGCTCTTGTGTTGAATGTTCTCTCAACTTCCTTCGTCGCATCTGGGTACCATGCCATTTTTTCCTATTCAAACAAAATATGTGTGAAATTTGTATCCATTGACAAAATATGTGTGTCATTCTTTAACACATCTTCGAGGACCGTCAGATAAGTTTCTCAAGTGTTGGTTGGTAGGAGTCGGCGGGAGGGAATACACACATTGCCTAAACCACGTTGGAAAATGCGCATGAATGTGAGCAGGAGATTGTTCTTCACTTACTGCCACTGATGACAAGAACTCTCTAATAAGAAATTATTAATTGTCGTTACACAACTGTGTAATTTAATTTATTAACTAATTGAGATAGCTAGGTCGAGAAATACATACCCAATGAATGGTTGGACCTCAGTACACTTTATCAAAACATGAACATGGGCTGAACTTAACTCTTCTTTAGTTAGCTAATGAATTGACTCCTTTCCAGACGGACGACCAGGTAGACAAAAGACAGACAAAGCTAAATGATGTCTTGGACATTCAATTTCCATTTCATTTCGACTACTTCTAGGAGAAAATTCATTCTTGAAATAATAAGAACAGAAATGAGTTGTTTCACGGTGTAAGTAAGAAGAACATATCGATCCTTCAACTCTAGCTTTATTTTTAACTGTTCTTTTTGAATCACCCATGAACCTACAGAAAATGATATGTTAATAATCATCTAATCCAAATGATATATATAATCTTCTTTCATATATATATATATATATATTAGCTGACCTTTCAAACGGATACATCCATCTGTATTGGACAGGTCCGCCAAGTTTAGCTTCATATGCGAGATGAACAGGAAGATGCTCCATAGAATCAAAGAAACCTGGCGGAAATATTCTCTCCAACTTGCATAAGATAAGTGGGATGTCTTGTTCCATTTTTGTAAGGTCATCCGCTTTTAGCGTTGCAGAACACAAATTCTTAAAGTATTGACTTATTTCAATGAGCGGATTCAAAACGTGTGTTGGCAACGAACTAAAGGCAATAGGAAGTAAGCACTCCATGGATACATGACAATCATAGCTCTTCATCCTATGTAACCTCCCATTATCCACATCGGAACATCTTGCTAAATTCGAAGAATAACCGTCTGGCATTTTCAACTCAGAAATCCACCGATAAACTACTTTCGCTTGCTCCGTAGATAAAGTATAATTGGCTTTGGGTTTCAGTGTCCTACTGTTAGCTTGCTCAACCAACAACAAATTCTTTCGCCTGCAGTAATGATCCACATCCTTCCTAGCCTTCTCATTGTCTTTCGTTTTACCTTTCACGTTCATAACAGTATTAAATATGTTATCAAAGAAATTCTTTCAATATGCATTACATCGAGATTGTGTCTCAATAGATTATCTTTCCAATATGGAAGTTCCCAAAAAATAATTTTTTTGGTCCAATTATGCCATAGTCCATAACCATCTGGACGAGAAACAACACCCGTAACAACTTCCACAGGAAGGATATCCTTGACACTGTTCCAAACTTCTTCTGGTGTCAGCCTACGAGGAGGTTCAGTTGTTTCAACATTCCCCTTGATGAATGCATATTTTGACTTTCTAAAAGGAGGATGCTCGGTAGGTAAAAACCTACGGTGCGAGTCAAACCACGAGGTTTTTCCTCCATATTTAAGAGTAAAAGCCTTTGTGTCAACCAAGCAAATCGGACACGCCATCTTACCATGTGTCCCCCATCCAGACAACATTTCATACGCAGGAAAGTCATTAATGGTCCACATCAAAGCCGCCCTCTTCATGAAATTTTGTCTTCGTGCTGCATCATAAGTTAAAACACCATTCCACAACCTTTTTAGGTCATCAATTAAAGGTGCACATATATGTCAATACTGGTTGTTGTATTAGTTGGCCCTGGTATTATAGCATTTAAAAACATGTAGGGTTTAGACATACACATATCAGGAGGAAGGTTGTATGGGGTAACAATAACTGGCCAACAAGAATATGGTGTTGCTGACGCTTGAATATATGGTGTGAAACTATCAGAGCATAAACCAAGCCGAACATTGCGTGGATCATTGGCAAAATCTGGATGAACACAATCAAAATGCTTCCAAGGTTCACCATCAGATGGATGACGTAATTCACCAGAATTATTTCTATTTTCATAGTGCCACGTCATTTTACCCGCAGTTTCCAATGAAGTGAACATCCTCTTCAGTCTTGGTATAATCGTCAGGTAGAACATTGCTTTCCTTGGAACTGGTTTGCCTCTGCTTGTCCCTTTCCTGCTGACACGATACCGTGGCTCTTGACAAAACTTGCATTCCAGCAATTCTCCATCATTTATGCCAAACTCATTATTATAATAGATCATGCAACCAGACACACAACAATCAATTCTTATGGAATTTAAGCCAAGCTTCGACACCAATCTTTTAGCATCATAATAACTCTGCGGCAAAAGTCCTCTAACGGGGGTTGCATCCAACAACATTTTAGTTATGTATTCCATGCACAATTCCGCAACGTAAAATTGAGACTTAAGACCCAACAACCGAACACACATTGATAACTTAGAGTCTGTAGATCCTTCAAATAATGGTTTATTTGTCTCACTCAAAAACATATAAAACCTCTGAGCTTCCTCGTTTGGAACTTCTTCAGCGTCATATTGTGGTTCTTCAAAATCCAAATTTACACCGCCAGCATTAGATATCATTCCTTGAACAACATCAAACGGCGGCTGATATCCCGTAGTCGTTGGATTACTACTTGATGTGGAAGCTACGACTGGACTTGACATGGGACCTTCTACTTGAACAGGAACATTTTCAACCGCAGGAACTCCAGCTGCTACCTCGCCATGACGGGTCCATATCCAATAATTTGGCTTAAACCCGTTATTGTACAAATCAAGTCGAGCATCACCTTCATTTTTTATAGATCGAAACATACATTTGGAGCAAGGACATTTAATTCCACCTTGTCGCTCAAATTCTTTTTGACGCTTAGAAAAAAGAAAAAACTCTTCGACTCCTTGCACAAAACGTCGCTTCAACTCAGCTCTTCCAGGACACATTCGATCATACATCCAACTACGATCTATTTTTTTGTGGATGTTCCTATAATATATATAGGACAATATATATATATATATATATATATATATATATATATATATATATATATATGTATGTATTAGAACAACTCTATTAATGTGTTACTAAATAATTTACTCTAATTTTATTTTAATTAATAAAATAAATAAAATAATTACAATATAATTTGTTTTTAGTAATTAGAAACATTTTATATCATATTAATTTTACTTTTTTAACAAATATATATTACTAATTCGTATTTATTTTATTTAAAAAATATAAACAACAAATATTAACTACAATCTAATCTAAAAATTATACAACAAATTTAATTTATTTATTTTTTTCAAATTATTTCAACAAATAAACAAATTAATTAATATTTATAATTCGTATTATATTATATTATATAATATTTCGTATTAATATAATACTATTTATATAATACTATTATTATATAATATAATAATTCATATTTATATTTTACTTTTTAATTTTAAAAACTACCTATATTATATACTAGTATATTACATAATAATTCGTATTTAGTTTTTTAAAATACATAAACAACTAATATTAATTACAATCTAATTTTTATACAACAAATTAAATTTATCTATTTTTTAACAAAAACTTATAAACTAGCATAATTAAATAAGTTTTTACTATACTAATAACATCTATAAGTTGATAACTAATCAGTAGTGAAGAGAAGTGTCTGACTTGACGCTAATTCCGGATTCCTTCGAATAAATTTTCGACCAAACTCTAAAGAACAGCTAACAAAATAATTTCAGAAGTATCAGAACTATTAATTAAACAAGAGATGGAGAAAGATATGAAGGAAAGAGGAAGGAAGTATCATACATGTATGCTGCCTGATGAACCGACGAACAAAGAAATAGGAGAGAATGGGCAGCAAGAGAAGAATGGAGAGAATTGGAGAGAAATAGTGTAGTTTTCAGTTTAGAAAAAAATGGAGAGAATAGAGTGATTTTCGGGTGGAGAGAGTAGGGAGTGAGAAAGGTCTCAATATATAGAGCTTCTCAAACGGCTATAATTTAAAAATACAGAAATATCCACCGGAAATGGTTCTTACCGGCGGATCCGGTCAAACAAGTCAAAACGATTTCCTAGACACTAATCCGCCGGAAATGGATCTTACCGGCGGATCTTCTGCTTACCGACGGATATTACGCAATTACCGGCGGAAATGTTGAGCTTACCGGCGGAATTTTGAAAAATTCGAATTTTAAAAAAACCGCCTTGCTGATTACCGGTGAATATTTCCAAGTTACCAGCGGAATTTTAAAAATTTGAATTTCAAAAACATCCGCCAAAAAGTCTATCTACCAGCGGAAATTGTAACCGGTGATTACCGGCAGATATATGGGCCGGAAACTGGTATTACCGGCGGATTTCTTTTTATTTTTTTTTTAATATTACGCAATATTTCCACCGGTAACTGTAATTACCGGCGCATCCAGTTGTTTATTTTTTTGTTTTTTTCTAAAGAACAGTTCCGCCGGAAACAGAGGGAAAATCCGCCGGAAATTGAGGAAAGCCCGCCGGTAATTTACAGGCGGAACAAATCCGTCGGTAACAGCAAAAATCCGCTGGAAATTTACCAGCGGATTTTTTCCGCCGGAAAAAAACTCGCCGGTAATGCACAAAATTCTTGTAGTGGGAGCGCCCTAATTTTGTTGACGATTGGTGGAGGAAAGAAATCAGTTAGCGAAGTCATTTTCCATTGTCCCTCAACATCAGTAAGATCAGCCAAGCATAGTGTGGTATCTATGGCTTGATCACTATTGGTGTACTCCATAAGGCGCAAATCCTCCCCCGGCAGCCAGTTGTCATGCCAAAAGTTGATACTCCGCCCATCCCCAATTTTCCATTTCACATTTTGCATAACCTTGTCCCAAGTAGCATGAATTGCCTTCCATAGTGGAGAGTCTGTTGGCTTATGCTCTATGTGCTCAAGCAAATCATAGTTTTTACCATACTTGATAATGAGAACTTGGAACCACAAGTCTTGAGGGTGTTGAGGAGCCCCCACAATAGCTTCATAAGGAATGCTTCATTCATTTTCCTTGGCTCTTTGATACCAAGTCCCCCCTTCTTTTGGAAGGCAACATATCTCCCAATTGACTAAGTGTGGTTTCCTTTTGTCATCTGTGTCACCCCACACAAGGCCTCTTTTGATTTTTTCAACTTCATCACAGATACTTTTAGGAAGGCTAGAGTGTTGCATGTGGAAGTACGGAATAGAGCTCAGAACTGACTGTGTGAGGGTCACAGGGCCAGCCAGGCTGAGACAATGGGGCTTCCACCTGCTCGGACGAGATTGGATATTATGTATAATATGTCGGTAGTGGCCTCTAGTGGCTCTTCCATTGGCGATGGTAGCTCCCAGGTAGCGGCCAATATTAGTCGTCTCTGTGAAGCTGGTGTGCTGGAGGATTGCATCACAAAGATCGGTATCTGTGTTCTTGGAGAAGAATATCTGCGTCTTCTGGGGGTTAATTAATCCTCTGACCCGATGATTCACAAAAGGTGTCGAGGCAGTGCATGATACAATGTGCTTGCTCTACTGAAGCTTCAGAGAAGATTAGAAGATCATCCGCAAAGAGGAGGTGAGAAATTTGAGGTCCATTTCTACCCGCCCTCATTGGCTTCCAATAATTAGCTTCCACTTGATCCGCAATGATGTGCGATAACCTGTCCATACAGATAACAAACAAATATGGGGAAAGAGGGTCTCCTTGGCGAATGCCGCGAGAGGGAGTAAAGTTGTTAGTTTTGTCACCGTTCCAAAGTAATTGGAACTTTGACGTGATAAGACACTGTTCAATGATGCTTTTGAGCTTAGGCGGGAACTTACACTCTTCCAGACAGTACATAATAAGGCTCCAATTTAATCTATCGTAGGCTTTCTCAAGATCAATCTTGATTGACATGAATCATTTATTACCTTTCATGCGATTCATGGAGTGCACCACCTCCTTAGCAAATATAATGTTATGTGCCGGGTATGAAACTAGACTGGTAGGGAGAGATCATACCATTGAGGAAGGGCTTGATGCGGTTGACCACCACCTTAGTTACAAGCTTGTAGATGACATTGCAAAGCGAGATCGGTCTGAACTGAGAGATAAACTCTGGTTTGTCCACTATCGGAATGAGGACAATGAGCGTGTTGTTGACATCCCGAATGCCATCAAGACGCTCCCAAACTTCTTTCACATAACTGAGTAGCTTCGGAGCAACGATATCCCAGTATTTTTGGACGAAAAACACTGGGAAGCCATCCTCTCCCGGAGCCTTAAGCGCCCCCATACTAAAGAGAGATTACCTTACTTCCTCAAAACTCACTGGAGCCTCAAGAACGGTCATGTGACTTTCTAAGGAAAGGGGGTAAATTGTCCAAGACACCATCTGATCACGCGTAGGGGCTACATCATGGAAAAAATCTTGAAAGTAGTCCACTGCTAAGGTTTTTAGCGCCTCTAGTTCGTCAACCCAACAAGTAGTGCCATTCCTCAGGGCTATGATTTTGTTCTTGCGTCTCCGGATGATGGTTTTTTAGTGATAGTACCGAGTGTTTCGATCCCATCTGCTATCCATTTACCTCTAGACTTTTGAAACCACAAACTCTCCTCTTGGTGCAAAGTAGTGGTAAGCTCTCGCTGTAGCTCAAACTCCGAGTTATCAAGAAAGGAGATGTAGCCATAGTGAGGACTCTTTTGGATCCCGTTGATGCGAGCAATAAGTTGATTCTTTCTCTTGTGGATGCTGCCAAATGTCCCTTTATTCCAGAGTTTGAGAGTTGGCTCATGCTCACTAAGGTTGCATTTAAGGCTATTGTTTTGATTCCAGTGAGCTTGTACCAAGTGTTCAAATTCGGGATTGGTAGCCCAAGCCGCGACAAACCGAAATGGACACTCTTCATGTTGTCTATTATCTCCATCAGTGAGTACAAGAATTGGGTGGTGGTCAGATTGGGTCCTAGGTAGTACCTTGGCCAACCCCTCATGATATTGAAGCATCCATTCAACATTGCACAACACTCTATCAAGCCTTTTGAAGACTCTTGCTCTGCCATCCCATTTAGGGCCTCTCCATGTATACTTCGTTCCTACTGTGCTGACTTCAACAAGATTACAATCATTGATCCATTTGGAGAATGCAAGGCACCTTTGTTGATCAGGAGGTGCCCCACCTTTCTGCTCGGTGGTGGATGAAATTTCATTGAAGTCACCCACCAAGAGCCAAGGCTCGTTGATTGTAGTACTCAAGGTCTGGATATTGCGCCAAGTCTCTGCCCGTTCCATGTCGCGTGGGCTTGCATACACAACAGTCAGTAGCCGAGTTCTCGTGTCATGATCAGTTACTTTGACATGCATATATTGGAAATGCTCCTCCAGGAGCTCAATATGAATATCAGTTCGATTCCACAACAGCCAAATGCCGTCGGAGAACCCTCGCGCTTCACAAACAAAGATTTTGTTGAAACCCAAACTTCTGATTGTGTTGCGTGCTTTGATCCCGCTACACTGGGGTTCTTGTAATGCTACTATATCAGCATTTGTGCTCCGAAAATGTTTTCCTCGGGCACCCCTACAGTTCCATGAAATAACAATCATTAAGAAACAATGTTAGTAAATGGAACCATTACACCCCTAGGGGCTACGTTGTTTGCATGTGTTGATCTTGGTCGTCCTCCCCAAGATCATTTTGTGTTTCCATAGCACCCTCTCCAGCATTATTGGTGAACTCATAAGCCTGTATTTCCACCGTGTTGACCTCCGCAGTCCCCACCTCAGTTGGGTCAGGAGCTTTGGGTGGAGGTGTCTTTGGGGTTGTGGCGATTACATCATGTTTCTTGCTTCTTTGAGTACTCGCCTCCGTTTGAGTTGTCTTTCTTGGCTCACGCATTGTTGTGTTGCTGCATCCAATGAGTGATTTCGAGGTGCTGCCGGTGCGGGTGGCAGTGTAGCCACCTCTATAAGTACCGGACGTAGTGATGGTGGAATCATTCTTGGTACTTTCCCGAGCTTATTTATTCACCTGAGTAGCCTCTTGCCGACGACGTTTCTTTTTCGTCCACGCCTTGGGAGTTGCATACTCCTCTTCATGTGAGTCATGAGTGGCAGTGTTTTTTTCCTGAGTTAGCTCAGCAGAATCAGTCCCATTAGGTAAGTCTTATCTGGCACGTGGTGGAATATTATGGGGCCCCAGTTTTTTGGGACAATTGTGAATATTCCCTTTTGGTAGTCGTTTTTTGCGCTCAATCCTAATCCACTCCCCATGCAAGTCGGAGGGAATAGTGGATGGCGTTCCTGAGTCTTCAAGTGTAGTTACGGTAGGGGTTTGTTGGGAGCTCTCCCCTCGTGTAGCAGCAGCAGCGCCGCCATCCTGGGCAGGTTGGCTTGAGGTTGGTCGTTCCACCACTACTGAACAATCTTTAGCATAATGGCCATAACAGCCACACTTGGTGCATATGATGTGGAGTCCCCCATATTGAACTGGATGACTCACCATTTATCCCAACCCTTCCAACAACCGGTTTGTTCAGCTCGATTTCGACACAAAGCCTTGCGAAACACCCTCTCTCCATCTTCAATGTGTGCATGTCAACTTTGAGTGGGGTTCCTATAGCTGATGCAAGGCCCCATAGAATATTCTCATCATAGTAAGCCAGGTTCAGACTTGGTATTCTGGCCCATACCATTGTTTTGTCAATTGTGGCTCGTGACGCATTGAAGCTCCCACTTGCGAATCGAAAGATAGTGGTCGAATACCATCCAAGGTCCGCCGTTGATAACCTTCAATTTGTTGCTCTCCCTATCAAACTTGGTCATGAAATAACCATTCCCAACATCCATCATCTCAACAGGGGCGTCGAGTTTCCACGTGCTTTCTAACTTGGAGCGCATAATATTGAATCCCAGCATTTTGCCCAGGAGTTTGACCACAAAGGTGTCTTCCCAAGGACGACTTAGTTCCTGGATGAACGCTTCTTCTACATGGAGCATGGGTAGTAATCTGTTGTCGTTGACGTGTTCGATACACACCTTCTTGGTGGAGATTACGTCTGTTCTTTCTCTGTTTTCCGTACTCTTGTTACCGGGTATCTTGTCCCTGAACGACACAGAGGAGACAGTGTTTCGTCCCCCACGATCAGGCGGTTCTGTAGCCGTATCAATGGTTGGTTGTGGCGGCGCGGTGGTCGTGAATGTAAAGTTCTTGCCTAAACCCTAAAGAGAGTTTCGTCAATCCTCTTTCTAGTTAGCCGCCATCATTAGTTAATTATATGTTTTTTGTCAAAGATAACTCATTAAGCCTCGTTCTTATTAAACACTCCCTCATACTCACTAAACACCCCCATGATATATGAAAAATACTAAAATACCACTAACATCCAAAAAAATCCCCCACACTACTTCTTTCTTCTTCCCCCCACTCTCCTACACACTTCCCACCCCATACCTCCCACCTCCCCTCTCAAACCCTTCCAAACTCTCTTCTCCTGACCCACCTCATTCTCCTACTATTCATCTACACGACATTGGTAAGGTATCATCTCTACCCACTACCCTCCATTTTTCTTTGAGAAAATTGTATTTGTGTTGTTTTTTTCCTGCGCTTAACCTTGGTTCACTACCTTAGAACCGAACCAATTCGGAACTATAATACCGTGCGTTTTAAATTTTGTCTAGGGGTGTGTTTTCTAAATTATTAGCCACGAAAATTAAGTTTTGAACTAATTCGATACTAAGATATCAGACCTGTATAAAAATACATAATACAAGTTCGGTATCAAAGTACCGAACCAATTCGGGACTTAGATACCGTACCTATTGCAAATTGTGCATAAACATGTTTTAACAATTGTTCTCTATTTTTATCATATTTAGGGGTATAAGATGGAAGAAAATTGTCCAACTTCACGAACAAAATGGTGTCCCAGACGACGCAGTTGTTGCGGACCATACTAGTTCGTTCACAACTCCACGGGTACAGATTCTATCTTTTTTTTGTTTCGACTTCATTTAATTAATAACTAATTGACTGCTTTTATTCAGGTATTTTCTACTTGTGTCGAGTTTTTGGCATGGGTACATGTTGTCGGAAAGTCCCCGCATATGGTAGTTGTCATATCTAGATCCGACAACAGACGAAAGACAGAGAAAGTATATTGCATGTTCACGTGTGAAAAAGGTGGATTCTACAACTACACTAAATTGAATCCTTCTAGAAGTAGAAAATGCTGCTGCAAGTTTAGATTGAAAGGAAAACTTATTAAGAAGCTTGGAGAATGGAATATAAGGGTTATGTGTGGAACTCATAACCACGCATTAAATACGTACGATGAAGGTCATCCGTACACTTTTAAATTAACACCAGAAGAGAAGGAAATAGTGGTTAGAATGACCAAGAATCTGATCAAGCCCAGTCGCGTCCGGGATGAAATCACAACTATGAACCTTGATAGCCACACTACTCTCAACCAAATCATACACGTTCAAGGTTACGGTTTAGCCTACATCAGGGTAGGATGGAGGTCCAGCATTTGATGAATCTTTTGCAACATCATCTTTATGTGCACTGACATAGAGTTTTACATGGTACTGCTATTGTCAGGGACATCTTTTGGGCATATCCGGAATCCATTGTGCTCCTAAATACATTCAACATCGTATTAATAATTAATTCCACTTATAAGAACAACCAGTATAGGTTTCCATTGGTTGAGATCGTCGGTGTAACCTCAACTGAGAAGACTTTCTCCATTGCATTTACTTATGCCGAGGGGGAAAAACTGATGTGGGTTCTGGAAGAGCTAAAGGCTTTATTTAAGAGACATGATACTTTGTCGCAGGTTATACTGACTGATAGAGACCTTGCTATGATAAATGGTGTGGCTGCGGTATTTCCAACGTCTTCCAACTTGTTGTGCCAATTTCACATCAAAAAAATGTGAGAGCCAAATGAAAGATGTACGTTCATCCGATGGACAGAGTTGACGAGGTAATGTCTGCATTTCAGTCAGTCGCCCATGCGGCCACTACTGATGATTATGAGCAGCAGTTGCAAACCATTGATCATAGGATGTGTCAGCATCGTTTGATAACTTGATAACTTACGTGAAGAACACTTGGCTCACCCATCACACCAAGAGATTTGTTTGTGCTTGGATAGACTGTCATATGCACCTCGAAAGTACTACTGTAACATCCCCAAAATAATTAATTTAATTATTTTGACGTTCAAACCATTTAATTATTTTTAGTGCTTGATTAATAAATTTTATTAATTAAGTGCTAGATTAATTATTGATTGTTGTGGGGTTTTGAGTGAATAATCGATAGTAAGGGTATTTTTAGGAAATTAGAAAGGACTAAGGGTAAAATGGTCATTTGACCTACACTATCATTTCACTTAGTTATAAAAAAGAAAAAGAAAAGAAAGAAAGTGAGAAGAGAAGATAAGAGATCGAGAGAAGAGAAGAGGAAAGGAAGAAAAAAAAGAAAAGAGGAAAGAAGAAGAAAGGAAGAAGAAGTAAGAGAGAGAGAGAGAGAGAGAGAGAGAGAGAGAGAGAGAGAGAGAGAGAGAGAGAGAGAGAGAGAGAGATCCAGACCCTAACCCCACTCCATCACTTCTCCTCTTTCATCTTTGCTTTCACCATCTTCAAGGTAAGTTCATCTTTTTCTTTCTCATTCCTTGGGTTGCGAAAATTTTGAGTAAGATGGAGTGAGGTGAGTTGTGATCTTTGGGTGGATGTTGAATTTCAAGGTTCATAGATGTTAAGAAGCAAACCCAAGGTATATTAATGGAAGATTGAAGTTCAATTTGGGGTTGAAAGCTAGTTGGTGACTCGGGGTTTCAAATTGGGGATTTGGGGATTGAAGAAATTGTTGGTTGTCAACTTGAATTCATGCATGTATCTTCCAATTGTTGCTCTACAAAGGTGAGTTCTTCGATTAATTGAAGTGTTGGTTGCGACTTGTTGTTTTTCATAATTGATTCACGACGGATGTTAATTGAATTATGAACAATCTTCGATTTGAATCATTTGAAAGTCATGGTTGTGTTTTGAATGTCATGATGTGTATGTTATGTGATTGAAGGTTATGATACAAGTTGAATTGGTTGCCAATTTGATGAATTGTGGCTTGAATTTGATTGTTTGAAGTGGTTGTTGTGATTCCCAAGAGTTGGGAATCAATTCACAAGAGTTGGGAATCAATTCACAAGAGTTGGGAATCAATTCTTAGATTATTTTCTAAAACTAAAACATTCCAAATTTCTCCCAATTCATTTCTAAACTCTTCCCAATGATCATTGAACAAAGATATGTTACATTTCAAGTAAGTATTATCCATTGATTGATTAAAAAGTTGTTTTGCTTACGGTTGGATGAAATGAATGGTTTTTCATGCATGCAAGGTATAGTTATGAGGCAACATAAGTAAGTTCATGTTATGGTTTGAATACAAACTGAGTAATTGTTGTACCGAGTGTGAAAAACAATCAAAGTATTAAGTATAGACCTAAGTGTCTAAGTATCAAGAATAGACCTAAGTGTCTAAGATCAAGTATAAGAAGAAAGAATACGACCTTGTGTCAAGTAACAGGCTTAATGTCCGAGATAATAATAAAAGACATCGAGGGGGATGACGATCCCGAGTTTCATGTAGCATACCTAGCGGAGGGGAGTCATGAACTCGAAGCTAGGGCCCTGGCATTATTCGGTATAGCTATACGAATTGGGGTTTCCGTTGAACATGGGTATTCGAGAATACCTGGCATTATTTCTCGGATTATGCTAAACCACAAACAAGATTAAAAGACAAACATGAACAAGAACAGTCCATAGACAAGGAAAACACCGAGAGAGGAATTGTGAGGGGGTGTGAAAGAACTCACTGAGATTTGTAATCTCACTATTTTTATGTGGTGTTTTCAGATGTGCATGGTAAAGCAAAGCAAATTGAGGAGAAGTAGCAGAGGCCTTAGCTACTCAGTTAGAGGGAAGATCCTTTGGTGATCTTTAGATTGTATTTGCTTCTTTTCCCTTCTCATGTATCATTAGGTTTAAATCCTTGAATTGTAATCAAGGTCATGTAGCGTTTTATAGCCTTGTCTTGTATATGGACCATAGTCATGTGTATTTTATCGAATATGTACCTTTTGAGTACTTATTTCGGAAGTGAAATTGAGAAATTTTTATCTCAAAGCTATGTAAGTGGAATTAATCCGCTTTAGTTTTTATTTGGTCCATTATTATGAGCAGGTTATACTCTAATTATTTATGATTATGTTAATACTTTTGGTTCACCTAGTTGTGAATTTAAGGTGTTACAACTACCACCAACAGAGCTGAGTCTGCACAATAGTAATTAAAGAAACTACTGCTATGTACATTATGTGGATCAATTTATACAGGTATGTGTAAAACAAATTATAATTCATTTCAAATAGTGAAAAGTTAGTTAATATAATAATTATGTTGTCTTTAAAGGTATTATGAAGGATGACAATCCACTACCCCTGCCCGATGCAATATGGTTGTAGCGGCCGAAAAATCGAAGGAGGGATTCTTTGAAGTTTAATGAAGCTGCCACCAAAGTTTAGTTTAAGGGCAAACGTTGATAAATCCCTATAGATTGGATAAGGATCTTTCCGGACCAAATATGAGTTCGGGAGTTGATTATGCGTGGGGAATGTATTAACACCCCCACAACATCCTTCTTAAAGAATGTTACCTTTTAATTAATTGTGCAAAGCAACTAATGTTAATTTTAGAAAATATTTATATTACCCTCTGATAACAAATTAAGAAAATAAAAATTAGAGAGAAGAAGGATTTTATAAAAAATATTTTATTTTTGTGATTTTATTGAGAAATAAGAAATTAAGAAGTGATTAAAAAAAGGACTTAAAAAGTTTTTTTTGCACTTGACAGATGTAGGCCCCCCTCTGCTCCTACGTATCTCCAGGAAGAGAATCAAATGCTACGTAGTTCTTGGGGTAGAAACTATTTGTTGGTTGGTTTGTTTAAAAAAATAATTTTTGAAATTTGTGGAAGCAAATAGATTTTTATTTTGAACGTGAGATGCTAAACAAAAGGGTTATAAAATTTTGGGTTAAATATGTTTTTGGTCCCTATAAAATTTGTGTTTTTTGTTTTTAGTCCCTAAAAAATATTTCACCAAGTTTTGGTCCCAATAAAAATTTTGTTTTTTGTTTTTAGCCCCTTAAGACTTTTAATAGCGTTTTTTGACCTTTTATAATCGCTATTAAAAGTCTTAAACCGTTATTAAAAGTCATGAGGGACTAAAAGTAAAAAACTAAAATTTTATAGGGACCAAAAGTTGGTGAATATGTTTTTAGGGACTAAAAACAAAAAACTGAAATTTTATAAGGACCAAAAACATATTTAACCCTAAATTTTTTAGAAAAAATGAAATGGATGGTTGTAAGTTGTGACGAAAATAGGGGTGCAATTAAATGGATTGAGGTGTGTCCAAACATCACATAACAAAGCTGATAATGATTAACCTTTTGATTTAAGGTTACAGTAACTAACTAATGAAATTAAGGCAAAAAGAAAACAAACAAAAAAAAGATTAAATATAAATGTTGAATAGTGTACGGTATACTGCCAAAATCACTTGTTTCCATTTTAAGGATCAGGGTTAGCTTTGGTGACTTCCTCAACAAGTTGAAGGTGTTGGGCTGAAGGTTGAAGACTTGCTCAGCAAGGAGAAGGTGTTGGGCCGAAGGTTGAATCGAGCTCTCGTTTTTGTTTTTTTTTTTACTTTTTACACCATGTATTGTACTTTTCTTATTTGTTGCAATCTTTGGTTTTTGTTAGTTTTTTTTTTTGTAACCTGTTTATTCTTTATTTTTGGTGATGATGCAAATTAAATTTTTTGTATTTTTGACTTTTATTTTTAATATTTTAATTTTATGGTTATTTGGTTAAATGGATTATTTTAGAAATAGAAAAGGTGAGCCAAGCCCAATCAAGACATATTATTAACATGGGGCCAAGCAACCAAATTGGTATCTAATTGAGCCCAAATAACATTGACGTTTCCAAAACAATATTAGTCTCATAGTAATTGGGCCCGAGACTTACAAACTTTATCTACTATCTACTATTGCACTAAAAGCAAAGACACACGAAAAAAAGGACCGTAACAAAAAAACACAGACAAAATCAGGGTATAATAGTTGCCCCTCTTTATTTATATTTTGCTAGAAAAGATGAAGAGTTTTCAAGTTTTCATAGCAAGAATAGAAATAAAGATAAAACAGACGCTATTTTTGTCCGGATTGGAGGAAAGTTGGAGGTTTGAGAATTAACTGAGAGTGGTCAATACTTGACGAAAAAGCAGTAAAGAAGGATCACTGGGGATCTAAAGGACCGATTGGTCCGAAGGACTGATTAGTCTGAAGGATCGATGCCTTTTCTGTATTGGCAAAAATGATCTGAAGGTCTGATTCGGAATCAATGCTTAGCACGTTGATTCGAACTAAACTGAAGGACCGACTGGTCTGAAGGACTGCCTAGGTCTAAAGGACCGACTGGTCTGAAGGACTGCTTAGGTCTGAAGGACCAATTTGGTCTGATGGACCGCAACTAACTATGGTACTAGTATATCGGTCTTAGGGTGACCTACGTAGAGCGGTCGTGAGGGTCAAGTTCAGATCTAGAACTGATATGTTGACCACAAAGGATTTACGCTATGCCATAGGCAGACACAGCTAATCCTGGAGAGTTGAATAATCCGCGAGGCTCAATGGTGGCGTAATGATCTGAAGGTGTTGTTCGGAGTCGGCATTTGATGCGTTGACCCGATCTGAACTGAAGGACCGATTTGGTCTGAAGGATTGATACTAGACTCGGTGCTAACATTACAATTTGGTGTATGATATAGGATCAATGCTCGACGCGCTAATCTAAGAAAGAAAAATATAGGGATCAACACTTGAAGTCGTTTGAAAAGCGATAAAGAATGATCACTGGGGATCAAAAGGACCACTGAGGGTCTGAGGGACCACTGGGGGTTTAAAGGATCGATGCATATGCAAATGATGGTGAAGCGATCTAATTTATGGACTGACATATGTTTGATTTAAGGACCACAATTGGTCTGGTTTATGGACTAACACATCTAAATTATGGGCTGTAACATCCTCAAAATAATTAGGCGAATTATTTGGATGTTAACCCAATTGGAATAATTTAGTACTTGACTGGTAAATTTATTGAGTGCTAAAATTATTTATTGGTTGTCATTGGATCGTTAACCGGATAATACGGGTCAGGGAAGTTTTGGAATCGAAATAAGGGATTGAGATCAATATGGTAATTGGACCACGTTACCACTTATTTATTAATTAAATATGTGTGTGTGTGTGTTAAAGAAAGAAAGAAAGAAGAGGACTCGAACAGAAGAGGAAAAGAAGAGAAAAGAAGAGAAAAGAAGAGAAAGAAGAAGAGGAAAGAAGAAGAGAAGGGAAGAAGAAGAAGTGAAGCCCATCCCTCCAAAATTCATCATCTTCATCATCTCCCCTCCCTCATCATAACCCAAGAGCTTGGTAAGATTTCTCTCCATTTTTCCCCTTGCCTTTGACTTCAAAAATTGAGGGTTTTGTGGGGGAAATTTGTTGAAATCATGGATTGATAGGTTGTGTTGGTGATTGGGTTATGTTTAGGATCGAAGTTAGGAGCGGATTGATCGCGTTGTGAAGTTCGAATCGAAGTTTGGAGCAGTTTGGTGAAATAGGGTTCCGTTCGAGAGTTTTCAAGTCTCGGCAAATTCGGTTCGATATCGGCTCTCGCTTCAAGGGTGAGTTTTACTCACGTTTAGGTTTATTCCGTTTTGGTATGAGTTGTTGCGTCGGTTGATTTCGAGAGTTTTGAGTCAAAAACCGTTATTTCGAAAAATATCCCTTTTGGATGAGAATCCGTTTAGATTGAATTTTTGATTGAATTGTTTGATTGTTTGATGTTGATTGGACTGGAATATTGCCTGGTATGATCTGTTTTCAAGTTAGGAATCGATCAGAGCGAGTTTCGGATTAAACGGAAAACGAATTTTCATGAAAATGGCTATTTTTGGAATGCTGTCAAATGCGCACGATCCGTGCGTCCCAGGGGCACGATTCGTGCGCCTGGTTCGGTTTCAAGTTTTTAAAATGCTTAACAGGGAGCACGATCCGTGCATCCCAGGGGCACGATCCGTGCGCCTGGTTCGGTTTCAGTTTTTAAAAATGTCTAACAGGGCGCACGATCCGTGCGTCCCGGGGGCACGATCCGTGCGCATGAGCACGATCCGTGCGTCCCAGGGGCACGACCCGTGCGCATGGTTCTGTCCAAATTTTTCAAAGTTCCCTAAATGATTCCGTTTCGATTCCAATCCCCTCCTAATCCTTTCCTAACCCTTCTATAATGATATTAGGCTTATAAGGCCATGATTTTGGGTATGTTTCAAAAAGGTTTTGTAAAATACTTTTGATGTCCAAATCGTTTCGAAAAACCAAATTATAGCATTCGTGTGCGGATATGTTTTATTGATAACAAAGTGGACTATGAGTCCTACGTGGTAAACTATAATGCAAATGAACTATGAGTTCATATGATTGAAGATATATATATATATATATATATATATATATATATATACTATATCGTGTTTGGGTGACGACCCATGTTGGCATACTAGGAGGGGAAGTCATGATCCCCTACCCTAGGCTCTGAGGCCAATAGCGAAACTGTTATTGGTAAGGGGTTCGCCGGGATTAGCCTCGGGGCAGTCGGTGGTGTTTCGAAGAGTATTGGTTAACGTTCGCCGGGATTAGCCTCGGGGCAGTCGGTGGTACGTTACCATGGTTTTGTAGTGTGATTTATCGGGATTAGCCTCGGGGCAGTCGGTGACGCACTGAATTATAAATGAATTTCATAACTGAATCGAGAGTGTTAGTAGGGGTCTTGGTAGAACTCACTGAGATTGTATCTCACTGTTTAAATGTTGTTATTTTACAGAGACACAGGGACAGCGGAAATTGAAGAGGCACGAGTAGGTTGAGCTCGGATGGTTGCCGTTGACTTAGCTTTATGTTTAAGTCTATTTTCTTTCTGTTGTCCATGTATCACAGCACTATGGCATTAGTGTTATGTTTATCTTTCTTTCCGCTTTCTTGTATGACTCTGACTACCACAGTTGCTGTCAGTTTATGGTCTGAGTACCGTATGGTCTTAATTGTGTAAGACGGTTATGTTATATTTCAGAAAAAATTATATTGTGGTATTCAGTGTCTGAGCAGGAATTATTATCTCTGATGTTTTTACTTTGACTCACTTGGGTATTCTTACATGTTAAAAATACCGGGGTGTTACATGGACCAACTAAATTATGGACCAACATGTGTCTGCATATTGGTCTGATTTATGGATCAACATATGTCTGCTTATTGATTTGATTTATGGACCACAATTTGATACGCTTATAAAGTCATAAGATGCCAAATGTATGTAATGCATGATATGTTGGTGTGATGGCATGCATGCAATGATTGATATGCACTAGATGAAAAAAGAAGAAATGCGTAATGCTTGTAAATCATGAAAGCCTATAAAATGCAGAAGGCGGTAGAATGCGAAAGCTGATAAATTGTGTATCCAAAAACAAGTAGAATTGAATGCAGGTATAATGCGTATATGAAAGTGTTGTGATAAGTACAATGAGATGTATAGTTCGATGCTGGGATAAAAAGGACATCGGTAATGCATATGATTGACGAGATGATTTATTGGTGGTGCAAAAAGACGTGCTTTGCTTTTTTCTGCTTTTATAAGGATGCAATACTGTATGATGGGAAACAAGACTTTTGATACTAGAAATAGAGAGGTGAATATTTTGAATTAATCATTCCTTGGAAGAAAATTTGACGGCTTGAACCTGAACTCTAGTAAGCTCAAGGTTGTCATCTTTCAAGACTATGATTTGTAACAATGTAGTACTGCCCTTTTGAAAGATTGTGATGTGCATTTGTATACTTGTTCAAATGAGTTTTCATTTGGTTATGATGACCCATGATTGCTAAGCTTTCAATTCTAAGATGTTAACTTGGAGGAATTATCTATATCACGCCATTAACGTGTATTCTCTCTCTTTGAAGCATTGTTTAATAAACATAAACATGTATAGCAGTGTGAATACAAATGAATGTGTCAATTGGCTCGGGGTTTTTTGACACATGAGTGGAGTGAAGGATGAGGCTATTTGCTCAAGCCCATGAGAGATAAGCCCACCCCAAAGTAGAAAATGTGTGACTGCCTCAATTTTGACTTCAAATAGTGGGGAGCAAAATAATTTGCCTTTTGTCTAGGGAAGACAATGACAACTAAGGGTATAAATTGATTGAAGGATTGGGAGATGTCCTGGTTTTGGAGTTAAGGATGAACGGAATGGAAAGGGAGGAATTCTTTCGGCACAAGGGATATGTTGCCCCAATCTATAAGAAGACAAGTTGCCCCAATTCGAGTGAGGTTGTGACGGGGTGCAAAGTTAGAATAATGGGTTTGGGAACTTGTCTAATATGGCTATATAGATATGGGTATAGTATAGGAATGGAATGGACACTGAAAAATGTCCCCGAGTTTCCAAGTTTATTTTCTTAAGAGTGGTTTTCATAACCATATTGAGGGTGTATCTCTAAGAGCGAATTTTCACAGTGCAGTGAACTTTCGTATCAGTTTCGACTGGGCTGTTTTATCTTGGGGATGTCGTGGTTGGTAGCATGCTTGCACAATTTTCAGCAGTGCCATGAAACGTCTTAAAGAGAGCGACCTAGTACGCGACTCATCCCAGTAATCTCTTCGGCTTGATTTTTGAAAAACAATTTCAAACTAACAATTTTAAGACGTTTCCAAATCAGCCATGACAACTGAAGAAATTACTGGTGCTGGTTCCACTACCTCTGACTTCAACAAACCATTTCGGTTTGAGGGAGCTCACTTCAAACGTTGGCAACAAAAGATGCATTTTTTCTTAACTGTGAAAAAGGTTGTCAATGTCTTGACAGATGAGATTCCAGTGGCAAATGAAACAGCTGAACAGGAAGAACATGCTAAAACAATAAAAGAAATACTCCTATGTAAGGAGCATGACTATCTCTGTAAGAATTTTATTCTTAACGGACTAACTGATGATCTTTATGATTATTACAGTACCTGTAAATCCGCCAGGGATGTCTGGGATGCTCTGAAAAAATATATGATACTGAGGAAGCTGGCGCTAAGAAATATTATGTTAGCCGCTACCTTAACTACAAGATGACAGATGACAAATCTGTAGAGACTTAGTCACATGATATTCAAAAAATAGCTCATGAGATTATATCTGAAGGATTTCAAAAAATAGATGAACAATTTCAAGTAGGTGTTATTATTGACAAACTTCCTCCTGCTTGGAAGGATTTCAAAAATTCTCTCAAGCAGAAAACCAAAGAGTTTTCTCTAGAAAGTCTGATCACCCGACTCCGAATTGAGGAGGAATCTCGGAAACAAGATTAGAAAGATGAAGTCTTGTTTGTTTCAAACAACAAGAAAACAAGAGTGGTTCTTAAGCCAACTGGCAAACCTTTCAAGAATCAGAACCGTAATCAGATTCAACGGAACCGTAACAAGAATGGTAACCCTCCAAAGTCCCCAAATCCTAAGCCGCAACCACCACCACAACCTAAGAATGATGCTGCTCCTCCATTCAATTGTTTCAACTGTGGGAGACTAGGTCATATGGCACGCAAGTGTAGGAACAGGCCAAATCCTGCTCTGCAGGCTAACCTGACTGAAGAGCATTTTACTGCTATGATTTCTGAAATCAACCTTGTTGGTGGATCTGAAGGATGGTGGTTAGACACCCGCTCATCTATCCATGTGTGCAATGAGCGTGCTATGTTCAAAACATACACGACTACTGAGAATAAGAAAGTGTTGTTGGGCGATGCTCACACCACTACTGTTGCTGGTACTGGAGATGTGGAATTGAATTTCACTTCTGGCAAGACTCTGATCCTGAAAGATGTGAAGCACACTCCAGAGATAAGCAAGAATCTAGTTTCTGGTTTCCTTCTGAATAAGGCAGGGTTCACTCAAACTATTGAGAGGGGATTTGTATACTTTGACTAAAAATAGTATTTTTGTTGGGAAAGCGTACGCCACTGATGGCATGTTCAAGCTGAATATTGATATGAATACAATTTCTCCTTCTGCTTATATGCTGTGTGATTTTAATATTTGGCATGCTCGTTTTTATCACGTTAATAGACACATTATTGCTAATATAAGCAACTTAGGATTAATTCCTAAATTATCGTTAAATGTTTTACAAAAATGCGAATTTTGCAGTCAAGCTAAAATAATAAAAACATCGCATAAATCAGTAATGAGAGAATCTGAGCCATTAGATTTAATTCATTTTGATATATGCGAATTAGACGAAACTTTAACCAGAAATGATAAACGTTATTTTATCACTTTTATTGACGATTGTTCCGACTACACTTTTGTATACCTTATGAAAAATAAAAGTGAAGCGCTTGACATGTTCAAAGTTTTTGTAGCAGAAGTTAAAAATCAATTTGGTAAAAAGATAAAGCGTTTTCTAAGTGATAGAGGAACTGAGTATGATTCCCAATTATTTATTGAATTTTATAAGTCAAATGGAATCATCTATGAAGCTCCGATACTTCAAAAATGGAGACGTACCCGTGTCGGATATGTATCCGATACCGACACACACCCGATACTTCCTGATACGTACCCAAAGAGTATCCAACAATTTTTTAATTATTTTTTAAAAATATTTGACTCGATACTTTTCAGATACATCTTTGATACTTCTTACCAACTAAGATACTTCTCAAATACTTTTCTGATACCTCTTACCAACTAAGCACATGATTCTCACTCATATATGATATACTTTAATACCTCAATAACTAAAAGACAAAATTATATGTTTTTTCGTAATACAGTAATAGAAGAAATAATACATTGTGATATGAGTGGGATAAATATACATAACTATCTCTACTTGATATGCTCACAAGTATTTATTTCTACAATGTGATAATCATATATTGACTAATGATATGCTTATGTTTTGTTGAGCAACTACGTACTTGCCCACCCTTACTTTTTATGACTAGTCACTCATACATAGGTGTGTCTGGTGTGTGAAAAGATGTGCAAGTATACACAATCACAAACAAGTAATACAATGATAAGAAAGGTCGAACCCACAGGGATTGGATTAACTTTATGTATGTTTAGAAAACATATAAATTAGTACTACTATTCTACTCACAAATTTTGGGGTTTTTACGTTAAGTGAAAATAGAATGCAAATATGTAAAAGAATATGAAGGAAATCAGTTGAGAAAGATAGTAGAGATGTTTTCACTAAATAATGTTCTTTTGAGAGTTTCTATGCTTTTAGTGATGCAGAAGCACCAAGGTGCAGTTGCATTGAGTGCAGTTGCATGAGTGTGTGCTTTTCAGCTACTTTCTTCAGAGTTTCGTTACAAGCTTCCCATGTCCGGGCTTGCTAAATAAGTTCACTCCTGCCTTTGAAGTACCCACTGTTTCACCCTAAGGACTATGTTATCCTATGTCTAGGACTTAACATGGTTTTAATAAAGTTTTCTTTATTACACAAGTTAACAAAGCCTTCATTAAAACACTCAACCTTATTAGTCTTGATTTCTAATTATAAACCATGTCTGTGAATATAACTCTACTTATTCTAAGTGATCAACCTTAAAATAAGATGGATGTAGTATAACACAAGACCCAAAATGCTTGCAACACTAAAAAACACAATAACTTACTCAAAAGTTCATTATAAAGTTAGAACATCTCAACCAAAAAAGTTTTAGCTCATAATAAGCATTGCAAGGCAAAGTTAGATGAAATGAAACATATTAATATAGATGAAAGTACAAGAGATATCAATAAGGTAGAGATTACACTGATTGAAGTACTCTTGCATATAAATGCCCTGCAGTGCATAAGCACTGACTTCCTGGTGCTGTTGCACCTAACTAAGTTGATGAAGAAGTGAAGGAAGAAGTTGTCGACTCCTTCCTCACCTTCTTGCCAACTATCTACTATAAAAATTATAAGAAATGAAACTACTAAAATATAAGTAAAGTGTATGATCTACATATTATCAAGTGAGATATGCGATGCTCTTCAAGTGAGAAGTGGAAGCCTTTTTATAGCCTTGGAGGTTTCCTTCAAGTGAGGGTTTGCTTGAAAACCAAGTTAACCTAAGGAGGCTTAACCATGGTTACTTTTCTGATCTTTAATTCTGGAGATTGAGTCCAGCACTCATCCTCAAGGAGAGGTCCAATTGTGGAAGGCCATGTGTCTTTAGATGAGTAGCCTTTCATGATGATGTTTATGGTGGGCGCCTCCTTATGCATGTGGGCATGTGCCTCCATGTGATTTGTGACAGAGCATGATGCCATAGAAGTTTTGGTGCAGTGGTATGAATTGAGGTGCTTCCATTGTGGGGTTATAAACCTTTAGCGCAGGATGGTGCAGAAGCACTAAGTGCAGGAGCATCATGGTGCAGAAGCATCGTGGTGCAGAAGCATCATCTGTAGGTAAACTGAACAAACACATCAAACATACCAATATATATATATATACAAGATGCTTTATTCATCACATAATTCCTAGAATGTTGTTATCTTACTTATACTACTATATTTAACACACTTTATACTTGGGCTTTAAGCAATTTGTTATGTTTAGAAGTATAAATAACTCTATATAAATTAGAGTTATTAGTGTCGGCTGTCCCCTTCCTTTCATGCATATATTTTGTGTGATTTTTTTTATCAATTTGGGCAGTTTTTTTTCATATCAATAAAATGCAATATTTAAGTTTTTCATCTGTGTTTTTTTGTATGTGTTTCTATTCTATTTTATTTTTTCTATTATGTTTTTATATATTTAATTTTTAATTTAATTTTTTATTAAAGTATCCCAGCCGTGTCGTATCTTAATTTTCAAAATGTTCCCGTATCCCTGTATCCGTATCGTGTCGTATCCCGTATCGTATCCCGTTTCTGGGCTTCATCGGGAATCATAGATGAAAAGACTGCACCATATTCTCCCGAAATGAATGGTAAAGCAGAAAGAAAGAATAGAACTTTTACCGAATTGGTAGTTGCTTTTATGCTTTATTCCGGCGCTGCATCTCATTGGTGGGAGGAAATTTTGTTAACAGTATGTTATGTCCTGAATAGACTTCCAAAGTCTAAGGGCAAAATTTCTCCTTATGAAATCATAAATAAAAGACAACCAAATGTGTCTTATTTTCGAATCTGGGGTTGCTTGGCTTATGTCAGGGTTTCAGACCCAAAAGAGTTAAACTCGCTAGTAGAGCCTATGAATGTGTATTCATTGGGTATGCAGTAAACAGTAAATCTTATAGGTTTTATGACCTTAAAGCTAAAGTGATCATAGAGTCAAATGATGTTAACTTTTATGAAAGTGAATTCCCTTTTGAAATCAAGAAATAGTGGGGGCACCGGAACTAGTCAAGTTTCTGTGCCTAGGATTGTTGAAAACAACGAACAAAGTGAAATAGAACCTCAAAGAGGTAAGAGAGCACATGTTGCTAAGGACTATGGACCCGATTATATGGTCTATACTAGAAGAGGATCCAACTAGCTTTCAAAAAGCATTGTCTTCTTTGGACGCCGATTTGTGGCAAGAAGCCATCAATGATGAGAAGGATTCTCTAGAGTCTAACAAGACATGGCACGTAGTGGATTTGCCTCCTGGTTGCAAACCAATTGGTTGTAAATGGATTTTGAAAAAGAAACTAAAACCCGATGGCACTGTTGATAAATACAAGGCTCGCCTTGTAGCCAAAGGTTTTAGAAAAAGAGAGAATATAGATTTCTTCGACACATATTCACCTGTTACTAGAATTACATTCATAAGGGTACTAATTTCGTTGGCCGCTATTTATAATTTGGTAGTACACCAAATGGATGTCAAAACTGCTTTTTTAAATGGTGAATTGGAAGAAGAAATCTATATGGAGCGACCTGAAGGTTTTGTAATTCATGGGAAAGAACACAAGGTCTGTAAGTTGGATAAATCTCTGTACGGTCTCAAACAAGCTCCTAAACAATGGCATGAGAAGTTTGATAATTTGATTATATCGAATGGGTTTAAAGTGAATGAAAGTGACAAATGCATTTATTACAAAACAGAAAATGACATTTGCACTATCATATGTCTCTATGTAGACGACTTACTCATATTTGGATCAAACATTCATGCTGTAAACAAAGCAAAATCAATGTTATGCAACAACTTTGATATGAAATACCTCGGAGAAGCAAGTGTAATACTTGGTATTAATATTACTAGGCCTGAGAATGGAATCTCTTTGGATCAATCTCATTATATTGATAAGATCTTAAAGAAATACAATTATTTTGATTGTAAACCTGCTTGTTCATCATATGATCCGAGTGTCAAACTTTTTAAGAACACTGGTGACAGTGTTAGACAAACGGAATATGCGAGCATCATTGGCAGCCTAAGGTATGCCACTCATTGTACTAGACCTGACATTGCCTATGTTGTGGGACTGTTATACAGGTTTACTAGTCGACCTAGTATAGAGCATTGGCACGCTATTGAGAGAGTCATGAGATACCTTAAAAGGACCATGAATCTCGGATTACATTATCTGAGATTTCCAGCTGTACTTGAAGGATATAGTGATGCAGATTGGATTTCTCTATCAGATGATTCCAAAGCAACTAGTGGCTATATATTTAGTATAGCTGGTGGTGCTGTCTCTTGGAAATCTAAGAAACAGACCATATTGGCTCAGTCCACTATAGAGTCTGAAATGATAGCAATGGCGACCGCTAGTGAAGAAGCTAGCCGGTTGAGATACTTACTAGCAGAGATTCCTTTATGGGAAAAACCGATGCTAACAGTGTTGATCCACTGCGATAGTATCGCAGCAATTGCAAAAATAGAGAATCGTTATTTCAACAGTAAAAGATGACAAATACGTCGTAAGCACAACACTGTTAGAGAATGTCTTTCAAAAGGAGCAGTGAGAGTGGGTCATGTTCGCACCGATCAGAACTTAGCTGATCCTTTGACAAAAGGGTTAGCTAGGGAGAAAGTCCAAAATACATCTCAAAGAATGAGACTACTGCCAATAGAATCATAAGTCACTCACGATGGTAACCCGACCTAAAAGACAGGATATCCCAAAAATAAGGTTCAATGGGTGATAACAAGTTGTGAAGTGATAAGAGATGAACATGCTATTATAAGTAAAGAAGCATGCTTCCTGAAGCGAAGTAAGGTTGAGGGACATATATACTCTATGTGGAGTGGAGTACCTAGCTACAGGAGTACTCTTGATAGACTCACCTTTGTGAATGTGGAGGTGGGGCCGCTTCCTATGAAATCGTTGGCAGGATTCCTAGAGCGTTCACTAAACTAGGATAGACATGCAGGGCTATAAAAGCACAGGCTTATAAGAATACACCCATGGAAAAGGTTGTGTGTGGTTTTGATGTTAGAGATAGAGTTCAAGACTACGAGTCACTCTTGTTGAATCTAAATCCTAACCGCTATGCAAAGGTTCAAGTCGTGAGACACCTCCGTTTATGCACAATCATATGGAAGCGTTTAACGCTACTTCTGAAACTCCTTTTTAAATTTAAGTGGGGGATTGTTGGAACTTTGATGTTATGTGTGAATTGAAAAAGTCCATAGAATAGACACATTGAGAGGGTTTATAAGTGGGAAACTCACAAGGGTTTGGGCCCCAAGGGCTACCCAATTTTGTGAATGGGAGAAGACACACACAAAATGACCACCACATACGTGCGCGTGCTGCCGCCGTCTGACCCGGTTGGCAGGGCCGAGCTTGGGCTTGGGCTTTGTAGTGAATATTTACTTTTTCAATTTTTTTTTTATATTTTTCCACGTCCGTTGACTCTTCCAACGGTCATGTTGACAGAGTCAAAGCTTCCAACGGTCATATTGACCAAGTCAAACCATAACGTTTTTTCCCAACAGACGGATTGACCAAAGGAGGTGTTGGCTCTTCAATGCCTCCCAATGGCTAGTTCCATCTCCACGCCTATAAAAGGATCGCTCAATTAAGTACTGTTGTGGGGACTAGGCCTTTTATGGAAAGTTGGGGTTGGTTTTTGAAAATGGATAAGGGATAATGATAAGTGGCAAAGATGGGAATAGTATAACATACTCAAACAGAAGTAAATACACATGTCATGTCAATTTATTTTGCAAATGCTTCGTAGAGAGTTAACATCAGTTGATACAATAGTTTTATTGTAAAAACCGCACAAGTTAACAAAATATCCATTTGGACCTTTTATCACGTGAGGGTTGAGATATATTTCTTAGCTAACCTACATTGGACGGGTAACCTTTGGTGGGGCACGCCTCTGAGGCTCAGGGTCAAGCCTACGGGGGAAGGGTTGAATTGATCGAGTCAATGTGGAATGACCTTAATGGTAATGGGTTATTGGTGAATTCCTTTGAAGGTAATTACATAGTGGTTAGATGGATGGACAATTTCCAAAGGGTGGTAGGTGCAGATATAATGTATATGGGGGTGAAGAGTGAGACACTTGATATTGGTGAATCAAGGTAGGAATTTACTCAAAGGATATGACAGCTTTTTTTAAGGGAGAAGAGTCAATTCAAATATTTTGCAAGAATGAATCGTTTCTCATCAAACAGTGTGTCCCAAAAAAAAATCTCATGAGTTTTATTTTTAAAAAAATTATTTGAACAAAATATAATGCATGAATATATGAATGTTGTTGTACATGGACAAAAATGCAGATGAATGAAATGCGTAATGATTGCTTGAATGTGATAGATTGATACCTTAAACGGGTATATATGATTTATTTTTTATTTTTGCGTTTCAACTAAGATAAGACACTGACAAAAAATTATTGGATGATGAATGATGAAAGAATAGAAGGAAATGAAGCAATTTCTGATTTTTGTTTTGATGCATGCGGGAGGACTAATGCATTTGAGATGGATGTGAGAGGAATAAATGACTTTTGTTTTTTACTTTTTATGATGCATGAAGGGGTGTGATGCAATTAAATGAAATAGTGAATGAATATAATTTTTTTTATAATATCAAGGTCATATTATTTTCTTTTTTGGTGTATGGATATGCAAGATGATGCAATTTGAATAAAATGGACAAATAAAAAATATGTTATTTTTGTTAATTTCTAGATGCATGAGATGCATGATGGTGCAATGATAATGGAATGCTTATGGAAAAATGATTTTATTATGAATCCATGGTGAATTATTGTTCTTTTATTTAAAATACTAACTATGTTCATGCAAAAGGATTAATCAAATAAAATGCCCATTGTGTCATAAATTGGTCGCACCTAGAATAAAAATGATATACCCTAGTGGTCTAAGGGGGGACTAGACCAAAACCCTTGGCAATGAGAACAATAATAGAAAGCCCAACAAAGGCCCCTAAAATGAACAACCAAAGAGCTCTAATAAAAGATATTCTAAGGCGACCAGGACAACCCAATAAAAGGAAGCAGGGCAACACCTGAATAGCCCCCACAACCTCCACCCACTGCCTACTGCGCACACACTCCAAACCACCACAGCCAGAATCACCTCAATATCCTCACATTAAGCACACTCCCAATGATCGAGGTTAGAGGTGGAGGCCAAGAGGCGATTGGGAAGGGCTCAGAAGCTGAAGGCAAAGGTAGGAGCCCAGCGAAGAGAATTGCTAACTGTAATCTAGGGACCCAAACTCCGAAGCAGGGCAGCACCTGCAAGCCCCCACACACCACCACCCACCGCCAATTGAGTGCCACACCACAACACCCAGCATCACCTCACTATCCGCACATTAAACACCCTCCAACTGATCGAGGTTAGAGGTGGAGGCCAGGAGAGGGAAAGGGCTCAGGAGCTGAAGGCAGAGGGGAGGAGCCCGTCAGAGAGAACTGCAAACAGCAGCCAGGCAAACACCCACCGAATCAGCACACCCCCTGTCTTCCGGCGTCGAAACACCAGCCACCACCGCGAAGCCGTGTCACCGGCCAACACCGCGACACAACCGAGCTTGACCGAGGTCGTCGATCACCAGCCACCACCGCGGTGTTGTGCCACCGGCCAACACTGTGACACAACCAAGCATGACGCTACTCAGCGACATTCAGCTAGTGACGGCGACGAAAGACGAAAAAGCGGCCTCGGAGGCGGATGTTGTCGTGATCGCGGACCCAAGAGCGATCCACCAGCCACCATCCCGCTCAAATCAGCAAACCACCGTGAAACAGAAGCACACCACGTACCTCCTAAAACGCGCAGATCCACCAAAAAGGCATATCCAAACCTGCAACGCCACAGGGCAGAGACCATGAACGGCACAGAGGAAGCAAGATAATTATGCGACCCACGGTTAGAACAACAACAAACGTTGAGACCCATATCAACAAACGCAGAACCAATCGCACATAACCCAGATTCCGAAAAATCAAAACGCTCGAATCGCAGTCAAAACCAATCGCAGAACCAATCGCAGTCAAAAAGCACGAATCATATAAACAACAATCGCTGGACTCGAAGCCAGATCCACAGAGAACAACAACCAGATCCACCAACAACGCAGAACCCAAATCGAAAACGAAGCCAACAACGCAGGAGCGGAACGAGCGCGGAACAGAATCCAAATCGAAGCCGCGGGACAGCAGCGCAGAGGAAGGCGGCGCCGCGGGACAGTCTCAACCCACGCGATCGGAGGAGAAGAGGTTGCGACAGCAGAGGCGGAGGAGCGCTGGGAGGAGAGGGGAAGAAACCACCGGGGAGGGAGCCCCCCCTCCCAGCAGCGGCGGCGCTTTCTTGGTCCCTTCTTTCCTTCTTTCCGTTAAAGAATATAAACTTTAATTTGACTTGAATCCAAAAGCATAATATGGCTCTAATAACTTCCTCACAAAAGGCCTCAAGAGCTAAAGTCCCTCTCATAATATGATCCACAACAATAGATGACTACCAGGTGTGGGATACCATGAAAGAGCGCACTATGAATGAGATTCTCGTGATAGTCAGACAAAAATCCATAAAGACTATCACTAACAATCTCCACTCATCCTATGTTTCAAAGAGACCCGGGTATAGGGCTCCACTCATAAGTGTGTGTAAAAGTGAAAGTGATTGTGTGATAGGAGCAAGGTTTTTAAGCTGCCGAAATCATAAAATAAATAGAAATATAAGACAAAACAACTAATGTTAATTTTAGAAAATATTTTTTACCCTTTTATATCAAATTAAAAAAATAAAAATTAGAGAGAAGAAGGATTTTATAAAAAGTAACTTATTTTTGTGATTTATTTGAGAAATAAGAAAGAAGTGATTAAAAAAAGACTTAAAAAATTTTTATTTTTATTTTTGCACTTGACAGAGGTGGGCCGCTCTCTGCTCCTACGTATCTCTGGGTGGAGAATCAAAGGCTACGGGTAGAAAATATTTGTTGGTTGGTTTGTCTTAAAAAATTATTATTTAGAAAATAAAAATCTATTTGCACCCCTATTTTCGTTACAACTTGCAACCATCCATTTCTTTCTTTCTAAACAATTTATAACCCGAGACTTACAAATATTATCTACTATCTACTATTGCACTAAAAGAAAAGACACGCGGAAAAAAGGACCGTAATAAAAAGAGCGTGGACAAAATTGGGGTATAACAATGGCGTATTAACAGGGAGGACATAACAAAGGATTAGGACATGCCATATATTGGTTGCATACAGCAATAGATGACGTTGGAAGCAGAGAGACAACCCCCATCCCATGTAGACTTGATTAAAGATTAATAGGATTAACGTTTAGTTGAATATTTAGCTGGTACCATAGTTGAATAAGTATCCAAATGACACATTTACGTCGTAATTAATGTTATGTTGAATATTTACCATGTGTTTAGTGTTAGTTGAATATTTAGTTTGGTATTGTATAATATAATATTATTAATTTAATACACTACAAGAATAACGCGTATTACTGATGGATGTTTCCGGTAGATTTTTCCCTCGGTACCGTTCCGAATTTTCGGCGGATATTTTTCTCTCAGTACCGTTCCGGCAAAAAAGTTGGAATTTCTAGCGGATTTTGTTCCCTCGATACCTTATTGGCAGACAAATTGGATTTAACGGCAGATTTTTAAAATTTTTTTTTTTTAAATTTCCGCCAGTAAAACCGCAAGAACTGTCCGAAAATGCCTATAAATAAAACTTTATCCTACACTCTTCTCATTCTCTCTTTCACACTTTATTTCCTTCTCATTCTCATCTACATTTTTCTTTATCTTATCTTTCTTCTTCTTTCTCATAGTCTCAGATCTCCAAAAATTTCTCCAGATATCTCTCTTCTACATTTTCCCCTTTCTTCTTCCTTCTCATTCTTTCCCACTCCTTCATTCTTATTCATTCTTACTTCTTCATTCGCATTCCTTCATTCATTCTCATTCTCTCCTATATTATTTCTTCTCATACTCTCCTATATTATTTCTTCTCATACTCTCCTTCCTTCTTATTTCTTATTTCTTATCATTACCTCTTCATTCTCATTTCTTCATTCATTCTCATTCTCTCATATATTATTTCTTTCTCATACTCTCTTTCATTCATATTCCTTCTTATTTCTTCATTCTTATTCATTCTAATTCTATCCTATATTATTTCTTCTGATATTCCTTCTTCACTCTTATTCATTCTAATTCTATCCTATATTATTTCTTCTGATATTCTCCTTCATTCTTTTTTTACCAAAGTCATTCTTCCTTTCACTTAAAATTATTTCTTATTAAATTAAATTAAAAAATTCGATTTTTTCCCATTTCCGGTGGATTATTTTATTTTTTTTACATTTCCGATGGATTTTTTAAATAAAATTAAAAAACTGCCGGAATGTTCCGGCAGAAAAAATCCGCCGACGGAAAATTCCCTCGAAAAAGTTACCTACAAGCGTTTTACCAGTGGATTTCTGGCGGCCAAAATCCACCGGAAATGTGACATTTCTGGGGGATTTCGTGCGCTTTCGATGAATTTTCCGCCGGTAATGAACGAATTTCTGGAAGTGATACTTTCGCCTAAACTACAACTGCTCTCTTATAAAGCAAAACTAATAAAAATAAAGGAAGAGAATAGCATAGGAGCGTGCTTGCGTGCCCTCTCTTCTTCTGTCATCGTCGAGCCCCGCTACTGCAATGCCGGAAAGCGTCAATAACGACCTCTGTTTACCCTCTCCGGCTGCAAACCACCGTACCGGAGATCGGTCAGACGCCTCCCTCTCTCTATTTTCTATTTTTCTCTTACTGTATCTCTCAACTCTCATCAGTTATTCACCATTTCTCATCCTCTCTTTCCCTTTCTTTTCTCTTTCTAAATTCTTTTTTCTCTCTCTAAAACTAAGTGTGCGACTGTTAGAAATGTAAAATCTAAACTTAATTCATTGAATCAGGGATCAATCCCTATATATACAACAATATACACAACTGAGTGTTATTTTGCTTACTTATTATTTTGCTTACTTCACTAGAGTGTTAACTTATTAAAATTTAAAATTAACATCAATCCCTGTGGGTACGATCTCTACTTATCAATATATTACTTGTTGCGATTGTGTACACTTGCACAACTACTTTTCGCACAACAATACACAACTGAATCAGTTAAGGGAAGCTGAGTTAGTTACTAAGTCTAACAAACTAGCTATTGTACAAACTCATCTACTGACTAACTCATACCAAGTGAGCTACTAGACTAAATAATACAAAGTAATAAAGAATACAAGTATTTTTATATCTAACACCCCCCCTCAAGCTGGACCATGAATGTCAATCATGTTCAGCTTGGCGATAAAGTAGAAAAACTAGGAATATGATCCGACTAGTCTTTGGAGGCAATTGGCATGAGGTGAACAAATTCTTTTTGAATCTTTTCTCTGAAGAGTAGAATATCGTTGCCTGGACATCCCTTGATATATCTGAGTATGTACAGGGTAGCATCATAGTGAGAGTGTTCGGTGAAAAAGGACATCAAAAATTGGAGTAGAACCTTGCTATAGCAGGACCGAAGGAAGCAGCAAAATTCGGTCCAATGATCACTGTAATCCAGCACTATAAGTGTAATCCACGATTGGCAAACTTGAACCAATCAATGTGTTGTTGAAGGTGATGATCAACATAATAGAGCCTCAAAGACTAAGCTGTGATCTGCAATTGGCGAACTCAACTTGATGCAATACCAAACCTCCAATATGAGAATTCAGATTTCAGAGGAACAGAGAAATCGTAAACCAGGGGGAAAATGCAAAAAAATTAAAGGCAAGGAACAGTTTCAAAGATGCAAGAAACATGAAACATGATTATGTGTAAGAAGCGATTTGTAAAATATGATTCAGATCTTAAAAAAACCAACACAATGGAGAAACGATCCAAGAATCAGAATATGATTGTAACGCAAAATAGTAAATCGCAAAAGGGGAAACAAGATCAAGAATCCATCCACGAAACCAAAAAGAATCAAAGCTCAAAATTGCAGGCAATCTTGAAGCGATTCAAAAACGAAATCGATGCAAGATCAATGAACGATTCCGAATCCTGATTAAGAAGAGAAGGTGAGAGGGAATCGAAATTGCAAATTGCAAATAAGAGAACGATTAATGTCACAGAAGCACCGAAGCAAGAAGAGAGGGGAAATCGCTCACAGCGTCCAGAATTGAAAATTTAGGGGGAAATTGCAACCAAAACTGAAATCAATTTAGATATGATCGATTCAGAGAGGACGAAACAAGAACAGAAAAAGCTTCGAATCAAGAGCAGAAAACGTGATTCGAAGTGAGAACAGAAAGAAAAAAAACACGAACTGGAAATCATGATTGTGAATCAAAGAAGAATCGAATCAAGAAACAGATGAGAGGAAATCGAAACTGCTAATAGAAACCGATCCAGATTACAATCCAAAATCGGAAGAGAAAAGGAAATACAACTATCGATTCAGGAGCAAGACTATTCAGAATCGAAAAAGGAAAATAGCGATTCACATAAAAAAGGAAACTAAAACAGATTTCGAACTAGAAATCAAGAATAGAACAAACGCGATGAGCAAGAAACGCGATGAACAGAAGAAAAAGAGATTTCTGGAACCGAATCAGAGATGAACAAGAAACAGAAAACTCACGCGATGTAGCAGCAGTGTTCAAAGTTGCTTGCTGAGAGAGAATCGTGAAGAGAGAGGACCCTTGGCAGAGAAGAGAAGAAGTCAGTTTTCAGAGACAGATGAGGAAAACCGTTTATGGCTATCTACAAAGGGAGAAAGACTCACGAGAGAAAGAGGGTGAAGTTTGAAAAAAAAAACTTTCATCTGATACCATGTTAGGAATGTAAAATCTGAACTTAATTCATTGAATCAGGGATCAATCCCTATATATGTTGAACCAAGGACAAACACTCTTTATTTTGCATGATAACAAATTACAATCTGTCTACTAATGGTTCTAGTTGTATAAAAGTACAGGGCATGAATCAAAGAGCAGGATAACTTAAAGTGCAGAGGCTTGGAGGAAAAGCTATCCAGAGTTGAAGACATAATTGTTATTTGCTTTTGATAGGACACAATGTAAGATCCTATCACTTCAGTTATATAACTTTTAGTAGTTGAGAGATGATGTTTTTAAAAATATAACTGTAGTGTTAAAAGCCTAGAAAAATATTTTTTCAAATGCATGCATGCACAAGAAAAGCACGTAACATAAAAACATTTTTGTGAAAGTAAGAAATTGATTCACACTATTTTCTCTAATGTTTAAAATCGATTTCCAACTCCCTATGAAAGAAAGAAATCGATTCACAACATCTTTCCTAATGCAAAGAATCGATTTCCAAGATGTTTCAAAAAGAAAGAAATCGATTCCTATTATTTTCACTAAGCACATAATCGATTTCTAGCCTATTTTTGAAAGCACAAAATCGATTTTGTAAGGCTCCTTCTCAAAGGTATAATCGATTGTTAGCCTATGATTTTTAAAGGAATATATTTTGGAAAGAAAACAATCGATTATCTACTTCCTTATTCAAAGCACAGAATCGATTATCTACTTCCTTTTTTAGAGCTCAGAATCGATTATCACCTTAGTTTATACAGGCACAAAATCGATTATCATCCTAGATCTAATCAGGCATATAATCGATTTTCATTCCTAGTCTATTCAGGCACATAATCGATTTTCTCAAATATGAAATTCACTCAACGGTCATTTTTTTACGATCCCTATAAATATGGACCTTGACTTCACTTTCAAAACACACCAACACTACGCATTCTCATAGATCTGAAAAAAAAGAGAGAAAAAAAGAACTTCCATTGTCATATCATTTTTAAGTTCTTCTAGATCCAAATCACTCATCTCTCTTAACTACTATATTGTTAAACTGCTTAAGTGATTGGATCATAGTTTCTCTATTGTAATCATCTATTGTTTGGTTATTGCGAAATCCTGGGAAGTGTTCTTGGGTCGTTCAATCGGGGAGATTGAAGTGGTTGCGAAATCCTGGGAAGTGTTCTTGGGTCGTTCAATCGGGGAGATTGAAGTGGTTGCGAAATCCTGGGAAGTGTTCTTGGGTAATTCAATCGGGAAGATTGAAGTGGTTGCGAAATCCTTAGCGGGGAGCTCGGGTTCTCAATTTGGGTAAATTGAGATTAGCTATAGGGAAGTTGCTTGCTTGTAAAACGTTGAAGAAGTTCTTCTCACATAGTGGTTGTTATCAAGTCCAAAGGTTGCAAAGCCGGAGGCCGAGGACGTAGGGCTTTTATCCCGAACCTCATAAAATTCACGGTGTATCTCTTTCCCTTCTCTTTACTTTCTTTATCGTTTATATTTGTCTATTGTTATATCATTGCGCTGCATATAAATATCTGTTTATCGTGAATTTTGATAATAGTAGCGTTAGCGTGATTTTGCACTGTGACTGGATTTGTGTTAAGTATAGCTTGCTTAGATATAGCATATAGTTTAAATCTTAGTTTCCGCATTTGATTTAAACGAGCATTGTTAATATTTTGAAAATTGAAAAGAATTCATTTTTAGGCATATAACCTTATTCACCCCCCCTCTAAGGTTATCATATAGTCCAACAATATATACAACAATAAACATGATAACTCATATTTATATGAGTTATTTATGCTCTTATCACTTAAACCAGCACAAGTTCTCAAGTAATATTCCTTCTTTATTAAGTAAATATCATCTATTTAGAGGAAAGAAGGGTTAGGAACTAATTTGGTTTCATTTGGCACATTTGGTGCCTTTGTGAAGATTTTAATTCCTTTGTTCAGTGTTACAGCGTTAAGCGCTATAGCGCTATATGACGGTGGGCCAGCTGGAGATCAAAAAGAAAAGTTACATTTTGGAGCCTCACTCTTTATGTCAAGTCAGCATATCATTTCTCTGTGCCTAGGACTGACGCGGCTGCCAACCATTGGCTAGTGTGGACACTTGTCCACTTGTTGTTGGAATATCACTTTTGGTTGGTGGGGGAATGTCTTGTCTACTTTTTGGAGAATAAATAAATATATCTCACTTCTTCTTCCTCACTTCAGACTTTGGGAGACTTAGAGGGTTTTTGGAGAGAAAAACTTGACACAATTTTCCTCCATTAATCCTCCATTTCAAGCTTTTATTTTTCAAGTGAAGATCATCATTTCCTACGCTGTGAAGCTGTGCTATAGCGTCCGATGTTATAGCGCCTTACTTTTGAGAAATTACTTAGCAAAGAGCAGTCCAACTCATTTTATTAACACTTGAACCTTGTTATTATTTTCATACAACATCTTTATCAATTTTATGCTCATAAACATATTGTTATTATTTGCTTACTTCACTAGAGTGTTAACTAATTAAACTTTATAATTAACATCAATCCCTGTGGGTAGGATCTCTACTTATCAATATATTACTTGTTGCGATTGTGTACACTTTCACAACTACTTTTTGCACAACAAGTTTTTGGCGCCGTTGCCGGGGATTGCATTTAATTTTTATTGTTTAAGTTTTTAGCAATATTAGTGAAGATTTTACATTGGTGTGTTTGTTCCTTGGTGCTACAGCAATAGGTACTAGCCACCAGAATGTGAGTTGGATCCAGAACCTGAAAGAAGATTCAGAAGGTTAAGACAACCTCAGAGAGTACAACAACTGAGACCTACCATGTCAGAACACAATGGTTCTGGTAGGGGTACAATTGGTGGAAGATCAAATTCCAGAGGTGGCCGTAGTACAAGAGGTGGTAGATCTGACCCTGGTAGTGGTCCACTCCATGGAGGTAGAGGTCCTATCACTCATTCTGTCACAATACATGATCCAGATGACTGGTACAGGCAGCCAGTCATAAATCAAGGTCCTGGAGACATGGTGACTGACAGGGATAGGCCCATGAGAGACTATACTGTGTTTGATCCTCAAACAATGCAAACCAGCATAGCTAGACCTACTCTCCACACATCTCATTTTGAATTCAAACCCATAATGTTCCAAATGCTTCAAACTGTGGGAATTTGGTGGTTCTCCTCAAGAGGACCCATATTCACATTTAAAACAATTTTTGGAAGTTTGTAGTAACTTCCTCATTCCTGGTGTTAGTGAAGATGCAGTTGGATTAAATTTTTTCCATATTCCTTGAAGCATAGAGCTAAGTCCGGGTTAAATTCTCTAGAACCTAACTCTATCCATACATGGAATGAAATGGCAGAAAAAATTTTGGCAAAATATTCTCCACCAAACAAAAATGCCAGAATGAGGAATGATATTACCTCATTTAAACAAAAAAGATGGTGAATCACTGTATGAAGCATGTGAAAGATGGAAAGAGCTATTGAGAAAATGTCCTCATCATGGGATACCTTATGTTATTCAGATGGAAAATTTTTACAATGGGTTGGAGCCACAAACTAGACTCTTGTTGGATGCCTCATCTAGAGGAGTGATCTTGAACTCATCATATAATGAAGCACATGAGTTGATAAAGCTCACTGCAACCAACAGCTCCCATTGGCCTACTGAGAGGCCCAATTCAGTGAAGAAGGTAGCTGGGGTCCATGAGATTTGTGAAGTATCTTCCCTATCAGCACAAGTGGCTTCCCTCACAAACATGATAAAGAATCTCAACACTTCAAGTGCTACAGCACTTGACGCTGTAACGTCTGCAAATTCATCAGTTACAGTAATTGAACAAGCCCCTCCAGGAGAACCCAATTGTGTATACTGTGGAGGAGGTCATCTCTATGAAGAATGTACAGCCAATCCTGTCTCTGTTAATCATGTGAGATTCAACAAGAATAACAATTCCTATTCAAATACTTATAATCCTGGCTGGAAGAATCATCCTAACTTTAGATGGGGTGGTAACTTTGCTGCAGCAACAAATTCAAATACACCTACTGTGCCACCAGGATTTTCTGCTCAGAACCATCAAAGACAAGCTGCCCCAACTATGGATAACTCTCTTTGGTGATTGTAAGACAACTTTGCAAACTCATGAAGCTTCTATAAAAAATTTAGAGACACAAGTTGGGCAGATAGCCTCTGCTCTCACCCAAAGGCCTAGTGAACCATTACCTTCCACTACAGAAGCTTCAACTTCTCATGCAGCAGGGAAGGAGCATGTTAAGGCTATTTCGGTTTAGAAGTGGGAAAGATTTGCAAGGGCCATCTACTGTAACAGGTGATGGTAGAAAAGAAAAAGAAAAAAATTTAAAAATTGAAAAAGAAAAAAAATACTTCTGATGCTATAGCACCGACTGCTATAGCGTCTGATCCTGCACATGTGCCACCACCTAAGCTTGTTCCAGAATACCCTCCTCCTCCTTTTCCATAAAGGTTGAAGCAGGCTCATGAGAACAAGCAATTTGGTAAATTCTTGGATGTGCTGAAATAACTCCACATCAATGTTCCCTTGTTGGAAGCCCTTCAACAAATTCCCAACTATGTCAAATTTATGAAGGAAGTGCTCACCAAGTGGAAGAGATTAGGAGAGTTTGATACAGTAGCAATGACTGGAGAATGCACCATGATCATGCAGAACAAGATCCCAAGGAAATTGAAGGATCCTGGCAGTTTCAAAATACCATGTTCTGTGGGTAAATCTTATTTTGGCCGTGGACTATGTGATTTGGGGGCAAGCATCAATTTGATGCCCAAATCCATATTTAAACAACTTGGTATTGGTATTGTGAGGCCTATCACTCTTAGCCTTCAGTTAGCAGATAGGTCCATAGTCTATCCTGAGGGGATAATAGAGGATGTGCTTATTAAGGTTGACAATTTTGTTTTTCCTATGGATTTTGTTATTCTTGATTTTGATGCAGATAAGGAGGTTCCTATCATTCTTGGGAGACCATTCCTAGCTACTGCCCAAACATTGATTGATGTGAAGATAGGAGAATTGACTATGAGAGTCAATGATCAAGAGATTAAGTTTAATGTGATGAATGCTCTCAAGTCCCCTGATGCAGGAACTGAGGAGTGTTCTTTTGTGATGTCTCTTGATTCTGTTATTCAAAAACACTTCCACAACCAAGGTGACCACTTGGTTAAGGCTCTTGCCAACACTGAAAAATAAAAGCTTGTGGAAGAAGGTGTGTTACAAGGTGAGGTTGATGTCAATGAGATCTCTAAGGAGAGTGAGGGAGGAAGAGATGGATCAGAAGAAGAAGAAGAAGAGAGTGCTAAGGAGATTGAGCCTGACCCAGACCCTAAAGCAACCATCAACCAACAACAAACCCCATCACCCTGTCATACCCCAATTTTGTCCGACTTAGGTCAAAACCCTAATTTTCGACACAAAAAATATATAATAAATTATGCATTGCATTTTGGGTCCTAGAAACCATTCCAAAGTTTTTGAAATCATTTTTAGGGTTAGAATGCACTTTTTGGGAAATTAGGGTTTTTAGGGTCAAAAAGGGCATTTTGGTCATTTCTCACAAAAGGGTCTATAAAAATAATTTTTGCATGAAAATATTTTTCAATAAGCCTCATGCATGAAAATATTTTTTAGAAAGTATAAAATTGATTTTATCATGCATATAATGTATTCTTGATGAATAAGGAAGTTATCCATGTTTTTAGGAAGCACTCAATCGATTACATCATATCCTTCCTTCAAGAAAATAATCGATTATCTACTCTGAAAATCAAGGGGGATAATCGATTATCTACTTGAAAATCGAGGGGGATAATCGATTATCTACTCCGAAAATCAAGGGGATAATCGATTATCTACTCTGAAACAATTCAGGAGCATAATCGATTATCCCATGTTTTCACTAAGGACCATAATCGATTATCACCTATTTTGGAAAGTTTTTATGGTTTTGGAAAGTGCCTAATCGATTATCCAAGGCACCTAATCGATTAATCTGGCACCTAATCGATTAGCAGACACCAAGTTATTTCCAACATAATCGATTATCATGTTTCCTAAAATAGATCAAATCTGATTTCCTATAAATAGGACGCTCATTTTTCATTTCAGGACACACATTTTTCACGAGATCAGAGAAGCCAATTTTCGCAGATCCCATCTTTTCAGAAAAACTCTTCTATATTTTATTTGTGCTCTCTTCGTTCCGTTGGTCCGTCAGAGCTGGTCTTTCGCTAAGAGTTAGTTGGGGTTGCATTCTTCAAGTTGTAAGATCCGCCTTCATTAGAGGTATTTCTGTCTTTACATTTGTCATTATTTAATTATTGTGATCCGTGCCAAAACTGCTCTATATGATTCAACCCTTTTAGTTTATATGTTGTTTAAGTTGATGATTGGCAATGTGATTCACACTTGTGCACTTGAGCACTTAATCTTAAGTGTGAGGATTGACCAAAGTGATTCAACATTCTTTGATACTTTGGTCGCTAAATAATTTTCTTGCTTATGCTGGCCAATGATCATGATTGAGGCAACCCTTTTGCTTGAACTTACAATGTCATCGTCTACTCTCATATAGAATATCATCAATACTTAGATAGGTCCATTCCTTACATTGCATCTTCCACTAGATGTGCATTTAGATTCCCTTGCGTTTTGTAGAAATATTTGAGTATGGTTCTCGCCAAGCATCTTCCACTAGATGTGCATTTAGATTCAATCTCGCCTACTCTTGTATTTTGCTTAATGCCCAATTCAAGTTCCTTCCTTGCCTATCTATGTGTTGTGATCTAATATGTGTAGTTTAGGCTTGATTCTTGTTTGCGAATTCAAATATTGTTGCTTAATGATTTGATTCCATTGATTGTGTTATGCTTGAATCCACCAATTCTTTCTTGCATTCATTGTTTTCATTTCTAAACGACCTGGCACAAAAACGGTTACTAGTGGCAATCCATCACAACCTTTGTTGGTTTGATTGTCATGAAAGCCTCAATTTCAAAAGAATTTTCGTAAGCATAAAGCAAGCTACTAGTGATAATCCATCACAACCTTTGTTGGTTTGATTATCATGAACGCGTCCAATTTCAAAAAGCATTTTTCTAAGTATCAAAGAATCAAAAACAAGTTATTAGCGGTGGTCCATCATAATCTTTGTTAGTTTGATCACCATGAAAGCTTGCATTTACAAAAGGCATTTTCAAAGAGAGTTACTAGTAATGATACATCATAACCTTTGTTAGTTTGACCATCATGAAAGCTTTCATTTTCAAAAGACGTTTCAAAAAGATTTTCATTTCTCAAAGCTCGTTAGAACTACGTCGCTTTGATTCCCATTTGGGATACGTAGGAGCGAGTCACATTCTCATCAAGCGCAACCATAAAAAGTTTAGCATTTGCATAACAAAAAGAAAAGAGTTATTTTCATAACAAAAAAGAATCACTTTTGCAAACCAAGATCATTTTCAGAACGAAAACCTTTTCCTTTCTAAAAGCATTTTCAACCCATTGTCGCTAGTGGCTAATCAGAACCTTTGTTCGTCTAGCCATTGGTAGCAATGTCTTTTTCCCAAAAGAACAACAAGCGATGATCACTCATAACCTTTGTTAGCTTGATCATTCGTGCCAATCAATCCCTTTCGAAGACCACTTTCAAAAGGACAAATAAAAAACGGGTTGCTACTAATAGTCAATCAGAACCCTTGTTCGTCTGACTGGCGGTAGTGACTCTCATTTTCAAGAGTACTTAGCGGTGATTACCCATAACCTTGGTTAGTTTAATCATCCACTAAACGCTCGTCCTATTTCGAAAACTCACTAAAAAGATAAAAAACAAAAACTTTTCAAAAAGACAAAGAAGAACTACGTAGCTTTGAGTTCTCCATCGCACCGGGAGATACGTAGGAGCGGGCCATGTCCCGTCAAGCGTTTTTTTCTAAAAAACCATTTTTCCCCATTTTTCATAATAAATAAAGATTTTCATTAAGATTTTTTTTTTTCAATAAGAAGTAGAGAGGCAAAATTAAGTATTTTCAAGTCAACACACTAAAACCACACATTTAATTAAAGGTTCCCTCTCAGTAGAGAGGACGTGTGGGGTGCTAACACCTTCCCTGCACGTAACCGACCCCCGAACCCTATTCTCTAGTTTCGCAAGACCAATCGCTTTCCAAAAAAGGTTTTCCTAATATTTTCCTTAATAAATATTGGTGGCGGCTTCATTGTCTTAGGAAAAGTTGTGAACGAGGAAGGTTCTCCCTCGGGGACTTTTTCGGGCGCAACAGCTGGCGACTTCACTGGGGACTAAAAAAAACATTTTTTTCAAAAGTGGGTCAAGCCTAATTAATTAAGTGTGTGGTTTGTGATTGATTTGAACATCTGGCTTTGCCTTTATTCTTCTTCTTTGTCATAAGCATGTTGCATCCATATGCATTCTTATTCTATGTTTGCTTTTGTTTAAAATAATAGATAGTTACTTCTTTGCTTAAATGCTTAGTTCCCTCATGCATATTTCCCCTCTCTTGTCATGTCCCCTTCTTCTCAGCTCCCTTTCTGAGGTAAGTAATGTGTTTGTTGTTGGCACCCTAGATTAGTTGAATTTGATTGGTATTGAACCCTAGGGTAGACGACATGTTATGGCTTTCTATTGTCTGGACTGTTCTGGATCTTCATTTGCAGGTGGGGTAGTTTTTAAGGAAATACCCTTCGCACACACTCACACACTTGTACCTTGAGATTATACGATTAGAGAAATAGACCATAACCCAGGTCTGTTAGGATACCTTAGGATGAGCGGATTCGAGTAGTGGGAGCCCATCAGGACCTTTGTCCGTTTGGCTACTCGGGAAAGTTTCAATCAGAGTTGTGCTCTTTCATGATGCTTCGTATCTAGCAGTTTGCTGCATTTACAGGGATTTTCATGAGAGGGACTGTGGCTCTGATGACCTTTGTGAGGGTGTGAAGAGAGCTACATGAGAAGATTATCCCTAAAATACCTTAGATCATAGGTTCTACCCCCTTTTAGGTCACAAGGGCTTTCCAAATTGTGTGTTGCATCGTTGCATTCAGTTCAATCAATTTTTCCTTCAAAATTTTTGAAAATAAAAAAAAAAAAAGATATGCTTTCCCTTTTCAATAAACGCCTATATGAGGTGGCATATAGTGTGAAAATTTTCAAATCACCACCTGTAAATATCCTCTTTCTGCAAAAACACAAAAAAGAAGCATCCTTGCATCATCGCATCATTGCATCACTGCATCATTGCATCATTTGCATTGCATAAAATTCCGATTTTGAAAAAAAACCATTCATCTTGCATTCCCCTTCATTACATAAAGATAAAACAAAAAACAATTATCATCTGCATAGCATAAGCATTTCATTTATAATCATGCAAAAAATCCTCGTCAAGTTCATCCAAGACGAGGCATGCATGCATAAGCATTATTTCAAAAAAAGAGACACAGTAGAACTACGTAAGCTTTGATTCCTCATTACAATGGGGATACGTAGGAGCGGGTCATACCTCGTCAAGCACATTTTTCTAAAACCTTTTTCCAATAAATCATTTGCATCTCCAAATAATTTTCAAAATCATGTTCCAAAACTAAAAATCCAAAAATGAAAAGTTTCCAATGCATGCATCTCCTCTAAACAAAGAAAAAATTGAAAAGCTCTTCATGTAAAAGCTCAATGAGTAAAAGCGCACCTTCGAATGACGAAGGGTAATATCTCAAACTTGTTTGTGCACTACAAATTTGAGACGTTACTCTACGGTATCGGGGCACTTTGACCCTATCAAGTGGGGTTTGTTTTCGAATAAGAGAATAAGTTTGAGTTAACCAAATGTCGAAGCATTTCAGTATATTGCGTGAAGTGTTGGGTCAGGATCCACTCAATGTTTCATGCAAGTTACTCAGAGTAACGACAATTGGTTGTCTCACCTCATCATTTGCATACATCCTTGCATTACATAAGAGCGAAACTTTCAAAAAAATCATCATAGTCTTTTCTCTTAACGGGCTATATGAGGTGATGTTCCCAAAATTTCAGTCACCAAACCCGAAAAAAAAAGCATCATTCTTGCATCATTCATCATCCAAAGATGCATTGGCATTTCATATTTCGTCTTGCATAAAAAGAAAGCATCAAAAAGAAAAAACTTTTAGAATAATCACACTTTTCAAGTAAATATGCTTTCATGCATTTCATTTTCATCGTGTATACATCATAATGTTTTCATCCATGCATTGCGTACAACAAAAATGTTGTGATGAGAGACGAGATGTTCTTGCAAAGTAATCTTTCCTTTTTGGAAAAGTTTACCCTCACTCATTTGCAAACTCAAGGTGTTCCAAGGCACTCAGTTTTTCACATCAACAGCTCATTTGTATTTCCTTCAAAAAAGGGCATTACATCTCATCCATTCCATGATAAAAGACTGAAACAGTTCAAAAAAAAAGGGTTTTCATATCATGTTTTAACCAATGCTAACTCTCTGTGAAGCGTTCTTCTAGTAAGCATGCATGCCAGGTGCAGTTTCTCTTGTTTGAGTCGGTCAATTTCCTTCTTTATCCAAGTCTAATCCCGCCCCGTCCGCCCCTAAAGCGCATATTCTCTCCCATCAGTGCATACTTGACTTTTTGGTTCATTCTCACTAACACTTTAAGTCCTCCATGCTGGGGCAATTCTGTGATCACTAATTTTCCTTGTCGGTATCATATTCCTTTAGTGCAAGTCTTTCTAAAAAAATATATAATAAATAAAAAAGATAAAATAAGCTCGCTAGGTTGAAAACCCGCAAAGGGCGGCCTAGGCAAAAAAGAGCACCCGGTGGATTGAAAACTCGCAAAGAGCGGTCCAGGCAAAAATTAGGGCACAAAAAAAAGGGGGGAAATAAAAGAGCAAACACATGAAGATAGATAAATTATTGTCCTAAAGTTAAGTCTTACAGAAATAAGCATTCAGGATTTGAAATGAAATTTGGCCATCTTTCCACACCCTCAAGAACCTAAAATCCCAGAAAGTCCATTCCCTACCCCTCTTAAGCCAAAGATTCAAAATCACAAAAACACCCTTTGTTACCCATCTTAAGCCAAGAAAAGCCCAAGATATCCCCATCACTCTAGGCGAGGGTTAATTCCACATCAAAGATGGTATATCATTCTCACCCAAGTCAAAAGGAAAGGAAATCCGCAAAAGGAGGGGAATAACAAAGTTTCAAAAAGGAGAATCCCAAAACAAAGAAAGGAAGACAAAGGGAGTATAAATTAAGAGTCAATACATTTTGTCATGAAGCATAAGAGCTCCCCTTCAAAGAGGCCCTCAGATTCAATGGGTTCAATCATTTCTCCTTTCAAAAAAAAAAAAAGCCCTCAATTCATTGGGTTCAATCATTCCTCCTTTCAAAAAAGCCCTCAATTCATTGGGTTTAACCATCTCTTCTTTCATAAAGCCTTCAAACACCTCATTGGGTACAACCATCCCCAAACACCTCATCAAACCTAGTAACTATCCCCTTCATAAACCATTGACCATCGGTCAACGCTGAATAAGACCCATCCTCCCATCAACCCCAAACACTCTGATAAGCCCAATCATCCCTTCTCCACAAAACATCACAATCCTGCAAAGTCCATTTCAATCAATGACCGGTTGCTTTCGTTTTCTCAAATTTTAATTTTAGGACAAATAAGTTTATCTGTTTACAATGTGTTTGCTCAAAAAGAAAAACAAACGGTCGGAAAAAAGAAAGCTGATCAAGAAAAATAAACCCTCAGAAAAAAGAGAACCGAGGAGACAAAAACAAACAGTCAGAAAAAAAGAAAGCTGACTAAACAAAAAAGACTTGCACTCCCAAAAATGCATTCAAGTTGCCTTAAAACAAGGTTTAGTGATCACCAAGTGAGGCTTCTCTTCATTACCAAAGTCAAGGCATTCACAGAGAACCAAAGATTTACACTGAGGACACCACTCAGATCTAAAAGTTGGGGCATTCTCTTCACCACCCATCCACCCTAGTCTTGGGAAAGCATGTTCAGCGTCCATCCTATGTCATTCATCCTTTCACCAGGTGTTATCCTTGACGCCAGTTCCCGCATATCTGCCCTTTCACTCCAATTGTCAATACCACCAAACAGGGGCAAGCCTTTCATTCATAGTCACCAAGTCTGGAGTGGGGCAAGTGCGTTCCCATTCCTTCACCTCATTCGTTCCTATAAAACCTCACCGGGACAATCTCTCAACTCACTATCCTAAACAAGGCCTTGTCATTCTAATTGGGGCAGCTTTGTCCTTATTATGACTGAGGCAACATCAAACTCTATGGGTTGAGACAAAATCTCTTTTGCTCCACCTTTCATTTCAAAAGCCGAAGCATTCCCAATTCATCATCTTCTACACCCCTAGTTGTTGTCACCACTAGACAGGGGCAAGCTATTCGCTCATCAAAGACCTGAATTGGGGCAATCTTGTATCTCTTGATCGCTTATAAGCTTCGGCAATAGCCATGTCTGTCATTCCTTCACTTGCCATAAATGTCCATGCCCTAAACCAATTTCAAGTTAACTAACTCATTCATTCACATTCGCACTCCTATGGATGCTTACTAGACAATGCTTCAAAAAGAGAGAACACAAGTTGTTTACGTGATATCTAAAATTCAGTGATCATGGAAAGAAAGAGAAAACATGTGAGGTTGTTTGTAAATAAAAACCTTGAGAACACCAGAGGTTGAATCAAATTCAATTTTTCAACAGAATGGTCAAAGTCCTTGCATTTAAAGTCTCGCATCTCATCATCACAAAAATGTTTACCTCATGCATCTAGGTATTTCAATCTATTCATTATAGCATATGCATCAAAGCATTACATTTGCATCTTCACATTTTGTGCATTCATCACATAGCAAAAAGAAAAACGTTTCACGTAAGTTGCACCATATTAATACTTGCATCTCATAGAAGAAAAGAAAGCTAGAACATCCCATGTCATTCATGTTATTCATCATTTTATAGCAATATTCCCATTTCATAAAAAAAAAAGTTTTCCTTTGCATGTCATTCCATTAAAATACATGAGCATTCCATGTCATCAAACACCAAAGATTTGCATTCGCATACCCATGATTCTTAAAAGAGCAAAAAGAGAAGCCAAAAGAGAGAAAAGAGAAGAGCCAAGAGAGCAACAAAAAGAAAAGAAAAGAAAGAAAAAGAAAGAAGAGAAGCTAGAGAAAGAGAAAAAGACATATAAGAACAAAAGAAAATCATGCATTGCGTACAAACAAGAGAAGAAAAGGAAAATCATTGCATTCATCAAGCATATAAGAACAGTAGAAAATCATGCATTCATCAGACATAAGCAAAAGAAAAAGAAAATCATGCATTGCGTACAGACAAGAGAAGAAAAGGAAAATCATTGCATTTATCAAGCATATAAGAACAGTAGAAGATCATGCATTCATCCGACATAGACAAAGGAAATAAGAAACTCATCATTCATCATAAGAAAAAAGAAAACAGCAATCATGGCATTTGCATTGCATGCATTTGTTCATTTTCAGCTACAGGTACAAAGAGAGGATGAGCACTTCGGTGTTAGCCCTCGCCCCCAGATTCCAGAAAATGTTCCCCCAAGTTGGGAGTTCAGAAAGAAAAAAGAAAAGAGAGAAATAGAAAAGAAAGAGAGAAAAGAAAAGAGAGCGCTCAAGCGCGCATTGCGGATCGGAGCACAGAGATCATCGCTCCCTTCTGCCCAGGTATCACATCGTGTACGAGCAACGCGATGGACCGCAGCCCCATGTGAGGTTCAACGGAATAGTTGTATCAAGCCTAAGATACAGTGGACGCCGTGCATTGATCTGTATATCAGTTCCGGAGCTGATAACGATCCCCCCGGTCGCTCGAAAAGGCCAACAGGAAGAGCGTGCTCCTCAAAGCCACGCGCAAACTCGGATTCGTCAAGAGTTCGTTTAAGGATTACAGGTTTTAGGCAGCCTGGGCAATTTACCGCTTTCTGCACGCAAGTGCCCATTTTACTTTTCTGTTTGCACGCCAAGTGCCCATTTACTTTTCTGTTTGCACGTCAAGTGCCCATTGTAGCGACCGAAAAATCCGGGTGAGGATCCCTCGAAGGTTCAAAAAATGAAGCCGCCACCAATGTTTAATTTTTAGGGCAAACATCGGTAAATCCCTTTGGAATGGATAAGGGTCCTTGAGACCAGATTTGGGTTCGGGAGTCGGTTATGCATGGGGAAGGTGTTAGCACCCCACGACATCCTTCCTAAGGAAGGTTAACTGCTAATTAGTTGTAGGAAAAAATGTTAATTTTGAAAACGTTAATTTTTACCCTTTTATTGAAAGAAAAAGACTTAATAAAATTTTGGTTTTTTGTGCTTGACAGGAGTGGGCCCCTGCTCCTACGTATCTCCAGGTGCGATAGAGAAATCAAAGCTACGTAGTTCTTGGTAGAAAAAATTTGTTGGTTGGTGTTTTTTATTTAGGGGTTCTAGGACTTTTGAACTGTGTTGAAGGACCACTGGGGGTCTGAAGGAGCGCTGGGGCTCTGGAGGACCACAGTTCACTTATCCTAAAACGATAACTAACCCGGCCGTACGACCGACTTAATCCCCAACTTTGAAAATAAGTTTTCTGGATTTTGAATTGAAAGAGATGTGTTTGTATATTTTTTAATTTAGAAATTGTTTAATTTAAATAGGGATTTTAGGACATGATCCGTAACGGTTCATTAGTGACCTAAAAAGCAAACTAATCCGACTGTACAGTCGACTTAATCCCCTATTTATATTTTAAAAACGAAATAATCATCTATTTATTTTTTTATAGGTTTTTTGCAAAAAGGATTTAAGAAAGAAAGGTAATGGAAAATGTTTATTTATTTTTTGGTTTTTTTTTTGTAGAAGTAGTTGTTTTCTTGAAAAGGAAAATGAATAAAAATGACAATAGAGGGCCCAGCTGGTTTTTTACAGACTGGGCCGCATTGAAATGGGCTTGCGCAGGGGGTGCATATTGAAGTGGGTGGGGGTGCAAGAAGTGATCTGAAAAAAATAAAAAAAAGGACGACTATATAAACCTAACCCTAATTCCATTCTTTCTTTTCTCCCAGCGCCGCAACCACAAATTAACCCCTAAACCTAACTCTGTTCTCTCCTCTCCTCACTGCCGTTTCCTTTTCTTCTCACCGCAACTCGATCTCTCCTCTTCCCTTTGTCAATCGCGTTTTCTTTCTCTCATCTCCTTCGTCTCTCTTCTCTCTCTCTTAACTTTCAGTTTTGGCTGTCGGTGGTCGCGAAAAAAGGGGGGGATTTTGATGGTTGTTGGTGGTCGTTTAGTGGTTTTTGGTGATTTTGGGCGGTTTGGTGGTAGTGACGGTTGTAGGGGGTTACGAGGAGAGAAAAGGGTGGACCGTGGTGGTGATGAGGCTCTCACGGCGAGGAGAGAGGAAACGACGAGGGAGAAGACGGAGGAGAGGGAAGGGTGATGCTATGGGGACGGTGGTCGGTGTATGGTTGTGGGAGGAGATCGTGGTCGTTTTTCTTACTCTCGGTTTGGTGGTGGTTGTTGGTGGCCGTGAGGGTTGCACGGGGGTTTAGGGCGATGTGGGAGTGGTGTGTTCGGTGGCGAGTTAGGTGGGTTACGGCGGTTGGGTAGCTAGGTTCGGTTGGGTAGTTGGGTCGGAGAGGTGGTTTACGGTTCTGTTGGTGGTGGCGGATGGAGAGGTGTGTGAGGGGAGAGGTATGTTTGGTGGTGGCACACGGTGGCTCGCGGCGGCTTCCGGCGGTGGCCACCGTAAACGGTGGCCGAAGGTACAAAACTCCACTTTCCTTACTGTCCCCTCCTCTACTGTCTCCTCTAACTACTGTCTAATTGATATTACTAATTTTTTAACAGATACAGAAAGAAGAAACCAGGGTAGGAAAATACCTTTCAGATCCTATTGTTGCTGCCTCTGCTCTGTCTTCAAAGAAAAATGGTGCTGTTTTTTGTTAGGCCTTCAGTAAGGAACTCTAAATTACGTGTGAATATTCTCTCTGTTTTTTTTGTTTTTTCGGTCACTGTTTTCCTTTTTTTGAAATGTGTGCCACTATTTGGTATTTATAGTGCTGTTGTGATGTAGGGCTAAGGAGGATTTAGGGTAAAAGGACAGCATCAGAATTCAAAGGAAAAACCAAAGGACAGTCAACAATTAGGGCAGAAAAAAGGACAGCATTTGGAGAGGAATCAAAAGGACAAAGGACAATAGGTGGCAATGGGCTGGCAATGAAGGACAGCAACAAGGAAGGAAGAAAAAAATAACCCTAACCCTAGATGGGCAGCAGCTGCAAGCTGCGCCCTTTTCCTTCTCTTTGGATTTGTATTATACTTTTTTTTTTAAAAAAAAAAACTGTACTATTTACTTCTTTTTTTGTTTATATGTGTAAAAAACTGATTGTATAATAAAAGGACATTTGTTTTTGTTCAGCTTCAAAAAGAAAAAGAAAGGATATTTATACTTTTAATTTATTTATGTTGTATTTTATGCCAATACCAATAGGCTTACAAAACAACAACAAAAAAAGAAACATCAAAAATAATATTGCGCGTGCGAGCTTAAAATGATACGTGGCTCAACCAGAGAGCGGAAAAAAAAGAAAAACTCTTTTTTGGATTTTTGATTAACCGGACAAAATTAGGGTATGACAGCTGCCCCTCTTTATTTTATTTTACTAGAAAATTCTTGGATTTTCGTAGTAGAAATGGAAATGAAGATTGAACAGACACTAATTTTGTTTGAAAAAAAAAGAAAGGAATGGAGGTATGGATAACGGTTGAGACTCGGCGTGTTCAGAAAAAGGGAAATAAAGAAGGACCGCTGGGGGTCTGAAGGAGCACTGGGGCTCTGAAGGACTGACTAGTCTGAAGGTTGAATTCTCAGGCGACGCTTGGCGCACTGGTTTGAATTAAACTGAAGGACCGACGGGTCTGAAGGGCTGCCTGAGCCTGATGGACCAAAAATGATCTGATGGATTGCAACTAGTTATGGCACTAGTAGAACAATCGGAGGGTGACCTACGTCGGGGCGGTCGTGAGGGTCAAGATCAGATCCGGAACTGATATGTTGACCACGAAGGATTTACGCTATGCCTTAGGCAGACGCAGCTAATCTGAAGGACCACCGGGGGTCTGAAGGATCTGTCGCGCTCCGTGGCGACGTTATGATCTGAAGGTGCAGCTCGAAGTAGCGTTTGACGCGCTAATTCAAACTGAACTGAAGGACCGATTTGGTCTGAAGGATCTATGCTAGATTTTGCTAACACTGCGATCCAACGCGCTATATAGGATTCAACACTAATCGCGTTGGCTTAAGAACTGACTGTAGGTACGTGTCGACACGGGGAGTCGATACGAAAAACCACATATGATATGTATATGACATGTATGCGATGTATGCATCTGCGGTGATTAATTTTGAGTGAGATGATGAATGAAATGCTGAATGATTTTTGTTTCTTTTGTACTTTAGCTTTTATCTTTGTTCTTTTGCCTTCTTCTAGCTCTCTTTTTTTAGTTTTGCTCTTTTGCTCTTTTGGCTTCTTTTACTGGTTCGATCAACTTGCGATGTCTCAGTCGTGGGGCATGAGGGTAGTCCAGAGCAGCAGTATTGCTAGATTCGGTGCAGACTTATTATGATTTGTTGTTTGAAGTGATTATGCAGGTACTTGTCCTCATCGCACATTTGTTAATGAGAGATCGTTTTATTTCTGTGATTTTTAGGAATTTCGCAAAGATTGTAACGCCCCTTAGCTCATGCACATATTCCACAATTCAGTATCATTTATCATAAAACATCACTTTAAGGCAAAGAAAGAAAAACAAGCAGGAGAAAGAAAATATTTAATATGGAAACCGAACGTACAGGATGTCACGCCGATTGAAAATTACATTGAGAGTTTAAACTAAAAAACAAGAAAAAGGGAAGAACAGATCTGTTAATTGTTTGTATCTTGAAATGACGGTGCCAATCGCTCATATGCATAATTTTGTCTACCCACCATCCCACCTTTGGGAGTGTTGACTGCCTTTTTATTTCTTTCAAGTCCAACTTTTTGACCCTAATTTTTGCCTGGACCGCTCTTTAGAGTTTTCGATCCACCGGGTCGCTCTAACTTTTGCCTAGGCCGCCCTTTCGGGTTTTCAACCTAGCGAGCTCATTTTGCTTGGCTCGTCTTTTTCTTTTTTCGTATATTTCTTTAGGCATAGTACTTCTTAACTGCATCTGAATTTACCGGGAGTGGGAGATCTTCACCATCCATTTTTGTGAGGATTAAAGCTCCTCCAGAGAATGCTTTCTTTATCACATAAGGTCCTTCGTAGTTCGGGGTCCATTTTCCCCGGGAATCCTTTTGGATAGGCAAAATTTTCTTGGGCACGAGGTCTCCTTCTTGAAACTGTCGAGGGCGAACCTTCTTATCATAAGCCTTCTTCATTCTTTGCTGGTACAGCTGCCCGTGACACAACGCAACCATCCTTTTTTCCTCTATGAGGTTCAACTGATCAAGACGCGTTTGAACCCATTCTGCCTCGTCTAATTTCGTCTCCATTAGCACCCGTAGAGAGGGTATTTCAACTTCGATGGGAAGAACTGCTTCCATCCCATATACTAGTGAGAACGGAGTTGCCCCTGTTGACGTGCGAACCGAGGTCCGATACCCATGCAAGGCAAAAGGGAGCATTTCATGCCAGTCTTTGAAGGTCACCACCATCTTTTGCACAATTTTCTTTATATTCTTGTTTGCCGCTTCAACTGCCCCGTTCATTTTTGGACGATATGGGGAAGAGTTATGGTGCTGAATTTTGAAATCTTCACACAGCTCTTCCATCATTTTGTTATTCAAGTTACTCCCATTATCAGTGATGATCTTATTTGGAAGGCCGTAACGGCAGACCAAATCTCTTTTTATGAACTTGACAACCACTGATCTTGTCACACTGGGGTAGGAAGCGGCCTCGACCCATTTGGTGAAATAATCGATAGCGACAAGAATGAAGCGATGCCCATTTGATGCCTTAGGTTCGATGGGACCGATGACATCCATTCCCCACATTGAGAACAGCCATGGTGCTATTAGGACGTTCAAGGAGGCTGGTGGCACATGAATGTTGTCAGCATAAACTTGACATTTGTGACACTTCCTCACATAGTTAAAGCAATCAGCCTCCATTGTCAACCAGTAGTAGCCAGCCCTTAGGAATTTTCTTGCCATGGTATGCCCATTGGAATGAGTTCCGAACGAGCCTTCATGAATATCTTTCATAATTCTTTCCGCTTCCTCTTTTGCCACACATCTGAGGAGGACCATATCATGATTTCTTTTGTAAAGCACTTCCCCATTTAAGAAGAAACCCATTGATAACCTTCTAAGTGTTCTCTTGTCGTTCTCTGCAGCACCAGGAGGGTATTCTCTGCTTGTGATATAATGCCTGATATCATAATACCAAGGCTTAATGTCAGGCTCTTCTTCAATTGCCATACAAAGGTGCGCAGGTAATTCCCGGTGTTGGATCCTGATGAATGTCAGATTCTTGTCGCAATTGACATTGAACATTGAGGACAGAGTTGCTAAGGCATCGGCCAACTGGTTTTCTTCACGTGAGAGATGATGGAAAGTGATCTCGTCGAATGGCTTGATCATCCTTTGGATGTGATCGCGATAAGGGATCAATTTGGAGTCTCTAGCTTCCCAGTCACCCTTAACTTGGTGAATAACCAAGGCTGAGTCTCCATATACATCGAGTCTTTGGACTTTCCATTCAAGGGCCGCTTTGATGCCTAGAATGCACGCTTCATATTCTGCAATGTTGTTGGTGCAATAGAAGCTCAATCTAGCGGTAAACGGTATGAAGCGGTTATCTGGGGAGATTAATATAGCTCCGACCCCATGCCCCCACACATTGGAAGCGCCATCAAATAACATCCTCCATCTTTCATCGTCTTGAGACTTTCCTTCTTCAAATAGAGCCATTATATCTTCGTCTGGGAAGTCGTATTGCATTGATTGGTAATCCTCGACTGGTTGGTGTGCTAAGTATTCCGCCAATGCACTACCCTTGATTGCTTTCTACGTAACATATAAGAGGTCGTACTCGGATAGTAGCATCTGCCATCGAGCAATTCTTCCTGTGAGTGCGGGTTTTTCAAAGATATACTTGATCGGATCCATCTTAGATACCAACCAAGTCGTGTGGCTTAGCATGTACTGCCTCAGACGCCGCGTAGCCCAGGCTAGAGCGCAGCATGTTTTTTCTAACAATGAGTACCTTGTCTCGCACTTAGTGAACTTCTTACTTAAGTAATAGATGGCATGTTCTTTCCTTCCGGATTCGTCATGTTGCCCCAGCACACAACCCATCGATTTGTCTAACACTGTTAAGTATAGGATGAGAGGTCTGCCAGCTACAGGTGGCATCAGAATCGGAGGATTTTGGAGATACCTCTTGATCTTTTCGAAAGCTTCTTGGCAGCTATCGTTCCACTTCGTTTCTTGATTCTTGCACAACAATTTGAAAATAGGCTCACAGGTAGACGTTAATTGGGATATGAATCTAGAGATGTAGTTCAATCTTCCTAGAAACCCACGGACTTCTTTTTCAGTTTTAGGTGCTGGCATTTCAAGAATTGCTCTAACCTTGTCTGGATCTACCTCTCTTCCCTTCTGACTGACTATGAACCCTAACAGCTTTCCTGATCTTACGCCGAAGGTGCATTTAGCAGGGTTTAATCGGAGTTTGAACTTCCTTAGACGTTCAAAGAGCTTCCGCAGATTAACAATATGCTCTTCCTCAGTCTTGGACTTGGCAATCATATCATCTACGTATACCTCTATTTCTTTGTGCATCATATCATGGAATAAAGCTACCATCGCCCTTTGGTATGTTGCACCGGCGTTCTTCAGTCCGAATGGCATTACTTTGTAACAGAAGGTTCCCCAAAGAGTGATGAAGGTGGTTTTCTCCATATCCTCGGGAGCCATCTTGATTTGATTATATCCGGAATATCCATCCATGAAGGAAAATAAAGAGTGTTGCGCTGTGCTATCCACCAGGACATCAATGTGGGGTAAAGGGAAATCATCTTTAGGACTTGCTCTGTTCAGGTCCCGATAATCGACGCACATTCTGACCTTCCCATCTTTCTTTGGAACCGGGACAATGTTGGCTACCCATTGAGGATACTTTGCTACTGCTAAAAATCCGGCATCAAACTGCTTTTTAACCTCATCTCGGATTTTCAGTGACATGTCTGGCTTCATCCTTCTTAGCTTCTGTTTCACTGGTGGGCATTCAGGCTTTACTGGTAACTTGTGTTCAACTATGTTTGTGTCTAGCCCTGGCATGTCTTGGTATGTCCATGCAAAGACGTCGACATAGTCGAATAAGAGTTGAATCAATTTCTCCCGTTCATTCTCCTTCATTGTGGTGCCTACTTTAACTTCCTTCTTATCTTCTTCCGTGCCCAAGTTAATCGTCTCGGTAGATTCCTCGTGAGGTTGGATTGCCTTTTCCTCTTGTTCCATCATTCTCATTAACTCTGGAGGGGCTTCCCAATGATCTTCAACATCTTCCTCGGTTTGGTTAATGGGGTGATCAAAGTTATGGTATGAATGATTGTCGTTGTTATTTTCAAAGATGATATTTTTAGATCTGCATTAGCGAAAATTTACGGAATGAAAACAAATAAAAGAGAAAGAATAAGGCGAAATGAATTTTATTAGAGAATTCAAAATGCTATTTTATTGATACTGATATTGAAACGGAACATGCGTGCCCTTATGAAATGTCCTAAGGCCTTGGGCAGAGCCATAGGATTGCATTACAGAAAATTACTTTGCACTAAAAACTATAGGAAAATCAACAATCTCCCAATTCTTGAGCTTTTCGTTTGCAGGACAGCGGCGCACCAGACTGACACCGCCATCTTCGGCACTTGAATCATCTCCAATAGCTGCAACCTGGTTAGGATCTAGCATTCCTGCGCTCTGGAAGCTTTGCTTTATGTCGCAGATGAAAATCTTCTTCATATCTGGCTCCCGACCTTCAAGTTTGGCCAACCTCCGCTCCTTCTTTTCCGCGGCGATCCTTCCTTTGTCCGCACGACTAGGCCGGTACCCTATCCCACGTCTGTCTTTGTTTTCATGCAACTGTATGGGTGTTAGGATCCCTTGTTCAGTCTTCCCTAAACCACTTCCAGCTTGATAACCCTTGCTTGTCATGACTTTAGCGATCATAAATGCAGCTTTGGACAGCTTTGGTTTTAGCGATGGGGCCCCGTCCCCCACAAAGATAGCATTTGCAATTTCTAGTGCTTGGAAGGCGGTCTCAAAAGATTCTTCTGCAGCCTCGACATAGCGGATAGGAAACGGCTTATTCACCAGCAACTCTTCTTCCCCCGAAACGACCACTAATTTGTTGTTGACTATGAACTTGAGCTTTTGATGTAGAGAAGAGGGCACAGCCCCTGCGGAATGGATCCAAGGTCTTCCCAGAAGACAACTGTAAGACGGATTGATGTCCATTACTTGGAAACTCACTATGAAGACCTCTGGACCTACCTGTACGGGTAACTCCATCTCTCCGATGACTTCTCTTTTAGACCCATCGAATGCCCTGACCAGTGTAGAACTGGGTTTCATGTATGAACAATCTACGTCTAGCTTGTTCATGGTTGATTTGGGTAGTACATTCAGGGACGATCCGTTATCGATAAGTACCCGAGCTAGAGAGTATTCTCCACATTTCACGGAGATATGCAAAGCCTTGTTGTGCCCTCTTCCTTCATCGGGGATCTCGTCATCTGTGAAGGTGAGGTAGTTGTTTGCAACGATATTTCCGACGATCCCGTCAAACTGACCCACTGTGATGTCGTGAGTGACATGAGCTTCACTCAGCACTTTCATTAGTGTTGCGCGGTGGGCTTCAGAATTGAGTAATAGTGATAGCAGAGATATCTTAGCCGGAGTTTGATTCAGCTGATCCACTACCTTGTACTCACTCTGCCTCATAATTTTTAGAAACTCACTGGCTTCCTGCTCAGATAATGCTTTCTTGCCTGCGTTCTTGTCAGACAGCTCTCCCTCTATGCTTTTTCCTTTATCAATCCTTTCTTTTTCATTTGATTTTCTTTCCCCGGGTCCTTCAGGGGCATAGACGCGCCCGCTACGAGTCATTCCGCTGCCTCCCGAGATGTTGGTGACATCAGGATTGCTCTGGACTTTCGCACTGTACTTCCACGGGACTGCATTCGTGTCTTTGAAAGGGAACGGAGTCGGTACCTGGATGGTTATTGCCTTTGGTGCAGCAAGGGCCATCCTTGAGTCTTTTCTATAGAGAATCTCTAGCGGCCGTCGAGCCTCTGTGTTCCTGCCCTTGTTTGACTGAATGGTTGATACGTCTTCTTCTTTCTTTAGAGAGCCTATTTGTATTATGTGCCGGTCCAACAGGTCCTGAAGAACTTGTTTGAATGCCTCACCGTTTCCAATGCGGTGATGGTCATTGCCTGGATTCTTTCCAGTGTATTCTCTCTTGATAATCCCAAAGGAACACAAATTAGCGTGAATCGCCTCCAGGGGTGTCTGGATGCATTCTACCCTCCTGATTAGGGACTGCTCTGCAGAATCCTCAATTGCATTAGTCGAGGGCATCCCATGTCCTGGTAGTGGGTTGGTAGCCACATTAGGACCGTTTTCCTTGAAATTCAACCAGCCCGAGGCGATTAGATCTTGGACAACATACTTCAACGCCTTACAGTTTTCTATGGAATGGCCGACCGTTCCTGAATGGAATTCACATGTGGTGTTTGGGTCGAAGCCTCTAGGAAAAGGGGGCTGGATCTGCCTCATTGGGCGGGTGGTGATTAAGTTGTGGCTGAGCAGGTGGCGAAATAGGTCGGAGTATGACATAGGGATTGGATCAAACTGGACGAACTTTCCATCCGAGTAGTTTTGTGGTTTATGGCCTTGGTTGTTTTGGGGAGGTGGGGTAGATAGTGTTTGTGCCGAGAACGGATTGGCGTGAGAGGGATTGGAGTAGGAAGTCTTTCCGATTCCTGTGATGGCGTTGGCTTCTCCTTCCTTCTTTTTAGGAAATCTGGAGAAGGGCTTTCTCTGGCTAGTGGGAGGAGTATAAGCGATTTTCCCATTCCTCATTCCGTTCTCCAGCCTTTCCCCAATAACGACCATATCCGAGAAACTTGACGATACACTCCCAATCAATTTTTCATAAAAGGGTGAAGGAAGGGTTTCCATGAACATAGATACCATTTCCTTCTCAAACAGAGGTGGTGCTACCTGAGCTGCTAGTCCTCTCCAACGCTGAGCATATTCCTTGAAGGACTCATTGTCTCTTTTAGCCATGTTTTGTAGCTGAGTCCTATCAGGAGCCATGTCCGTGTTGTACTTATACTGCTTAAGGAAAGCATCAGCGAGATCCTTCCAACACCGGATGTGAGTGGGTGTCAACTGCATATACCAACTTGAAGCTGCCCCAGCTAAGCTGTCTTGGAAGTAATGGATAAGCAGCTTATCGTCATTTGCGAATGCAGCCATTTTCCTGCAGTACATAGTTAGGTGACTTGCCGGACATGTCGCTCCTTTGTACTTATCAAAATCTGGTACTTTAAACTTGGGGGGGATAACCACGTTGGGAACGAGACATAAATCATGTGCATTTCTTGCCCCAGTATTAGTTCCCTCTATGGCCCTTAACCGTTCTTCGAGCATTTGATATCTGTCCCTGGATTGAGGGTCCCACGTTGGGTAGTTATAAGGATGGACCATTGGAACAGCAGCTGAGCTCATATGTGGGATATATAAGTGGGAGGGGTTCCCGGTATTTTGCACAGGAGTCTGATGACTCGTCACTAACGGCGGAGTGTAATTCTGTAACATAGCCTGCGGCATGGTCGTAGGGATCTGGCCTTGCGGTGTTTCATTCAGTGCTTGACTCATATTGTGATTCGGATTCACGACCCCCGTAGGGCCACCCTCTAAAGTGGCGTCCATCGTAGGAGGTGTGTAGCCGGCTGGAAGTCCATAAGGGGGCCAGTATTGGCCCTGACCATCAAACCCAGAGTTGTGCGGCGGAGGAAGGCTTGTAGCAATATTTCCGGTATTTCCTACTGAGGTGTTTTCGTCTGCAACTCTCTTTTCAAGAAGTTTCATAATATCGGCCATCTGCTCCTTCATAGCCATCATCTCGTTCATCTTCTCTTTCAGCTGCTCGATATCATCTCTCAACGCTTGGTTGTCTTGATTCTCAGTCATTTTCCTGGCTTGCAAGCGAGTACGGTAGCGGTGTTGACGAACCAGTTTGCCTTTTTGTTCTGTTTTTTTTCAAAAATTTAACATAAGTTTGTGAACGAATGAATGAATGAATGTGCATGAGATGCGTATGCATGATCGAGCCTGTGGAATTGTAAACCACTCATTCGACAAGTGAAGGATAAACAAGGATCGAGATTTAAACCAAACGAATTTTCATTGATAAAAGAAAGTACAACCAAACGAGTTCTTCAAGGATTACAACGGAAACTACAGCAATTTAAACTCACACAACTACGCCATCCAAGCCATCTTTCTTTTTTTCACACCGGGCCATTTTGCCTTAATTTTTAAGAAGGCAATAAGCTCTTTCATATACTGAACAAAATTGAAGACTTCGACTGGGGTATTTTCCCTGGACATGACGATATCAGCATCCTTCAAATGATCTGGGACATCTACGATGGCTTCATTGCATAGTTTAGCTAGATTTGAGAACCTATCCTGGAGGTAATGACAATGATCATTCAACTTCATGTATTCCTCTTTTAGATATTCGTGCTCCTTCTCGATTGCTTCATAGAGGTTCTTCTGGTAATCAGCGAACTCTTTCAATTCGTTCGCATTTCTGAACTCCTTTTGGAGTGCTGCTTGACACTCTTCGAGTCTTCCTAGTATCACCCCTCTGGCTTCTCTTTCGGTTGCAAGCCTACCTTCATACTCATCAACCTTTTCTTTCAGCTGCTCCCTCAAACTTTGGAGCTGAGTTTGAAGATCCTTTTCCTTCTCCACAGCCTTTGTCATCTGACTCTTCCATACATAAGTATTGTCAATGGCTCTGTCTCGGTCTCTGTTACGTACTTGGAGCTCTTCATTGGCGCCTCTAAGGCTTTCTTGCACACGAAGGAACTTGGCCTTCCCGACCTCTAACCTTTCTTCGCATTCTGCAATGCGTTTACTTTTGGCGATGTTTTCTCGCCGTAGACTTGCGTTTTCTTGAAGTGATCTTTCTAGCTGGGCTTGCAGCTCAGTCCTTTCTTGTTCGGATTTGGTTAAGGCAACCTTGACTTCTTCTACTTCTTCGTTGAGGACAGGAACTGGTTTAGGAATTTCATGGCCGACGGGAAGTGCGAGGCGAAAAGGTAGCCCGACCTCTCGGACCCTAAGTGCAACCCATTGAAGATAGTTTTCCCCAGCATCAATAGCTCTAGGGCCTAGCTCATGTCCTATTTTGACTATTCTGTCCCAAGCACGGCTAACCCTTCTTAACATGTCAAGATCTTTAGAACCTCTGTACTCTAGCTCAAATGTAGATAGGGATTCTTCTGGAGGTGGATTCATCATGGGATAGCCAAATTGCCTTAAAGCAATGGCTGGATTGTAGCTGATGCAACCCTTCGTCCCTATGAGGGGGACATTTGGAAAGTCTCCACACTGATAAACAAACTCATCGATGTTTTGATCTCGATAATACCACGAGATGTCGCTCCCTGTTAGGCCGGCGAGGTACTGGGCCCACTCAGTCTTACCCCTAACTTCCATATGATGACTTCTTTTGAATATATGAGAGGTTAGCCAACGGTACAACACAGGCAAACAACACCATATCACACCTGCTCTTTTCTCATGACGTTCCCAGAGAGAAAAATAAACATCGGCCAGAACGACTGAGGCAGGGTTTTGTCCTCGGAGCTTGAAGGCCAAAAAGACATCAATTGCAGTGTCTTCAACAAAATCTTTGTCATTTGGGAAAAGAACAATCCCATAGATGAGGAGAGCAAAGACATCCATAAAAGTAGCCCAATCTTTCTTTTTGGCCCAGAGTGAAGCTTCCTTCTCTAGGTACTTTCTGGTCAAACCCTTTTTGCCACCTATTTCCACTATCTTTGTAGCTAATTCTGACGTTGGAACCTTCAATATCTTGGATAAGTTTTCAGGTAGGGGATAATGCTCTACGTACCGATAAGGCTTCTTATTCTCGGCAGGGAACCGCAAAATATTTTCAAACTCTTCCAATGTTGGAGCCAGCTGATAATCTTGGAAAGTGAAACACCGTAACGGTGGATCAAAATATTGGCCCAGTGCAGTGATAGCTTCAGCTGGTACCTCAACGTCCAGGAGGCTTAGGAGATTCCCATACTTGACAGTGAACAAGTCACGACGCCATGCTGGCATTTCATTGCCAAGGTCCCGCAGATTTCTCAAGTTTGGTTGTCTGACTTTCAAATGCATGGTTCCTTTTAATTTTATGGCCCGATCCATCTCTCCTTGCCGAAAAGGTCTTACAATTCCCTGGCGGTCATAGAAATGCATGCGAAATGAGATGTCGATGCATATATTTTTTGTGTCATGCGAAAGAGAAAGAAAAAAAAAAGAAAAAGGAAAAGGAACGCATGAGGCATTTTCTTGGGATAAACTTTAAAAGCATTTTCTTATTTTTTTGAGAAGTTTTGAAAAGAATAAAAGTATTAGGTTTGTTTGGATGCAAGGGGTGTGATGCTCCTTTGTGTCCTAAAGAGGCTTCCTGAGAGAGGTTCTAAAGCTGTTCTATTAAGTGAATCTTCCAAGGGGTAGCTCTATAGAGTCCTAAATAAGGTTCCTAGAGCCAACGACCCCGTTCGAGAATGCTAGCGACAACTGTAACACCCCCTTACTCAATTAGTTATTTAATCAAAAATCAGAGTTCAAAAAAATCTCTTTTTTTTTTCCTTTTTAAAAAGGTACATCCTCCAGGGAATGCTACTTTCACCAAAACCTCACTTTAATTTAATAAACAGTGCTTTTCACAATAAATGTAATTACGTGATACATAGCACGACTTAAATGGGGCGAACCCTTGAAACATCGATTTCTCAAACCAGTCTTACATTACCAATATAATTAAACCTAACTAAAATAATAACAAAACAAATATAACAACCCGCCACCCCCAGTGCTACGCATCAGAGCAATACGCCACACTCAGACTGAGTAAGGAAGAACCTTCACTCGGAAACACCTGCACGTCGCCGACATGAGAAGCAACATAAAGCAGTAGGGTGAGTCTCTTTACATAAATAATAACAAATATGATAAGCATTATATTAGGGAAAGCAACTAAAGCACCAATTCCAAAAACAACACCAGCATACAACATCAAATTCACCATCAACTCCTAATCAATCAAGAAACATCACCAAACAATACCAAAAACAACAACGTGCACAACAACACTGACTTCACCAAACAACACCCACAAATACACTGGGCACAACAACATCGACAACAACAACAACATAATAATACACACCGCAATAAATAGCCTTGAAGGCACACACCGCTTTGGCCGAAGCCCAACACCGCTTTGGCCGAAGCCCAACACCGCTTTGGCCGAAGCCCAACACCGCTTTGGCCGAAGCCCAACACCGCTTTATTAACCTCGATAATGATCACACCTCAACATGTGGCTCTAAAGCTAGCCTTTAACTCATCAATAAATACTCAGTTCCCCAATAAATATTCAACTCGCCAACAGTTATACTTCATCATAGACATTGGACTAACCGTCACCTACCTCGTCACTTACACCATCACTTACCTCGTTATTAATCCACCAGAACATCATCTATAGCTCTAAGGCTAACATCCATCTCATCGGACACATCGACCACTAGCGCTATGGCTAACATCAAACTCATCGGACAATAGCTCTATATCTAACGTCCAACTCACCGGACACTTCGACACCGAACGTAGTGGACTAAAATGTCACTACAAGGACCAACTCATCACTTAAGGACCAAACGTCACATCACATTGCTTCGCATCCGCACTTCGACAAATATACACTTCACTTGGATTAACTGCACTTAGGCATTCTTACTCTACACCTTGACACTTCACTTAAGCAACTACACTTCATCATCACTCACCTCGGGTACTACCTTGGTTATTCTTGGGAACACCACCTCATCGTCATTTACCTCCACAACTACCTCGGCTACACTTAGGAACACCACACCTAAACACAAAAGTTCACTTCGGCTACTACACTTAAGCACATCACACTTAAGCTCGACACTTAACTTTAACACACATGTCCTTCGACGCACACCTATACTTCGACACACACCTAAACTCGATTCACCTCCAATTCGACACACCCTCTCTTTGACAATTCTACAATTCGACTCACCTACAATTCAACATACATACTTACATCTCGACAGCTACATATCAGAATTCTAACAAAAATCCGGCAGAGTTTCCTCTGAAATACGGACATTCCAAAATAATATATTCACCTGTAACACCAGTCCAGTCACAATTTCTATTTATAAATGATTATTTCTCACACAATCACGCAACACACACTAAAGCGCGCCCCAAAGTGGGCATAAGGCCACATCGTGCCACGCCTCACCCACAACCATCGCGTACAAGCGCATACAACACGCATCAACAATACCTTTCAACACTTAAACTACGCTATATCAACAACCCCTCATCAACACCTAAACATATTTAATTCATTTCAACACATACTCCATAATTTCATCACATCCAAACATAGGCCACCAACACCAAAATTAATTCAACAACATTTCTCACATCATATTTCATCAAATACTACCCAACTTAGGGTTTCACCTTCAACACAATATATATATACATAGTCTATTTTCAACACCACCACATTACATTTCACAAATGAATCATGCTCAACTTCAATCAAGGAAATAACACCAAAATCAAACCATCCAACTCTCCTAACACCTAACCCACACATAACACTAATCATATAAGCTATTATATAAGTAAAGGAGAGCCCCCTAACCTTAGGAAAATTGAAGAAATCAAGCAAAACTCCAAGCACGAAACTCCGACGAACTACGAACACGCTCCGGCTCCGCTCCGAAAGTTCTAAAACCGAACCCATCAACCGAAGCTCCCCAAAATCACTCCCACTTCGAAACCCATGCCTTCCAAAACCTTAATCTAACTCCCATTGGGTTCAATCTTCGTCTTCTCCACTTTGAGCTCGGATAGGTCAACAATGGTAAAACGAAAACGGGTAGAAATTAGGGGTTAAAAGTTACTTCAATGCGAAGAGGATGGAAAATACGAGAGATTGATATAAAAAGCCCCTTACCTAGATTAGAATTGAGGGAGATCCCCCCCCCTTCCTTCCTCGCGGTCGCGACTCCCCCTCCCTGTCTCGCGCTGCTTCTTTTTCCTCTCCCACTGTTTTTCTCCTTTTTTTTTTCTTTCAGCCCATCCTCCCACTCTCTCGCTGCCTCCTTTCTTTTTTTTCTTCTTTCATTTATTTCTTTAGGCCCAACCAAAGGCCCTAATTGCACCCCCCTCAAATTTCTTCTACCACTCCTTAACACACACAAAATACTCACTCTATTACTTCCACCACTTAATTATTTGTTAACACCACTTCATTGATTTAATAAGATACCATATTATTTCTAATATTTCTCCACAAACTAATTCCCTCTAATTAATTAAATAATTATCCAATTATTTTTGGGGCGTTACAACTCTCCCCCACTTAGAATATTTTCGTCCTCGAAAATCTACACCAATTATATGAATGCATCAATTCCATCAGTCATATTCCTGCTCCCAACTATCAACAACTCCTTCTTGTATACTAAGTACTAGGTCATAATTGACATTTAATGTTGAGCACGAATATGAAAGAACAACGATTGCGGATATGATGTACAATGAATCTTGTTTACATTTGACCAAAATAATTGACATTAAATAATGTGGTCTATGACTGTTTAAACCCATTTGACCCAAAGAACATGCAATGATCCGATAATCAGCAAAAAAACAGACATCCTAGAATTTTACAAACAACACATTTACAAGTACTAGATGGGGAGAATGAAGATTCAACCCCCACAAATCACAATCAGAATTTGGGGCATAATAAGAAGCTCTGGAAGCAGTTAGTATGACTAGAACTCAAGCCAAAGAAAGAATTCAGTTCAAGCTTTAGATCCTTCTTTTAATATCCATTCCTATTTTAAACTCTAGCATTGTAAAACTCTTACATACTTTCACCCCATCACACAACAAAATAATGGTCTCAACAATACACAAAATCATAATTTGGTCAAAAGAGATCCATACAAGATCAATCAAAATATCTTTCAAGAGTTAAACAATTATAATCTAATTTAAATACACGGCACCAACATAATTACCACTAGAATAGAAAATTCAAATGCTAAGAACCTAAATCCACCAAACATAATATCCTAAAACATTAGAATGAAAAAAAGAAACGGTGGTAGATAGATATAGATGAGTATACTATAGAGCAATATCAACCAACCTAGAAACTAATTAAAAACAAGATTTCATCTAATCTCTTGAAGGTGGAACTGCAAGCAAACACAGCATCATCAAGAAAAGCTCCAATCTTTATTATCCTTACATTCATTAATTATTTACCTACTAAGATTCTGAAGGTGAGGCTACGGTATTGTTGTTACTGATACTGTTACAATTTTCCTTGTGCTGTTGTTTCTTCTTCTTCTTATCAGACATCCTACTTACTATCTCTACCTCTCCCTACTATATCTCCCAACTCAACTACACAGACATCCATAATACACCTACTTACTTAAATTCAAGGATCACCCAACTTGCACACAACACTCAATTACTCAAGTTGAAATTAATACATATTCAAAATATATAATAACCACGAGTTATTGTCACCTCTTTCATTGGGGATGAGTCGTTGGGGTGATCAGTCCCTCCTACTCACGCAACCAAGTACTTAAGGTCTCAACACTTCGTCTTTTCAAATTTTCACATACCTCAATAATACAAACAACAATCACAAACAACTACAAGCAACACAACGAAAATCTACAACAAAGTCCTTGTCGGAGATCGACAAGGAACTCCAAGACACTGCGACTAGACGACTTGGCCGGACAGACCGACTTTTGCTCTGATACCAACTTGTAACACCCCCTTACTCAATTAGTTATTTAATCAAAAATCAGAGTTCAAAAAAATCTCTTTTTTTTTTTCCTTTTTAAAAAGGTACATCCTCCAGGGAATGCTACTTTCACCAAAACCTCACTTTAATTTAATAAACAGTGCTTTTCACAATAAATGTAATTACGTGATACATAGCACGACTTAAATGGGGCGAACCCTTGAAACATCGATTTCTCAAACCAGTCTTACATTACCAATATAATTAAACCTAACTAAAATAATAACAAAACAAATATAACAACCCGCCACCCCCAGTGCTACGCATCAGAGCAATACGCCACACTCAGACTGAGTAAGGAAGAACCTTCACTCGGAAACACCTGCACGTCGCCGACATGAGAAGCAACATAAAGCAGTAGGGTGAGTCTCTTTACATAAATAATAACAAATATGATAAGCATTATATTAGGGAAAGCAACTAAAGCACCAATTCCAAAAACAACACCAGCATACAACATCAAATTCACCATCAACTCCTAATCAATCAAGAAACATCACCAAACAATACCAAAAACAACAACGTGCACAACAACACTGACTTCACCAAACAACACCCACAAATACACTGGGCACAACAACATCGACAACAACAACAACATAATAATACACACCGCAATAAATAGCCTTGAAGGCACACACCGCTTTGGCCGAAGCCCAACACCGCTTTGGCCGAAGCCCAACACCGCTTTGGCCGAAGCCCAACACCGCTTTGGCCGAAGCCCAACACCGCTTTATTAACCTCGATAATGATCACACCTCAACATGTGGCTCTAAAGCTAGCCTTTAACTCATCAATAAATACTCAGTTCCCCAATAAATATTCAACTCGCCAACAGTTATACTTCATCATAGACATTGGACTAACCGTCACCTACCTCGTCACTTACACCATCACTTACCTCGTTATTAATCCACCAGAACATCATCTATAGCTCTAAGGCTAACATCCATCTCATCGGACACATCGACCACTAGCGCTATGGCTAACATCAAACTCATCGGACAATAGCTTTATATCTAACGTCCAACTCACCGGACACTTCGACACCGAACGTAGTGGACTAAAATGTCACTACAAGGACCAACTCATCACTTAAGGACCAAACGTCACATCACATTGCTTCGCATCCGCACTTCGACAAATATACACTTCACTTGGATTAACTGCACTTAGGCATTCTTACTCTACACCTTGACACTTCACTTAAGCAACTACACTTCATCATCACTCACCTCGGGTACTACCTTGGTTATTCTTGGGAACACCACCTCATCGTCATTTACCTCCACAACTACCTCGGCTACACTTAGGAACACCACACCTAAACACAAAAGTTCACTTCGGCTACTACACTTAAGCACATCACACTTAAGCTCGACACTTAACTTTAACACACATGTCCTTCGACGCACACCTATACTTCGACACACACCTAAACTCGATTCACCTCCAATTCGACACACCCTCTCTTTGACAATCCTACAATTCGACTCACCTACAATTCCACATACATACTTACATCTCGACAGCTACATATCAGAATTCTAACAAAAATCCGGCAGAGTTTCCTCTGAAATACGGACATTCCAAAATAATATATTCACCTGTAATACCAGTCCAGTCACAATTTCTATTTATAAATGATTATTTCTCACACAATCACGCAACACACACTAAAGCGCGCCCCAAAGTGGGCATAAGGCCACATCGTGCCACGCCTCACCCACAACCATCGCGTACAAGCGCATACAACACGCATCAACAATACCTTTCAACACTTAAACTACGCTATATCAACAACCCCTCATCAACACCTAAACATATTTAATTCATTTCAACACATACTCCATAATTTCATCACATCCAAACATAGGCCACCAACACCAAAATTAATTCAACAACATTTCTCACATCATATTTCATCAAATACTACCCAACTTAGGGTTTCACCTTCAACACAATATATATATACATAGTCTATTTTCAACACCACCACATTACATTTCACAAATGAATCATGCTCAACTTCAATCAAGGAAATAACACCAAAATCAAACCATCCAACTCTCCTAACACCTAACCCACACATAACACTAATCATATAAGCTATTATATAAGTAAAGGAGAGCCCCCTAACCTTAGGAAAATTGAAGAAATCAAGCAAAACTCCAAGCACGAAACTCCGACGAACTACGAACACGCTCCGGCTCCGCTCCGAAAGTTCTAAAACCGAACCCATCAACCGAAGCTCCCCAAAATCACTCCCAATTCGAAACCCATGCCTTCCAAAACCTTAATCTAACTCCCATTGGGTTCATTCTTCGTCTTCTCCACTTTGAGCTCGGATAGGTCAACAATGGTAAAACGAAAACGGGTAGAAATTAGGGGTTAAAAGTTACTTCAATGCGAAGAGGATGGAAAATAAGAGAGATTGATATAAAAAGCCCCTTACCTAGATTAGAATTGAGGGAGATCCCCCCCCCCTTCCTTCCTCGCGGTCGCGACTCCCCCTCCCTGTCTCGCGCTGCTTCTTTTTCCTCTCCCACTGTTTTTCTCCTTTTTTTTTCTTTCAGCCCATCCTCCCACTCTCTCGCTGCCTCCTTTCTTTTTTTTCTTCTTTCATTTATTTCTTTAGGCCCAACCAAAGGCCCTAATTGCACCCCCCTCAATTTCTTCTACCACTCCTTAACACACACAAAATACTCACTCTATTACTTCCACCACTTAATTATTTGTTAACACCACTTCATTGATTTAATAAGATACCATATTATTTCTAATATTTCTCCACAAACTAATTCCCTCTAATTAATTAAATAATTATCCAATTATTTTTGGGGCGTTACAACAACAATAGGCAAGCTATTAGAAGTGATAGCACCCTCGAAGGGACCAAACTCTAGGTGAGACTTTCGTAACCACCGAGCTGGACGTACATCCAGAAGGCCATTACTACGCAGTCTCGTTCTAACTTAGTTTATGCTCCAGTCCGGGTATAGGACTATTCTCGCGTGTGTGCAAAAAGTGTAGTAGTGCAGTGTATGTAGGAGCAAAATGACAGATATACCCCCAAGCTGCAAAACAAGCAAACACATATACAAAAAGTGGTCTTCTATCCTAATGTTTACATATCACATCAAAGAGAATATAATATGCAATAAAAAATAAAAGACAAAGTAGGGTAAAAATAAAGCGTTAAATTAACAACTACTCCTACAACTAATTAGACTAGGTTTGACTCTCTAAATTGTCCCCAGTGAAGTCGCCAGCTGTAGCGACCGAAAAATCCGGGTGAGGATCCCTCGAAGGTTCAAAAAATGAAGCCGCCACCAATGTTTAATTTTTAGGGCAAACATAGCACGACTTAAATGGGGCGAACCCTTGAAACATCGATTTCTCAAACCAGTCTTACATTACCAATATAATTAAACCTAACTAAAATAATAACAAAACAAATATAACAACCCGCCACCCCCAGTGCTACGCATCAGAGCAATACGCCACACTCAGACTGAGTAAGGAAGAACCTTCACTCGGAAACACCTGCACGTCGCCGACATGAGAAGCAACATAAAGCAGTAGGGTGAGTCTCTTTACATAAATAATAACAAATATGATAAGCATTATATTAGGGAAAGCAACTAAAGCACCAATTCCAAAAACAACACCAGCATACAACATCAAATTCACCATCAACTCCTAATCAATCAAGAAACATCACCAAACAATACCAAAAACAACAACGTGCACAACAACACTGACTTCACCAAACAACACCCACAAATACACTGGGCACAACAACATCGACAACAACAACAACATAATAATACACACCGCAATAAATAGCCTTGAAGGCACACACCGCTTTGGCCGAAGCCCAACACCGCTTTGACCGAAGCCCAACACCGCTTTGGCCGAAGCCCAACACCGCTTTGGCCGAAGCCCAACACCGCTTTATTAACCTCGATAATGATCACACCTCAACATGTGGCTCTAAAGCTAGCCTTTAACTCATCAATAAATACTCAGTTCCCCAATAAATATTCAACTCGCCAACAGTTATACTTCATCATAGACATTGGACTAACCGTCACCTACCTCGTCACTTACACCATCACTTACCTCGTTATTAATCCACCAGAACATCATCTATAGCTCTAAGGCTAACATCCATCTCATCGGACACATCGACCACTAGCGCTATGGCTAACATCAAACTCATCGGACAATAGCTTTATATCTAACGTCCAACTCACCGGACACTTCGACACCGAACGTAGTGGACTAAAATGTCACTACAAGGACCAACTCATCACTTAAGGACCAAACGTCACATCACATTGCTTCGCATCCGCACTTCGACAAATATACACTTCACTTGGATTAACTGCACTTAGGCATTCTTACTCTACACCTTGACACTTCACTTAAGCAACTACACTTCATCATCACTCACCTCGGGTACTACCTTGGTTATTCTTGGGAACACCACCTCATCGTCATTTACCTCCACAACTACCTCGGCTACACTTAGGAACACCACACCTAAACACAAAAGTTCACTTCGGCTACTACACTTAAGCACATCACACTTAAGCTCGACACTTAACTTTAACACACATGTCCTTCGACGCACACCTATACTTCGACACACACCTAAACTCGATTCACCTCCAATTCGACACACCCTCTCTTTGACAATCCTACAATTCGACTCACCTACAATTCCACATACATACTTACATCTCGACAGCTACATATCAGAATTCTAACAAAAATCCGGCAGAGTTTCCTCTGAAATACGGACATTCCAAAATAATATATTCACCTGTAATACCAGTCCAGTCACAATTTCTGTTTATAAATGATTATTTCTCACACAATCACGCAACACACACTAAAGCGCGCCCCAAAGTGGGCATAAGGCCACATCGTGCCACGCCTCACCCACAACCATCGCGTACAAGCGCATACAACACGCATCAACAATACCTTTCAACACTTAAACTACGCTATATCAACAACCCCTCATCAACACCTAAACATATTTAATTCATTTCAACACATACTCCATAATTTCATCACATCCAAACATAGGCCACCAACACCAAAATTAATTCAACAACATTTCTCACATCATATTTCATCAAATACTACCCAACTTAGGGTTTCACCTTCAACACAATATATATATACATAGTCTATTTTCAACACCACCACATTACATTTCACAAATGAATCATGCTCAACTTCAATCAAGGAAATAACACCAAAATCAAACCATCCAACTCTCCTAACACCTAACCCACACATAACACTAATCATATAAGCTATTATATAAGTAAAGGAGAGCCCCCTAACCTTAGGAAAATTGAAGAAATCAAGCAAAACTCCAAGCACGAAACTCCGACGAACTACGAACACGCTCCGGCTCCGCTCCGAAAGTTCTAAAACCGAACCCATCAACCGAAGCTCCCCAAAATCACTCCCAATTCGAAACCCATGCCTTCCAAAACCTTAATCTAACTCCCATTGGGTTCAATCTTCGTCTTCTCCACTTTGAGCTCGGATAGGTCAACAATGGTAAAACGAAAACGGGTAGAAATTAGGGGTTAAAAGTTACTTCAATGCGAAGAGGATGGAAAATAAGAGAGATTGATATAAAAAGCCCCTTACCTAGATTAGAATTGAGGGAGATCCCCCCCCCCCTTCCTTCCTCGCGGTCGCGACTCCCCCTCCCTGTCTCGCGCTGCTTCTTTTTCCTCTCCCACTGTTTTTCTCCTTTTTTTTTTCTTTCAGCCCATCCTCCCACTCTCTCGCTGCCTCCTTTCTTTTTTTTCTTCTTTCATTTATTTCTTTAGGCCCAACCAAAGGCCCTAATTGCACCCCCCTCAAATTTCTTCTACCACTCCTTAACACACACAAAATACTCACTCTATTACTTCCACCACTTAATTAGTTGTTAACACCACTTCATTGATTTAATAAGATACCATATTATTTCTAATATTTCTCCACAAACTAATTCCCTCTAATTAATTAAATAATTATCCAATTATTTTTGGGGCGTTACAACAACAATAGGCAAGCTATTAGAAGTGATAGCACCCTCGAAGGGACCAAACTCTAGGTGAGACTTTCGTAACCACCGAGCTGGACGTACATCCAGAAGGCCATTACTACGCAGTCTCGTTCTAACTTAGTTTATGCTCCAGTCCGGGTATAGGACTATTCTCGCGTGTGTGCAAAAAGTGTAGTAGTGCAGTGTATGTAGGAGCAAAATGACAGATATACCCCCAAGCTGCAAAACAAGCAAACACATATACAAAAAGTGGTCTTCTATCCTAATGTTTACATATCACATCAAAGAGAATATAATATGCAATAAAAAATAAAAGACAAAGTAGGGTAAAAATAAAGCGTTAAATTAACAACTACTCCTACAACTAATTAGACTAGGTTTGACTCTCTAAATTGTCCCCAGTGAAGTCGCCAGCTGTAGCGACCGAAAAATCCGGGTGAGGATCCCTCGAAGGTTCAAAAAATGAAGCCGCCACCAATGTTTAATTTTTAGGGCAAACATAGCACGACTTAAATGGGGCGAACCCTTGAAACATCGATTTCTCAAACCAGTCTTACATTACCAATATAATTAAACCTAACTAAAATAATAACAAAACAAATATAACAACCCGCCACCCCCAGTGCTACGCATCAGAGCAATACGCCACACTCAGACTGAGTAAGGAAGAACCTTCACTCGGAAACACCTGCACGTCGCCGACATGAGAAGCAACATAAAGCAGTAGGGTGAGTCTCTTTACATAAATAATAACAAATATGATAAGCATTATATTAGGGAAAGCAACTAAAGCACCAATTCCAAAAACAACACCAGCATACAACATCAAATTCACCATCAACTCCTAATCAATCAAGAAACATCACCAAACAATACCAAAAACAACAACGTGCACAACAACACTGACTTCACCAAACAACACCCACAAATACACTGGGCACAACAACATCGACAACAACAACAACATAATAATACACACCGCAATAAATAGCCTTGAAGGCACACACCGCTTTGGCCGAAGCCCAACACCGCTTTGGCCGAAGCCCAACACCGCTTTGGCCGAAGCCCAACACCGCTTTGGCCGAAGCCCAACACCGCTTTATTAACCTCGATAATGATCACACCTCAACATGTGGCTCTAATTCCATTCTTTCTTTTCTCCCAACACCGCTTTACTAACCCTAAAATTTCATAACCCTAATTCCATTCTTTCTTTTCTCCCAGCGCCGCAACCACAAATTAACCCCTAAACCTAACTCTGTTCTCTCCTCTCCTCACTGCCGTTTCCTTTTCTTCTCTCCGCAACTCGATCTCTCCTCTTCCCTTTGTCAATCGCGTTTTCTTTCTCTCATCTCCTTCGTCTCTCTTCTCTCTCTCTTAACTTTCAGTTTTGGCTGTCGGTGGTCGCGAAAAAAGGGGGGGATTTTGATGGTTGTTGGTGGTCGTTTAGTGGTTTTTGGTGGTTTTGGGCGGTTTGGTGGTAGTGACGGTTGTGGGGGGTTACGAGGAGAGAAAAGGGTGGACCGTGGTGGTGATGAGGCTCTCACGGCGAGGAGAGAGGAAACGACGAGGGAGAAGACGGAGGAGAGGGAAGGGTGATGCTATGGGGATTCGCGACGGTGGTCGGTGTATGGTTATGGGAGGAGATCGTGGTCGTTTTTCTTACTCTCGGTTTGGTGGTGGTTGTTGGTGGCCGTGAGGGTTGCACGGGGGTTTAGGGCGATGTGGGAGTGGTGTGTTCGGTGGCGAGTTAGGTGGGTTACGGCGGTTGGGTAGCTGGGTTCGGTTGGGTAGTTGGGTCGGAGAGGTGGTTTACGGTTCTGTTGGTGGTGGAGGATGGAGAGGTGTGTGAGGGGAGAGGTATGTTTGGTGGTGGCACACGGTGGCTCGCGGCGGCTTCCGGCGGTGGCCACCGTAAACGGTGGCCGAAGGTACAAAACTCCACTTTCCTTACTGTCCCCTCCTCTACTGTCTCCTCTAACTACTGTCTAATTGATATTACTAATTTTTTAACAGATACAGAAAGAAGAAACCAGGGTAGGAAAATACCTTTCAGATCCTATTGTTGCTGCCTCTGCTCTGTCTTCAAAGAAAAATGGTGCTGTTTTTTGTTAGGCCTTCAGTAAGGAACTCTCAATTACGTGTGAATATTCTCTCTGTTTTTTTGTTTTTTCGGTCACTGTTTTCCTTTTTTTGAAATGTGTGCCACTATTTGATATTTATAGTGCTGTTGTGATGTAGGGCTGAGGAGGATTTAGGGTAAAAGGACAGCATCAGAATTCAAAGGAAAAACCAAAGGACAGTCAACAATTAGGGCAGAAAAAAGGACAGCATTTGGAGAGGAATCAAAAGGACAAAGGACAATAGGTGGCAATGGGCTGGCAATGAAGGACAGCAACAAGGAAGGAAGAAAAAAATAACCCTAACCCTAGATGGGCAGCAGCTGCAAGCTGCGCCCTTTTCCTTCTCTTTGGATTTGTATTATACTTTTTTTTTTAAAAAAAAAAACTGTACTATTTACTTCTTTTTTTGTTTATATGTGTAAAAAACTGATTGTATAATAAAAGGACATTTGTTTTTGTTCAGCTTCAAAAAGAAAAAGAAAGGATATTTATACTTTTAATTTATTTATGTTGTATTTTATGCCAATACCAATAGGCTTACAAAACAACAACAAAAAAAAGAAACATCAAAAATAATATTGCGCGTGCGAGCTTAAAATGATACGTGGCTCAACCAGAGAGCGGAAAAAAAAGAAAAACTCTTTTTCGGATTTTTGATTAACCGGACAAAATTAGGGTATGACACCCATTTACTTTTCGGTTTGCACGCCAAGTGCCCATTTACTTTTCTGTCTGCACGCCAAGTGCCCATTTTTCCTTTCTGTCCGCACGCAAGTGCCCATTTTACCTTTTCTGTCTACACGTCACAGTTCATTTACTGTTTTTGCATCGACACGAAAGTGTCTATCTTTATAAAAAAAAATCGGGTTTCCCCATGTAGACAAAATCGGTATAATTTCTGAATTCTTTATCTTCATTTTACCTTGGAATATGTTTCGGCCAATTCATATTCCTCGTTAAAATTCAGATAAAGAGGGGCAGCTGTCATACCCCAATTTTGTCCGGCTTAGGTCAAAACCCTAATTTTCCACACAAAAAATATATAATAAATTATGCATTGCATTTTGGGTCCTAGAAACCATTCCAAAGTTTTTGAAATCATTTTTAGGGTTAGAATGCACTTTTTGGGAAATTAGGGTTTTTAGGGTCAAAAAGGGCATTTTGGTCATTTCTCACAAAAGGGTCTATAAAAATAATTTTTGCATGAAAATATTTTTCAATAAGCCTCATGCATGAAAATATTTTTTAGAAAGTATAAAATTGATTTTATCATGCATATAATGTATTCTTGATGAATAAGGAAGTTATCCATGTTTTTAGGAAGCACTCAATCGATTACATCATATCCTTCCTTCAAGCAAATAATAGATTATCTACTCTGAAAATCAAGGGGGATAATCGATTATCTACTTGAAAATCAAGGGGGATAATCGATTATCTACTCTGAAAATCAAGGGGATAATCGATTATTTACTCTGAAACAATTCAGGAGCATAATCGATTATCCCATGTTTTCACTAAGGACCATAATCGATTATCACCTATTTTGGAAAGTTTTTATGGTTTTGGAAAGTGCCTAATCGATTATCCAAAGCACCTAATCGATTAATCTGGCACCTAATCGATTAGCAGACACCAAGTTATTTCCAACATAATCGATTATCATGTTTCCTAAAATAGATCAAATCTGATTTCCTATAAATAGGACGCTCATTTTTCATTTCAGGACACACATTTTTCACGAGATCAGAGAAGCCAATTTTCGCAGATCCCATCTTTTCAGAAAAACTCTTCTATATTTTATTTGTGCTCTCTTCGTTCCGTTGGTCCGTCAGAGCTGATCTTTCGCTAAGAGTTAGTTGGGGTTGCATTCTTCAAGTTGTAAGATCCGCCTTCATTAGAGGTATTTCTGTCTTTACATTTGTCAGTATTTAATTATTGTGATCCGTGCCAAAACTGCTCTATATGATTCAACCCTTTTAGTTTATATGTTGTTTAAGTTGATGATTGGCAATGTGATTCACACTTGTGCACTTGTGCACTTAATCTTAAGTGTGAGGATTGACCAAAGTGATTCAACATTCTTTGATACTTTGGTCGCTAAATAATTTGCTTGCTTATGCTGGCCAATGATCATGATTGAGGCAACTCTTTTTCTTGAACTTACAGTGTCATCGTCTACTCTCATATAGAATATCATCAATACTTAGATAGGTCCATTCCTTACATTGCATCTTCCACTAGATGTGCATTTAGATTCCCTTGCGTTTTGTAGAAATATTTGAGTATGGTTCTCGCCTAGCATCTTCCACTAGATGTGCATTTAGGTTCAATCTCGCCTACTCTTGTATTTTGCTTAATGCCCAATTCAAGTTCCTTCCTTGCCTATCTATGTGTTGTGATCTAATATGTGTAGTTTAGGCTTGATTCTTGTTTGCGAATTCAAATATTGTTGCTTAATGATTTGATTCCATTGATTGTGTTATGCTTGAATCCACCAATTCTTTCTTGCATTCATTGTTTTCATTTCTAAACGACCTGGCACAAAAACGGTTACTAGTGGCAATCCATCACAACCTTTGTTGGTTTGATTGTCATGAAAGCCTCAATTTCAAAAGAATTTTCGTAAGCATAAAGCAAGCTACTAGTGATAATCCATCACAACCTTTGTTGGTTTGATTATCATGAACGCGTCCAATTTCAAAAAGCATTTTTCTAAGTATCAAAGAATCAAAAACAAGTTATTAGCGGTGGTCCATCATAATCTTTGTTAGTTTGATCACCATGAAAGCTTGCATTTACAAAAGGCATTTTCAAAGAGAGTTACTAGTAATGATACATCATAACCTTTGTTAGTTTGACCATCATGAAAGCTTTCATTTTCAAAAGACGTTTCAAAAAGATTTTCATTTTTCAAAGCTCGTTAGAACTACGTCGCTTTGATTCCCATTTGGGATACGTAGGAGCGAGTCACATTCTCGTCAAGCGCAACCATAAAAAGTTTAGCATTTGCATAACAAAAAGAAAAGAGTTATTTTCATAACAAAAAAGAATCACTTTTGCAAACCAAGATCATTTTCAGAACGAAAACCTTTTCCTTTCTAAATGCATTTTCAACCCATTGTCGCTAGTGGCTAATCAGAACCTTTGTTCGTCTAGCCATTGGTAGCAATGTCTTTCTCCCAAAAGAACAACAAGCGATGATCACTCATAACCTTTGTTAGCTTGATCATTCGTGCCAATCAATCCCTTTCGAAGACCACTTTCAAAAGGACAAATAAAAAACGGGTTGCTACTAATAGTCAATCAGAACCCTTGTTCGTCTGACTGGCGGTAGTGACTCTCATTTTCAAGAGTACTTAGCGGTGATTACCCATAACCTTGGTTAGTTTAATCATCCACTAAACGCTCGTCCTATTTCGAAAACTCACTAAAAAGATAAAAAACAAAAACTTTTCAAAAAGACAAAGAAGGACTACGTAGCTTTGAGTTCTCCATCGCACCGGGAGATACGTAGGAGCGGGCCATGTCCCGTCAAGCGTTTTTTTTTCTAAAAAACCATTTTCCCCCTTTTTCATAATAAATAAAGATTTTCATTAAGATTTTTTTTTTCAATAAGAAGTAGGGAGGCAAAATTAAGTATTTTCAAGTCAACACACTAAAACCACACATTTAATTAAAGGTTCCCTCTCAGTAGAGAGGACGTGTGGGGTGCTAACACCTTCCCTGCACGTAACCGACCCCCGAACCCTATTCTCTAGTTTTGCAAGACCAATCGCTTTCCAAAAAAGGTTTTCCTAATATTTTCCTTAATAAATATTGGTGGCGGCTTCATTGTCTTAGGAAAAGTTGTGAACGAGGAAGGTTCTCCCTCGGGGACTTTTTCGGGCGCAACACACCCCAATCCCCACCTCACAAAAACTCATGCCCACGATCACCACCCTTACCACCAAAAATTACCAAATGCACTCAAGTCATTTCTGAAATCAAACAACCAGAAACCACCCAGCCACCACAATGGTGAAAACCAAAAGCTGAAGAAAACCTTGCTGTAGCATCTGTTGCTACAGCATCTGCTGAACAAGTGAATGTTGCAGCAACTGCTGTGGATATGTTTGATGAAGCAACTAACCCTACCTTCAAGGTGAATGGCCAAAGAGTGAAGCAATACTATGGTGAACATGTGGTCAGGGACAAGACCACTATTGATCTTCAAGACCTCTAACAAAAGAGGAAGTCTGTCTGAAGACTCTTAAAGCAAGCGCTTTGGGAGGAAACCAATGGATTTGAACTAACAATTCTGTATTTTTAATTTTTCTTTTGTGCAGGAGTGAATTTTGTGAAGTGAGAAAAGAATCATGTAGCAGTTGTTGTGGTAGTAGTAGATGTTATAGCGTTTGATGGCTGCCAATGTCGAGGCTGAAGTGGTAGCAGCGCACCCACCAGAGCAAGCAACAGGCTCAAATCAGGGTTAGCAAAGAAGTAACCTAACCCTTCTGTTTTAAAAAAATGTTGTTTGCATGTTTTCAATAAACCTGTTAGGTACTTCTGTTGTTTTAATTCTGTTAAGTTTTAGCCATAGGCCTCTCCCTTTAGTATGCATGAGCTGTGAGGACACTGCTAGGTCTTGAGTTGGGGGGGAGGACCTTACCTGTGTCATTTTGTTAAATATTGTTGAATGAAATGCATGATAATTATTCTTTTGGGCTAATTTTAATGATAATTAATTGCATAAGTGTAGTGTAGCCTTGCTTGATTAATAATGACTAGTCTTATTGCTGCTTCTACATAAAACTCTAAACTTAGGGAGAAACTTAGTTAGCTAAGGACTATCTGATGTTGAAGTTAGTCCTGGTTAACCAAAGTTTAGTCAAATTTTTACTAAAAATTGAGAGTAGCATTTGAAGCTAAGTTTGAGGGTGCATCAGTTATATTAAGGCTAGGTATAAAGATCATAGGATGGTCAGTTCAATAGGATCTCAAAGTGTACAAATGGTCATGTATATTGCAATTAACTGCAATTGCCCGAAACAAATGCTGAATTGTTCCAAATATGCATATATAAAAAAAACAAAAAAAAAGAGAAAGAAAAAAGAAAAATAAAAGCAAATAAGGAGTTTAGTAATGAGGGCATTGCAGCTGAACCTGTTCATCAAATTCCCAGTGTTGTCGCATCTAACGTTATAGCACTGAGAAATCACCATATCAATAGTTAGTGCACTGGCCAAAGATCTGAAATACCTAATCAAGCCCTTTGTTGTGCTTTGAAGCCCCTCAATTCTTATGTAAAGTTGTTAGTCTACTCTCTATTTTGAAACATTATTTGATTTGGCCAAAAGAAAGTCATTATTTCCAAGGCTAAGAAAATTTTTGAACCTAGCTAGGAATTAAGCTAAGTTTAGAGATCACACACTCACAATTTAACAGTATTAATTCTAGACGTTGTGAAAAGCAATGGGGTGTGTGTGTGTGTGTGAGAGTGAGTGTGAACCTGAAAGGTTATCCCCTTAAGAACAATCTTGAAAAGTTGTTTGAAGTAGAGAAGGAACTGATTGTGTGTTGAATTCTGTAAACATGTGTTTTATGTTTCTTGTCTTATTCAAGTGTCATTACTTGAGGACAAGCAATGGTTTAAGTTTGGTGGTGTGATAACTCATATTTGTATGAGTTATTTATTCTCTAATCACTTAAATCAACACAAGTTCTCAAGTAATATTCCTGCTCTATTAAGTAAATATCATCTATTTAGAGGAAAGAAGGGTTATGAACTAATTTGTTATCATTTGGCACATTTGGTGCCTTTGTGAATATTTTAATGCCTTTGTTCAGTGTTACAGCGTTAAGCGCAACAGCGCTATATGACGATGGGCCAGCTGGAGATCAAAAAGAAAAGTTACATTTTGGAGCCTCACTCTTTATGTCAAGTCAGCATATCATTTCTCTGTGCCTAGGACTGACGTGGCTGCCAACCATTGGCTAGTGTGGACACTTGTCCACTTGTTGTTGGAAGATAACTTTTGGTTGGTGGGGAATGTCTTGTCTACTTTTTGGAAAATAAAGAAATATATCTCACTTCTTCTTCCTCACTTCAGACTTTGGGGAGACTTAGATAATTTTTGGAGAGAAAAACTTGGCACCATTTTCCTCCATTAATCCTCCATTTCAAGCTTTTATTTTTCAAGTGAAGATCATCATTTCCTACGCTATGAAGCTGTGCTATAGCGTCCAATGTTATAGCGCATTACTTTTGAGAAATTACTTAGCAAAGAGCAGTCTAACTCATTTAATTAACACTTGAACCTTCTTACTGTTTTCATACAACATCTTTATCAATTTTATGCTCATAAACATATTGTTATTATTTTGCTTACTTCACTAGAGTGTTAACTTATTAAACTTTAAAATTAACATCAATCCCTGTGGGTACGATCTCTACTTATCAATATATTACTTGTTGCGATTGTGTACACTTGCACAACTACTTTTCGCACAACAATACACAACTGAATCAGTTAAGGGAAGCTGAGTCAGTTACTATGTCTAACAAACTAGCTAATGTACAAACTCATCTACTGACTAACTCATACCAAGTGAGCTACTGGTCTAAATAATACAAAGTAATAAAGAATACAAGTATTTTTATATCTAACAGCGGCTGATAACCTAAATTCGTTTCCCTTTATATTATCTATCATATTTTTGTGTTTAATAATCAATTTTTTTTAAAAAGAGAGATGAGTGAATAAAGATTGATGTTAATTTTAAAGTTTAATATGATGGTTAACTAGTGAAGGGTAACCAAGTAACAAATATTTGTGATTACAATATGTCAAAGTAACAAAAAAATTAAACAAACTAGTAAGTTGTTGTGAAAAGTTCAGAATAAAGATAGTTGAGATGCCTCCACTAAGTAAATATTTCAAAACAGCATAACGCTATATACGATGCCGTAGTATTGGATGCTGTAGCATTAATATGTGTCTTTCAGTCACTAACGTCAGGGTTTTGATACAAGGGCTTATGTCTAAACTCTAAATAGGTTCACCCCGGTATATTAAGTACTCACCATTTCATCCTATGGACTATGTTTTCCTATGTCTAAGTTTAAGCATGGTTTGACAAAGTTTCCTTTGACAAACACTCACCCTTATTAACCCTTGAGTTTGAATCATAAACCATGTCTGTATTTATGAATATACTCATTTTAGTTGGTCATTCCCAAAACAAGTTTGAAAGAAGTATAAAGCAGGGATTAAAATGCGTACATCAATATATAACATTAACTATTCAAAACTCTGAGGCTGATTCGTCGCAGCGGCAGAAATGTTGTTTATGGACACTCGATTTTCGGGTTCGATCCCCACCGGGTGTAGAACCTTGGTTTTTCATTTGTGTGTGTGTGTGTTAGGTCCTCGCACTTGCCAGTCCGACATCTGACCAAAAAAAAACTATTCAAAAGTCATTACAAAGCTTATGCATCTCAACTACAAAGCATTTAGCTCATGATGAACATTAACAAGGAACTACAAACATTGATAAAAACCATGTTCATAATACTGAAAATACAAAAGAAGGAAAATAGAATAAAAGATATACTATTTAGACTCCTTCGCATGAATCAGCCCAGAATTGTTGCAGCATCACTTTGCAGCATTAGTGTGCATGAAATTTTGTCTATGGATATGGAGCGTATTTTTGTGATAAAAATGGAGAAAAGATGATGTCAAGAATTCTCTCTGTTATAACATACCTTACTTAGGAACGCACATTAATTAAAGTTAAAAAAAATGTAAATAACTCTTATAAATAAGAGTTATCAATGGTCTTTTTTTTTGGACAAACTATGGGCCCTTCTTTTAGACACGGATTTGGATCATTTAAATGGGTTGTGTTACTACTTTATAACAAAGTCAGTTGATCATACCCCACCATTTTCATTACCACCACCTATTTCATTACCACCACCTATTTCATTTTTTTCCTTATTCTAAGAAGCATCTACCTTTCTTTTTATAAAAAAGTACATGACATTTATATTTTTAAACCCAACTCATTTTCATTTAGTTTTGCGAAACCTCGTGCTAATCTTGCATTCTCAAAAAATAAATTCACGTCCAGTGGCGGATCCAGAAAATTTCTTCTGTGGAGGCAAGAAACTAATCTTTCTATAATATTTATATAATAAAAATATTAAAAGTTTTTACAAAATACATCATCACTTACGTGACAAAAAACACTGAAAAAATATATCCAAGCTTCTACAAATCACAAATTGTAACTGTCTTCTACGCATTTTTCTAGTATAAAAATATTTTGTGATATTTTTTATCAATATTATCAAAATTATCTCTCTCAATATATATTCTAGAATAAGTTGAGCATGTATGTTTGAATAATTGGATATTAATGGCGGCAAACTCTATATTTGACTGGGGGCAAATAGAAAAAACACTATAAATACAAAAGAAAACTTTTTTTCCTTATGGGGGCAATTGCCCGGAGAGTGATATGCATACATTCGCCACTGTTCACGTCCAAAGATAAGTTGTTAGCAATGGTCACTTTGGTTTTCAAATAGGCCATTATTGATGACCATTCGGAGTTTTCAAATAGGCCATTATTGATGACCACTTTGAGTTTACTTGTTTGGTCATTACGAATGCCCCTTCAATTAATAAAATGTTCAAATAATATAAAAAATACAAACACACAAATATTTTCTTCCCAATAACTAAGTAGCTTTGACTTCTCCATTGCATCAAGAGATATGTAGGAGCGGGGACACACTCCCGTAAAGTCCAAAAATAAATAAATTTTTATTAAGTATTTCTTTTCAAAATTGCAATTACTAAAAAGGGTGAATGGAATCTTTTTAGAATTAACTTTTTGTTTTACACGTGTAATTAAAAGGTAACATTTTTCGAAAGGATGTTGTGGGGTGCTAATACCTTCCCCACACATAATAGACTCCCAAACCCAAAATAAAAAGGATTTTCAATGTTTTCCCTAAAAATTAAATGTTGATGGCGGCTCCATTTCAAAACTAGGAAGAATCCTTCCTTCCGGATTTTTTGGTCACTACAGGTACTTTGGTACCGCACCTATACACACAATCACACACCCTGCACAACACACCAATACCTTAGTACTGAATCGGTTCGGTACTTTGGTACCGTATATTATTTTTTGCATACCCGGTATCAAAGTACTGTACCAGTTCGGTACTAAGGTACCGTACCGGTCTAAAACGCAGCGTGGGGTGCATTTGGTTGCCTGGTCCGTGAGGGTATTTTTGGGGTTTTTGGAAATTAGGTGTTTAATAAAAAAGGACAGTCATTAAGGAAAGTCTTACAATAAATTAAATGTATACATAAATACAACATGGGGTTTCTTCAATCCAAATGTAACTGAATGTGATACTTGTCTATCCCTCTTGCAAACCAAAAAAAAAAATGCAATCCAAATTATAAAGATCAAATTTATCTAAACAGTTGCCAGCTTAGTTGGTCTCACGCCTAACTTACACAAAATTTAAACTATGTAAGCAAGCATTAAAATTATACTAGCCAAGGAACCCTACAGTGATCTTTAATATACAAAAACCCCAATCCCAAGGTGATCCTCGTATACAAAAATGGAGGTGGTGCTTCCCTTAAGAAGATAACCTTGCTAAGGAAGACCTCCCAATCCCAAGTATGAGGAACTAAAGATCCTTAATATACAACAGTAACATGCACTATTTATACTAGCCAAGGAACCCTACAGTGATCTTCTGTGCAGAGTATTGTTGCCTGTCGCCTGCCACCGAGGTAGTGGGATGGCCACTACCCCTGGTACAGGCCAATGGTTTCCTGCCACGTCATCCTCACTTGTTTTTTATTTAGACACGTCCTGATATGTGCATAGTCTGTATTACGACGCAGGCAGTACGAATGTACCCTTTAGTCCTATCTACCCTTGCTCAGGTGTGTATTGTGCTTCTCGGGTAGCTCTCCTTGGATGCTGTGAACTCTCCTCGGTCTTCTGGGACCTCTGGTCAGCAACTCGGACACCCCCAGTACACAGCCCCTCGAGCTTTGAGCCTTTAGGGCAAATATGCTCCAAACCTTCTGGGAGGCCGGTCCTGGGCGATATCGTGTTTCCAATGCATTAATTGTGCATTTATAGTTGTTTGACCTACAATGCTCTCCATTTATGGTGCTCGTACTGGCCTATTGGTTTTCTCCCGAGGCTTTTATTGACTCTATGTTTCCCCCTGACGCTTTTATTATGCCTTTAATGTGTTTCAACCTTTTTACTCTAAATGTGTTTCTTTCCCCCACTACTCGTGTATAAATAGAGTGGGTCCTTTGGCCTATGCCATAGTTTCTCCTTACTTCGCACTCAATGATTTTAGCTTTGTTTTCTATTTCTTTTGTCTGTCTCCTTTCCTTTGGGCGTTATGAGCATCTTTTTCTTTTCGCAGAGATGAGGCATTTGTCTTTGGAGGGCGGCACACCTTTTTGAGGGCGGATGACCATTGTTTAGATACCCTTGTTGGAGGTGAGCAGAGTACCTAAATGACGTGGGGGGCATTGTAATTCTATCCCTCCAGCTTTTTCAAGGAGGCGTGGAATGCATAATGGGAATTCAGTGAAGTTGAAAGCAGGGGAAGTAATGGAGAGTAGGGGTGAGTCGGCTGGTGCTGGGTGCGTCTAGCTGCTTATGTTGGAATTGTCGGTTACACTTTGCCCGCTCTGTGGTATCTTTTGGGCACAAATTGGGGGTTTTTGCTCAGTCCTCGGTCTTGTGGCGACTACGCTGTTGATATGGACTTTCTAATCGGGGGAGTTTCCGAGGTTTTGGAGGGACATTGCGCTTAAGTTAGGATCATTTGTAATTCTGTTAATTCATTCTTTTGGAATGTTGTTGTAATTGTAACGTCCCTTATGGAACTTGTTGTTGCCCTATCCTTTCCCCAATCACGGTCCTTTTTTCTTTTGAAACTTCGCTTCACTTCTGACACCAGGACTTGACTAGCTGTCAGTTGAATGGTCGTGTCTCGATGATGGAGCGACACAATTGTTAAAGATCGAGGCGATGTTTGGCTTTCGAGGGACGCTTGTCCAGCCATTATATCAAGCAACATGGTTGTGTGCTTTGTTTCGCTTTGGCTAGGGATTTGTGGTGTAGAACTTTATTAGTGAGAAGATTATTTGAAGCTTTCGGTTGTTTTACTTGAACGGCTCACACCGTACTTTTAGAGATCCTATACTGATATTGCCGAACGATGGGTCATTTGAGTTTATTCTTTTTCTCCTTCGAATGCGGATTCAAATTCATTGTTCCGCCGTCGACGCTGCTTGTCTCTTCCCAGAGGATGACTAAAGTTGAGGCCGTTTTGGTTCGTGGCGGTGTTGAAGTTTCTCCCGCTCGGCTGAACACTTTTTAGAGAGAGCTGGAGAGGCTTCTTGAGCAACAATGCTCATCGGTAGAAGTGAATTGATGGTATTGCAATGTAGAGGCTTCCGCCCTGACTTTGAATTTCCTTCCAATAGGTTTCCAATGGAGGTTCGTAGAGGATATTTTTGGTTGCAAGCCGTTGTTTCCTCCCGACGCAGCGCAATATACTTGGGTCTCGCTTGAAGTACTATCAATGAAGTCGATTTATCGCTCGGCGGATGATCTTGGTGACTTGCCCTAGTTGCTCGCCGGAACAAGGTCTTGTGAGACGTGGGATCTTCAGACAGTGATGAACGATGAGAGAGTCTGTAACACCCCTTTTTCTACCCGGTAAATTTTTTGACAAAAATCAGAGTTTCAAAAACGTTTTCCACTACACCCACAAGGGATGCCACATTTACACCATTAAAACACCACACGCCAATAATAAAGTTCACCATTAAAAGTAGTAAGATACATAGCACGTCATAAATGGGTCGAATCCCCAAAATACCTGTTCAGTCTACATGACAGTACTCCATCACCATGCAGCGGAATAAAATAAGGGTTTCAATGAATAATCATAACATCACCATAAAACTTCAGAAATTAAATAATAGAGACATCTACTAAAAACTAGCGTTCATCCCCCCGAGTGCTACGTATCAGAGCGACGACACCGACTCGACTAGCGAAGGTAGACATGTCTTCACTCGCAATCACCTGCACGTTACCAACATAGGGGTAACATTCAAACAGAAGGGGTGAGATATCTAACATTATAATAGCATATATGATAGGCAATATGCTAGAGTTACGACAACTATATCTACCGCTTCACAACAACATCAAATTACAAATCACCAAGAGTCATCACCAATGTCATGAGTAAATAGATGAGATGCAACCCACACCAACGGGTATATGCATGTGGTACCAATCATCACCAATAAAATAGCCAATAAGGGCATCATCACCTATATGAGCATCACCATCATCACCTATAGCTCCAAGGCCGAAGCCTTCATCACCAAAATAATGCATATGAAATGTATGCGACACCATGAACAATGCACCAGAGACAATCAACAACAATGGTCATCTATGTGACACAATCAACACCAATATCAACAAATGGTCATAGACCCATCACCTATCACCTTAGCCCATGAAATAGGCACATCACCTGTTACATCATCACCAATAACACCAACACCTATAGTACAGTCTAACAACTTGACCGTAACATCAACAACCACCGACACCAAAACACCAATAGATTTACAACCCCAATGGCAACAATAATTTTATAACACCGAGAACCACGACAATTTACGACACCAATGACGACACATTTCACAATGCCAATGACGACACAATTTACAACACCTGGAACGACAACAATTTTATAACACCAATGCCAACAACAATTATACGACACCAGTGACAATACCAATTTACAGCAAACAGCAACAATAGTTTACAGCAAACGGCAACGTTAATCTTCAGCAACAGTAAGATTAATTTTCACTAAACAACAACAACATTTTCAGAAAACAGCAACATAATTTTCCAGCAAGACCAACAACATCATTTTCAGGAAACAGCAACGTGTATTTTACAGTAACAGCAACATCATTTTCAGAAAACAGCAACATTTATTTTACGGTAATAGCACATCATTTTCAGAAAACTGCAACATTTATCTTACAGCAACAGCAACATCATTTTCAGAAATAGCAACATTTATTTTACAGTAACAGCCTATCATTTTCAGAAAACAGCAACATTTGTTTTACAGTAGCAGCAACATTAATTAGACATGGCAGGAACTGGCGCCCAGCAACAGGGCGCCAACAGGCAACATCATCCAGCAAGAACTGGCGCCCAGCAACAGGGCGCCAACCGGGAACAGCAACAAACAGAAACTGGCGCCCAGCAACAGGGCGCCTAGCACCACAGCAGCAACAACAGACATGGCGCGCAGGAACGGGGCGCCTAGCACAACAGCAACAACAAACATGGCGCGCAGGAATGGGGCGCCTAGCACAACAGCAACAACAATAGACATGGCGCCCAGGAGCAGGGCGGCTAGCACAACAGCAGTAACAACAGACATGGCGCCCAGGAACAGGGCGCCTAGCACAACAGCAGCAACAACAGACTTGGCGCCCAGGAGCAGGGCGCCTAGCACAACCGCACCAAAAACGGACCTGGCGCCCAGGAGTAGGGCGCCTAGCACAACTGCACCAAAAACGGACCTGGCGCCCAGGAGTAGGGCGCCTAAATCAGCAGGGAACACACAGGGGCAGTGACGCAGACATGGCGCCCAGGAGCAGGGCGCCGTTTCCAGCAACCAAGACAACAACAAAGACATATGCGACACAACATCAATGGCGCCCATGGCGCCTAGGGACCAATTGTTTTCGATTTTGATCTCCACCATAATCAATCACCAAACACCAATTTCAATCATCATGAGTACATTCACACATCACCAAATAAACATCAAACAAAATCCAAGAGACAACATAGAGCCTATCTCCCACATAACACCCATCATACACCCTATTATAAAGATAGAACCCACCCTTACCTGATATCGAAGCATCTTCCAAGGCAAATCTCTACAGAGATGAATTACGAGTTCTCAAGCGTGCACCCATTCCGGCAGGACAATGTTTGACTCGAATGCGTACAATCGTGCAACAACAACAATGACGGTACAAAAGTCATATACCAAACATATTAAATATAATTAATCCCTTTAAATGTGTTTTTCGAAGTACCTATGCGATGGTGGTGTTTGGAAGTCGCAACTTGGAGGGCTCAAAACGTTCACATACAATCAAACAACATCGAATTTCTTAGGACGATGGCAACAGTTGGAAATCATGGTTCAAAGAATTCAAAATTCCTAGATCGAAAGTCAAAACACGGCATAAGGACACGGGTGATGCATTCTTTGGAAAACTGAACCTATACGATTCAATTGGATTAATAGGTGAGGAGGTCAATTCTGGTGAATGGAATTCGAAGCCATGTCCAGTTCTTCCACGCGAAGCTTGTAACGGTCGCTAGGGGAGGGAGTTCGTCCGTCTGGGTCGGTGGGTCGCGACTGCAATTGGAAAAACCATGTCACGAATGACGAAACGAAGGCTGGAATCAGAATCAGAGGCTGATTTCGAGTGGGCAAGTGGAGTTTGAGCGTCGGGCGTGGAGGAAGCAGTGAGAACGCGATTGAGGGAGAAGGAGGTTAGGGGTTTTCGCGAGTTGCAGTAGAACCGAGGAAGAAGAAGAACAGGGCGCGGGTTCTGGGCCGATTCGCGTGGACTGGGCTGAAGGGAGTGGATCACAGGGGGTGCATTTAGCAAGGAAAATGGGGGTTGTATGCGTATAAAAACCCCAAAAATCTATTTTAATTCGTTTTTAAAGCCCAATTTCATTACAACTATTATTTTAACACTTCAGAAGCCCGAAATAATTTATAACATAAATAACATTTAAAATAATAATATTTATAAAAATAAAATAAATATATAATAACACTCATATATTACTAATAGCATATAAAAATATATTTAAATATGATTTTCAACCAATTTTATTGTCTCCAACACAAAATAATTTAATCTTATCAATCAAAATAATTCATAAAACTAGCACATACTAAAAGAACCAAAGCGAACGGAAATTGGGGTGTTACAGAGTCTGTTCGTTTTCCGGTGAGTTGGAGTATGAAGAGCAGGATAAGTTCGCCAGGTATGAATTTGTCATGAATGCAGTAGGGGTTGAGATTCCTTTTATTGTGTTTGAGTCAAACATTCTAAGGTATTTAAACCTTGTTCTGAGCCAACTTCATCCAAATAGTTGGGCACTGATGAAGGCTTTCCAACATTTGGCGAAGTACAGGGGTTTATTGTCGTTGCTTCAGTTTCTCTATGCGTTTTTTAAGGTGGGTAATTTCGCTCGGCATGACCCCGACAAAAAAATTTGGGTGGTTTTGATTCAGAAGAATCACTTTGCTCTGCTTGGCGATTTAATTGAGGGGTTTGGAGACAGGTTCTTTTATGTTGTTGTTTCCAGTATGTCGACGTATCGACGATTGCATCGAGTGAACATGGACGACCTTGAGGCCCAGAGTGACGCACTATCTGATCTCTCGGTCGAGGAAAAGGATTTTTACCAAGGGTAAACGAGTATGTTTCTCTTCTCGGTGTGGACAGTCAAGGGAAGCAGCGCTATATAGATATTGTAGCTTTGAAGCGATGCCGCAACAGCGAGGAAGCAAGGGTGGTCATCCGTATGTTTTCTTGTGTGTTGTGTTTTCTCGTGGTTTACTTTTTTGTCGATTTCTCTGAAAATGTTTACCTTGTAGAATCTATGCGGTGGCTTGGACGGTTCAAGGCGGTGGCAGCTCAACTTCCTCAGGATCGCATAGATGCCGTTAGAACAACGCATATGTCTCATCGACCTATCGTGGCTGCTTTACTACGGCCCAAATCCGAACAGGGTCTAGACGATAAGTGGGGCACCATTCCCATGGTGGAGGAAGATTACGGCGACAATGTTCATGTTGAGATTATGGAGGACGATGTTTTATCGTGCCATGAGAGGCCCGACGTTGTGAGCGTTGAGCTTGGTGCTGACAATGTTGATCCTGTGTTGGCCACTCTTGTAAGTGTGCCTTTGCCATACGTTGGAGGATGAGTTGAGGGTGTTGAATCATCTCGGGAGCGGCCCTTGTTCAGGATTTGGTAACTCTGTGACAAAGGACCTGAGATATCAGGTAGTTCAAGAATGTAATGACTTATTAGTAGAACATGTGATTGATTGTGTGCATAACATGTTTAGATGTTATTTATTGCTCTCATCCCAATTTTCTAATTTATACATGTTTAGATGCTATTTTTCTTTATGTTTGTGCAAAATGTTTTGGGATTAGACATTTTAGAGGACGATGAGGAGAGATGTTGTTGCGGAGTACCTGCAACTTCCTCATAGATGGTACAACCTTCAGATTCATCCTATGTTGGAGAGTTGAACATAAGACTCGAAAATTAAATTGAGACTAAGTACTGTATATCATTTGCAGACGAGTAGGTGGAGTAAGTAAACAAACTTTTGGAAGGCGTGTTAGAAAAAATGTGTTTGACCATCGTGGAAGTAGAGATGGTGCGTTGACATTGCTTGGATTCAATGAACGACAATAAGTTTTATGCGATCTTAAGAGTGGTATTGTATGAAGTTTTGTGAAGTTTTGAGGTTTTAGTGGAAAGGTAACGAGTAAATGGTAAGTTCTGGAAAGAATTCAAGTTGAAATTTTGTCGGAGCATGTTATTGAGGGATGGAATGAGAGGGATAGAAGAACCATATGTTAAGGGTAACAAAAGTGATCTTGTTATGTGCTAGTGGAAGGATACTAAGGATGCTGGAAGCACTCGATCAAGAGTTAGATAATTCTGTTTTGGCAACGAGATTGAAGTGATAGGAGCTTTGAGAAAAATTTTAATGGACTTTGGAGAAATTGTTGAATCCCTATTCCTCAGGATAATCTTGAGTGGGAGTTGCAGGGCGCACTATTACCGTTAAGGTAAAATGGACTAAGCCACCATCATGGTTACCGACTTATATCAACAAATTGAGGAACTGACCACCCCCAATCTCTTGTTAATAGTAGACATAATCATGTTGGGCGCAACAGAAAAGTTTACCAATTGTTTTAGTGTACAAGATTTTCGGAGCACCCTATGTAAATATTTAAAGACCACCCCTTCATGTTGATCCAGTGGATCGGGCTATGTCGCGAAGGTTAAAGCTGAGTGGTGACACTTAGTAGTTGGCAATAACTAGTTGGTTGTTACTCTTACCTTAAGTTTTGAGGACAAAACTTCATTTTGGAGGGTAGTAATGTAAGACCCGTAATTTTACAGTAGATAGAATTAGGCTTTACTATTTTTTTTCCTTTGGTCTGCCGTTCTAACTGGTTGTTTTAAATTAAACATTTATGTAGATGCTTGTTGTGATGTGTATTTATGTAATTGGCTATTCTGCAATTTTTCCCAAAAAGTGCTAAGTGAAATATTTTTTTTGAGATTGTTGAGAAAAATGTGAAAACAGTTTTATCTTCAATTTAAGGAAAATGGGTAAAATATATCCGCTGTCTAAATTTTTAACGGACTCTGATTGCCCCCAAAATTTAAACAAAGGGTTTATATATTATCTATAACAAGAATTTAAACTCGTTATATTTTTCTAAGCTTTGGAACGAAAACTCAGTCGGAGAATAATTTATTCACGCATCGGTGAAAAACTACTTGCGACGAAAATTTATTATAAATATTTTCGTTTACCAAAAAATTTACTCGTAAGCGAAGCGTGGCCCGTTTAAGGACTAACTTAGAGAGTCCAAGATAGTGATGTGTCATGGAGTCGCAAAATATCTAGATATTCATGTTGGCTTATTATTATTATATTGTTTGTGAGACAAATCATCTAGATAGTTTTAGTAGGTAGATAATATTTTGTTAGCATATTAGATTTTAAGTGGTTGAGATTTAACCATAATATTTTATTATAAATTTGGGGACCAAGTAGATATATGTGTCTCTTTTAAATAGAAAGAAAATTTAGATCCCCTCATTCTGTCAAACCGATTAGGCATGGCAACGGGGCGGGTCGGGGGCGGGTTTGGCATTCCCCGTCCCCGCCCCTACCTCTATTAGGGTCGGGTTTTGCATCCCCCAACCCCGTCCCAAACGGGGACGGGTTCCCCGCGGGTACCCGTTTCCCCCACAAATTTATAAGAAAAATAAAAAAAATATATTTATAATAATTAATTAAATAAAATAATAATAATTATACAATGATAAAATAAAGTTAAAAGTGTTAAAATAGATTTTTCTATAGGAAATAGATCAAAATTAAAAATAAACAAAACTTATGAAACAAAATGAATGAGTAAATATGCATAAAATAAAATAATATAATTAATTTATGTTTTGTCGAGCGGGTTCGGGGCGGGGACGGGGTGGGTATCGACATCCCCGAACCCAAACCCGTCCCCGGTCAAAGCGGGTTTTCCCCGTCAAACTCGGGGCGGGGTCGGGTGGGTACTCGCGGGTTCGGGTTATGTTGCCATGCCTAAAACCGATTCAGCCCTCTCTCTCTTACCTCACTTTTCCATAATTCCTTATTCATTCTTGAGAGAGAAAGAGCTAGTGTTAGTGCTTGAACCTTGGAGATTTAAGAGAGTTTGAGAGAAAAATTGAGGAAGCTCCTAAGAGAGGAACTGATTGTGGGGACATGAGGGAGCTTGCGAATAGATGTAAGTGGGCACGTGATACCGGTGAGGTTTGTGTGTTATTACTTAGGAAGCTTGCTGAGGTAAGGGTTTCTTTCTAGTCGCTATTATATGCTTGAGATTGTGGTTGGTGTTTGTTTTTTGTTTGCTTATGAGCTTTGTTGATTAGGTGTTGATTTGGTCCCTGCAAGGACATTGTTGTTATGGCCTCTGGCTTATGTATGTGCTTGTTCTATGTTGTGAATGTATAAATATGATGTTGATGATTTGTGATTGAGATGTCTAGTGGAAATTGGGAGTGACTTTGAAAGGAGGGTAAGATAAGACATATGTAGGTATGACCGCTAGGGTGACTAAGTAGATTGTTTTGAAAAAAGAAATTTAAAGTTGTCTTTTTTATAAAATTGTGTGTGACAAGTGAATTAGATTTAAAAAAGGGGTTAGAGTGTGGTCTAAGGAATGAAAAACAAAATAGAAAAATCATGGCAAAACAACGGGAATGTTTTGAGAGACTGAAATCATGACGAATTAATACTTTGAAATTTATGACTTTTGGAACTAACAGAAATTTATTTTGAGAAGTGAGAAAAGTGGAAAATTGGGGAGGTTAGAGTGAGATTTTTGAGGGAGTCTTCAAGTATGAATTTATTGGTGGTGATTTGATAAAGCTATTGGAGTGGTTTGTGTGGGGAGAGAAATGCTTACGGAGTTGTACGAGGTTAAATCGAAAAGGAGAAGTCGGTAAGGACTCATTCCTTTCATATAAGTATTACTTAAATTGTGAATCTTGTGATGGCGTGTACTGGTTGATGTATGTGGTGTTAATGTGTTTGTTTTGGTGTTGGTGTTAAATCATTATTCTTGATCCATGTGATGATTGGTTGAATAATTCTTGGTGTGGTGAAATATGCATGGGTGTTGATGTATATTCATGCATACATGGAGTTCGTGGTACAACATCATAGAAAGAAGTACCTGACTTATCGGGTTGGTATAGTACAGTATCGACGAGAGAAGTACCATACCGGAGGTGGCACAGTATCATAGAGAGAAGTGACCACATGGTGCAGCATCATAGAGAGAAACACACCTGAGTTTTCGTCATGGGGTGTAGTGCAGTATCATAGAGAGAAGTTCTACACAAGTGTAGTATCATAAGGAGAAGCACACCAATATTTGGATCGTAGATCTGTTGTGCAGTATCATAGAGAGAAGCACAACACTTTTTGGAGTAGTAAATCCCAGAATCATGTGCACTGGCATGTAGGCATTGCATTACGATATATGGAGTGGTGTGATGTGTCGCTAGTGTTGACCTATTAAAATGTTATTCGGAGTTTGTTAATGTTATACATATATGAATTGTTATGTATATATGAGTCATTGTATATCTATATGTGCGTAGTTCTAGAATATGACCCTTCCCTGTGGTTCTAGAATATGACCCTTCCCTGTGGTTCTAGAATATGACCCTTGCCTTAAGAAAATATATACTCATATTTTCAAATAGGAAGGAAGAGTATTTTACTAAAATCATTTCATATTAAAAAGTTGAGTTCTCTTAGTAGCGCTCTAAAAATTGGGGTGTTACATAGTGTTTCTTAAGGCTCTCTATAATTTTAAATCATTTGATCATCATCTATGGTTACGGTAACTTAAAACTAGCTTAGGAGTGGTCAATCATCATCCAAAACACACCTAGAATAGTCTTAATCAATTAATAACTTAGTCCTAGTCGATTAATAGGATCCAAATTGTCTCATAGGTGATTCTTCATTATCCTAATCGATTAGCTGACTTTTCTAATCCATTAACACGACTCCAAAACATCTCTTAGGTGATATTAACTGCTATAATCGACTAACATCTTACCTCTAATAGATTAACATCTTATCTCTCGTGTGATATCCAATTCTTTAAACAATTAACAGCACTTACCTAATCAATTAACATCTTCGTATGTGTCTAGAAAGAACTCTAAGTCATTCTTAATTTTAATTAAACCATCATAATGCTTAGGAATCTCAATATCATCAACCCAATCTCTTATACAAAATATTTACTTTGTTACTTAACTTAGAGATAGTCTAAACTATGAAAGCATCTTCAGTTTCAACTTATGGGCTACCTAACCATAAAATTTCATCATCAACTCTTTCAAAGGTCCAATAAGGTCTACTACCCTAGAGTTCATCAGTTATAACTAATCAATTTCAACCGCACTAACAATCATATATCCTCTAAGCAGGTTAGCCCTTATGCCTTAACAACAAAACTCAATCCTTCGAATTGGTCCCTTATCATCATCAACAACAATCATAACAACAACATTCACAATAACAACATATAATCATATGATGCTCAAAAACAACACATAGCATTTAAACATATCATCAACATCATCACATTATAATAGAGTCCTTGCTCCTACAAGGAAATAAACCAAATTATAGAATAAAATATATAAAACTCGTTGTTAATACAATGGTTTAAGCGCAAATATATTGTCAGTGTAAGACATAGGGATGATGGAACATCCCAGTTCTGTCAATTGCATACAAAACTATCATGTTCCCTAGTTATCATCTCCCTCTTCTAACCTCAAATCCAAAAGATCACGAACGAGAGTGTGAAACAAAAACAGAAACTCATGTCCTCCAAGCAGCATTAAATCACTCTTATATTAGTCCCTTGATGATCATGAAAGTCACAAATAATACAAGGGAAGGTATGATATTAGATCTTTGCCTAAAAGGACTAAAATGAGCAAAAAGCTAGGGCTTAGGGACTTACCACGAAATTCTGATCCAAAACACTGAGAACTTGCTCTTGTAGTGTTAACGACGTTGTCACGAGTGTGTAGCTTCAAAAAGCGTGTGAATCTGACATCAGTAAGAGAAGTTATATCAAAATTAGTGTTTTTCGGTATAAAGAACTCAAAGGAATGATTAGAACATGATGGATCCATCCTTACCACAAAAAAGGATTAGAAAGCAGGAAGGGAGAGGATCCTTAAATGATTTGTGTAACACCCTTATAAATCATTCGTTAACGATATATAAAGTGTTAAAACATTTCAAATCAAATCAGAGTAATGCACATTATAAACTTTGATTTATCGCACAAAACGGTAATGAATAACCGAAAACTGATTCAAAACAGCACTAAGCCTTTTCAACCAAACCTCAAATCAAAACTTGATACATAAATTCAATCCAAGTTATAGTGCATAAACCTAAACGCAACAAAGCGGTACAAAAAGGCTCGAAGGCCAACTTAAAATACAACAACATAAGTTCGAATCCAAGCACGAACGAAATGAAAACCATCCCAATGACCATCCACCTCAAGTGAAGTAGTAGGACTCCTATGTCCTTTCTTCTTTATGCTTACTATTTCTTTTCTTATCTATAAAACACCACAAAACAAAACGGTGAGATTACAAATCTCAATGAGCTCTTCCCCAACACCTCACCATATCTCTCGATGTCTTTTATAATTACATATGTTTGTCACTAGCATAATCCATAAGAAATGTGATAAATAATATCAATTTCAGTAGAGAACCACCAATCGACAACTTGTGAAGAGCGCACGTACATGCCTTTGACTTAGGAATCATGACTTCCCCTTCCAAGTATGCTAGTTATTTTTGTGATGTTGCATAGTATTTTATGTATAAACCATATAGTTATACTTCTATTTGTGTTCTCTCTCGTTGACCCAAATGATAACACAATAATCAAATTGATACAAGAACCATGATAATGATCATTCAAATGTCGACCAAACTAACATATAATTATTTCAATTATATACCCAACTTTACTTTACTTTATGGTATTGGAGAGGAGTTGGAACCCAAAAGGAGGAGAAAATAGCTAAATTGGAGTGAGGAATAGAAGGTACGCATGGTCTGTGCTCCTGGGACGCACGACCCGTGCTCCCTGGACTCATCACCCATTTCAGCAACCAGAGCAGGCGGACAGTACGTGCTCCTGGGGCGCACGGTCCGTGCTCCTATCACAACACACTAAAAACTTGATTTTTGAAGGTTTTCCTCTTTCCCTTTGGTTTCAATTCACCTCCAACACCAAATCAAATTCCAAAACACGTTTCAACATACATTTTAACCACAGTTAAGATCATCAATCACATGTCAAGCATCAATTTGACTCAAAACTCATAGAACTCAAATTTAGGAATTTGCTCACAATCATCATCAATCACATTTCAACACAACAAGCATGCAATTACTAAGCATTCCAGCAACAACTTAAAAACTTTGAACAACATGCATTTACTAATTCAGAATAAAACCATACTTAGGATCAAACTTAAAATAGGAGGGAACAGAAAGGAATGAAGAACTCACAAGTTTAAGGATGAATCAACAAGTAGACAAACAATGTGAGTTGCAAAACGATCAACCAAGTTCCTAATCAACTCAAATCCTCACACCAGGTCCCAAAATCAGTGCTTCATGCTCCAAAGCCCTAGGATAGCATCCCAAACTCAGTTCTCCAGCTTCTATTGCTACATGCGAACCCCACAAATCAAACTTTTAGCTTCCACAAGTGACATTAATGTAGTTCTAGGAGGAAGATGAAGGTGATTTTCAGAATTTGGAAACTCAAACTCTTCTCAAAACAGAACTTGGAGATGATTATTTTGGTGAAGATGGAGTTGTTTTCTAAGAAGAAATGCGGGGATTAGGTTCCCTTGTCACACATTTGAGAAATTGTGAAGAAATATGGTCTACTCTCCTTGTCTCCTCTCCCTCTCGAAGACTTTCCTTCTCTATCTCCCTCTCTTTCAACAAAATGAAATGTTGGATGAAGTGGTGTTTTTTGGTGTGTTACTCTCAGCTCACTCACTATTTATAGGTGAGTTTAATTAAGGGCATAAGGGTCCTTTTTGTGTGGCTGAATTAAAAAGTGTGGGTTAACACTCTAATATAAATTAAGACTCTCTCAACTGTTCCCCCATTTCCAAGGCATCTAATAAATAACACCACAATTACGTGCACTCTTATGTATACAAAATTATTGATGTTGAAATGGATTTGAATCGTGGGTTCCGAGCAGTAGCGGTTGGTCTCGATCTTGGTGAGGATAGTTGGCCTATATATAATTAGGCAAGATTTAATCAAAGTAACAATGGAGAGGGAGCAACTATATACTTACATGTCTGGAAATGACAGACTTGCAGTACTTAGAAAAGCGTTATCCATTGAATACCCCGGTTTTCAGAAGGAGGATAAGTGGTTGATTTTGCCTGAGATGGGGTACTTTATAGCTACTAAGTATAATGTGGCCCTAGTTCAATTGTCTTTGGATATGAATTTTACTTATCTTCCTTTGAGAGGTAGTTATTCTGCTTCTAAGTATAAAATCATATCTATTCTAAACGTCGGAGATATCCATTGGATGCATATTTCGATCTCGTCTGTCTGTTGCCTCCAATCGCTTTGATGTTGTGGATACCTGTGTTGCAGGTTATCTAATATTGCAGGATTAGTTTTGATGATGAAAAAGACAAGGCCAAGTTGATGGCCAAAGGAATGAGAGTGTCAAAGCAAAGCTGATAAAAAGTATCATATATTCAAAAGTCAATCCAAGTCAACCAAGCTCAAAGTACTGAAGATTCAAGCTTAAGGGTAGTCCTTAAGTATAAGGGTAGTCCTTAGGGTTTTTGGTGAGTCTTAGGATAAATGTAAGCTCTTACGAAGGTCAGCTCATCTCGCAAAGTCTCTTGTCCCAAAGCTTTTTCAAAATACATGCATGAACAAATAATCCTAAAAAGTATTTTGAAAAACTCTAAAATCGATTTCACTCTCTTTGAAACTAAGCCTAAATCGTTTTTCAAACACAATGGCTAAGCTCCTAATCGATTTCATAAGCATACAAGTGATTCATATTGTTTCCTTATTTGAAGAAATCGATTTCCACTTATGTCTAAATTGATATAATCGATTCTCAGGCAAAGAATCGATTTGCATCTTTTCCATACATGAAAGAATCGATTCTCAGGCAAAGAATCGATTTCTACATATTTTAACTTAGTGAAGAATCGATTCCTAGCCTCCCGGAGATCCTAAGAATCGATTACATCCATTTTACAAACAAATCAGAATCGATTCCTAGATCAGATCAAACAAATGAATCGATTCCTAGATCCATTCCAATTAACAAAGAATCGATTCCTTTAAACTTTTTCAACGTGAGATCTGGATTTTCAAAATCTATAAATAGAGGCTTCACCACCTCCATTCATCAACCAACCCATTCTCACGATCCATCATTTCTGAAAAACTCTTATATTTTATTTGTGTTCTTCTCGCACCACTGGTCCGTCAAGAGCTGATCCTACGTTAAGAGTTAGTTGGGGTTGTGTCCTTCAAGTTGTAATATCCGCCTACACTAAGAGGTATTTCGGTATTTACATTACTGTTATATTGTTGTTATAATTTGTACTAGAGAGTGGGGTATCTCTCTAGGGGTAGCTGCATGTACTAGGAAGTGGGGTATCTTTCTAGGGCAGTTGTTGTAACAAGGGTGGGGTATCTCTTGTTGTTGTGATGTTAGACTTTAGGGCTCTCTATAGGTGGGGTATCCTAGGAGGAGAGTGCCTGAGTCTGTAAAGGTTTTCCAAGGCACCTGTAAGCCTTGTTGTTTTGGTTAGTGGAAAATCTCACAAGGGTGTGAGGACTGGACGTAGGTCACTAGGAGGTGACCGAACCAGGATAAATCTCTGCGTGCTTTACTGCTTTCCTGCTTTACTATTATACTGCTTTACTGCTTTATATTCTAATTCCTTCGCTTCCACTTAACCTGCGCGAAAATTGATCTAAGTCATTGAAAAGGGGAAAAACATTTTCAAAAGATCTGAAAAGTTTTTAAATCTCAATTCACCCCCCTCTTGAGACTGGAGCCACTTGGTAACAGATGTGGTCTCATAATCGATCAGAGGAATCTACTCCATGGTTGGATCCTTATACCGGCCGTTTTGCCCTTTGGCAGTCTACCGCTTTGAAGATGCCCCGTCTCCCTCCCACTGATGCGCCCACCATTGTAGACTTAGCCCATGATTCCGACGATTTAGATTAACATTTCATGTATTTATTATTGTGCCCACATTTTTGTAATTATTTATCCATATATATATATATATATATATATATATATATATATATATATATATCCAACAAATTAAATGTGTAAAAAAAAACAAATTAAGTGTTTTAAATTTTTTTTACAAGTCGGATTTACATTGATAGAAGGGTAAATTCGCTTTTGAATTTAACAAAGCGGATGTACCCCCACAACAGGTAAATCCGACTTGATAAAGAGACAAAGCGGATCTACCTGTTGTGGGGTACATCCGACTTGGTAATTTTTGGTGATCAAAAAAGAAAATAAGAGAGAATAATAAGAACCATTGCTATTAGGAGAAGGCAGCGACGCCAACATACATATCAGCCAGAGCGAGACGTGAACGAGGGTAGGATTATAACTAGGGGTGTTCGCGGTGCGATTTTGTTCGGTTTTGAGCAAAAAAGTGCACCGAACCGCGAGGTAAAAATAGATGCGGTTTGGTTTGGTTTGTTTGGCTTCAAAAAAAAGAACCAAACCAAACCAAAGCGATTTGGATTGGTTCAGTTGGTTCGGTTTTTGACGAGACAAAACACGATTTATAAAAGACCAAATTATGCCAACAATTAACATAAGTCTGCCAACAATTAACTTAATATGTTAGATGTTGATTCAAACTGGCCTGATACTGCTAAATCTTATGGCTCTTTAGTCGTATTCTTATATCACCCACTGCTCTCCTAAAAGAGAAACTCAGGCCTTAACTTTTGACTCATAAGACTCCACTCACAAAGCATGTGTATACTAAGCTTTTGACTCACAAACAATGTATTGGGTATAAATCTACTCACAAGGCATGTATGTACATAAAATTATTTCTTTTCAATACGCAGGTCAGGTCATGTATTGGGTATAAATCTAGTCAGTCAATAGCTTAGATGAAATTAGCAAAACAAAATCATAAAGTTGTAGGAAAACAAGAAAAGTAGAAAACATTAGAAAAAGGCAAATATTGATCAATCACCTGGCAAATACGTGGAAGGTGCAATTCAACTTTATTGTTTAAGAAGGAAGCAAAGAAAAATCAGCTCCTTTTCCAAATTCCATCAGCTCCAACTCCAACTCATCAACGTTTACCTCAAAACCTCCTCTAACGGCAACATCAAAGAGATCCAACAAATAGTCCTGAATCAGATCAGAGACGTCGCCCACGTCGCCGAAGACGTCATCGACACGTTCGTAGCCAACGTCGCAATGCACAAGAGGAGAAATATGCTGGAGAAATATGCAATCATCAGATAGGTAACACAAATCAATAATCGTGATTTGCTGTGAGTCCTTGATGATCGTCCCCTCTCCCATTCATCATCATGCTCTGCATCACGATCCCTTTTGGGGTTGAGCGTGACTGCGACTGCGGGAACTGAGAGAGCCGTGAGCGTGAGAACTGAGATGATAGGGTTGAGCGTGAGATGAGAATGTTTCTATTTTCGGATTTGGGCTGTGCACTACGTGGGGGTTGGGCTGCGTTGGGGTTGGGTTAGTACTTAGTAGGTATCATTATAACAAAAAAACTGTACATATTTTAGTGGTTTGGTTTGGTTTGGTTCGGTTGCTGAAATAAGAACCAAACCGAACCGCTCGGTTTAGTAGTAAAAAAAATCGAACAGAACCAATAGAAATCAGTTTTTTTGCAGTTTTTGGTTTGCGGTTTTCTATTGGTTTGGTTCATTTTTAAACACCCCTAATTATAACTTTATAAGTGACAAGGGGGTGTATGAAAGTCTGGGGTGCAACAGAATAAATTCATTTAAAAATGAAATGGATCATTAAAAACAGCCCAAGTTGACATAGTTCTTTAACTCAAAATATTTTCACGAAATAAATAATAATTCAAATGCTAATATTTTATAAAAATAAAATAATTAAATAACATGAATACATATTATCAATATTATCGTAAAATATCAATAAATATCAATTCGATACGTTAAATGATTTAAACACACATATAGATATAAAATCTTTAACCTTATAATTTATAATAATAATAAGTAATAATAATACTAACTCATGGCTAATACTTAAAAATAAAATAATAAAATGATAATATACTATTAATATATGCTGATTATTAAAATAAGCACACACAAGATTACTAATATATCCATACATATATACACACCTATTAAGAATAAAATCGGGGTGTTACGGGGTGACCCCTAGAGTTGGGAGAAAAGAGCTATGGCCCCTGATTTTTGTACAATTTTGCTAGTCCGCCAGTCAGTCAGTCGGTTAAGAAATGGGAGACCGGTGTAATTATTGTCTTTTGAAAAGGATCATGGGAGTCATGTTGTTTTGGGGCTAGTGTCAAAATTTGACTAAGGATGTTACATGATTTTGTAAAAGCTGTTTTGCTACTCCTTTGTCTTTTGAACTATGTAGTGTAGCCAAAACACCATTTCTATCAAAGTAATATAAATATTTTCCGTTGTGCTAAATGTTGTAAAGATTTATATATATATATATATATATATATATATATATATATATATATATATATATATTCGGTTACTAAGGTGAGACGAAAATGGATGTCTCATGCCATGTCCCTTGTCTTCTGCGAATAACCGTTTATAATGTCTCTTTAGGAGTAGTTTCCCCATCTTTTGCATGCAGCTCCAACATGCTTATCACACGTTTTCCTTTTATCTGGCCTTTGAATCGGCTAATCCCTTTTTGCTAAAATGATACTCAACTCCCTTCCTCCGACTAACCATCTAGTCCAGCTAAACCCTTTCTATAAGATATAGGTAACAAAGCTATTGTTATAAAATTAACGTCACGGTTAAATTTCAACATAAAAACTACATGTTTTAAGTTTTAATGTCTTAGGGAATTATCACAATTCACAAGTATTGATTTATTAATGAAATATTAATATATATATGTATTTAGATTGGGGACCGAAGGGTCAACCCAAACCCGTCCTAATATGAAGTCGAGTTGCTACTTAGGACAATCATGCTTGTCCATATTTCACATGAGACCGATTGGGTTCAACCCAAAACTATTGGGTCAGGATGAGATTGTGGGTTAGGATGGGTCATGGACACCCCTACTAGGAAGACATACTTTCCCCATTAATTTCACCACTAAACACCCAACAACTACTCACTTAAAAATCTCCAACCGAGGAATTCAACACACCGCAATACCACTTTAGAGGAAATCAAAAGAGAGAAATAAAGATAGAGACAGAGAAAAAAATCTCAACAAAAAAGTGAAAAGAGAAGAGGGGGAATCCTACATGTTTGGGTTGAGATCTTAAGGAATTAAGGTAATGAATGCTTAGTTCCATGTTTGAGATGTTAAAGATCGAGTCTTTGGTTGTTGAAACCCATACATTCTGGGCTAAGTTCCCATTAGAAGCTACAACTTTACACTAGCTCCCTAAGCTAGTACAGAACCAGAACTTGACATTGGATCTGCAACCAACTCCCTAAGCCAATATAGTGGCCGCTTAGCGACCAAATTCTTTTAGCCTGTCATGGCTGATCGAGTATAATGGCTCGACGACTGCAACTGGGTACGTATGTAATCCTCATGCCCTAAAATCGTGTTTTCATGTTTTTATGAGTTCAATAATGATTTGGATTATATAATGACAAGATTATATGATAAATTAATGTAAACTCAAATTCTTAAAACTTAATTAAGGTGTAATATCCAAGCTAAGGTAATTCGTTTAATGCATTCTGTTTCATAGAGCCCTAACTACTATATCAAATTAGGTTGTCTAATGAATTTTGATGTTGACACTATTAGATACTTGATAGTAAGTTTTATTAACATCCTAGGGGTTCTACATATTAATTATCTACTTTCTATATAATAAAAACATACGCCAGCAAAATGAAAAAGTTAGACATCTTAAAATTTTGCCATTTGTCAAAAAATGGGGGTAAAATTGTAAATGCACCACTAAATGACAAAAATATTCAGCTTTTCGGCAGTTTTTTAAAAAAAAACTTGACGCGCTGACGTGTGTCGGTTTTTTTTAGTATTTTGTTAAAACCCATTTTCTTTTCTTCATAAGTTTTTTTCGAATTTTTTTTCCAGCTTTTTTTTCCAGTTTTTTTTTCAGTTTCTTTTTTTACTAAAAAAAATATTTTAGTAACTATTTTTATATTCTACTCAAACTACTAAAATTAATCAATTTAACCACTAACAATTGTCAAAAAAAGACTAACCTCTAACAAAAGTCGTAAATTAATTTTATTTTCAAAAAATTAAATTATTATTATACTCAATATGAAAACCATCGGGGATTTTTTTGACTCCAGAACCATCGTGGATTTAGATTAATAGGAGTACCGAAGATATAGTTAAACTTGCATTATATTAAATATTTGGTTAATAATTTTATTTGCAATTTTTATAAATTACACTATAAAAACAAAATAAATAAATTCAGACACGCACTCGTTTATAAAATAAAACTAGTATTTTACCCATGCATACGCACGGGGTGATACTGTATTTGTTATAATTTGCTATGAAATAATAAAAACATTGAAAGTTACAAATTGTAATAAAAGAAATAGGAAAAACTCGATAAAATGTTATATTTCATATTTATTAAAATACTTGTGTTGCAAAAAGTTAAAAAAAATTAGGAAAAAGAAAATGAGATTTAATATAAGATATGCACCCCGTTAGCGCTCCCGTTGGCGCCCCCGTTGGCGCTCCCATTGGCCCTCGCGTTGGCACTCTCGTTGCCGCTCTTGATGCCACTCACATTGGCAGTCTCTCGTTGCCACTTCTGTTGCCGATCTCATTGGCAATCTCTCGTTGTCGCTCTCATTGCCCCTTGTATACTCATTTTATTGTAGATACTGTTAGTTTAATCATCTTAATTATATTAATAAATTATTGATTTATAAAAAATTTATTTTTTAATTTTTGATAGTGGTTATTTTTTTTTTGACAATTGTTAGTGGTTAAATTGATTGATTTTATTTTTGATAAAAAAAATGATTTATTTTAATAGTTTTAATAGTGAGATTATAGTAAATAGTCAGTTTTATATTATTTAATTATTGATTTTAATATTAATTTAATTATTTATATTTTTAGAAAGACTACATTTGGAATTTTGTTTAGAGGTATGACTTTTTTTTAACAATTGGTAGTAGTTAAATCGATTGATTTCAATAGTTTGAGTATATTATAAAAATAGTAAAAAAAATTAAGTAATCTTTTTATTTTAAAAAAATTGACACACGTAAGCCGGCAGCAGCTTTTGCGGTATGTTTTGTAACTTTTTTTTGGTCAGATTTTGTTTTTTTTCTTCTGTAAAAGCTGTGCAGGTTTTGTCTTTTAGTTTCTAAACTAGTACTATACCCATGCATCCGCACGGGCCGATCGCGTTACGTCATACGATTATCTCAAATAAAAACGTTAGTTTGAAATCTCATTAATCTAAAATCAATTGTAAAATATAGAGGATGACTTGCATACGGACAGGTGCTGTCGTGTTCTTTTTAGGAATGAATTTAGACAGTATTTAAATAGTCTGAACATTATCCCGTGAAAGATAGATAGTAGATTATCAATAACAAATATTTATCCCGTGTTTTTTTATATATCAGTAACAATTATTTGTCCTTTTTTAGGTATTAATGACAAATATTTGTCGTGTGTGTTTTAAATATTAATCAGTTTAAATAGTCATTAAGCCTTCTTGTTTTTTTAGATAGTACTTTTCAAAAACTATAATTATCAATGGCAAATATTAATCCCGTGTTTTTTATATATCACTGCAGTTATCCCCGTGTTTTTTATATATCCGTGCAGTTATCTAGTAGTTTCAATTGATTATTTTAGTTGATAGTAGATTATAGTAGATAGTAAATTTGTTAGATAGTAGATTATTGTTAGCCTGCATTTTCGACAGGCTAATATTAAATGCAGTCAACAGGGTTTGACTTAATAATTTCAGAAAGAAAACAGGTCTTCGACACCAAGATATAATTTCGACTTCAAGAGGTAATAACCAAGGGAAAGCAGCCTAATGCATAACTTAGCGAATTTGGAAAAAAAAGAGGCCACACTTCGACAGAGAGAAGATTATAAACAGCGAAACAAGCAAAGCTATGGAGATTTGTCGAAAGGGACATTGATTCCTTGGTCGAAAGATGGAGCAGTTATCTAAGTCTTATCACGCCGAAATAGCAGTTACTCTGCCTTATCTTGTTTTAGAAAACCGCTGTGCGGTTATTAGTTTTTTATTATAAATAGTAGTTCTGTACATAGAACAAGGGTCGCAAATTTCATTATACACATTTCCTAAAACACTCTACTTCCGCAGACAGAAAACAGAGTTAACAGGAATTCATGTATGATTCTGCGTACCATTTCCTTATATAATTGTTTTCATTTCTTTTAGATTTCTGCACTTTGTCATCTTCTTCACTTACAATTACTGCAATTTACTACATTTTGATTCCTCTTCCCGCATTTACAAATTCTTGCACTTTATCGTAAGTTTCTGCACTTCTATTAAATATCAACAAATCTTAGTAAAATTTGATCACAAATGGCCTGAGATTCCTAGTTGATCTCGCAAGTAACACGTGTAGTGAAACTAGCGGTGTTTACTAAAAATCACAGTAAACAAAATGGCGATCACGGTGGGACATTTGTGTTAATTAATTAAAATATTTACTAAGATAATTCTGGGTTTGTTAAACACAGAACCAGTACATCGCACGTTGCATGCGTTTAAGAAGTGGTAGACAGTTACATCAAATGCCACGTTCAAACATGAATGGTGCTTCTACATCGAATGGACATTCCCAGGCGTCAGTTACTGATACTAACGCCACGAACATTCAGGGAGCAACCCTTCCTGCATCGTCTCCAGAAGTAAACGCTCCCATAACTGTTCCAAACGTGGTCGGCGTAACCGCCCCATTATCGTCTTCGACAGACATGGGTATAACCGCTGTAACCGCTCCCACTATAACTCCTGGGTCGAACATGATGATTCCCCAGTCATCAACCTTTGGTTCAACTAATCCATGGATGCCCAATGCTATAGTGGGAAATATGCCATATAATTTTCCCATGAATGGTCGAAATTACCCTTATGGAATGCCAACCGCCATGATGGTAGGACTCCATACCAATGCATCTACGTATGCAGATAACATCGCTTCGAACTTTTCGCCTATGCACAACCCATCAGAGAATATGTATAGTCGAAATATACCACCTTCACTAACCACTTCGTCATTATTGGCATTGAGACAACAAATGGATGATAGTAACCATGACATGGTAAATATGCTAACACAGCAAATAGGTACAGTGTTTAATCCCCTAATACAGAACACAAATAATAGTTACCAAATGTTAGCAACACAAATGGGTCGAATTGCTGACTTTTTTGGCACTCCACAAATACAAAACCAGCAAATTCCCCAAGTACAAAACATCAGGCCTGTTGACTTACCTATCGAAAGGCCTAATAATGCAACCCCTGTGAATCGAGCACAACAATTTGTCGAAGAGCCTATACCTGAAGTGGTGCTAGTAAATAGAAATCAAAATGCTGACGAGGTAGTTAGGCAAGTCCAGCAAAATAACCTCGGACTACAAAATAATTTGGCTAATCTTGTCGAAACTATACTAGCCCAAAATGGTCTTAATTTAGGCTTACACAGACCTAATTTTGTATCTCCCTTGTCTGAATATGTGATACAAACAGATTTGCCTAGAGGGTGGAAAATTCCTAAGTTCACAAAATTTGCTGGAGAAACCAGCGAATCTACTGTCGAACATATTGCAAGATATTTAACTGAAGCTGGGGACATTGCGCTAAACGAGAATTTGAAAATGAAATATTTCCCAAATTCTTTGACGAAAAATGCATTTACTTGGTTTACAACATTACCCCCACATTCCATGTTTAATTGGAATCAATTAGAAAAAGCCTTTCATGAACAATTCTACATGGGACAATCAAAGATTAGCCTTAAAGAATTGGCTAGTGTTCGACGCACAATGCCAGAATCTATTGATGAATATCTCAATAGATTTAGACTACTCAAGGCAAGATGTTTCACCCAAGTGCCTGAACATGAGTTAGTCGAAATGGCTGCTGGTGGTTTAGATTATTCCATCAGGAAAAAGTTGGATACTTTACACCTAAGAGATATGGCTCAATTGGCTGATAGAGTTCGACAAGTTGAAAGACTCAAAGCAGAAAAAGCTTCGACAACCAAGTTTAACAATAAGAAAGAAAAAGTGGCGTTTGTTAATGTTGATAACAATAGCCAAGAATTCGACATATCTTATGAAAATGTCGAGGAAGAGGTTGACATTGCGGAATTAAAACCTGGACCTCCATATACATGCAAATTGTTAAACCCCTCTAATGGAAAAAACCCTGTCGAACCAAAAAATGATAAGTTTGTTGCAAAAACATATACCTTCGATGTCACAAAATGTGACCAAATATTTGATCTTTTGGTGACTGATGGTCAAATTTTAGTGCCTAAAGGTCTAAAAATACCACCATTAGAACAACAAAAGAAAAGAGGTTATTGCAAATATCATAATTTTTTGGGTCATAACACCTCCCGATGTGTACTTTTCAGGGATCTAGTTCAGAAAGCATTGAATGATGGAAGGCTGAAATTTGATGATAAAAGTAAATCATCAATGCAGATCGACATCAACCCTATGCCCACAGCAGAGGCAAACTATACTGAAGTAGATATTTTGATGGTCGAAACCAATGAAGTGGTTGCTGAAAGTCTTGAAGCGAACATTAAAATGGTCACCAATGACCAATATGCTGAAAAAATGCAGGTGGTTTATCCACAAGCTGAAGAGGACTTGATAGACTTCCTCAATAGATGCAAGATAAATAACACTGAGGTGATGCTGTGCCCACGGTGCAGTTCTGTATTCGACAAGGAGGCCGCTAAAAGCCTTGAAAGTGTCACTCCTCAATTCAAGAGAAAAAACAAATGGGTCGATAATAGGCCCAAATTCAGCTTCAACCCAAGAGGTGTGCCATATAAGGTTACATCTTCAACAAGACAAGCTCCGAAGGCTCAAAGGAGAACATTTGTGCCACCTGCAAGGGCCCCTGTCGGAAGATGGGTATACCCAGGAAATAAGGAGACTGAATGTCACCTAAAGATGGCAGGAGAGACTTCCAATGCCATGAATCAAAACAAGGCGCCTAATTCCAATAGGTACGCCTACAGCAATAATTACAAAGGGAAAAACCCCATGACAAGAACACAATGGCGAAGATACCAACGCCAGATGAAATTGACTGCTGCTGAGAAAAAGGAGAACATCGACACAAGCAAAGGTAAGCAATTAGCTTCCAGTGTCGAATTCCCAAGAAAGTCAGCAAAAGAGAGGATATTCCCTCCCCTTGCAGACATCAAAAAAGGTCTTGACTCTGAAGAAGGCCTGCAATTAGATGATGATATGGACTCTGAATTCTTAGATTCAGAACCAGACCTCGACATCATCTGTGTCGTTTCAATTCTGCCAATTGAATTCGACGTCGTTTCAGAAGTGACTGAGATCGAACAAGATTTCGATCAAGATATGGCTAAGCACAGGCCAATGTGTTACTACGTACTAAATAATGGCTCCATAGAAGAGCAGAATGCAGTCTTCGAAAGGCCAGATGGAGGAATGAAACACCATCTAAAACCATTGTTTATACAAGCAAAAGTAAACAATGTAGGCGTCAATAAAATATTGGTTGATGGGGGCGCAGCGGTCAACCTGATGCCACAACATGTGCTGGCAAAAGTTGGCAAATCAGAGACTGATTTACGGCCACATAACATAGTCCTCACTAATTATGAAGGAAAATCTGGCTATTCGTTAGGAGCCATAGAAGTGGAGTTAACAGTGGGGAGTGTGAAGAGAAAAACTATGTTCATAGTCATACCCACCAGAACAAACTTCAATCTACTCCTGGGTAGAGAGTGGATTCATGGAGTAGGATCAGTGCCCTCAACACTCCACCAGAGACTCTCTATTTGGAGAGAAGATGGCCTGGTCGAAAATATAGAAGCAGACCAGAGTTATTTCTTGGCAGAGGTCGACCATATTACAAGGAGGACTTTTGACAAACAATTGGCGACTATTGCGCCATGCACACCTTCAGACACTGCATATGTCCCTATGGACAATGTGTTTGAATCCCTAGATCTCCACCCTAACCATGGCTTCATATGGGAGAGGGAAGTGATCGATGAGGCATCACCTTCAATAGGCTTTTGCAAGCCTACAGGGTGGGATGGTCCCTAAACGGTGATTGTAACAGCCCAATTAATTGAGTTAATTATTTTGTTAAGTGATTTAATTATTTAATTGATTTAATTGTGTCAGTAATTAATTTATGTAGTTAAATATCTAGGATTTGTGTTTTGAGAAAAATAAGTGAAATAATAAAATATATGTATGCTTGTGTATGTGAGCTTTATTAGTAATTGGAACGAATACAAATAAGAGGATTAGAGGAGAGGGCCTTGTGTGGGTTAAAAATAATAAAACTAGAGGTGTTAGTGTTAAGCCCTTGATTAATTCGAATTAGCCCAATTAATAGAAGCCCGTGATCCAAGCATACTTAAGCTAGAAAATTAAGGTTTAGCTCATTGTGTGCCAAGAAGAAAGAAAACGCAAATTAGAGAGGAGAGTGAGAGAGAGGAGGCGCGGCCATAGGAGAAGAAGGAGAAGAGGGAGGCGCAACCTAGGAGGAGCAAGGAAAGGCTAAGGTTTCACTCGTTTCATCTCCTAAGGGCTAAGGTAAGGGTGGGTTTAACTTTGATAATGGGTTTATGATGGGTGCATGGGTAGTTAGGGCTTGTAAAATCAATTAGTGTTGTGGTTGTTACATGAGATAAGAAAATTGAATATTGAGTTGGGTGATTTGATGAGCTTTAGGGTCGATTTTCATGTTTTGTGATGATGAGGATATGTGATGGAGTGATTGAGATTGAATTGAGGATGTCTAATTGATTGATTTGGTGTGTAATGTTGTGTTTGTAAAATGTTGAGATGTAGTGCGTAACACTGTTTCGGTTTTCGTGAAACAGGGACTGTTCGGCCAGTCCAAAAATTTCGTGTTTAATTGTTTGTGAAAATAGATTTCACGCCGGTCGTTTTGGTGCCGGTTTCGTTCGATTTGGATTTGTGTAGCTCTAGTTATAGGCTCTACAAGTTAGGTTAATAATCCGGGAGCATTCTGGACATAGGTTCTGTATTTTTAAAACTGGAAACCTTTCGTTTGTCCAAAAATTATGGGACATATTTTGTTAGGAAATAGACTTAATTCTGGTCATTTTGGCGCTGGTTTGGTTAAATTTGGATTTGTGTAGCTTAAGTTACGAGTCTCCAAAGTTAGGTCAAATTCTGGAAGTAATCTGTGAATAGGTTCGGTTTTTGCAAGTTTTGTGTTCTCAATTGAATTCCGTTTTGAATGATTCTCGTTTAGTTAGAAAATAGACTGAATTCTCTACAAAGTAGGCACCGGTTCCACCGAATTTCATTAAGAAATGAGAAAGAAAAATTGGTCGCAAGTTGCGTAAGGAATTCCGTCTAAGTCGCTGTTTTCCAAATGTTGCTGCTGCTGTTTTGTATAAAAATAAATGTTGCTGTCTTGCTGTTTTTTTTAGAAAATGAGGTGCTGTTGCTGTTTTTAAGAATACGGTTATATGTTGCTGTTTTTTTTAGAAAATGAGGTGCTGTTGCTGTTTTTAAAAATATGGTTATATGTTGCTGTTTTTCTCACTGTTTTGCTGCTGTTTTTGGAGTAATTATGTTGCTGTTTTTCTCACTGTTTTTCTTGCTGTTTTTGATCAAATATGTGCTGTTTTTCTCAATTTAAAGGTGCTGTCCACTTAAAAATTAAAGTGCTGTTTCCTTCAATTTAAATGTGCCGTTTACTCAAATTTAAATGTGCTGTCTACTCCAATTTCAAAGTGTTGTTTCCTTATACTTAAAAAGTGCCGTTTCTATATTTACGAGTTGTTGTTACTGTAAAATAAACACTGCTGTCACTGTAAAATAAATATTACTGTTGCTGTTTTAAAAGTGCTAATGCTGCTGTTTTCTTTATAATTTAATGTGCCGTCTTCCTTAAATTAAACGTGCTGTTTTGCTTAAATTTAATGTGCTGTTTTTCCTTAAATCTAAGTGTGTTGTTGCCTTGAATTTAAAGGCACTGCTTTCTTATACCTTTCGAGTCACGGTTATGTGAAAGTTATTTTAAGTAAATGCGGGCGTTGTTCTTGTCCTAGAGGTGTTGTTTCCCTATTGTAATGATGCTGTGAACGGGTGAGAATTTCGAGGTAGCTGTGATGCTACAACACGTGATATTGTTATAAATGCTTCAAAATGAGATATGATGATATAGTATTTGTGAATTAAATATTTTGAGTTGGTGTAATTGGTGCATGAGTCATGAGTCGCATTGTCATATGCATTTCTTGGTGGTATAGGCTTCGGCCTCTTTGAGATTATTTTTGGTGGTATAGGCTTCGGCCTCTTGCCCGTCGTGGCTTATTTTACGAGATCGGTACCGCATGCATATGCCCAGAGGGGTTGCATTGTTGCATAGTCCATACATAAATATGTAACGTGTCTTGGTTGTTGACTTTCTGTGTTACGAGTCGGTGTCTGGTGTGATGTTTTCGTTACGAGGTAGCTGTGATGCTACAATACGTGGTATCTTATGAGGTGAGTTATAACGAGACATGATGATGTAATATCCATTAATTAAATAGTTTGAGTTTGCGTGGTGTTATGATGTATTGACCTTCTGTGTTACGGTGACTTACCTGCTGGCTATATATTGCTATCATGCACTCATTATTTCTGTTAAGCTCACCCCTTCTGCTTGGAATGTTGCTCTTATGTGGCAACGCTGCAGGTGATCGTTAGCGCCCGTGGAGGATCTATTAGGTGTACTTTCCTTCTTGTTGAGTCCGTGTCAGCTCTGATGTGTAACACCTGGGCGGGATTTAGTTTTTCGTTTTGCAAACTGTTTCGGTTGTTTTGAGAGTTTTGGCTTAATGCCTATTTATTTTTGGAGTTCGACTTGGTGTCTTATTTGTGCTGGAGATGTTAAATAATTTTGTGATTCCGCTGCTTGGAGGTTACTTGTATTTGTTTTGAGGATTTATTTTAAAGTAACTTTGGAAATCTTTATGTGTTGAAAAAAAATGTGACGCCCTCGTGATACTCTGATAACTGCGCGTATATTTATATTTATTAAATGGGGTGTTACAGTGATGATGTCTATACCCACCATATAGGAAAGAATTACGGCTTATGTGGCCGAAAATAAACAAAATATGGCTTTGGAGGCCGAATTGCAACAAAATATGGTTGAACAAGCCATAGAAGTTAACCCAGAAGTTAACAATAAAGATAAAATGGCCGAAGGCCAGAGACTTGACTGCATCTATGATGATGAGCCTTTAGGTTTTGAAAAAGACCCAATGGGTTCGACTAAGAAGATGCAGGCTCAAGACCCTCTTGAAGAAATTGATTTAGCAGATGGCCCCATAAAAAGGCCAACATTTATCAGTGCTAAAATCGACAAGGGTTTGAAAGATCGAACTATCGAGTTACTCAAAGAGTATAAAGATTGCTTCGCTTGGGATTACAATGAGATGCCTGGTCTACGTCGAGAAGTAGTCGAACTGAAACTGCCCATTCGACCAGACAAAAAACCAGTGAAGCAAACACCAAGGAGGTTTGCACCTCAGGTTCTGTCGAAGATCAAAGAAGAAATCGAAAGATTACTCAAGAGCAGCTTCATCAGGACTGCCAGGTATGTTGATTGGCTAGCCAACATTGTTCCTGTTATTAAGAAAAATGGAACATTACGAGTCTGTATAGATTTTCGTGATTTAAATAATGCTACACCCAAAGATCAATACCCTATGCCTGTGGCAGAAATGCTAGTCGATTCGGCAGCAGGATTTGAATACCTAAGTATGCTTGATGGATATTCAGGGTATAATCAAATTTTTATTGCCGAAGAAGATGTTTCGAAAACCGCATTTCGATGCCCAGGGGCATTAGGTGTTTATGAGTGGGTAGTAATGCCATTTGGTTTAAAAAATGCTGGTGCAACATACCAGAGAGCAATGAATTCTATGTTTCATGATTTTATTGAAAATTTTATGCAAGTATACATAGATGATATTGTTGTCAAATCTTCAACAGAAAATGGCCATTTAGACCATCTTCGACAATCATTTCGAAAGAATGAGAAAATATGGATTGAAAATGAATCCAATCAAATGTGCCTTTTGTGTACGTGCAGGTGATTTCTTAGGCTTTGTTGTTCACAAAAAAGGCATCGAAATTAATCAAAACAAGACGAAGGCAATCATGGAAACGAAAGCCCCTTCAACTAAAAAAGAGCTTCAGTCATTATTACGGAAGATTAATTTCCTCAGAAGGTTCATATCCAACCTAAGTGGCAAAACTCAAGTGTTCTCGCCATTGCTTCGACTGAAGAAAGAAGACTTATTCAGGTGGGATCCAGAACACCAGAAGGCCTTCGACGACATTAAGGCTTATTTAGTTAAACCACCTATATTGTTGCCACCTATCAGAGATAAGGTGATGAAATTGTATATAGCAGCATCAGAGCTAACAATAGGTAGTATGCTAGCACAAGAGGATGATAATGGTGTCGAAAGAGCCATATATTACCTGAGTAGAGTGTTAAATGATGCTGAAACTAGATATCAGCCAATGGAGAAATTGTGCCTTTGTCTGTATTTTTCTTGTACCAAATTAAAGCAATATATCAAACCAGTTGATGTGTATGTGCATTCTCATTTCGATATTATTAAACACATGCTGTCGAAACCAATATTGCATAATAGAATTGGCAAATGGGCACTAGCTTTATCTGAGTATTCATTAACATATCAGCCTTTGAAAGCTATCAAAGGACAAATTGTTGCTGACTTTATTGTTGACCATTCATTGGTCGAAGTGACAGTTAGTAAAATGAATAATCGACCTTGGACACTTTATTTCGATTGATCAAGCCATAAAAATGGTTCTGGAATTGGTATATTAATTGTTTCACCAGTAAACATACCGACAAAGTATAAGTTTAAAATCAAAGAGCGCTGCTCTAACAATGAGGCTGAATATGAAGCCTTAATTGCAGGATTGGAAATCTTATTAGAGTTGGGGGCAAAGGCTATCGAAATTAAAGGTGACTCTGAATTAGTAGTGAAGCAGTTAACCAAAGAATATAAGTGCATCAAAGAAAATTTAATCTTATATTTCGTCACTGCCAATACTTTGTTAAAACGTTTCGACAATGTTCACATTGAGCATATACCTCGAATTGAGAATCAAGAGGCAAACGACTTGGCACAAATTGCTTCAAGTTATAAAGTCTCTCCAACAAAACTCAATGAGTTAATCGAAATTAAAGAGAAATTGATTTCGACAGATCGTAAGGATGATGAATTGTCAATGCCAAAACTTGGGGGGGCAGACAGTGTAGAATTACTTCCTCCAATTGAAAATGGCGAAATTTTTGCCATTGACAATATGTCGAATGATGACTGGCGAAAACCAATTGTCGAATACTTGGAAAATCCAACAGGGACAACAAATCGAAAAACCAAGTATAGAGCTCTAAGTTATGTAATTCTTGGAAACGAATTGTTAAAGAAAACCCCGGAAGGAGTACTACTTAAATGCCTTAATGAGAATGAGGCATATTTGGCAATTTCCAATACTCATAGTGGAGCTTGTGGATCTCACCAAGCGGGGCAAAAAATGAAATGGCTTTTATTTCGACAAGGAGTATACTGGCCTACTATGCTTAAAGATTGCATAGATTTTGCTAAAGGGTGTCAAGAATGTCAAAAACACGCAGGAATACAGCATGTACCTGCAAATGAGTTACACTCAATAATAAAGCCTTGGCCATTTAGAGGATGGGCTTTAGTCATAATTGGCGAAATTAAACCAACGTCGTCGAAAGGTCACCGCTACATATTAGTGGGCATCGATTACTTTACTAAGTGGGTCGAAGCTATCCCTTTAGCTAATGTAGACCAAGAGGCAGTAATAGCCTTTATCCAAAACCACATTCTATGCAGGTTTGGAGTTCCAGAAACCATCACTACAGACCAAGGCTCAGTGTTTACTGGTCGAAAAATGGTTGAGTTTGCCTCCATAAATGGATTTAAGTTATTAAGTTCGACACCATATTATGCTCAGGCAAATGGTCAGGTCGAAGCAGCCAATAAAATTATCATTAATTTGATTAAAAAACATATTGGGCAAAAGCCTAAGAATTGGCACAAAACCCTTGATCAAGCATTATGGGCTTGTCGAAATTCTCCTAGAGAATCAATTAACACTACTCCATTTCGTCTCACTTTTGGGCACGATGCAGTTTTACCAGTCGAAATCTATTTACAATCAACCAGGATCCAAAGGCAATTTGAAATTCCTTCAGACCATTATTGGAGCATGATTTTAGATGAATTGGTTGACATAGATGAAGAAAGGTTACTTGCATTAGATATCCTTATAAGGCAAAAAGAAAGAGTAGCTAAAGCTTATAACAAGAAGGTGAAATTCAAAGCTTTTGTTACAGGAGACTTAGTGTGGAAAGTGATATTACCCATGGACAAAAAAGATAGAGCCTTGGGAAAATGGTCACCAAATTGGGAAGGACCATTTAAAATTTTACAAGTGTTCTCAAATGGCGCTTATGAAATCGAAGAGCTAAGCATTGATGGTTGAATTTTGCGTATAAATGGCAAATACTTAAAACGGTATAAGCCAACGTTGCAAGAAATTAAAATAACGCAAGGGTAAGATCAAAAGAGATATAAACATGGCACTCATGCCAAGAAAAATTGTCAGAATACAGATGGAAAGTTAAATTACAAAAGAAGCTTTAAGCCTCTCAATGGCTGTTCTGGCATGCCTCAATCTAGTATCTAAAAGGGTTTCTTCTTCAGTTAGCCTCTTAACCGCTTCGTCATGTTTCTGAACCTGCTCCAAGTGTTCGATAGCCAAAGTTGCCTCAGTGCGAAGTGCGTTCTTTACAGAAATTGAAGACTTCTGTTGAACAGAGATTTTCTTCTTTTCTTCCGCTTCAATCTTCGATTGCAACTCCTTGATTTGGGCCTGGTATGTCGAAATGTTTGCATCACAGTCTTCTATTTCCTTGGAATTAGTTGCTGCTTGAATTTCCAGGGCTGAAATCTTGCTTTCTGAGGCTTCGACGGCGACACTTTCCTCTGTCAGAAGTTCAAGCTCGCGCTCTTTGCTCACAATTGTACTTTTCTTTCTCTGAATATCTCTGGAAATTTGCTCTAGTAAAGGCTCAAATTCAACAATAAAGCATAAAAGAGAATCGCTGGAGCCAGAGTTATTAAGTTTATTGAGCAAAGACTTGAGTTTGTAATAGAGCATATGATTTGTTTCGATAGCCTTGAATAGATCTATCTCAAAGAGGGTTGTTTGAAGCTCCCGAATCAAGTCTTCTTTAGGACCCTCAGAGGAATTGCCAATAGAAGCAGTCGAAGCACTTGGCTTACTCTCTGTCGAAGATAAACCACTCACCATTCATTTGAAAGCCTCAAGAGGATCTTTGCGTTTTAGGTCCAAAAATTCTTGTTCTTGAAGGCTAAGAGCGGTGTCCTGCGTTGAGGGCACAGGGCGAGGAGAATTGGCTATCTCAAGAGATTCACTCCTTTCGTTGTTACCGTCGTCTTCACTTTCCTCTTCGTCGTACCTTTTCTCTTCCATGTTTGGAGAAGAAGATATACTGATCTCAGCTCCACTATGGCCAACATCAGGACTTTCATCAACGTCCATAGCAGCAGGCTCTGGACCATGAGCAGGAATTTCCTTGGCAGTTTCAGCAATAGTTTTTTCGGCCAACAGTGTATCTTCGACAACAGATGTATGTTGATGCAAATCTTTTTCTTCGACACCTTCTCCAGGAACATTTATTTTTGAAGGGGAATGAGTGGAGGAAAGCGTAGTTTGTTTTGTTGGGACTCCAGTTTCCTAAAAAATGAAGTGAAGTGAGTATTATCACATAAACAAAGTTTTCGGGTTGCCGAAAACATAGGCTTCAATTGATCACCTTAGTTATGATGTTCTCAACTAAAGAGTGTGCACTTTGGGTTTTCTTGATAAGCCTTTTCGGAACTTTTTCTTCTTCTTGTTGTCTTTCGACAGAAGTTTGTCGGGAAACAGTTTTAGAGACATCTTGAGAATGTTTTGTCTTTCTCTCTCTTTCTGTTTCAGGAACTTGAACCTTGATGGGTTTGGTCCTGATCAATGGCACTTCCTATGACTGAAAATACAACAATCATATAAGCATGAATAAGAAAAAGAAAACAAATATAAATAGGCAAAGGTTTGAGAACTTCGACCTCTGAATCGCTCACAACTTTTGGTTTAACGTTTCTTGCTTTCTTTGGATTGGATGTTAAAGAGCTGCTTGTTCTTTTTCGACTCTGCAAAACGGATGACTAATTAGTCGAAGAGTATAAGAAGATAACACAACGAGTAAAGATAAGTACTTACTTTTTGTTTTTCTTCTTGAAGAGGTTGTTTTCTTTTTGACGAAGCCTCAACATCTTTTTTCTTCGTCTTTGTTGCTGCGCCATCTGTCGAAGACGATGTGATAGGTATGGCTACAAATATTCGACAAACAAGTGTTAATACGAAATACATAGAAAGGAAATTTATTTTTCCTAAGAAGTCTTGTGAATCACCTTCTCCAATGGAGGACAAGATTCGAATATGTTGAATATCTAAATGAAGATGACCCTCAAAAGTGTATATGTCCTGCTTAGTCGGAACTACTTTCTCAGCTGTTTTGTTGTTCAAAAAATCAAATAGTGCCCTGGTCGAACCACATATGAACCATTCTGGAATGGGTGACCAAAATGCCAGAGCCAGTTCACTGGTTGGTAAGGGTGGAAATCTAATTTTGTTTTGTGTTAAAGCAAAAAAATATTTGTCGGGTACATAAGGTGGAAAAATCATAGTCGGGATTTTATCAAGAATTTTTTGTTTAAAAACTTTTGCAGCTTGAGAAACAGTTCGACGAAGATTAGTCGGATCATATACAGTTTCGAAATATTGTTGAAATGCTTGAATTTCTCGAATATGTATACCTTTCGACTTGGTCTTCTTTTTCTGCGAAGAAGGAAAAGCAGATATTAGTTTGACCAATAGACTAGCCTCTTCGACACCAGTGAATTTCCTGGTGATATACTCTGTCCACCACTGAGAAAATTTGTGGGTACAAGAGAAAGTTGATTCAAAAGAGAGGGGAGTAAGACGAAAAGAATCAGCAGGAAAGTCATTGAGACGATTTATCCATTCTTCTTCATTCTCAGGGACTAACAATTCCCTTCTAGACCGGAAAAAAGGGCTGGGTCGAAGTTGACACAACCCAAATTGCCGTGCATATAAACTTGGATGATATGAGAATAAACCAAATTGGTTTGATGACTTCCCAGGAGAAATTCGAGATGACAGCAGTTGAGGAGTTAAAAATGCTTTCCAAATTTGATTGGTTTCTTGCTCCTCATCAGGGTTGGTAGCAGGGAATTCCCTAGTGAACCAATGTGGTCCATAATTTCTTCCAGCAAAAGGGGCCATAGAAGGAGAAAATTCTGTACAGTTCAGAAACATGTTGAAAGCCTGTGAAAAGAGATCTTCGACAGATACTCCTATTTGTTTAGGTTTCAACAAAGCAAGTCGCACACCTTCGACCCCTCTGTTAGAAATTACGTCAAGATACTCATCAGGAGTATACATTATCAATTTTGAATTGAAAGTGGCAAGAAGCCACAATTGAAACAGCCAAATTGGTCCAGAGACCAAATATTTCCCTTCTGGTTTGAGTCCTTTCAAATCAAGAACCCCTTGTTTCAAGTTGTCGAAAAGGGATCCTAAAATAAGGGTAGCCAAGTTGATCTTTCGACGTTGATGTAATTGAATGGCTAGGGGGATATACATCTTAGCCACTTGAAGTGATGAAGAACAGAAGACATAAAAGGATAACCAGAAAGTGAGAAAAGCAATATGCTCTTCATCAGAAACATCCCTCGACTCGGTAACGTGTTTCTCTTCAATATAACCTTTAAAGCTAGCCTTTTTGAAGTCAAAATCGAAATCAGTTTGGATAGCAGGGTCGAAAGTTTCCCCTAAAGGCTTTAAACCTGTTATAGCTTCCACATCAAGCAGGGTAGGGGCAAGCATGCCACACTTCAAATGAAGGCTGTTGGTAGTGATATCCCAAAAATGTAGAGCAGAAAGGAGCATTGGGCTTTGATACTTAGGCCCATACCTTGAGATTTGGATCAGATCGAAAATTCCCTGGCTCTTCCAGATATCTCCTTTTTTCGACTCAATTTTGTTGAGCCAGTCGATGTAAGGCATGTTTTTCTCAGTTGGTGGCGAGGATCGAAAAACCCTATTCGGGTTACTCATAAAATCCATCACGTGTGGACCTTCGCTGAAAATCCTAGGGCTGAGTCTATGATAGCTAGGGAAAATGTCCCTAATCCTAGAGGAATCATCATCAGCGAGAGGGAGAGGGCCTAAGAATGCATGATTTGAAGGTTTAGAGAAGGGGATAAGTACCTGAGACCGGTAAATTTGTGTTTCCTCCAAAGTGAGAGCAGGTTCAGGAACAAGGGTTTTCTTCCCAAGAGTTACAGCAGGAGATTTTATGGTAGAAGAAGATGCCATCGTTGGAAACAGGAAGCTAGTGAAGAAATGGAAGTGCTTAGTAGTGTCCGCTTTGTTTCGTAAGGCGAATAAGGGGAAGGAAATGCAGAAATCAGAAGATGCTTTAATGGAGTTTTTTCGCAGAGAAGAAGAAGTTGAAGGTTCAGAAAAAGAAATGAAAGGGTACAACTTCCCTTTTATAGCTGTTTTACCACGTTCAAAAATAAAATAATAATAAAATGCTTTGGCAATCGTGGTGTTAGTGGGAAACGTGAGATTATAGAAAGTCTAGACAGTTAACTGTGCACACGTGGCGCATTCTCGTTGGAGGAAGGCACCAGCAAACTCTGTTTTAGCTCAGAAACGTCTCCTCAGATTTTGAAAAAAAAAGATATGCAATGATAGCATGAGATTTCATGGGATAGTCGAATGAAGTTTCAAAAAGCCGTTTTCTATTTTCATTCAAGAATTCAGTCGAAAACGTCTTTTTCGGGGGGCAATTTGTTAGCTGCATTTTCGACAGGCTAATATTAAATGCAGTCAACAGGGTTTGACTTAATAATTTCAGAAAGAAAACAGGTCTTCGACACCAAGATATAATTTCGACTTCAAGAGGTAATAACCAAGGGAAAGCAGCCTAATGCATAACTTAGCGAATTTGGAAAAAAAGAGGCCACACTTTGACAGAGAGAAGATTATAAACAGCGAAACAAGCAAAGCTATGGAGATTTGTCGAAAGGGACATTGATTCCTTGGTCGAAAGATGGAGCAGTTATCTAAGTCTTATCACGTCGAAATAGCAGTTACTCTGCCTTATCTTGTTTTAGAAAACCGCTGTGCGGTTATTAGTTTTTTATTATAAATAGTAGTTCTGTACATAGAATAAGGGTCGCAAATTTCATTATACACATTTCCTAAAACACTCTACTTCCACAGACAGAGAAAACAGAGTTAACAGGAATTCATGTATGATTCTGCGTACCATTTCCTTATATAATTGTTTTCATTTCTTTTAGATTTCTGCACTTTGTCATCTTCTTCACTTACAATTACTGCAATTTACTACATTTTGATTCCTCTTCCCGCATTTACAAATTCTTGCACTTTATCGTAAGTTTCTGCACTTCTATTAAATATCAACAAATCTTAGTAAAATTTGATCACAAATGGCCTGAGATTCCTAGTTGATCTCGCAAGTAACACGTGTAGTGAAACTAGCGGTGTTTACTAAAAATCACAGTAAACAATTATCAATAAGAAATAATTGTTTTAAATATTAATTAGTAATTTTAATAGTCATTAAGCCTGCTTATTTTTTAGATAGTATAGGTTTGTAGTAGTAGGTTTCAAAAAATTTAATTATCAATGACAAATATTAATCTCATGTTTTTTTTATATATCAGTGCAGTTATCTCGTAGTTTCAATTAATTATTTTAGTTGATTAATAGATTATAGTAAATAGTAAAAGAGAGATAGTAGATTATCAATAAGAAATATTTATTTTAAATATTAATCAGTAGTTTAAATAGTCATTAAATATTATTGTTTTTTAGATAGTAGGTTTATAGTAGTCTTCCAAAAATTTAATTATCAATGACAAATATTAATCCTTTGTGTTTTTATATATTTGTGTAGTTATCCCGTGTGTTTTAATATATCATTGCAGTTATCTCATAGTTTCAATTGATTATTTGAGTTGATTTGTAGATTATTGCAGTTATCCCGTATTTTTATATTAGATTATTTGAGTTGATTAGTAGATTATTGAAGTTATCACGTGTTTTTTAGATAGTAGTTTTATAGTAGTTTTCTCAAAATTATAATTATCAATGGTAAATATTAATCCGGTGTTTTTTTATATATCACTGCAGTTATCCCGTGTTTTTTATTTATCAGTGCAGTTATCTCGTAGTTTCAATTGATTATTTTAGTTGATTAGTAGATTATAGTAGATAATAAAAGTTAGATATTAGATTATCAATAAGAGATATTTGTTTTAAATATTAATTACTAATTTAAATAGTCATTAAGTCTTCTTATTTTTTAGTAGTGGGTTTAAAGTAGTGTTTGTATAAATTTAAAAATTTAGTTAAAAGAATTAAAGTGAAGTGATAAGAGAAAGAGAATAATTATTTATGGGAAAAGTAAAGTAAAAAGAAGAAAAATGAAGAAAGAGAGTGTAAAAGAAAAGTGAAAATGAAGAAAGAGAGTGTAAGAAGAAAGAGAAAAAAGGAAGAAAAAGAGTGTAAGAGAAAAGTGAAAAGTAAGAAAGAGATTGTAAGAATAAAGAGAAAAAAAAAGAAATATAGTGTAATGACATTTTTACCCTAAAAAATTTGAGGTGTCTTTTAGATAGAATGAGGGTATTGGTAAAATCATATGTGGCGAATTTGTATAAATTTATAGTAGATTATAGTAGATAATAAAAGTTAGATATTAGATTATCAATAAGAGATATTTGTTTTAAATATTAATTACTAATTTAAATAGTCATTAAGTCTTCTTATTTTTTAGTAGTGGGTTTAAAGTAGTGTTTGTATAAATTTAAAAAATTAGTTAAAAGAATTAAAGTGAAGTGATAAGAGAAAGAGAATAATTATTTATGGGAAAAGTAAAGTAAAAAGAAGAAAAATGAAGAAAGAGAGTGTAAAAGAAAAGTGAAAATGAAGAAAGAGAGTGTAAGAAGAAAGAGAAAAAAGGAAGAAAAAGAGTGTAAGAGAAAAGTGAAAAGTAAGAAAGAGATTGTAAGAATAAAGAGAAAAAAAAAGAAAGAGAGTGTAATGACATTTTTACCCTCAAAAATTTGAGGTGTCTTTTAGATAGAATGAGGGTATTGGTAAAATTATATGTGGCGAATTTGTATAAATTTATAGTAGATAACTAATTTGCCCAAAAAAATGGACACATTGCGCTGTAGTATAGTGTTTAAAAATGTCAATTTGCTAGCACTTTATTTTATTATAATATTATTTGATTGATATTTGATAGTATTTGATTTATAGTATTTGATATTTGATTTGAAACCTTACTATTTAAGTCGACATTGATGGACAAAAAAAATAAGTCGGCATCGAGAATCTTTAAAAGAAGAAATTAGATTACCAATCATTTCGATCTAGCTAGCACAACCACAAATATTTATATCTTTTGATATTTTTTCTAGACAAACTGTCAACTGTACTTTTCTTGTAATAGAAAAAAACTTTAATATAAACAAAATCCATTTATTCATATTCATATTTTATATAAAAAGTTATTATTCTTTTCATATTTTTTTTATAAACAAACTGTCAGCGGTACTTTACTTTACTTGTGTAATAGAGAAACTTGTAATAATTCTTGTTAAAAAAAATGGTTAAGTATATTTTTAGTTACTATAAGATTTGAGGAATTTGTTTTTGATTTCTATAAAAAAATTCACCCACTTCTAGTACTCATATTTTCTTTACTAAATGCTTTTAGTCCCTCATAATTTTTAATAACACTTAAAAAGTTAGAAATGCCATTAAAAATTATAAGAGGCTAAAAGTATTGATGGAGAAAAATATGAGGACTAAAAGTGTATACATTTTTTTATAGGAACTAAAAATAAAATTTTCAAATTTTAAATATTTAACTCAAAATAAAAAACTTGTAATAAAATAATCTATTAATGTGTATAAACAATATTTATTAGTATATCTAGTATTGATTTTGAGTACCCTAATACTACGTTTAATACAATTTCTTTTGTGAAAAAAAAAAGAAATAAATTGAAAACTGATTTTATTTACATCGGAGTGGGGTCTAATGCCTCTGGACCAAAACAAAATATATATTATTCTAATGTAAAATTTTTTAATGTTTCTTTTCAGTTCCGGGTAGCAAGCTAAGAAAAGAGGTGGCTATTCTGTTACAAGTTGAAACCACCGTACCATTATTACCATTACAATGAGCATCTCTGCCACTGTTTTCTCAGAGCCACTCTTCAACTTCAATTTCTGCCATTACCGAAGAGTAGCTTCCATTCACCGTTTAAAACCAAAGCCAATTTCTTTATCTTCATCTTCTAGTTCTAACCTTACACTTTTCTCCAATTACTATGATTCTTGGTCTTGGACATTCAGATCACCCCACAAGTTTCTCTCTCCAAAGTTTGAAGCTTTTGCTACTAACACTGATACCCTTGAAGCCGTTCAATCCTCTGATGTTATCTTCAACCAGACTTTTCCCATCAACAGAGTTCAACTGGTATTACCTTTTTGCCTTCTCTTTTTTTTGATGTGTTTTGGTGCATTGTTTGGTTTATAGAGAAAGTTGTGAAAATACCCAGATGAAAAATTTAATTTTTTTGTTCAAAGGAAATTGTGAAGAAGTTAAAGAGTGTTAGAATTTTTGTTTTGTATTATTAAAAAAACTAACTCACTAACTAAGGTAACATTGACTACAGTTACAATACTTAACTTAGTTTTTCTAATATGTATAAAAGTTGTAAAAGTTTGGATCAGCTTCATTGTTGTTGTTAGTATTATTATTTACTTTGTGGGTCATCACGTTTTCTTTTGTTTTTCTGTGATTGTAATTGTATTAAAAATTTCATGCTTGTACTTTCAAATTCCATAAAAGGAAGTCACGAGTTAGCATAAATGGCAAAAACTTTATTCCTTAATTTTTCCCTCTTTGTTTTGCAACTAGTTAGTTATAGTTTGGTGTTTGGCAAATTGGCATTGATGGAATTGTTCTGTTAATTGAAATGGAATCTGCAGGTGGAGGGAAAGATCTTTATAAGATTAGATCAAGGGAAGGATTTGGAGAATTGGGAGTTTACAGTTGGTTGCAATCTACCAGGGAAATGGATTCTTCATTGGGGAGTTTCCCATGTGGATGATCTTGGAAGGTAAGGCATGTTAAACAAGGTGTTTCAATTTGATTTCATACTAATTGGGAGATATCTTGTGATTGTACTTTATTTTGATTTTGAGATCATATCAAGAGACAAATCTTTATGATTAAATGAAGATGATTGTGGTGTAAGTTTGATTCTGCAGTGAATGGGATCAACCTCCCCGTGATATGATACCTTCTGGATCTATTCCTATCAAGGTAGACAATATAACTTCATGATTTCTTATGATCTTGCATATGGCACTTGTTGATTATTGGCACATAGAAAGTTTGAGTTTGAAGTGAAAATTTCAGGACTATGCAATAGAGACGCCTTTGAAGAAATTTTCGTCGTCATCTGAAGGAGATACTTTTCAGGAAGTCAGGATTAGTCTTAAACCCAGTGATCAAATTTCGGCGATTAATTTTGTTCTCAAGGTTCGCGTCTTTAAGTTAGCACTTGGAGATGTTAATTCATTTTTTTTTCCTTTCAAATTTTGGCATTCCTGTTGATGTAGGATGAGGAAACTGGTGCTTGGTATCAACACAAAGGGAGAGATTTCAAGGTTCCTCTGCTCAACTACCTTAACGAGGATGCTAATTTAATTGGACCTGAAAAGGGATTCAGTTTGTTGCCAGGTTTTTTGAAATCATCATGCTTTGTGATTTTTTCGCTTCTTCAATAATTCTATTGTATCTCTCTTAAATTTGTATTATGCCATGTTTTTTTTAAGAGTGTCCAATAAATTAAAATCCTATGGTGCATTATAGCTCATTTCCAATTGGTTCCTGCTTCTGCATATTGCTTCCAAATTCGGTAAATGAGAAACACTCTTGAAGATGGTTATAGGTATTGAAGAAAGATTGATCAACCATTAAAATTTATGGCAGCAAAGAAAAGGGAAAAAAAGGAGGAAATTGTATGGCTTTCGATATGTATCTGAGTTTTGTAGTATTTCAGTTTTAGTAAAGTGAAAAAGAACATGGTTGACCTCTATTTTGTCATAAGAATGAAAGTAGTTTAGATCCTGACATCGACCAATCTTTATATTTCCATGGGAAAATGTTTGGTATCGTGAACGAGTTGTCTTTTTAATTTCGAAAAAAACCCTTAGACAAGCTTAAAATATATGTTAGGGATGCTCTTTTGTCATTTATTTACTTTTGTAGTTTTTAATTCTATCAGCTGTATCCTCACATAATTTTGGCATTTTCCCTCACTCATAGGGGCTTCAGGACAAATATCTAACATTGTCCTTAAGTCAGAAGCAACAGATGACAAAGTTCAGGATAATAGCAGTGAATCTAAAAATCCAACACAGGAAAATGGTCAAGTACAAGGTTTCTATGTTGAACTGCCTTTGACCAAGGAAATTACTCTCAATAACTCTATTAGTGTATCTATTAGCAAATGCTCCGAGACAGCGAAAAATCTTTTAAATATAGAAACGGATATACCGGGAGATACTCTCCTTCACTGGGGAGTTTGTAGAGATGATTTAAGAAGGTGGGAAGTTCCACCTACTCCTCATCCACCAGAAACAGTAGCATTTAAAGACAGAGCTTTGAGAACCCAGTTAAAGGTAAGGATCTAATGAGTTGACTGGTTTTTGTTTTCTATATTTTAGCACTTGTTAGATTATTAATTATATTATAATACTATTGTTTCATCGGTAATGTTTCTATTTTCTAAACTTCGATCCTTCCATAAGACTTTAGACCTGATTCCCATCGTTATTTAAATTATAAATAGATAAACCATATGTATATGGTTTGTTTTTATTGGACTGTACGAATTAAGTTATGCTATGATGAATTATCCGTGGTTGTGATGTATACGCGCCTCAGATTTAATTTGAAATATATATTTTTTGGGTATCTGAAACTTTATTGTGGTTAAAAAAGTCCACGTGTTGTTCTTGGTGGATATGGAGAACTTTTAGTTTTGCTGTATATCATTTCTTGCCAAAAAAGTTCCTTTCTTGATTGGCTGCAACATTCCAACAAGCTCTTTAAGTTGATTATCAATCCAACAATCTTGCATCTTGTTGAGTTATCTTTCCAGAAGTACTCATCTTTCCTGTGTCTCCAACATCCCCGAGTTGCCTCTCTAACCATGTTTTGTTGAGCCATATTATATTTTCCTTTTCAAGATTCATTTGACGAGCTTTAAGCTTAATATGCTTTAGCTTGAGGGGGAGTGTTAAAATATATAAAAATATCTCATAATATTTTGGTTGTATTGTAGAGTAATTTAGAATATTTTGGATTATCTTTTAGGATCGGTTTTTATATCTCTCTCTACATTTTATGTTTTGGTTCCTTAATTAAGATCAGAAGTCTAGTATTAATATAAATAAGTGTTCTTGCCAAGTTTTTTGTATCAAACCATAATGACATTTTAATTATTTTTTATTCTTTGCCTCCACTCCTTATAATTTCAACAATATATCTTGATAATGATTGAGATGTTAAAGACTCAGGGCATAGTAAAGAAGATCCTGTAAAAGTAACACTAAGAGCAAGGTTGTCAAAATCAAGAGTTCAAGTAAACTCGTTTTGCCTAGGTGAACTCGACTTGTAGACTCATATGATACGAGTTTTACCTAATATTAAAAGTAATATGTAGATGACATATATACTTATACAATACCATCAATGCACCAATAATTCTAAACTTCAACATAACAAAACAAAATTGCAGATCACCATAATAAATGTCATAGACTTGTATTAAACTACATAAATTATCACACAAAATCATAAAAACATAAGTTCCTAAATATTTATGTTGAGTAACTCGACCGAGTTTACAAGTTGACTCGCTATTTCAGCTGAGCGGAATTGCTAAAAATGCGAGTTTACTCAGAAATTTGTCCACTAGCAACTAGCAAGTTAACCGAGATTGGGGGACCTGAAATGAGGGATAGACCAAATGAAGCGAATCCATGAGTTAAAACTAGAGTTTAACTACCTTGAATAAGAGGGATAGACCAAATGAAGGATTTATAGAGAAAACTAAATGGAGGATAGTTTGGGTGCATCAAATAGAGGATAGCTAGAGGAAGAGGGAGACCATTGGAACTTAAATGCCAAGAGACAACCGAAGGAGTATAAGAAGGAGATCCTGGTTTCAAACCCCGGAAACTAACATTTCCCCCTCCCCTAACAGTTGACCGCTAACATTTGTCTATAAAAAAGTCAAAAACCATCAGAAGAGAACTAGAATTGAATGGTCTTTGGGATATGGCAGAACATTTTGGCGCTGTTTGATCCATGATATTCGAGCAACTTTCTTTTGTAAATGTTTGTTTTTTACTTTCTCTTCTCCTTTTTCTCTTTCTCTTTGAAAACTTGGAAATTTAGTTATGTTAGTTAAAGTGTAATATTGTAGTTACACGTCTTCGTGTTTTATGACATATTGGCTTGTCCATTTATTCTGCAGTCAAGAGACAGTGGAGAAGGAAGTTCAGTACAAATCTCTTTGGGAGAAGAATTTTTAGGATTTCTTTTTGTTCTTAAGCTAAATGAAAATACTTGGTTAAATTACAAGGGAAATGACTTTTACATCCCTCTCCCAACTTCTAGTAGCTTACATAGTGAAGTGACTGAAGAGGCAAGCCAAGAGGAATCTACCTCTACATTTACCGATGAAATAATCACCGAAATAAGGAATTTGGTGGCAGACATTTCAGCTGACAAGAGTAGAATTACAAAATCCAAAGAAGCACAAGAAACCATTCTTCAAGAAATTGAAAGACTGGCTGCTGAAGCCTATGGTATCTTCAGAAGCTCTATTCCGACTTTCTCAGAGGAAACTATCGTGGAACCCGAGCTTGTTGTGGAAACTGTTGATGCGCCTCTGAAAATAACCTCAGGAACAGGAACAGGATTTGAAATATTATGCCAAGGGTTTAATTGGGAATCTCATAAATCTGGAAGATGGTACATGAAGCTTAAAGAAAGAGCTAACGAGCTATCGTCTTTTGGCTTCACCGTTATTTGGTTACCACCACCAACAGATTCTGTTTCACCTGAAGGATACATGCCAAGGGATTTATATAATTTAAATTCGAGGTACTTGATAAAATCCCTTAAAATTCTAATTATTTCATATTTATTTTTTTGCTCGGGTTTTGCTCCCCATGCTATTGTTTATTTTTCCTTTTTTATCAATAAATTTGTGGCTTATAAAAAATATATCAGATATGGAACCATTGATGAACTGAAAGATGTGGTGAAACTGTTTCATAAAGTTGGAATGAAAGTGCTGGGAGATGCTGTTTTGAATCACCGCTGTGCCCAATTTCAGAATCAGAATGGTATTTGGAATATATTTGGAGGTCGTCTCAACTGGGACGATCGTGCTGTTGTAGCTGATGATCCACATTTTCAGGTCTGTTATTGATGGTTTAGGATATGTACTCTGCTCTTTGTTCTTTACACCCTATTAATAATCATCATAAAAGGAATCAGAGAGTTTTTTTTTTTTTTAATATTCTCAGCATGTGTAGTTCCTTAATGTGGTTGACGATTGATGCCTTTCGGTTGAGAACCATTGATAATTTATGTCAAAACGCATGAGGTGTTTGCAGGGAAGAAGATATATTATGTGCTTTAGACAACAATGAAGGAATTGAAAGTGCCTTTTGTTTTTCACATGACTTACTATGGTACTATTGTCTTTCTGGGTGAATCTGATATGGATAATTAATATTGTTTCTGCCATACAGGGGAGGGGAAACAAGAGTAGTGGAGATAATTTCCATGCTGCTCCAAACATTGATCATTCACAGGATTTTGTGAGAAAGGATATTAAAGAATGGTTATGCTGGTTAAGGTTTATATTCCAAATCCTAATTTTCATCTATTTACTATTAGCCCAAAATGTTAACAAAGGAAATTATATACATTCAACTTATTAGTAGTACATACATTAAAATGATATTGCATTCTGTCATGATTTCATTGCCAAATTGGCTATGCTGGAGAACTAAGACAAGCTGTCATTCAAAATGATGTTAGAATCATCATCTCAATCGTTTCAAACTTTTCTATTGGTAGCATCTTGTTAATTGTATCTGTTACATTGAAGTATTTAAAGAGTTGCATTTTTTTCTAATTCTTTGTAATTTCCAGGGACGAAATTGGGTATGATGGGTGGAGACTTGACTTTATAAGAGGATTTTGGGGTGGTTATGTAAAGGACTATTTGGATGCAAGTGAACCTTACTTTTGTGTGGGAGAATACTGGGATTCCCTCAGTTATACATATGGGGAAATGGATCATAATCAAGATGCCCACAGGCAGAGGATCATTGACTGGATTAATGCTACCGGTGGTACCTCTGGCGCATTTGATGTTACAACGAAAGGGATTCTTCACTCTGTATGCACTCAACTTTATTGTTTCACTAACTTCTATTAGAATATAGACATCGTGCATAGATATATTCTTGGCACATGCATAGTGTATACCATCACTTACAGAGTGAAGAATCCCTTTCGTTACAACGATTAATGCTACCGGTGGTACCTCTGGCGCATTTGATGTTACAACGAAAGGGATTCTTCACTCTGTATGCACTCAACTTTATTGTTTCACTAACTTCTATTAGAATATAGACATCGTGCATAGATATATTCTTGGCTCAAGTTTTGTGGTTAATAGAGTTCCATTGATGGTTAATGAGTTGCAACACATGATATATCTATTAACCTAATCCAACACGACACGTCATTAACCACGTTTGTGAACCACTTTAATCATTTAAAAAGTCGAATTTATGTGTCACAAATTGGTAATCAAATAACACAAATGCAGAAGAAAATGGACGTTATTAATATTTTTGTGTTTCATCGTACAGTGTGTTTATTCTGTAACCTGGATGACATTTTGTGTAAAATTTTTCTCATTTCAGGCATTGGACAGATGTGAATATTGGCGGTTGTCAGATCAGAAGGGAAAACCCCCTGGTGTTCTTGGATGGTGGCCATCTCGTGCTGTTACTTTTATAGAAAATCACGACACTGGTTCTACACAGGTTGGACTTCCCCTTTTTAAAAAAATAGCTTGGTAAAAAAGTTGATTGAAATAGTTTATCATGATTGACTGTGATTCACCTATTATTTTGAATGATGCCCCTAGTAAAATTGTATATTTTCTGATTAGGCAAATTCCTTTAAATTTCTTAGATTGTTTGTGTTCATTTATATATCTACATTACACGTTTCCAAGAGATTTATGTATATAAAATTAATAGTTAATAGTTAATAGTTGAAAGGATTCAGATTTTTTCAAATGTCATAATAACCATAATCATTCATTTGATAATCATAATATTATAAACAAAACTTTAGAATTACAACCATTTAAATACTAGAATGGCCAGATACAACAGACAGAGCTATATGATATACTGGCTCCCCCTTCTCTTGCAGAAGTTCATTTGGTTATACTGTTTTGATGTACTAACTATGATAAATTTCTTTCATATTTTCTCTTAAAGGGTCACTGGAGATTTCCCAACGATAAAGAAATACAAGGATATGCTTATATTCTTACTCACCCAGGAACTCCATCAGTGTTCTTTGACCACATTTTCTCTCACTATAAAACTGAATTAGCTTCGCTTATCTCTATAAGGAAACGGAACGCTATCAGCTGCAGGAGCACAGTGAGTATCATAATTTTTTCTTGTATACTACTTAGTATATAGTGTAGGACCCTGTAGGTGGATATTTTCTGGATGCATGATTATAAGCTTCTTCTGTGCATGTCAATATGATAGAAACTGAAAGTCAAAACTGAAATGACAATATCATAATCTTCTTCTGTGCATGTTAATATGATAGAATGACAATGGATCTGTAGAGTGTTGCAGCATTCTGCCTCTTTCTCACTTTCTTGCTGCCTAGTGTTTCTATTTCCTTTAGACTAGCTTCTCCTAAATCCCTTCCTATTATACACGTTAGGGATGGTAATAAATCTCGTGAATTCAAGAAAACGAAACTGTATATTATTCAATGAAAATGATGATCTACGACAGTGAAAACAGAAACTGAACCAGAGTCCAAGACTCCTACCAGAGATATTCTCTCCTAACCAACTTTCTAACAAGCATCCCCATGCCATAACAACATGATATTGGGCAGTTGGCGTGTTAATCACTCTTGGGCCCACACCCCCATTTGGGTTCGTAACATTGCCACCCCATTGAAAAACAGACTTGTCCTCAAGTCTGGAATTAGAAAACCGACTCCCTAAATTGATCTCATCCTCCCAATTCATATCTTCAAGCGGTAGGTGCTTCCATCGAGTAAGAAGTTTCATAGCCTTGATCAGACGTCTTGTAGTGGCTAAAATTGTCTTCACTAGGGGTTCCACCGACTAGAGAGATATTCTCTCCTAACCAACTTTCTAACAAACTTCCCATGCCCTTCACTCTCTTCACCTCTACCTATTATACCCGTTCCCCCCTAACAAAATATTGCCATATCAGCATGATATTTGGCAGTTGGTGTGTTAAGCCCACTTGGGCCCACACCCCCATTTGGGGTCCTAACAGATGGGGTGTAGCATGATATTAGGTTGGAAGAATGAAACTAACTACTCATCATAATATAAATGGGAGCATGATGATGTTTGGACAAGTAAATGAGTAATACCGGGAGATAAAACATGAACGTGATATGTTTTGTTTTAACGGTGTTTGAACTTAAACTTACACCTAACTGAACCCTGTAAAGTCGGTTCATAAGGTTAGGAGTGTCCAAGATTTATAAGCTCTTATTAGCCAAATATATCTCGTCCTTGGGGGACTTGGGTTTTTTCAATACACCCGCTCACAGAAAACACTATTAGACTTAGTGCGTGGATAAATATTGAGTGTCTCACGTTGGATAGTGATGTGATATGAATAGCTGTTGTAAGTGGGGCACAATCTTCTTCCCATTAAGCTACCTTTTGGAGTTGAGTTATCTCAAACGCATAACTTGGTCTTTGATACGCGCTTTAGTTTTTTCTGATGCTCATGATCAAACTATGAAGATCTCTTTAGATGGCAATTATTTGTCCAGTTGTTGTAATGTATAAACAAGGATATTATTGGAACACTCACTCTTTTTTCTTCATGTTTAAGGTTAAAATTCATAAGGCAGAAAGGGATGTTTATGCCGCTATCATAAATGAAAAAGTTGCTATGAAGATTGGACCTGGTCATTTTGAACCACCTAGTGATTCCCAAAGATGGTCAACAGCTTTGGAAGGAAGAGACTATAAGATTTGGGAGGCATCATCATAATATAATGATTTGTACCATTTAAGTATATATATTCCTTTGGAAAACCTTCTCCTTGCATATCTCTTTGCCTTACTCAATAATAGGCTATTGTATATTTAGATTATGGTGTAGCAGGTAAGTAGGCTACAATATCAGTGAGTTGAGTTATGCCATACTGTTGCTGCACGTATATATGCTGTGCACAGAAGCAACACGATAGAGAAGGCTGCAGAGGGTTCATTTCAGATAAATGCTGGCTCATCTGAAACTAGAAAGCCTTCAAATCAATTAATGAATTGTATCATATGTTTACAAATCCATGTTTGCAATGTTAGCAATGGTGGCTTAAACCTATTTGTTGGAAATTCAAGTGTGAGTGGTTAGTGCCACATCGACTATGAATGAGTTATATGAAGGATATATAAGAGAGGAGACCCATATAACTAACGCCTTAAGGTTTTGGGTAGAGATGTGGCGTCCAAGTCTCTTGGTGGTTGTAACACCTTAAATTCACAACTAGGTGAACCAAAAGTATTAACATAATCATAAACAATCAGAGTATAACCTGCTCATAATAATGGTTACATATTCGATAAGATAAACATGACTATGGTCTCCTCAATTTGCATCTGAAAACACCACATAAAAGTGAGATTACAAATCTCAGTGAGTTCTTTCGCACCCCCTCAATTCCTCTCTCGGTGTTTTCCTTGTCTATGAACTATTCTTGTTCATGTCGGTCTTTTAATCTTGTCTGTGGCTTAGCATAATCTGAGAAATAATGTCAGATATTCTAGAATACCCAATTTCAACGGAAACCTCAATTCGTATAGCTATACCTGTCAAAACAGGACACACGATATTGTTTACGCAGTTCGGCCAAACTTTGCCTACGTCTGCGACTACCGTTTTATTGATTATGTTTCGATGCCTTGAGTACAAACACTAAAACGTTTAAATAGGCTTTTCTCTGAGAAAACCTAACGGGTCTGGGCCAAATACATATAAATAAATCTACAAATCTACTATTTACAACTTCCTTATTTCCTTATTCACACTCCCCCTCAAATTGATGCGGGTCATCAAGGAGCATCAATTTGCTGAAAAGAAACTGATGGCGTGGACAAGGAACAACTTTGGTCAAAATATCTACAACTTGAAATTGAGTATTGATATGAGGGATGGATATAACATGATTATCATAGGCTTCACGAATAGCATGACAATCAACTTCGATATGCTTAGTACGCTCATGAAAAACCAGATTTGCAACAATCTGAATGGCACTTGTATTGTCAGCATAGAGAGATGTCGGTTCGGTTTAAGGAAATCCAAGTTCACCCAAAAGACCACGAAGCCAAAGTATTTCGGAGCATGTCGTAGACATAGCACGATACTCTGATTCGATTGAGGACTTAGAGACTCTCGCTTGCTTCTTACTTTTCCATGAGATCAACGAAGAACCAAGAAACATGCACCAACCAGTGACAGAGCGGCGAGTGTCGGGACACCCAGCCCAATCAGCATCATTGTAGGCACTCAACTTAAGAGGAGTTCCACTAGGAAAGAATAAACCCCGTTGAGAGGTACCTTTCAAGTAGCGAATTACACGACGAACCGCTGCCAAGTGAAGATGACGAAGAGAATGCATGAACTGACTTATTTGCTGAACAGCAAATGAAATGTCGGGTCGTGTAATGGTCAAGTAGTTAAGACTACCCACGAGCTGTCGATACAATAAAGGTTCAGTCAAAAGTTCACCCTCGTCACGGTAGTATTTGACATTAACTTCAAGAGGAGTATTCACAAGATTAGCAAATTGGAGGCCAGCCATAGCAACAAGGTCGGTGGCATACTTATGCTGATGGAGAAATATACCCTTAGAGGTAGAATGAACCTCGAGTCCAAGAAAATAATGTATAAGACCAAGGTCTTTCATTTGAAATGAGGCTTGAAGCTTTTGTTTAACTTCCTGTATGGATGCTACATCAGAACCAGTAATGATCATATCATCAACATAAAGAAGGAGCAGAACAATGCCATACTGACTATGAGTAAAAGAGAACCCAAGTAGAGTAGAACGAAATTTCGCATACCAAGCTCTAGGCGCCTGTTTCAAACCATATGGAGAGCGTTTGAGCTTGCACACCCTCTTAGATGAAGAGAATAGGCCCTGAGGGGGAGTCATATAAACATCTTCAGTCAGGTCGCCATGAAGAAATGCATTCTTCACATCCATTTGGTGGAGAGACCACCCATGAGAAGCAGCTATAGAGAGCACCATTCTAACAGTAGTCATTTTAGCAACTGGTGCAAATGTCTCATCATAATCAATACCATATTCCTGCTTGTTGCCTAAAGCAACCAATCGAGCCTTGCACCGATTGAGAGATCCATAAGAATTCAATTTCACAGAATAAACTCATTTACAGCCTATGGGTTTGATACCAGGAGGGCAAGGAACAATATTCCAAGTGAAATTGTCCTGAAGGGCCTGAAGTTCCTCATTTATGGCATTTACCCAAGAGACATCTTTAACAGCCTGCGAATAACAAGTAAGAATAGATGTGCCAGATAGAGAAGTAGTTAAAGCAGTATGTGAGGAGTCAACCCTGTCTGGGGAATATCTATCAGGTGCTCGAGATGTTCTACTAGAACGCAGTGGTGCAGGCAGTACAGGATCAGGATCAGGTGGCGGATCAGCGTCGGAAGGGGAAGTGGGAACGAGTCCTGGTTGGAATTGGGGAAGTATAGCAATTTCATTCAATCCAGGAGAAGAGCAAGGAAACATAAATTAATTATCAAAAAATGTCACATTCCTAGAAATATGAAAACGATGGTTAGAGACATCATAACACACAAAACCCTTATGAGACTGACTATACCCCATAAATGCACATTGGACAGATTGTGCTCCAAGCTTATGTCTTTCAGTGGATGGGAGGTGAACAAAACATACACACCCAAAAGTATGTAAACTACTGTAATCAGGCTGAGTTTTAAAAAGACGAAAGTAAGGAGAATCAAACCCGATCACCGTGGAGGGAAGACGGTTGATCAAAAAGACAGCTGTGGAAAGAGCCTCCACCCAAAATTTGGATGGAACAGAGGCCTGGAGAAGTAAGGTACGCTTCACATCCAACAAGTGACGATTCTAACGTTCTGCAACACCATTTTGCTGAGGGGTATTGGGACAAGATCGTTGAGACAGTATACCTTTTTGCTGTAAGAACTCCTGAAACTCATGAGACATATACTCACCACCAGAATCAGACCGAAGAATTCTAATACTGGTTTGAAATTGATTTTCAACATACATCAGAAATTTCTTAAACATAGAAAACACTTCATATTTAGATTTAAGAAAATAAATCCAAGTAAAACGACTATAATCATCGATAAAGGTGACAAAATATTTATACTGAGCATGAGAAGCGACAGGAGAGATTCCCCAAACATCACTATGAATCAACTCAAAACAAGTAGAAGCACGATGAGCACCAGACGGAAAAGGAGGTGTTTTACTTTTAGCTAATTTGCAAATAGAACATGAAATAGAGGTACTAAAATCCACTAGTTTAGTACCTAACAAGTCAGTCTTAAATAAGTGAGACAAAACAACAGAGTTTGGATGACCCAATTTCCTATGTCAATCCTCACATGCATTCAAAACACTATTACAAGCAAGAGATAAATGATTTGAAATAAACTGGAGTGGAAACACTCTTCCAACTTTAGTCCCCTTCGCGATCACCTTCCCCGACACCCGATCCTGCACAAGACAACCATCCGGAGTAAGATTAACATCACAACCGTAGTTATAGGTGCTACCAGCAGACAATAAATTTGAGGCAAGCGCAGGTGCTACCAGCACATTTCGAAAATTAGAATTTATGTCACCAACATTAGTTATAGGAAGGGTACCTGCCATTAGCAATTTTCTAATTAGCAATATAAGAACGTAAATTGTGCAGGAGTTCAGAGGAACCCGTCATGCGATTCGATGCACTAGAGTCAAGTAACCAAGATATGAAAGAAGACATACCAGTAATGCCCAAGGCAGAAAGAGCAGATAGTACCATTTGTTGAATTAATTCAGGCTGTAGAGCACCACCATCAGATGCACCAGTGGTGGAAGGACCAGCTATAGAGCTAGTAGTGGCATGAAATGCCTACACCGGACGCTTAGTCGATCGAGGAGGACGCGTAGGACATGCAGAGATGATATGACCCTGCTGCTTGCAGTAATTGCAAAATTTCTTAGGAAAACTACGAGCAACATGTCCAAATTGTTTACAATAGAAGCATTGAGTTTGTCGCATATCACGGCCCACGCCTCTATTTTGCGCAACATATGCAACTGTCGTAGGTTCAGAATGGACGGGATCATGAAACATGGTGCCTTGAGTATTAAGACGATGTTCTTCCCTGAGCAGCTCACCAAAAAAGATATCCAAGGAAGGAATTGAGAGAATAAATACAATCCAGCAACACAAGTGGCCCAAATTTAGGGCAATTTTATCTTCTAGCGCTTTAGAAATCCCATCAAGATCGGAGCAAGAACCAGAAATCCCATCAAGGTTCCTATTCAGTAGAGCACCTCGAACGACCTCAAATTCCAGACGAAGTTTCATGAGAAATTGATCTTGTTTACTAGTATCATAAACATCACGAACGGCTGACAGTGACGGCTTGGGAACAGCAGCATAGATAATAGTAGAGTGTTCTCTCCATAAAATTCAGAAAGCCAAAATAATATTCTTGAATTGACAAATTACCTTGTTTGTAATTGGCGATCTCTAACTCCAATTGAAAACGCTTGGCTGTATTGTCCTAGTTGTAAATACGCTGCAAATAATTTCACATTTCTTGAGCAGTTGAAAATGCTCGCAAATTATTGATCATCTGAGGATCAATAGTACTGAGGATCCAAGAAATAATTTGAGCATCTTTTACTTCCCACGCATCTAAGGCAATTTTATCTTCTAGCGCTTTAGAAATCCCATCAAGGTGACTCCATAATCCTTTCCCTTTGACATACATCTTGAACTGAAATTCCCAAGCAGCATAATTTTTGCCGGTAAAGCGGACACAAAAATTATCTTTCTCTGAAGTCATCATAATTTCCAAAGGAATTGAGAGAATAAATACAATCCAGCAACACAAGTGGCCCAAATTTAGGGGCAAAAATCCCAAAAAAATTGAAGGAAGCCCAAAACTCACAACTCGCAAGTAGAGATACAATCTGAGCAGCGAATCAAACACGCAAGGAGAAACACTAGCAGCCAATCAAGAAAACACGAGGAGAACCAAGATCGGAGCAAGAACCAGAAGTCAAAATCGCGAGCAGTCTCAAAGGAAGAACAAGAGCAGATAGCGAGGAACACCAGAGCAACTGAAATCGCAAAACGCACCAACCCCAGCTCATAATCGATTTCATCATAGTGTGTTTTAGTCCAACGGTCAATTTTTTACATTTTCTATAAATAGGGACCTTGGATCTCAAAATCAAACACACCACTACACTTCACTTCTACATACATTTTCAAATCAATAGAAAAGAGAAAAAGAGCTTTCATTGTCAAATCTTTTGTTAAAGTTCTTCATTTCAAAACCAATCGTCTCTCTCTCTACTATATTGTTATTCTGCTGAAGTGATTGGTTCAAAGTTTCTATATTGTATTGATCTGTATTCGTGGTGGCTTAGAAATCCTTGGACGTGTTCTTGGGTCTCTCAATCTGGGAGATTGAGTTGGTTTGAAATCCTGGGAGGTGATCTTGGGTCGTTCAATCAGGGAGATTGAAGCGGTTGTGAAATCCTTTGCGGGGAGCTCGGGTTCTCAATTTGGGGAAATTGGGATTTGCTATTTGAAGTTGCTTGGTTGTAAAACATTCTACATCATATAGTGGTTGTCAGCAAGTCCAAAGGTTGCAAAGCCAGAGGCCGAGGACGTCGTAGGGCTTTTATCCCGAACCTCGTAAAAATCCTGGTGTATCTCTATCTCTCTCTCTCTCTCGTTACTTTCTTTATCGCTTATACTAGTCTATTATTGATATCATTGCGCTGCTTATAAACATCTGGTTATTGTGAATATCGATAATAGAAGCATTAGAGTAATATTGCACTGTGCCTGAACTTCCTGCTTAGTTAATACATATAGTTTAAATCTTAGTTTCCGCATTTGATTTAAACAAGCATTGTAAAAGTTTTGAAAACCGAAAAGAATTCAAGTTTTGCACATAACCTTATTCACCCCCCCTCTAAGGTTATCCTATAGTCCAACAATTGGTATCAGTAGCTAGAAATTGCATATAGAGCTTAACATCTCGCAATTTTATTATATTTATTTATTTTTGATCACGGGTTCATTTATGAAAGAGGGGATGTCCTTCTATAGGCCACCTCTGTTTGATGGGACTAACTATGACTATTGGAGTAGTCGAATGAAATGTCATGTGCAGGCAATAGATTTCACTCTTTGGAGGATTATTGTTGATGGACCACTGATTCCTATGAAGATCAAAATTACAAAACCTGGTGGTGCTGTTGACGGAGATACTACAAAAATTCAAGATACTGGCAAAGCAGAAGAAGTTCCTGTTGAAGATATCTACACCATTGATCTGAGTGAGATGAGAAAGTCCGAGTTAGACAAAATCTCTCAGAATGCCAAAGCTATGAACATTCTTCACTTATCTCTATGTGAAGAAGAATATGGAAGAGTAAAAGGGTGTTAGATAGCAAAAGAAATTTGGGATTGTTTGGAAGCAACACATGTCGGTACAAGCCAAGTGAAGGATACAAAAATCAGAATTCTCACTTCTGAGTATGAAGCCTTCAAAATGAAGGAAGGTGAATCTGTTGCAGCTATGCACTAGAGACTTAATTTGATAGTGAACAACTTGAGGGCACTGGGGAAGAAGTATTCTACAAAGGATATAAATGGGAAGATTCTTGCATCCCTGACCAGTGAGTTCTTTCCAAAAACTTGTGCAATCACTGAAGCCAAAGATATTGGCACTCTGCCCCAAAAAGACTTGATCGGGTCAATTCTTGCATTTGAGGTGGTATTGGCTGCTAACAAGGTTCAAGAAAAAGAAGTGGTAAAAGAAAGGAAGTCTCTTTCTCTTGCTGCTAAAACTCCTAAGGAAGCAAGGAAAGAGGTTGAGTCTGATGAAGAATCCGATGATGAAGACATGGCTACACTGTTTGAAGAATTCATGACATTCAACAAGCTTGGGAAGGGTGACTACTCAAAGCAATCCAAGTACCAAAAGAAGAAAGATAAGAAGGCTACATGGAACTATTCTGATACTAATAGTGATTCTGATGAAGAAGAGGAGGTTGCAAATGCTATTAGTCTCACGACAAGTGAAACACCTAAGGCTACAATATGGGACAGTCTTGGCACTGATAGCGAAACAGATGAAGAAGAGCAAACTGCCATTGTTGTTTGTCATTTGGCAAATGACGCACCTGAGGTAATCCTTGATAACCATAATCTTTCTGATTCACTTGAGCATGATAATTTAATTGATGATATGTATAGTAGTCAAGATTTGAGTGAGGCTTTTGAAGCTCTTTATTTTGAACATGAAGCTCTCTTGTTAAAATCTAAGAAATTGACAAAGAGCAACAAAAGCATGCTTACTCAAATTGAGACCCTTGAAAATGAGGTAGCTAAGTTGAAGAATGAGCTACTTGAAATTAAACCTCTCAACCTTGAGTTTCTTGAGCTTAAACTGAATTTTGAAAAAGTCAAGGTTGAAAATGAAATTTTAAAAGAATCTTTAAAAAGGTTTAAGGCATGTGAAATGACCTTAACCAAGATACTACACTTCCAACATGAATATGTTGATAGGAGAGGTATCGGGTATAAAGGTGATTCCACCTCCTCTGTTTTGAAAAAGAAAGTAAACTTTGTAGTTGCTACTTCAAGTTATACACCTACTGTTTTCTATTGCACTTATTGTCAAAAAGGGAACCATAGCTCACTTAGATGTCCTATTAGTAAATTGTGTGAGCTTGGTACCCTTATACCTGCTTGTGAGAAACCAAGGTGGATTGTGAAAACAAACCCCTTGATGACTAACCCACAAGGACCCAAAGAGAATTGGGTACCAAAATTTTCCACTTGATTTTAGTGTAGGTGTGCTACAAGGTATGGGGGTCAGATCAGTACCTTGATAGCAGAGACTCAAAGCTCATGACTAGAGACGCAAATTTTTTTTTCTCTTAATACTCAAAAAGCAGTCATGTGACTTGTGATAACAACAATAGAGGAAGAATCACCGATGAATGTTAGATTGGTAAAGTTTTGTTCACCTCTATTGAAAATGTGTTATATAGAAGAACTTGAGAATAATTCATCAAGTATTAGACACATATGTGAAATAATTCTTTTGTGTGTGCATCAGTTTTTTTTAAGTGTTATCCTTTTGTTTTTTTTTTCTCTGCCTATCTTAAATAAAAACTCTATTGTGCTGGATCTTTGATGCAAACTATTTTGAAGATTAAATATGGTACCTATATTGTTGAACCAAGTATGACATATCTCATAGGGTATCCTAGTTTCTATAATATCTTTTTTTAAAAATTGTGATGGTCCACCTTCTTTTGGCTAAGTTTTGCATTCTACAATCAATCAGAGGGATCATCAAGTAAAGGGGAGCACAACATTAAAGTGTTTTTGATATATCTTATGCTATGTGCTACTGTTGCGTGATTTTGCAAGTTTAGTATGATTACGTATCTATGTGTTCACCCCCCTCCTTTTTGATGAAAACAAAGGGGGAGAAAAAGAGCTTTCATTGTCAAATCTTTTGTTAAAATCGATTTCTAACTCTAAATGAAAGAGAACAATCGATTTCCTAATCTATTGTTGAAGCAAAGAATCGATTTCCTAATCCATTATTAAGAATGTAATCTATTTCATAATCTATTGAGAAGCACATAATCTATTTCATAATCTATTGAGAAGCACATAATCGATTTATGCTATACTTAAGCCTAAGCAAAGAATCGATTATGAGCTTCATTCAACTAAGCATGAAATCGATTTCCATTATTTTCTAAAGGCCGAGAATCGATTACTCACTCCTTGTTTTAAGCAAAGAATCAATTACAATACATTCCTTTCTAAAGGCAAAGAATCGAATATGCCATCTACAACTTCAGCTCATAATCGATTTCAACATAGTGTGTTTTAGTCTAACGGTCAATTTTTTACATTTTCTATAAATAGGGACCTTGGATCTCAAAATCAAACACACCACTACACTTCACTTCTACATACATTTTCAAATCAATAGAAAAGAGAAAAAGAGCTTTCATTGTAAAATCTTTTGTTAAAGTTCTTCATTTCAAAACCAATCATCTCTCTCTCTACTGTATTGTTATTCTGCTGAAGTGATTGGTTCAAGTTTCTATATTGTTTTGATCTGTATTCGTGGTGGCTTAGAAATCCTGGGACGTGTTCTTGGGTCTCTCAATCTGGGAGATTGAGTTGGTTTGAAATCCTGGGAGGTGATCTTGGGTCGTTCAATCGGGGAGATTGAAGTGGTTATTGTGAAGTCCTGGGAAGCATTCTTGGGTCGTTCAATCAGGGAGATTGAAGCGGTTGTGAAATCCTTAGCGGGGAGCTCGGGTTCTCAATTTGGGGAAATTGGGATTTGCTATTTGAAGTTGCTTGTTTGTAAAACATTCTACATCATATAGTGGTTGTCAGCAAGTCCAATGGTTGCAAAGCCGGAGGCCGAGGACGTAAGGCATTATCCCGAACTTCGTAAAAATCCTGGTGTATCTCTATCGCTCTCTCTTTACTTTCTTTATCGCTTAGATTAGTCTATTATTGATATCATTGCGCTGCTTATAAACAGCTGGTTATTGTGAATATCGATAATAGAAGCATTAGAGTAATATTGCACTGTGCCTGAACTGCCTGCTTAGTTAATACATATTGTTTAAATCTTAGTTTCCGCATTTGATTTAAACAAGAATTGTAAAAATTTTGAAAACCGAAAAGAATTCAAGTTTTGCACATAACCTTCTTCACCCCCCTCTAAGGTTATCCTATAGTCCAACACACCAGAGCCACCGATATCGCAAAACGCACCAACCCCAGGTGCGACCAAGAACACGCAGTCACAGACGACGTAACAGATCGCAAGGAACCAGTGTACAGCAACCGCAAGGAAGAAGCCACCAGATCGCGCGTACATCAATCGAAGCAACAGATCGCGCGCAGGAGGGAGCAACAGATCGCGCGCAGAGACAAACAATACGATCAGAACCATGAATTGAGATTGGTCACGAGCGGAGGGATCCACGAACCAGAAGAGACCCACGAACCCGAAGAGACACACGAAACCGAAGAGACCCACGAGCAACGATGAAGGCCAAGACAAGAGCGACTAAAGGAGGAGTCGCTAACGGAGTTACAGTTCTTGAACGAAACCCCAACAAGATCACAGGTATGATCGAAACCCTACAGATACCATGTCAAAATAATACACACAATATTGTTTACGCAGTTCGGCCAAACTTTGCCTACGTCTACTACTACAGAGTAGCTGTAGTTCCGTTTTATTGATTATGTTTCGATGCCTTGAGTACAAACACTAAAGCGTTTAAATAGGCTTTTCTCTGAGAAAACCTAACGGGCCTAGGCTAAATACATATAAATAATTCTACAAATCTACTATTTACAACTTCCTTATTTCCTTATTCACAATACCGAATAATCTCAGGGCCCTAGCATTGGGTTCATGACTCCCCTCCGCTAGGTATGCTACATAAAACTAGGGATCGTCATCCCCCTCGATATCTTTTATTATTATCTCGGACATTAAGTCCGTTACTCGACACGAGGTCGTATTCTTTCATCTTATTACTTGAACTTAGACACTTTGGTTTTTCTCACTCGGTAAACCTATCATTAACTCTAAATTTAGATTCCGTATAACCAAAGTTTCATAAATCATCATAATACAAGTTAATTCATTTAGATTCCGGATCAAAAGTTACGGCTAAATTAGTATCAATGTACTTTTACTGAAAATTGCACAGGGTCGCGACGCGACTGATAACTCTATTTTATATAGAGTTATTCATACATCTAACCATAACTAATTGCCTGAAACCAAGTATAATATGTATTAAATATAGTAGTTTTAGTCAAATAAACAACATTATAAGTTTTATAGAAGATTACACAATAATTTAAGCATTTTGTATATATATATTGGTATGTTTGATATGTTTGCTCAGTGCAGCTGCAGTTCATGCTTCTGCACCAGGAGAACAGCATTGCTTCCACACTAAAGGCACATCCAAGACATAGTGCTTCTGCACTTAGTGCTTCTGCACCGTCTAGCTGTGAGCTTATAACCCCCACCTTGGAAGCACCTCAATTCATACCATGACACCAGAAGTTTTGTGACATCATGCTTAGTCATTGGGCACATGGAGACACATGCCCACATGCATATGGAGGCGTCCACCATGAAACATCATCATAAGGGGCTATACACCTAAAGACACATGGATCTCCACTATTGGACCTCCTTTAAAGAAGAGTGCTGGACTTTATCTTCTCAAATTCAGAGCAGGAAAGTAACCATGGTTAGGCACCACATTGCTGACTTAGTTACTACGCAAACCCTCATGCAAAGGAAACCTCAAAGGCTATAAATAGGCTCCACTTCGCACTTGAAGAACAATCCCTTTCTTCATGCAAATTTATATAGCTTTCATACAGTTTTAAGTAGTTTATTTCTTGCATTTTATTTAGTAGTTAGTTGTAAGAAGGTGAGGAAGGAATTGACACCCTCTTCCTCCACTTCTTCATAGATAGACGAAGGAATCAGTGCTTCTGCACCAATCAAAATTCATGCAAAGGAACATTAATCTGTGTAACTTCTACCCTATTGATATCTTTTATATGATTCATATTATTATGCTCCTTACAGATTCTCTCAATTATATAATGAGTAACATGAGCTAAATTCCTTTAGTTGAGATGTTCTAAACTTATAATGATCTTTTGAGTAAGTTATTATGCTTTTAAGTGTTGTAGCATCTTGGGTCTTGTGTTATACTATATCCATCTTATTTTAAGGTTGATCGCTTAAAAGAAGTAGAGTTATATACACAGACATGGTTTATAACTAGAAATCAAGACTAATAAGGGTGAGTGTTTTAATAAAGGCTTTGTTGACTTGTTAATAAAGAAAACTTTGTTAAAACCATGTTAAGTCCTAGACATAGGATAACATAGTCCTTAGGGTGAAACAGTGGGTACCTCAAAGGCAGGAGTGAACTTATTTAGCAAGCCCAGACATTGGAAGCTTGTAACGAAACTCTGAAGAAAGTAGCTGACAAGCACACACTTATGCAACTGCACTCAATGCTACTGCACTTGATGCTTCTGCACTTGATGCTTCTGCATCATAGTGCTTCTGCATCTCTAAAAGCATAGAAACTCTCAAAAGAAGCATTATCTAGTAAAGACATCTCAACTATCTTTCTCAACTGATTTCCTTCATCTTATTTTACATACTTGCATTTTGTTTTTACTTAAACTAAAAACCCCAAATTTTGTGAGTAGTGTAGTAGCACATATTTATATCTCTCTAAGCATACAAGAGTTTAATCAATCCCTGTGGGTTCGACCTTTCTTATCATTGTATTACTTGTGTGACTGTGTATACTTGCACATATTTTGCCACACCAGCGACCTTCTCCCATCGTGTCGCGATGAGGACCAGAAACTTTTTCCTTCACATGTGCGTGATTGGTCGCGAGGCGACAGCTCGGGTCACGACGCGACCAGTGCTGTGCAAGTGCAAATTATGTAGATTTTGCGAAAATTGACCATTTTTCCTCTTTGTTTTGATTCCTATGCTCATTCCACTCAACTCTTAATTCAACAACAATCACTAAGGGCACCATGGTACATCCAAACAATCAATTTTCCAGCAATCAAAATCATTCCAATCAACAACACAAACAACCAATCATATCAATCAAACAATTTGGAGCTAGTTTACACCAAATTTTGTCAACCATTCGGTTTAACGGTTTTTCAACGAAATCACGACTCGATAACGCACACTAAACCGAAACAACAACACAATATACCGATTTCATCGAATAAAACCTAAACGGAGTAAGAACTCACCTTGATTGTCGATTCCAACACACAAACACGCGAGAACTCCTAGCTTGGAGCATCAATTCGAACCTAAGGCACCATCAGTAGGCTCCTATAGCTTCAAAACTCATCCCAAGACCCCAAACTTGATTCCAAAGCTTTGAACTTCTAATAGGAACTCCCCGCCATCAATAAAGCATCTATGAAACACTAATCACTCTCCTAAGCTCCAATTTGAGCTTCAATCTTCAACTCCCCAATTTGAAACCCTAACTCTTGACACTTGATTTCCTAACTCCAAGCTAGCAATCAAACTCTTATTTGAACTTCTATAACTCTAAAGTTCATGAGTGGAAAGATAAAACTTCAAATCTCCTCTTTTGAGCTTGAGGTGTGAAAATGGTGATTGGAGGAGGAGTGAGGTTTTGCTAGTAATATTGGTATCAATGGAAAGGAAAATGAAAAACTGATTTTGATGGAAGAAAGGAGGAGAACTTACCATGAAAATCTCACCCTCCCTCCTCTCTTCTTCCCTTCGCTTCCGTCTCTCTCTCTCAAGCTCTCACTTCTTTCTTTCCTTTCTTTCATTCTCTCGAACCCTCTCTCTTCTCTTCTCCCTTTCTTTTCTTTTTATTTTATTTGGGGTGGATAAGTGTGAGGTGAGGGTAAATGACCCTTATGCCCCTAGTCTATCCTTAATTCCTCAACAAACCCCACTTAAATCCTTATTTAATTTTAGAAGTCAATACACACTATACACAATGTCACACATATTAGTAACCGTGACCATAAATTATTAACTCAACCACAATTAATCAAATTGAAATTGAGTTATTCATTAACCAACATAATTAAAATAACCAACTAAAATAATTGAAACAATTATTTTGGGGGTGTTACGGTGGTCCGATTCATTGGCTAGCTCGTTGCTCCCGGTGCTCCCCCGGACTCCCCAACACTATTGTACCTACTGTTTATGCCGTAGCTTCCATTAATTCTTTGCACTCTATGAAAATTGTACTACAATTTTGTAATATAAAATTTCAAATATGGTTGTGTATGATTGTTGTTCAACTTGCATTGGCAAGTCAAATAGGATACCCTCCTCTTCCTTATCAACAGTTTATAATGGACCTCTTGGATTGATGTTCATTAATCTCCATCTATGATTCATGAGGTCGAAGAGGGCGTGGAGGATCACCGGTGCATGAAGCACAACGTAGAGCAGCTCTTGGTACGCTTCCAGGCGAATGAACATATAAATGAACATAATTCACTTTAGAATGGGAGAGATACTGAAAATGTACAGGCAGGGGACTATACCGTTAAAAAAAGTCTTTTAAGAATTGATTGGCCTGCAATCCTAAAAACAATTTGGGCTATTACAACAACACCCATACCATACACAAATAACTTTCTATACTACATCATTTTTATTGATCGCTATTCTTGTTTCACTTGTATCTAAGGTTTGGATGCATCTACTATTTCTCAACAATTCAAATCTAGACAGAATTACAACTCAATGCCAAAATTAAGGCCCTCCATACCGATTTAGGAAGGAGTTCATTCCTTTCACAAAGTCCCTAAATGATTTAGACATTATCCATTGCCTGGGCGCCAGGTTCCTGTGGGCGTGTTGCCTGGGAGCCAGGTTCCTGTGCGCCTGTTGCCTGGGCGCCAGGTTCCTTACGCGCCTTTTGCCTGTGCGCTTGTTGCCTGGGCGCCAGGTTCCTGTGCTCCTGTTGCATGTGTGCCAGGTTCCTGTGCTCTGGTTGCATGGGCGCCAGTGCCTAACCTACCCTTGCACGCTAACACACTTTTTTCTCGTGCCATGCAAACTTGCCCGCCATTTTTTCGCCTTACATTTTCACCATTCCCCCACTCACCGCGTGTCTTGTTGGGCATCGGCGTTCCGCGAGCAACAAGTACTGGGTTGTCCCTTCGGTAATACGAGTCCCTATTTAGCCCGGGAACGTTGGGCAGAGATCAAAGTTGCTTGTCAAGGCGCAAGGTGATGTGGTTGCCTCTTGCATACCTTTTGTTTTCTTTCCTCTTTTCCTTTCCCATTGCTCAATGCCATTTTTCCTCTTGCCAACCATTTTTTCAGTGTCGCTCTCGGCGTGCCTTGCTCAAGCACCGATATCCCACGAGCAACAAGTACTGGGCCGTCCCTTCGATAACTCGAGTCCCTCTTTAGCCCGGGAACGTTGTTTGTGGTTCAAAGATGCTTGTCATGGCACAAAGGGATGCAGTTGCCTCGTTTCAGCCTTTTATTCTCCTACCCTGGGCGCTTGCCTTACCCATTGCTTATTGCCAATTTTTCCTTGCCATGAGGCATTGCCAATCATTTTTTATTGCCCCGACGGTTTTTATTGCGTGTGTTGGGTTCTCTCATGATGTGATGTGATTGGTTTGTTATCCAAACATCGCGGTGTGGGGCATCCATGCATTCACAAGTATATGTGGGTGCACACGTCGCCTTAACGCAGCCCCTGTGAGTTCCGGCCTTGAATGGCATTCATATGCGCTACTTGGTCTCGGGCAAAACATGTTGCGGTTTGTTGCTTTCAAAGGGTGGCTTTTGAAGTTTGTCATGCTTAGCGGCGCGGACCAGGCTCCATCGGATTATTCCATATCCTTGCCATGCCTTTGGCAGTGGGGGTATGGTTTGTTCGTTGTTGTTTAGTCTTAGCAATCGCGTGGGCGTGTGAGTGGTATTTGGGTTGTTTGTGCTGGCTGGCTCCATACTCGTGCATCGAACGGTTTGCATGCAACCCTCTCCAGCCCCTAAATGATTTAGACATTATCCATTGCATAACCCTATCAAAATGGTGTAGTTCAACATCAACACATACACATAGTTCACTTTAGGTCTTTCTTTTCTTAGTCATGCCTCCTTAGCTCTCAAATTTTAGGACGATGCTTTTATCTAACTTGTCTAATTAAATGGTAGACTCTCCACTAACTTTCAAGCTCCTTACACCATCTTATTCAAACAAAATCTAAACAATACTTTCCTTAGGTCTTTAGTTCTGGATATGCTTCCGAGTACTTAGACCTTATGACTCTAACAAGTTTGATTTTTTTTGATGGAAACAAGGGGCTACGCCCCAAGAAGAAAAGCACTAGAAACCTCTAGGGAACCAAGTCCCGCAACAGTCAGCCTTGACGGCATCAACAGCAAAATGAGGAACTGAATAAAACAATCTACTGCAAGCTTGAAGAGACAAGCCAAATTTAGCAAAGGAATCTGCCACTTGATTTGCTTCCTTGAGAGAGTGGGTGATAGTACCATCGGCTGCCACCTGAAGAAGCCGCTTGATTGGATCAACCAGAGGAAAAAGAGGGTGTTGCGAAGAACACCCAGACAGAATTAATTTAACAACTGTCGTTGAGTCGGACTCAACAACAATATTCGAGTAACCATTAAATTGCGCTATTTGAAAGCCCATGAGAATAGCCGTCAACTCGGCCACGACAACAGAACCTCCCCCCACATTTGAAGCGAAACCAAAGAGAAAGATCCCAACACCATCTCTAACACACCCACCAGCCGCAACATTAGCTCCTCTGCCCGACACCGCACCATCACAGTTCATCTTCAACTTCCCTTCATCTGGAGGCTTCCACTTCGTAGAGGTAGTTTCAGCAATTTGCACCAGACTCCTTTGACCACAGCCAAAATCAATCCAGCTCCTAGAAATCGAATCAGCACAAGACACAATACTCCTCACTAGCTCTGAACTATTATGCATCTTATTCCGAAAAGTAACTTCATTACGATTCAACCAAATGAGCCTAAGAGCCACACCAAACACCGTTTGCCAATTACCTCTCTCCCTAAAAGAAACGGGGGAAAGATTAGAAATAAGCCAAATATTTATATCCTCTGTCCAAGAATCCACCACACTTCGATTATTAGTCAGCATGTATCAAGCTTCTCGGACCTGCACACACTCCCTTAGGAGGTGGATGATAGACTCAACCTCATTATTGCACACCGGGAACAAGTTGGAATCGGCAAGGCCTCTTCGCTGTCTAGCAACATTAGTTAATAAAGCACCATTGCCAAGCTTCCAAAGGAAAATTTTGTAACTCTCAGGACCCTTCCACTGCCACAACACCCGGAAGAGCTGGATCAGAGCACCATCAGGCGGCATTAACAGTGATTCATAGGTAGAAGAAGTGAAAGAAATCCCATCATTAGCCGGAAACTAGGCGATACAGTCCTCACCAGAATAGGAGCTTGGCAAACTCATCATAGCAATATTGTGGATGACACCAGCCGGGAGAATATTCTCCTTTAAGTCAAGCCTCCAAATCCCATTGATATCAACCATATCCTTCCCGCAGAAAGATTGAAGATGGGCATCACAATCCCTCAACATCGAATCCTTAAGACAGCCCATGTTAGGAACCCACAAATCCTCCCAAAACTTCACCTTACTACCATCTCTCACTCTCCAAATAATGGACCTGCTGAAATCATCCCAGACATTGCAAATACCATGCCATAAATTGGAACCTGATTTACTACCCTTAATCACATGGATAGACTCAACTCCACACCCATAATTGGCTCTAACAATTTGCACCCAAAAATCATCTCTCTTCAAAACAAGGTCCCAATTAACCTTCATCATGGAAGCTTGGTTAATGTTCCTTGATTCCCTAAGCCCGAGCCCATCCCAAACTTTAGGCGAGCAGATTTTCTTCCAATTCACCATATGGATACTATGATGATTGTCAGAATCCCCCCAAAGAAACCTCCTACAACTTTTATCAATCTCATCACAGATTAACCTAGGAATATAGGCATCTTGCATGATATAAGACGGGAGAGGTTGAATAAAAGACTTAGCAAGGGTAACTCTACCCACAAAGGATAGAACCTTAGCTTTCCATTTATTTAGCCGTTGATCAACTTTATCAAGAATGAATTGAAAGGAACCCCGATTCACCTTCTCATGGAGGATACGCACCTCAAGGTACTTCCCCAGATCATTTGTGACTTGAAACCCTGCAATTTGGAGAATACTCCTCTTAACATACCCGTCCACATTAATGGAGAAGAAAACCCGAGTTTTAGACGAACTCACCTTTTGCCCAGAGAACCTGGAAAACACATCAAGGATATGAGTAATAAGAGATCATTTGCTCCTCCTTTGCTTCAGCAAACAAGAGCACATCATCAGCGAAAGCCAGATGAGACAGCGGGACCACTTCTAGAGAGCTTAATAGGTTTCCAATGATAATTCTCCACCGCCACATTAATCATTTGAAAAAGCTTCTCAATGCACAACACAAAAATATACGGAGAGACGGGGTCTCCTTGGCGAATGCCTCTACTCGGACTGAACTGCTCAAGAGCTTCACCATTCCGCAACACCCTCATATTAGAAGAGGTCATACACTCCCAGACAATATTAACAAAATCCTGAGGAAGACCAATATCATCTAAGGTATCTTTTACAAAGGACCAATTTCGCCGATCATATGCTTTTTCAAGATCAATCTTGATCGCCATCCAACCTTTCATACCCTTTTTCTTCCTTATGGAGTGAAACACTTCTTGCGCTACAATGATATTGTCCCTACTTTGCCGATTGGGAACAAAACTACGCTGACAAGGATTAACCAGAGCGCTCATAACACACTGCAATCTTTGCGCAAGAATTTTGGTCACCACTTTATAAGACACATTACAAAGACTAATGGGTCTAAAATCACGGATACTGCAAGCATTATCAACTTTGGGAATCAAAGTAATAAGGGTATCATTAAGCGATCTGACCTTACTAGGGTTCTTGAAGATGTCCAAGATGACGTCACAAAAGGAGTCCCCAATCACCTTCCATTGGGCAAGACTAGTAAACACACACTCTTGCTCCTTCTTTTGAGCCTCCTTATAAGTCAATATTTATGTCACCTTCCTACTCGGTGTTTATACCTCTTTCCACATAATCTATCTACTATCTACTATAGATTATACAAATAGTCTTCATTGAAAATACCTGTTGTCCCATTTGGCAAAATGGAGACATGTCAAAGTTGAGGATAAAAAAGTAAATTGAGAGGTATCAAACCATTCAACTTTTCCCTCTCTTTCTTATCATCTCTTTTACTTACCATTCTCACTTTATCTCTCTTTGGCCTTTCTTATTTTTGGCCTTTCCTCTCTCTTTTCTTTCCCTACTTGAACTCTCTCTCTCTCTCTCTCTCTTCTTTCCCTGCTTGAACTCTCTCTCTCTCTTCTTTCAAGTTTATTTTGTAAGTACATCCCTTAAAGTTTATTTTTTGTGGGTAAAGATTCGGCCTTTGAACTAACTTTCAAAGTTTTTATTTGGTAAGAATCATTCTTTAGGTGTTATTATCTCCTTCTATTTTGGTATCATAGTTAATTGTGTTTCAGTTCCCAGAGTAAGTTCTCTTCACATATTCTGTTTTCAATTTTTCTAGGGATTTACTTTGCTTTGTTACTATTTTTAGATCCTGCATAGGTTTATGTGCATTTAGAGTTTTTGAAAGATGGTTTCTAGGGTCATTCTGTCTATGTGTTGATTTTATAAAATTAAAGATTTCTTTATTTCTTAACTTCTTGTGATTTGTTTTTACAGTTATTTGTCAAGCAAGATTATATCAGAATCGTATTCCAAAAAAAAAGATTATATCAGAATCCATTTGGTAAATTTGCTACAGGTATCTTGCATGTGAGTTATAACAAAAGGGTTATATTTGTAAATGGAATGGATATTTCATATTCTATTCTTTCCTGTGATGCTTCAATGTAATTGGTTTGGCATATGAAGTTTTTAAACCGAAACAATGCTTTGTCAATTTTTGGTTATCTTTGTAGTAAAAGCTCTGATAGACGTTTAAATCATATTTCTAAGGGATGTTATTGTTATTTTTAATGTATTATTATTCAGAAATTTGAATACTTACTATTAAGTATAGTGGTCTTCTTACAATAGTGTAGACGAGGTAGTCTTTTAAGACGAAAGTGCTATAATATATAAGGTATAAGAAAAACGGTAAAGGACTTTCTGAATAATAATACATTAAATAAAGGCCTAAAACACATGATAGTTTTCTTCTACGGCTCTATCTACTGTATCACTAGTTTTCAACAAGATCTAGCAACTTAACCCTCTAAGAAAACTTCTTAGACCTCTTCCCTAATAATATGTTGCGTTAAAAACACACTTAGAGCAAGTGTACTCTTCCGCAGAAGTACTATAAAAGATTATCGTCTCCACAGGAATTAATTAACAAGTACCAAACTAATCAAGATTGTCTATTGTTTAGACGAACTAATAATTGAGTTGTAATGAAAACAAATAGAAAGAAATAAATAACAATAATTAAAATACTAGATTTAATAAATGGTCATGGTTTCACTTGCAAGCTTCTTTTTCCTAAATTAACCCTTGTTTGGTCATGCAAGAATTTAAATTCAAGAAAAGCATAAAGAGCAAAAAAGTTGAATGATTGGAAGACTAAATTAAATTTGGTCATCCATTAATTATAACCCCAATTATCCTATAGGTCCACCAACTAATTGCAGTACGGTTGCTGATCAACTAATTGATTATGAACATGCAAAGAGTTGTCAATCCTAATTATGTGATAAAAGCAATAAGATAATATTAAATGAAATAAAAGCCGGAAATTCAAAGCATAAATTAAAACATAGAAATGTCTTTAGTCTTGCAAGATCCACCTAGACCCTAGAAGAGGATTTAGCTATCCATAGTGACTCAGAACAATGAAATAAAATTAGGAGTCATGAATTATAGAGATAAAAATAACCCGGAAGATGGAGGAAATTCTGATCTTCAGTATTCAGTCTCCTTCTCTGCTCCAAAGCTCTCTCACGATGTCAACAATGGGTACCCAAAACTCTCAATCTCTCCCTCCTGAGTTGCCGTCACAGACCACTTCCCAATGGAATTCACGTGTGCGGCTCCTTTGTGTGAGTTGTGTACGGCTTGCCTACCTCTATTTATAATTGGTAGCCAATAGGATTCCTGATGAATTCTTTCTCGGGATTTTTTTTGTACCCCCATCACATCCCTATCTACCCCCGTCGACCCTGCGAAAAGACGCAATTACCCTTCACAAAATTTAAAAATCCCGAACGTATCCTGATATCAATTTTTTTTTGGAGATCGGATTTAGGTAAATCCGATTTCCACTAAAAATTTTAAAAAATTTAAATCGGATTTATTTAAGATGGGGTAGATCCGCTTTTAAAAATAACAAACCGGATTTACCTTAAGTAGGGGTAAATCCGATTTGTTATTTTTAAATGCGGATCTATCCCCATATAAGGTAAATCCGCTTTTAAAAATAACCAAAGCGGATTTACCTTATGTGGGGGTAAATCCGCTTTGTTAACCTAATTAATAAATAAATAAATCAGTTAAAATTTTAGATACAAATTTCTACCGTCTTTTGGTTCTGTTTAGTGTGTAGTTCGTTAACACGTGACGATATTGTACGTCGGGAGAATAATTTAGGCTAAAAAATCAGTTTTCGGGTAACCTACTCAAATTGTAATGAAACCACATTCTTTAAATCCGAAACATATCAAGGATCAATACTCATTAAGAAGGAACTTCTTTCAGGATAGGGGACCTCAAAATCCCAAATTCCATCGTTTACTATTTTTTATTAATTTTTTTAATTTTTCATAATCTCCAAAAAATCTGAAAAAATTTGCATAACCTTATTTTGGTTTTATTAGATTTTTTGTGATGTTTTTATAATTTTTGAAGTAGTTTTGGCTATTTAACGGATTTTTAGTAGCATTTTATAACCTTTTTTAAAAAATTAAATAAAAAACAATTTTTTTAATAACAAAATCGGATTTACCTTAGGTGGGATAAATCCGCTTTGTTATATTTGAAATCGGATTTACCTTTTGGTTACCCCCATCTGAGGTAAATCCGACTTTAAAAATAACAAAGTGGATTTACCTTAGATGAAGGTAAATCCGAGCGAATTGCAAGTTGGGCAGGGGTATTTTCGGGTTTTAGCAATTTGATGGGGGTAGATGGGAGTTGATGGGGTACAAAAAAAACCCTTCATTCTCCTCAAGTCACGTTGGCATCTTCTTTTCCTTCGGCACTTTCAATTGGATGGGCCCTTTCCTTCTCAGTTTGTGGCCGTATGGCCTTTTTTTGATTTCATGGGCTTTAAGCCCTTTTCTTCTCTTCTCTTTTATATATATATATATATATATATATATATATATATATATATATATATATATATATATATATATATATATATATATAAATGTATATATTCCCAAATAGTTTTAAAATGGACATTTATATCTCTTTCATATATATTTTCTTTTTTCCTGCAAAATAAAGAGCAAATTAAGTTAGTGATTTATATAATTAGTATATAATATTTGCTCTAAAAGTAACCCAAAAATATCTCTAAAAATGTACTAAATTAGAGTTTATCATAATACAACAACCAATGCTTATTGTTTAGAAGGTACAAACCCCTAAGAACCTACTTAGGCTTCTTCATTAACACTCCAGCAAACATATGCCTTGTTAAGAAGGTACAACGATAAGGTAGTGTTTGGGTTGTGTTTGGGAATACAATAGCTTGGGTTGAAAGATGGTTTCTAACAAAATATAATCTCCAAGACTATGAACATACTCAGAAATGTTTCCATTAAAAGTTTAAAGTGCACTAAGTATGGTTGAGAGAAGAGAAGTACTTCATAAGCTTCTTTAGAAGCTTGAGAAGCTACTTTAGAAGCCATATTGTAGGAAATATTGACCCAACCTTCTCACCAACTCTCGCAACTTGAATGAGGTCGTTCACCATGTATTTATAGGGGATGGAACCCAAAAGAGTCGTTGGAAATGGCCTTGATAGTCAATATAGTTGTTTATAGCCGTTGAGACACTTTTCCAAACATTTGCTGCACTTTTCTGCATTTTGCAGAATTCTGCAGCACTTTAGAGCTATCTCTGTCCTTTCTGTAGCACATTTGACAGCAACTCACTTAGACCTTCTGAACTTGATTTTCAACATTTTGAAAGCTTCTTAAACTGATCCCATATCTTCTAAGGCTAATATTAACCTTTATAATTTATTCTAAACGTTGAGAAGATATGACCATGTGACTTTTATGCTTGAGAAGCTTCTGATGTATCTTTTGAGAAGCTTTTGATACTGTGACTTCCGAAGCTTCTTAGGTAGTCTTCTGATGCCTTCCTGAACCTTTTGAAGCAATCGTCTGATATATCTCTGAACCTTCTGAAGCAGTCTTCTGATGTATTCTCTGCTTGTGATACATTATGGTCCGCGTCTCCTGAAAGTTGCTGAAGCATCTTGACTTGGTTTTTCTTATCATGAGAGGCTATATGGATTGGGTCTTCTCATCTTTAGAAACTTCTTATTCTTGCCATCTCATTGTTACTAGGCTTCATGAAGAACCATCTTCTCATCTTGAGAAGCAATAAGCTAGTGTCTTCTTTATCTTGAGAAGCTTCTTGAAGAAACAACTTCTCATCTTAAGAAGTCACTATAGCTATCTTCTTTTATCCATCTTCTCACGAGCTCTTGACCTTCATTCTTGTCTTCTAAGACATCAGCATGCCTTCTTATGATATGAGGCTTCTTGAGGATAGTCTTCTTAACTTGTGAAGTTACTATAACTTATGTCTTCTCATCTTGAAAGATTCTTACTATACTCTACTCTTCTTGAGAGGCTTTTTGAAGATTGTCTTCACATCTGAGAATCCATTATAGTTGTCTTCATTCTTCTATCTTCTTATGTCCTCAATGCCTTCATACTTTTATTCTAAGACATTAATTATGCCTTCTCATGTGGTGTTTCCTCAACACAATTTCTTCTTGACATGTAATTGAATGGTTCTTGCACTTAGATCACACAAGAAGATCCATTAGATCACTAATGAATCAGATAACTTAAACACTTGTCAAAAATGTTTGTTTCCATCAAAACTGATCCAAGGGATTTTGCCTCAACAAGTTTTATATGTTTGTTGGAATTGATGTCTGATTAAAATTGTGGTGTGGAATGAAGCCTGATAGAGTCCTTTGCTTTCTAGTATTGTAGGAGGTGTGGTTAGGAAACAAAACTATTCCTTGGCTTATTATGTTAGTTTCTTATGATCATTTATATATTATTTTTAAATGGGTTTGACTATGGAATTAATTGTTCAATTGATTGCATATCTAATTATGGGTAGAAATCACGGAGCGGCCACATCTATTTGTCTATTCAAATTCTCACCCTTAATTGTAAAAGTTGCTCCCCCAACCGAGCTCTGCTAGGTTAAGTGGTGGTTTCCTCTCCGGTTATTTCCCGGTTTCCCCAGGCTCGTTCTGGATCGCTCCCCACTCTTTGTGGTCTCCATCTAACTCGTCTAGTTCTGCTCGTCCCTAGTGGACCCTTTGGTGCTGCTCTGGTTTTGGTATTTTGGATCTGGTTTTGGTATTCTGGCTCGGTTGGTGGTGTTCTATAATGGAGAAATCTCGCGTTCCCAAGATCTCGATTGAAGAGCAAGCGGGTATTACGGCTGATGACGATGATGTTTGCGAGGGTGAGACCTTCACTCGAACCCTTGTTGGAAAGATCTGGACTGAAAGCCCTTTCAACATTCGTGCTTTCAAGACTACTATGACTCAAGCTTGGAGGGTTAAAAATCAAATTGAAATTCAGGAACTGAACAAGAACTTGTTCCTCTTCCGTTTCGCCTCGAAGAGGGAAGCTGACTCTGTTCTCGCTAATGGCCCGTGGAGCTTCGATAGGAATCTTGTCATCCTAGGTCGCATCTCTGGTGATGAGCAGCCTTCTGATCTTGCAATGAATAGAGTGTCCTTTTGGGTTCGTATTTACGACCTCCCCCTGAAGCTCCGCTCAGAAACTCTCGCGAGGTTTATGAGAATCAAGGTCTCTATCGACCTGAGACGAACGCTGAAAAGAGGAACGAACGTCAGGTTTCAAGGAAAGGATCTTTGGGTTAGTTTCAAGTATGAGAGACTCCCAAACTTTTGCTTTGTGTGTGGTAGGATTGGACACCAGATCAAAGACTGTGAGGAGATTGAAGATGAAGACAACTACTCTGACCTGGAGGTGAAGGATCAAGCTTTTGGGCCTTGGCTTCGTGCTTCACCGTTGCCAAAGTTCACGGAGGATGTCAAGAAGGAGAGCAGCTCTGGAACCTGCAGTAAGTATCTTTTCTCTCCTTCTCTTAATAGTAAAAGTAAATGTGGCTCATCTAGCAGAGGGGCAAATGTTGAGGAGGAAGTTGATCAAAACAAGGTGACTAAGGTTGCTCCAAAGGTGCTGGGATTGGTTGATGAGACTGCTGTCATTGCCAATACCAAAGCTGTTGAGGAAGTGGCTGAAACCCTGGGTACGGTGGCTCTGTCAACCCCTTTCCATCCTGGGGAGGGTAAGACGGCTATTGTGATCCCCTGCCAAGAGGAAATGGACTAGGAGGAAGGATGTTAATGCTCCTAAGAAGGCTAAAGGGGGGACAAAGGTGAAGGGTACTGTGAAGAGGAATGTGGTGGTGGCTGACTTGAATGAGGGGAAGGAAGGGAATGTGGAGGATGGTTTGGGGTCTGTCAAGAAGCATAAGGGCGATGTGGTGATGGTGGACATTGTTGACAAGCAAAAGGAGGTGGTGTTGGAGAACCAACACCACCGTTCATTATGAATATCTTAAGCTGGAACTGCCGGGGTTTGGGGAATCCCCAGACAGTTAGAGCCTTGTCAAGGCTCACAAACAAAGAAAATCCCCTCTTGCTCTTCGTTATGGAGACAAGATTGAAAGCTGCTGAAATGGATAGAATAAAGGTGAGGTGTGGTTTTAATTCTTGTTTGGCAGTTGATTGTAGGGGGGATGGTAGAGAGAGATCTGGTGGGATTGCTTTGCTGTGGAATGATAGTATTTCAGTGAACATTGAGTCGTATTCTCTCAACCACATATTGGGATCTGTTGATGATTCTGAGACTGGCTCTACTTGGTTGTTTTGTGGGGTCTATGGCTACCCGGAGGAGCAGAATAAGAGACACACTTGGGAGCTGATTACAAGCCTTAAACCCCCTGGGGGGAGAGCTTGGATTTGCTTTGGTGACTTGAATGATACGGTTGAGGCGGGCGAGAAGGTGGGGGGGAATCCCAGAGCAAATTCTCAGCTGCGGTTGGGCAGAGAGGCTATGAGGGAGTGTGATCTAAATGACTTAGGCTTTGATGGTCCCAACTTCACCTGGTCTAATGGTAGAAGAGGGGAGGAGAACATTCAAGCTAGACTGGACCGTGTTATTGCAAATGGTGAATTCTCTGACAGATTTAATCCTATTAGAGTGAGCCATTTAGCAAAGTTTGGTTCGGACCATGTGGTAGTAAGGATCAATTTAGAGCACCATGGGCCTGTGCAACCGGAAAGGAGGCAGAAATTGTTCAGATTTGAGGAATCATGGGCAAAGGAGAATAGGTGTGCTGGGATGGTTGCAAATTGTTGGAATAGAAAATTGGGCTCGTGTAGAGGGAAGATTGAGGCTATTAAAGACATCGCTACCGAGTTTGAGGACCATAATTTGGGGAAGATTAAGAAGGAGCTGGCCCTTATTGAGAAACAATTGGAAGATACTCCTAGCTGGGGCAGCAATGATGAGGAGATTAATAGGTACAAAGCTCTAGAAACAAGACATGCTGATCTCCTCAAAATCTAGGAAACTATGTGGCGTCAGAGAAGTAGAGCTATGTGGCTTCAAGATGGGGACCGTAATACTAAATTCTTCCATGGAAAAGCTAGTCAACGAAGTAAGGTCAACCGCATAAAGAAGCTCAAGGGGGAGGATGGTAGTTGGTGGAGGGGTGAAGACAAGGTGGGAGAGGTGTTAATAAATTACTTCCAAAATCTGTTTTCTACTTCTAATCCCTCGGGGGTGGATGCGCTGTGTGAGGTGGTGAAGGATAAGATCTCTGAGGAGCTTAGGCAGTGGTGTAGTAGACCTTTCTCTAGTGAGGATGTGCTGAATGCCATCCAGCAGATGCACCCGTTGAAAGCACCTGGACCCGATGGGCTGCCTGCTCTATTTTATCAGAAGTATTGGAATATTGTGGGGAAGGATGTGGTGGAGCTGGTTTTAAAAATACTTAATGATAATATGTCCCCAGAATCTTTGAATCAAACCTTCATCGTTCTTATTCCCAAGTGCAAGAATACTATATCCCCTAAGGACTTCAGACCTATAAGCCTCTGCAATGTTGTCTTGAAGATAGTTACAAAAGCCATTGCAAGTAGAGTTAAGCATACTTTACCTGATGTTATTGATAGAGAGAAAAGTGCTTTTGTGCAAGGAAGAATGATAACTGATAATGCCATGATTGCCATGGAGTGCTTCCACTGGCTCAAAAAGAAGAAGAAAGGAAAGAAGGGGGTTATGGCTTTAAAGCTGGACATGTCAAAGGCTTATGATAGAGTGGAGTGGAGTTTTGTTAGGTGTGTCCTTCTGAAAATGGGTTATCCAGAGAATTTGGTGGAGCTGATTGTTAGATGTATTTCCACGGTTTCGTATAGAATTTTGGTAAATGGACAGCCTAGTGCCTCTTTCAAGCCTGAGAGAGGACTAAGACAAGGGGATCCCCTATCCCCTTATCTGTTTATTTTGTGTTCTGATGTTTTGTCTGGGCTGATTCACAGAGCTTCTGCTTCAAACAAGATTCATGGTATTAAAGTGGCGAGATCAGCTCCTAATATATCTCACCTGCTTTTTGCGGATGACAGCTTGCTTTTCACCAGGGCTAATTCTTCTGAGGCCAATCAGGTGATTAATATCCTCCAATCTTACCAGCTAGCTTCGGGTCAGGTTGTCAACTTGGACAAGTCTGAGTCTTCTTTTAGTCAAAATGTGCCTCTTGAAGAGAGAAAAATGATCAGTAATCTGATGGGAGTAAAGACTGTGGAGACTCACACTAAGTACCTTGGCTTCCCAATTCCTTTTGGGAGATCTAAGAAGGTAATTTTCCAATTTCTCATTGATAGGGTGTGGAAGAAGTTGAAAGGTTGGAAGGAGAAATGCTTATCTAGAGCCGGGAAGGAAATCCTGCTCAAAGCAGTGGCCCAGTCAATTCCCAATTACATTATGAGTTGCTACATAATGCCTGATGGGGTCTGCCAACAAATTGACTCAATGCTTAGCAAGTTCTGGTGGGGATCTACTGGAGAGAATAGAAAGACACATTGGCTAAGTTGGGACAAGCTAGCTACGGCTAAAGGCAAGGGTGGTATCAGATTTAGAGTTTTTAAAGATTTCAATAAAGCACTATTGGGCAAACACTGTTGGAGATTGATGGGTGATGGAAACTCTTTTCTTGAGAGTGTGTTTAGAAGTAGATACTACCCTAGAGGAGAGTTTGCTACAGCTGGAGTGGGGGTACCAACCAAGCTATGCTTGGAGGAGTATCAGAAGTGTTAGAGAAAAAATCACTCAAAGGGGCCGGTGGATTGTTAGTAAAGGAAACACTATAAGTATCTGGAAGGATAGATGGCTGCCAAACCAATCTAGCTTCATCCTAAGCAGACCCTCTCTGGAGTTGCCTGAAAATTCGAAGATCTCGGATCTGATTGTAGAAGTTTCTGGTCAGTGGGATAGGTGCAAGATTTTCAGAAATTTTAATGCTGCTGATGCTGTCCAAATTGTAAGCTTACCTCTCTCTGTTTCCTCTTCTAATGACAAATGCATCTGGCATGCTGAGAAGAGTGGAATTTATTCGGTTAAGACGGCATATCATCTGTTCGCTAATGATAGATCAAGGAGCCATTGTAACACCCTAAAATTATTTAATTTATTTAATTAAATAATTGGGGATTTAAATTAAATTATTTGATGTAATTTAATTAATTGAATTTATGTTAATATGCGTAGGAAGTATTAGAAAGTGGAGGTGCCAAGCCAAATGGACTTGGGCCTAAGTGAGAAGCCCAAGCCCGTTATTCTTGTCATATGCGAAGGGTTAGTTTAGTTGGGGTCTAGGGTTGGTGGCCAATTCGCGAAATCAGAAGAGAAAGCAAGAAAGAAAGAAAAGAGCGTGAGATAGAGAGAGAGGAAGGAGGCGGCCAAGAGAAGAAGGAGGAGAGGAATTCGAAGAGCAAAGAAGAGGGGATCTCCATTGTTGCTGTGGATCTGTAGGTGACTGCATCCTAGGCATCGATTTCTTCTTGAAAAGGTTAGGGGAGCTCTATCACTCTATCTAATACATTCTATGATAGGTCCTAGATCTAAGGTTCATGCTAGATTTCGTGATGTTCTTGATGATTCTTTTGCGTTTCTTGATGTTCTTGAATGTTAACTTCCATATAGGCTCATTATAATGTTGTTGCGAATTTGATTCATGGTGTGGTGTGATATATGAAATTGTCTTATGAGTGGTGATATGCGCATATGTTGAGAATTCCAAAATTGTGATCCATGTGTTTGGCTTGTTTGAGGTGAGGTCGCATAGGGGTTGTGGTTTGGGCGCCTAGGGTGCCAAGATGATTATTGGTGATGTTTTTCAATCGAATCTTTGGGTATAATTGGGTTTGGTGATTTTCGAAAACAATTAGATGCATTTTTGGTTTGCTGGAAAATTGGAGTTTTTATGCTTTAGAATTGTTAAGAAAAACCAAATTTTGTGTTAAAAAAGGGTTGAACAGAAATTCTGGGCGTTGTTGCAGTTTCCTGGGCGCTGAGTGCCTGTCCTGGGCGCTGGGCGCCTGTGTTGTGTTGTGCTGCGCGTGGGGGCGCGCCTGGGCGCTAGGCGCCCGTGTCTGTGTTGTTGCGTGCGTTGTGCGCGCCTGGGCGCTGAGCGCCTGTGGCGCTGGGTTGTGTTGCGTTGTTGCGCGCCTGGGCGCTGAGCGCCTGTGGCGCTGGGTTGTGTTGCGTTGTTGCGCGCCTGGGCGCTGGGCGCCAGTGCCCGTGTTGCCTGGTTGCCTGGGCGCCTAAGGCGCCTGTTCCTTGGATGTTGCCTGATTTTTCCAAAATTGTTTTTATCATAACTTTTGACTCAGACGTCCGTTTTGAACGATTCAAAAAGTGTCGTGAAGCTTTTTACGTTGTCCATCTATGGGTCTAATTTTTAAAATGAAAAATTGTTATTTTCTGATTGTTTGTGGGCGCCCAAGTGGCTGTCCCCGGTGATCGTCCCAGTGACATTGAAAAAATGACGTGGAACTCTTTAAAAACCCCTTTTGGTGTATAAACAACAGTTTTAACACGGTAGTGTCAAAATGACTGTTTTGCCCCTAGCGGCCAAAAGTTAATGATAATGATGTGTAAATGACGAGGATGCCCTTGGTGGTTAGTCAAATGACGTTTTTGCCCTCAGTGGCTAATGTTTGAGTTGAATGATGTTTATGTGTAAGTGACATTTGGGGCCTGGGTGGCTAAGTGATGTTAAGGCCTAAAAGGCTAAGTGACGTTATTTGCGTGTGAATTATGAAATGACAGGTGCTGTGCCTTTATTCGGCAAACCGGTAAGTGACGGGTCACATAGTTGACCATGAATTGAGTAATTGTGTATTTGTGTATTGTGAGTGGTGCATGTCATAGTGTCTCATGCCCATATGCATAAACCCAGTGATGTTTTGAGGCCTGAGTGGCTAAGTGATGATAAGGCCTGAGTGGCTAAGCGACGTTTTGTGAAAAGGTACCTTCATGCATATGCCCGCGAGTGGGTTGCATTTCATAAATCGATATGACATGGGATGAGTTATTGTAAATGATGTAAATGATGACTGTGATGTGGGTGTTTTGTGTATTGGATGCTGATTATTCTAGTGCGTAGCCCGTGATTAGTCCTTATCATATTTTCTATTATATAGACTGAAATGATGCTCACCCTTTCCTGTTTGAATGTTACCCCGTGTTGGTAACGTGCAGGTGATTCCCAGTGAAGGTCTTAGCTTCACTTTTCTTTCGAGTCGAGTCGTCATGCTCTGATACGTAGCACTCAGGGGGGAAACGAACTCGGCATTTATTAATGATTTTTGATTATTATGTCCATGTGGACTATTTGGTTATGTTTTACTATTTTCCGCTGCGTAGATGGTTGTGTTAAGTTGAGTTTATAAGCGACGTTAAATGAGGCTTGAGATTTTTATGTTGAAGTGCCACGTGGATGAATGATCATTGAGTTAAACTGTTTTTGAAATTGATAAACGACGTTTTGTTTGAAGTATGTGTAACATTCCTATGAACGAAATTTTCAAACTCTGATTTTTATAAATAAAGTGACGGGTAGAAAGGGGTGTTACATTAGTGGTATCAGAGCAGTTCGGTCTGTCCGGCCAATGTTGTCCTGTCATAGTGTCTTATGACAATAGATTAGTTCTAAATCTTTAGTTTGTGCTGCAGTGATAGTTCGTAATGGCTGGAAGGAACGACGCTGCTCTTGCTGCTGCATTGCAAGCTATGGCTCAGGCTGTGCAGGGTCAGCAAAATGTTGGAGATAATGCTGGTTTTAGGAGTCTGACAACCTTTCAGAGGGAGAATCCGCCCACCTTTAAGGGCAAATATGATCCAGATGGTGCTATGGCTTGGCTGAAGGAGATCGAGAGGATTTTCAGGGTGATGGACTGTACTGTTGAGCAGAAGGTCCGCTTTGGTACCCACATGTTATCCGAGGAGGCCGACGACTGGTGGTTGGCTACTAGGCAGAGGTTAGAGGCTGTGCAGGAAGAGATTACTTGGGAGGTTTTCAGCAGGGAATTTCTGAGAAAATATTTTCCCGAAGACGTCCGAGGGAAGAAAGAGATAGAGTTTTTAGAGCTGAAGCAGGGTGGTATGTCTGTGGCTGCCTATGCGGCAAAATTTGTGGAACTAGCAAAATTTTATCCACACTACAGTGAGGCTACAGCTGAATTTTCAAAATGCATAAAATTTGAGAACGGGTTAAGGCCTGATATTAAACAGGCCATTGGCTATCAGAAGATTCGTGTGTTCACAGATCTGGTTGACAGTTGCAGGATCTTCGAGGAGGACAGTACTGCTCGCTACAAAGCTACTTCTGAGAAAAAGGGCAAGTTTCAGAGTCGAAGCAAGCCGTATGAGGTTCCTGCGGGTAGGGGTTATCAGAAGGCTGCTGGAGGTAAGGGTCCTAGTGGGGGAGATGCCCCTGCTAGCATTGTCTGTTATAAGTGTGGCAAGCCTGGCCACAAGAGTACTACATGCAGGTCGGATGACAGGAATTGCTACCGTTGTGGTAAAAAGGGTCACATGGCAGCCGAGTGTAAGGTCAAGGATGTGGTGTGTTTTAACTGTGGTGAGTCTGGGCATATCAGTACAAAGTGTACAAAGCCGAAAAAGGAAAGGTCTACTGGGAAGGTATTTGCATTGGCAGGAGAGGAGCCTGATGATGATGATGGTCTGATTAGAGGTACGTGTTTTATTAATGGTACTTCTCTGAAATCTCTTATTGATACTGGTGCTACCCATTGTTTTATATCTGTTGATTGCTGTAAACGATTGGGTCTTGTGTTATCTGCTATGTGTGGGGATATGGTTGTCGATACTCCTGCGAAGGGGTCGGTGATTACGTCCCAGGTGTGTTCTCTGTGTCCCGTGTCGATCTTCGGCAGGGACTTTATTGTGAATTTTGTTTGTTTGCCATTGAGAGGTCTGGATGTAATCTTAGGCATGGACTGGTTAGAGAATAATCACGTTCATATCAACTGTCGTAGCAAGTCGGTTAGTTTTGGTGAAGAAAGTTCGGTTTTGGTGTCTGCTGGTCAGTTGAAGAAATTGAAGAAAGAAGGAGTTCAATTATTTGCGTTGATGGCTTCGTTGTCTGCTGAGAGTCAGGCTGTTATCGAAGAACTGAAGGTAGTACGTGAATTTCCTGAGGTCTTTCCTGATGAAATTCCGGGTGTGCCACCGGAAAGAGAAGTTGAATTTTCGATTGATCTTGTACCTGGTACGAGGCCTGTGTCTATGGCTCCGTACAGAATGTCGGCGTCGGAACTGTCTGAATTGAAGACGCAACTTGAAGAATTGCTTGAGAAGAAGTTTGTAAGACCAAGTGTATCGCCGTGGGGAGCTCCGGTATTGCTAGTGAAAAAGAAAGATGGGAGCATGAGGTTATGTGTGGACTATCGTCAGTTGAATAAGGTAACTATCAAGAATAAGTATCCGCTTCCGAGGATCGACGATCTGATGGATCAGTTAGTGGGTGCCCGTGTTTTCAGCAAAATTGATTTGAGGTCCGGATATCATCAGATTAAAGTAAAAGATGAAGATGTTCAGAAGACGGCGTTCAGGACAAGGTATGGACATTATGAGTATTCAGTGATGCCGTTCGGTGTGACCAATGCTCCTGGTGTATTTATGGAATATATGAACCGTATTTTCCATAATTACCTAGATCGGTTTGTGGTAATCTTCATAGATGACATTCTAGTTTATTCCAAGTCAGAGGAAGAGCATGCTGAGCATCTGAAGTCAGTGTTGGAAATTTTAAAAGAGAAAAAGTTGTACGCTAAGCTGTCGAAGTGTGAATTCTGGCTGAAAGAGGTGAGTTTCCTTGGGCACGTGATTTCTGGTAATGGTATTGCGGTTGATCCGGCAAAAGTAGAAGCAGTATTGGAGTGGGAGTCTCCGAAGTCCGTAACGGAGATTAGAAGCTTTTTGGGCTTGGCTGGGTACTACAGGAGGTTCATCGAGGGTTTTTCCAAGTTGGCCCTTCCGTTGACTCAGTTGACCTGCAAGGGTAAGGTTTTTGTGTGGGATGCTCGGTGTGAGGAAAGTTTTATGGAACTGAAAAAGAGATTGACGACGTCGCCTGTTTTGACGTTGCCTAATCCAGAGGAACCGTTCGTTGTGTATTGTGACGCTTCGAAGATGGGTCTCGGTGGTGTGTTGATGCAGAATGGGAAAGTCGTTGCGTATGCGTCGAGGCAGTTGCGGATTCATGAGAAAAATTACCCTACGCATGATTTGGAGTTGGCTGCTGTGGTTTTTGTGCTCAAGATTTGGAGGCACTACCTTTATGGTTCAAGGTTCGAAGTGTTCAGTGATCATAAGAGTCTAAAGTATCTGTTCGATCAAAAAGAGTTGAATATGAGACAGCGTCGGTGGTTGGAACTCTTGAAGGATTATGACTTTGGTTTGAATTATCATCCCGGCAAGGCTAATGTCGTGGCTGATGCTTTAAGCAGAAAGTCTTTGCATATGTCGGCAATGATGGTGAAAGAATTAGAGTTGATCGAAGAATTCAGAGATTTGAGTTTGGTTTGTAAATTGACACCTCGCAGTGTCAAGCTGGGAATGTTAAAGATCGATAATGATTTCCTGGGCAGTATCAGAGAAGCTCAGAAGGCAGATGTCAAGCTGGTGGATTTAATTAATGGGGTCGGTCAGTCTGAAGATGAAGATTTCAAATTAGATTCCAGTGGCGTGTTGAGGTTCCGGGGTAGGATCTGTGTTCCAGACGATGAAGAGATGAGAAAGGCAATTTTAGAGGAAGGTCATCGTAGCAAGTTGAGTATCCATCCTGGAGCGACGAAAATGTATCAAGATCTGAAAAAGATGTTTTGGTGGTATGGTATGAAGAGAGATGTGGCACAGTTTGTGTATGCCTGTTTGACCTGTCAAAAGTCGAAGGTCGAGCACCAGAAGCCAGCAGGGTTAATGCAACCGTTGGAAGTCCCAGAGTGGAAATGGGATAGCATAGCAATGGATTTTGTGACGGGGTTACCGAAATCAGTTAAGGGTCATGACGCTATTTGGGTGATCATTGATAGGTTAACGAAGTCTGCTCATTTTATTCCTATTAATATCACTTATCCGGTGTCGAGGTTGGCAGAGGTATATGTCAAAGAAATTGTGAGGCTGCACGGTGTTCCGAAGAGTATTGTGTCAGATAGGGATCCGAGGTTCACTTCCGAGTTTTGGAAGAGTTTGCAGAAAGAATTGGGTTCTAAGTTAAAAATGAGTTCGGCGTATCATCCCCAGACAGACGGTCAGTCAGAGAGGACAATTCAGTCGTTAGAGGATTTGTTGAGGGCTTGCGTATTGGAACAGCGGGGTTCATGGGATTCCTACCTTGCGTTGATTGAGTTTACTTATAACAACAGTCACCATTCCAGCATTGGGATGGCACCGTTTGAAGCATTGTATGGTCGAAAGTGTAGGACGCCGTTGTGTTGGTATGATTCGGGGGAGAGTGTGGTTTTGGGACCGGAGATTGTCCGGGAGACTACAGAGAAGATCAAGATGATCCGTGAGAAGATGAAGGCTTCGCAGAGTCGTCAGAAGAGTTATCATGACAAGCGGAGGAAGGATTTAGAGTTCCAGGAGGGTGAGCATGTGTTCTTGAGGGTTTCTCCTATTACCGGTGTGGGTCGAGCGTTGAAATCGAAGAAGCTCACTCCTCGATTTGTTGGTCCTTATCAGATTTCTGAAAGAATCGGAAATGTGGCTTATAGAGTGGCTTTACCGCCAAATCTTTCGAACTTGCATGACGTGTTTCACGTGTCACAACTTCGGAAGTATGTTTCGGATCCATCTCATGTGATCCATATGGACAATGTAGAGGTGCGGGATAATCTCACTGTGGAGACGATGCCCGTACGGATTGAGGATCGTGAAGTGAAGGCGCTTAGAGGCAAAGAGATTGCATTAGTGAAAGTGGTCTGGCTAGGAGCTGCCGGCGAGAGTATGACTTGGGAGCTAGAGAGCAAGATGCGAGAATCCTACCCGGAGTTGTTTGATCAGGTAAATTTCGAGGACGAAATATTCTAAGTGGGGGAGAGTTGTAACACCCTAAAATTATTTAATTAATTTATTTAATTAAATAATTGGGGATTTAAATTAAATTATTTGATGTAATTTAATTAATTGAATTTATGTTAATATGCGTAGGAAGTATTAGAAAGTGGAGGTGCCAAGCCAAATGGACTTGGGCCTAAGTGAGAAGCCCAAGCCCGTTATTCTTGTCATATGCGAAGGGTTAGTTTAGTTGGGGTACTACAAGAAAAAAGGAATTTTACGTCACTTGATTGGCGTCACGTGCCTACGACTGACGCCAAAGTAGGGATTTTGAGTTTCAAAACCGGAATTTACCGTCGGTCAATACCCACCGCCAAATCCAGGCAACTGACGGCATCCCAACTCTCTCCATTGCGCGCCCATCTAGTGTATTTTCGCACACTGAAGTCTAATTTTGCCAGGGAAATGCGCGCAAACTGCCTCTGGCTAGCTCCAAATCTCTCTCGCACGAACTTCATCTTCCCCGCTGATTCTTTCCCCAAAATCTCAGATTCACTCTGCGCGCAAACTGCCTCACGCACGAACCCATCGTCCCTCTGCTCACGCACGAACCCATCGTTCCTCTGCCTCACGCACGAACCATCGTCCCTCTGCCTCACGCACGAACCCATCGTCCCAAATCTCAGATTCCCTCTGCGCGCAAACTGCCTCACGCACGAATCCGTCGTCCCTCGCGCAAACTCGCTCACCGCCGCTCTTCCCAGCTTGTGCCGTTGTGGTTTATTGCTCACCTCCGCTGTTCTTCACCATCGGTAACTCTCTCCCCCTCTCTGTATCTCTATCTCTTTCCCCCTCTCCATTTCATTCTTTTATAAATCTCTCAAACCCTAACTGAATATCAGATTCTTTCCAGCTTTGATTCGTCCCCGAGTTTCAGAAACGGCTCGCTCACCGCCGCTCTTCCCAGCTTGTGCCTCTCCGTGTGGTTTCTTGCTCTCCACCGTTCTTCACCATTGGTAACTCCCTCCCTCTCCGTATCTCTATCTCTTTCCCCCTCTCCGTATCTCTATCTGTCAAAATTCATTTTTTTTATTGTTTTGATGAACACCCATTTCAGTTTTTTGGTTATTTGATGTATGCTGATGTGTGATTGTTTGAAAATTTTGGTTTTTGATTAATGGGGTATGGTTCTTTTTGCTGATTTCTTTCATCTTTTTTATTTTTTTATTAAAAAAATGATTTATTTTTATGTGTGGATAGATGTTCATGCTTATGGGATGGTTGGAATCTATAAATAGGAAATCTTTGGTTAATTTAGCTGTCTTTTTGCACTTCTTGTAATCTGAGACCATAAGCCTAAATCTAAGGACGATTTGTATGGCTAAGGACAGTAGGACACAGTATTCTTTCTTTTAGATATTTTAGGGAGAGAATTTGTGGTTTAGTCAAATTTTACTTGTAGATTTTATGTTGATGGTTCAAAAATAAGCCATGATTTCATGCTTGATTTTCTTTTTCTCTCTTTCTTTCCTTTAGTTATTTGTGTAATTTTAAGTTATTAAGTTTGGCTTTGTTTATATTTATCTAAGGTCTAGTGGGCTTTTGGTTAAATTAGAGGGATACCCTTTTCTTTTGACTGGTAGATAGAAATCAATTTCATTTTGGGATAATTTTATTCTTTTCCTGATTTTGATTTTGGAGAAACCCAAGTTGAGGTTTCTCCTTTCCTGCACTTCTCTATTGTTGTGTGTGGAGCTACATTCTTTGTTCTTAATTGCAAGGTTCTATCCTTTCTTGTACTTTGTTTCTCTATGGCGAATAGAATATGAACCAAATGCTATCTCCATCTTGTGGAATAAAGACTTTAAATTTGGATAAGATTTGAGCAGCTAGAGGTCTTTAGACATGTCTTTGTTTGGTTTCTCTTTCTAGATTTTCTGTTCTTGAAAATCTTTTGGAAATCTTTTGAATTGATGTACTTCTGATACCTGCAGTGTCTCAATTAATAAATTTAAAGAGGCTTAAAATCTAGCCACCACTGTCCTGCCATACACTGTCCTGCCATACACTGTCCTGCATACTAGCCACCACTGTCCTGCCATACACTGTTCTGTTTTAATGCTTGTATCTTTCCCTTTCTGAGAATGTTCTGTCTTCTGTTCTTATCTTTTCCTCTCATTAATCTCAAAAGATTTCTTTGTGATTATATTGCTTGTAAATATAAATATATTAGTATAAAGCAACTTTCCTTCTGTAGCTAATACGTGTTAATCTTGGTGAGTTTTATTAAGACTTCCATATTGTATTCTATGATAATTATTTTCATATTGGGTATTTGATGTATGCTGATGTTTGGTTTGAAAACATTGGTTTTTGAATTCCTTTATAACCTTCAATTTTGATCTCATTTTTTCATCCAATGTTATTTCTAAAATGTATCGAGTTTCCACTTTATTTGACTTTCTTATTATACAGGGTTGCTGTTTGTGTCTTCAATTCAACTTAAGGAAGAATATTCAGATAATTTTGCTGAAGAACCTTTACATTTGTGGTCTTTCTCTCAAAGGTTAGGTTCTTTTTTTAACTTAAGCAAACTACATGGCATTTTTGAATGGTCCTTCATGAGATTTCTGTTGGCATGTTTCTGATTACACATAAAAACACATGTGAAAAATGGATTTATTACTTGTATTCATGCTGATGCTATAGTTCCCCATAAGCTCGATGAGAAAATGATAAAAGTTGCATAAGGACAATGAGTACGATTTATTATTTGTATTGTAGGAATTTGAAGATATCACAATCCATGACCAGATTTTGAATGCATTGCACTTCTAAGTACCAATAGCCTATATGGTGCTTTTTGACATGGATTAGGGTGCATTTGGATAAGCTTGTATAGTTGGTTTATGATATACTGTTTTTTTTTAGTTGTTCAGAAGCTACTCTTTTTAACTTTTGAGGAACACAGTCTGATGTCTTTTTGGAGATTTTAAATTCTTGGATAAAGTTACTTAATAAAATAGATAGAAACAAATGGGCTCATTTCTAGCTAACATTTTGATTTGCACCTTAGCCAAGATAGCAAGGTGAGACACTAATATTGTTTTGTTGAAAAAGGGAAGGCACTGATACTCTTTTGTTGCTATTTTTTTGAAACATTCTGTTGCTATATTGATTTATGCATATTTCGAAATTCGTGTTATTAAATCATAGTATTTGAGATGCATAATTTTTTTAAATCCTTGTTATTGATTCTTCTCTAATTGATTGCATATGCTTATAGTCTATTGGAACCATTCCAAAACATCTACCTATTGATGTGATTATTTCTATAACTAGAGGAAACTCATTTATTATATAAATCTCCTTTCAATTCTACTTTCCCAATCCATTCCCTAACCACTACTGTTGAAGCTGAATCTAGCTGCACAATTACAAATAGTTCTGAAAGAAATCAACTTCACTTCACTCTCCCAAATAAGGAATACAATTTAATAATTTATGACTATGCAGCAGTGACAACAACCTTTGTATTTTCCACTGCTGCATGCAATTATAGTGCTAATAAAACAACAATGTTTTCGATGACTGACCATATGCAATGTGTTACATGTCAATTCCAATAACCACTTTTAATTTGTTTGGCAATTAGCTATGATCCAGTACTCACACTAATCATTTCGGGATATCATCATATCAATTGTTTGCTTATCATGCATGCTCTTGTGAGACAGATTCATTTGTTTTTGTGGCTTAATGGATGCACCCGGCGGAAGATTTATGATTTGACCATAATAGTCCAAATAAAATTACATTACTAGCAATTATCCCCCAAATCATGTGGCCTGTCTTTTTTGTCTTTCCTCATAATTGACTTCATATTAGCCCAATAGCCAATAACTTTTTTTTAATATACTCACAACAATAGTACAAATGATAAGTCTTATCTGTTAATGATTGTTGAATTAGCAGTAGTGTATACAATGATGGAATGATGAGTAGTGTATACAAATGATAGTAGTGTAGTACTACCAAGGTTTGAATTTATTTCCATGTGTTCCTACTTCTAGTCATACTCTACCTTACTAGCATGTAGTAAACATAATTATATTTCTCATGATAATTATATTTTGAAACATTCTGTTCAATTAGGCACTGATACTTATTCTATATCTTTGTTATTGGTTATTCTCTAATTGATTGCATATGCTTATAGTTAGAGATGGATAAGTCCTGGATCAAATTGCCACGCAATACACCGGAGTATCAATTGGGAGTGCGTGGCTTTTTAGATTTTGCCTTTCAACACCACTCCAGTGCGGGTACAATACTATGCCCATGTAAAAGTTGTGGTTTTAAGCCGAGAACTCGAAAAGAAGTGTGGGACCACTTGACAAGTAAACAATTTCCTGAAGGTTACACGTTTTGGTGTTTCCACGGCGAGAAAGAATCTGGGGAATTTGATGTTAGCCCTCCTATAATTCAAGAGAACTTGGTAAATGAAGATCTTATGTCAAATATACCACATGAAGATCCAATGCAGACAATGATAAATGATGCATTTGAATTCTCTAGAATGCGTGCTAACGAAGAGCCTTTTCCATCATCAACTGAACATAGAGATGAGGGTGGAGGAGGTATACCGGATTCACACCATGGACCAACTATTGGGGTCAAGGATTTTTATGATTTACTAAGAGATGGCGAGCAACCGTTGTATGATGGTTGTACCAAGTATTCAAAATTGTCTTTCTTAGTGAAATTATATCACATTAAGATCTTGTGTCAATTTAGCGACAAAGCAATGTCAATGATCATTGAATTGCTGCATGATGCCTTTGAACATGCAAAGATCCCCTCATCTAGTTATGAGGCGAGGAAGCTCATAAACAAGCTTGGTCTTGATTACACTAAGATACATGCATGTCCTAATGATTGTATGTTATATTGGGGGGAAGATGAAGGTAGAGAAGAATGCAAAATATGCCAGACATCTAGATGGAAGGAAAGTGGTAAGGATAATGCAAGTGTTCGTGGTTCAACTATTCTAAAGTCGCGAAAGAAATTGCCTGCAAAAATTTTGCGATACTTTCCATTGATCCCAAGGTTGAAAAGGATGTTTATGTCTTCACAGACAGCTAAGAGCATGGTTTGGCATGCTGAGGAGAATAACAATGATGGAATGATGAGACATCCAAGAGACTCTGAGGCTTGGAAGAATTTTGATCTAAAGTATCCTAACTTTGCCTCAGATCCTCGAAATGTACGATTGGCCTTAGCAAGTGATGGCTTCAATCCCTTTGGATCGATGAGTGCCAATTATAGTATTTGGCCATTGATTCTTATTCCATACAACACTCCCCCGTGGATGTGTATGAAGCCAACAAACTTTATTCTCTCAAGCCTGATCCCTGGAAAGCGTATGCCTGGTAATGATATTGATGTATACATGCAACCTCTTATAGCAGAGTTGCAAGAGCTGTGGGAAAAAGGCGTTGAAACATTTGATGCTTCAAAGAATGAAGTGTTCATGATGCGAGCATGTCTTTTATGGACCATTAGTGACTTTCCTGGACTTGGATTACTTTCTGGATGGAATACTTATACCGGGTTAGCTTGTCCATCCTGTAACTTTGATGCAAGTCCTCTTCGCCTGCCATTTAGTAAAAAATGGTGTTTCATGGGTCACCGTCGTTTTTTGTCTAGAAGGCACAAGTTTCGATTGAACCGAGCCCGCTTTAATGGAAAAACTGAGGATAGGAATCCTCCAAAGCAATTGACTGGTTCAGAAATTTTGAGACAAGTAGAGAATTTAAATGTCACTTTTGGAAAAAAGCCACAATCATTAGATAGTCGAAAGAGAACTCGTGGGAAGAACACCAATGATAACCAAACTCAACAATGGAAAAAGAAAAGTATATTCTTTCAACTTCCATATTGGGAGTTTAACTTGTTGCGACACAATCTAGATATGATGCATATTGAGAAGAATGTGTGCGACAATGTAATCTTCACATTGATAAATGACAAAGACAAAAGAAAAGATCACGTAGAGGCTCGAAAAGACTTGCAAGCAATGGGTATTAGAAGAGATCTTTGGCCTCCCGATGATGGGAAAAAGTTCCCCGCTGCTTTGTTTACACTAGCAAAGGAAGAGATTGATGTTTTTCTAAACACCCTGAAGAATATTACTGTGCCAGATGGTTACTCAAGCAACATTTCAAGATGTGTTGATACAGTTCAACGGAAGATCTTTGGTTTGAAAAGCCATGATTCCCACATTCTTATGGAGCAATTGTTGCCCTTAGCAGTTAGAAACGTGTTGCCTGTCCAAGTTGCATCCGTTTTGGTTGACTTATGCACGTTTTTCAAGCTATTGTGTGCCAAAGTGTTGACCCAAGCTGATCTAGACAAGCTTAAGGAACAAATTATTCTTACACTGTGTCATTTGGAAATGTTGTTTCCACCATCATTCTTTACCGTTATGATTCACCTTATAGTGCATCTAGTTGATGAAGCCAAACTTGGCGGACCGGTGCATTATCGATGGATGTATCCTATAGAGAGGTATAACCAATTATGAATTCTGACACACACATATATTTAGTCATTTATTAGTAATGACTTGTTCTTTAAGTCTATTTACTTTCTAAAATCATAGGTTCTTGGGGAAGTTGAAGTCTTTCGTGCGTAATAAAGCACAACCCGAAGGATCGATAGCTGAAGGTTGGATTTCTGAAGAGATACTAACTTTTTGTTCAAGGTACTTCGACAATGAGATTGAGACGAGATTCAATCGAGTGGGTCGTGTTGATGATGATCCATTTGACTCTGCATCGTCCCTATTTCCCAATGTAGGAAAACCTATTGGCGGATCATCATATTTTACTTTGACGCCTACAGAATTGCTCCAAGCACATCGACACGTGTTGATTAACTGTCCAGAAGCACAACCCTTCATTGAGTAAGTCCCATTGAGATATGTTATTTATCTATTTTCTAGAGACTTACTTACATGACCATTTCTTATAGGGAATTTAGAACTTATACAAAGAGGAAGTTAAGGAGTCGGACGAGGTTGTCAAATGAGATAGAGAAGGAAGTTCATCGGGGCATTGTGGAATGGTTTAGGCGTCGTGTAAGTGGAAGAGATATCTCTGAATTTCAATGTGTTATTATGCATTATTACTAAAGTCGATTTTTTCTTTGAAATAGATTATGAATGATAATAGTGATGCACCCTCTCAAGATATTTGTGCCCTTGCGCAAGGCCCTCTTCAGCAAGCGAGAAGGTTTACTGCATATAATGTGAATGGATATAAATTTCGAACTTTACAACGTGAGCAAGGGATGAAAACGCAAAATAGTGGTGTGTTTTGTAACTTCGGAACTAAAAGCTATGCAAGTACAAGTGACAACAGGCCATCAGAAGGTTTAGTGCCATATTATGGGAAGTTAGTTGACATTATTGAACTAAACTTTTATGGCCAATTTATGGTGACTTTGTTTAAATGTCAATGGGCAAACACTACAAATTTTAGATATATCAAAAAGGATGCATTGGGTTTCATGTCAATTAATTTTTCTCATTTAATCCACACGGGTGCCCGTGAAGATGACAAACCATATATTCAAGCTTCTGAAGCTCAATTGGTGTATTACGTGGAGGATAAGATGGACAAAGGATGGTGTACCCCGGTTCATCTAAAACCAAGAGACTTGTTTGATATGGGTGATGATAATACGGAAATAGCTTATGAATGTGAGCCCTATCGAAAACAATTGACGTCGCTTTTGCCAGATGACGACTCGGAAGCTCAATTGTCAAGGCCTGGAGTACATGTAGAATTTGATTAAGTTTAGAATTGGCATGCATGTTTAGAATTGGCAAGGATGTTAAAAATAAACTTACCTCCTTGTTCCTTGGTCTTTAATTCAAGTTAGATTTTACTCATTGTCATTTATGTTCCTAGCTTTTATTATTTTCATGTAGCTCATTTACGTTGACAATGCTTCATTCAATTCATTCAATTCCTTTTTTTTTTCAAATGTAAGGATCTTAGATTCCATTTGATTTTTTGTGAAATACCTTTTGTTTATCTTTTTTTTTTTCTATGTCCACTGTATCCTAACAACTCTTTTATTTTAAAGTCCACTTGAGTTGGCATTATTTCGCATCAAAACTTTGTTATGCCACATAGAGTTCCACATGCTTTTAGGTGCAATGTAAGTAGTCGTTAATTCTGTTAGAGTATGTACTGATTCAAATGTTAAGTCTACTGTCAGTTAGATAGTTATAGTCTTATCTGTATTTCTGTTACTGTTCAGTTGCTGTAACTGACAGTTAGTTGTATAGTTAGTTATATAGTTGCTGAGCTGTTATTGTAATCAGCATCTATATATATAGCCTATCTGTTTGTATCAATCACATATATGAAATACAATGAGAAGTTCAATTCAATAACAATCTCTATGAATTGTAACAAATTCTAACTTTGTTATAATAAAAACTAGATAATATTTTCTGGAAATTTTTTAATAAGCATATTTGAAAACAGATACAGTATTTCCAGAATTGCTGAAAATGCCAAAAAAAATTGTTTACTGTGTTTCCAAAAATGGTTTTTATCTTCTTTCTGTTACTGCAGATTCTTGATCAAACTCTCATTCACAACAAGCTTCTCCAGCAACTCCTTCTCACTGAATTTGGCCTTGTTCATCACAAGACCCCTTTTGGCCATTCTTGATGTTGATGATATTGGAATCTGTTTGGTCCAGTTCCTAAACCAGTAATTGTAAACCGCATTCCCCCTTCCCTTCTTCACTTTATCCTGCTCCAAACACACAATCATAACATCTAAACAAATTAATCAGCTTTGTCCAGTTCCTATTAACTTATCTGATATCACTTTATCTAAACAAATTAATCATCTAAACAAATTATCCTGCTCCAAACTAAGTCTTACCAATTCCTATTAACTTATCTGATATCACTTTGTCCACTATAAATCAGCTTACACGCTAAAAGTGTTCCAGGATAAGGTAAACAATTGTCTCATATGGAGCAACACCAGACATCTGAAGATGAGTCTTTTCTACGTGATGAGCTTGAGGACATCCTACATGAGCCCCCAATTGATACAGAACTTCGTGTTGCTAAAAAACCCAAAAGAACTTGTTGGATGGTTCGAGTAAGAAGTAAGTCATTTAATGTTCATGCATTTTATTGATATATTTGTTCATGCATAAATTAACATATCTGATATAAAATGGTCGGTTAATGCTTTCTTTTTATAGATGATAAAGGAGAAGAAGAAGAACGTGCTATGCAAATTAGAGATGTTTACCAACTTCCACGTGGAGTGAGAGTTGTCGTTCCTTTTGATGGAAATACACCAAGTGCCACAGATGTCGATGGGCTTTTAGGAGGCTTTTTAGGTCGATTGGCACGAGAGCATAAATGGTTTCCTATTGGATTTGATAGTTGGAAAAAGGTAATTGGTGACATCAAGGATAAAGCTTGGGATAATGTTATTAAGGTATTAAGTGCTGTTTTTCTTGTTTTTATCCATAAAACCTTGTTTTTATTACCATGTAATGTAGTGTTATAACTAACAACAATAAGTTATTTTAGGCTAAGTTATGGTGGGAACCGGTCCATGAAGCTAAGGCAAAAACATATATCATGAAAGACATTGGCAGGAAATGGAAAGAACACAGGTTAGATTTGTTCAATACCTATTATGACCCGACAAAGAGTCGTGATGAAAATACGAAGAATCCTCCATTGTCAATTACTCCAATTGACTGGGCAACGTTTTTGGACTATAGATTGAGACCAAAAACTAAGGTATTTTACTTTTTATTTAAACTGGTTGATGAACATCATATAAGCAATTTTTTCATCAAAAAATCACGTTAATAATATTTTCTTTATGTTTGTAGGAAATAAGTCAAAAGAATGCTAAAAATAGATCCAACCTTAAAATTAATCATACAGGGGGAGCTAAAAAGCTCAAACGAAGGAAGGTGGAGATTGTGAGTATTTACGAACATTTTAGCTTTAGTGTATTGTTTTTATCTTATAGTTAACATTTGAATTTGTGATTTTCATGAATAGATGAATGAAACTGGGAAGGAAGTGAGCAGAGGTGTTTTGTATATCGATACTCATAAGAAAGTTGATGGGACATATATTAGTGAAGAGGCGAGAGTTATTTGTGTAAGTTATATCGATATTTGTATGCCTTTTGGTATCATGTTGTTCTTCTTAATTTTTTAGTAACATCATATAACTTAAATATTGTAGGAGAAAATTGCTGAAATTGAGAGCCAAGGAACTGCTTCTGTGGCAATCACGCCTAATGACTCTCTTGGTCAAGTATTAGGAAAAGAGCATTCAGGCCGAGTACGATGTGTGGGAGATGGACTTTGCCCTTCTCAAGTGTTTGGATTAAGTAACCCGCAATTTTCTGGCCCTTCTACTGATACGGGTGAGCAATGGTTTTTACTTTAGTATATTCTGCATTTATGTTTTTCTGGCACTTCTGGTATAGGTGAGCAAATAATTTAGATAACACTGAATAGGATGATACATTTAAGCTCCTAAATGAGCTTTCCATCTCACATTTAATCAATATTTTACATCTTAGCCAAGGTTGTCAGAATCGAGATTCTAGGTAGAATCGGAGGATCATAACACGAATCGTAGTCATAACATAGTCATAAATTCCAAAAACGTTACTATACTTTGGCTTAGCCATTGTTAGAAGCCTCTGCTCCTTCAACCTGGAGGGAAGAAGTTTTTGATAATCAGAAGTTTTTGTAAACATCACCCACCATTTAGATCAAGTAGCATAACTGTATAAACAGAGCACTGACCCTTGCTTAAATATTCCGTGTTAAACAAAAAACACATAAATTTTCTCAAACTATAGTTGGCAAGTAAGATAACAAAAAGAAATGTCTGAGAAAGATTCAACACTTCATCACAAGAAAAATCAATCACAACACATAAGTCAGTTCAAGAAGTAAACATCACCAACCATTTAGATCAACGTCTCCCCAGTTGTGCCCACTAACAGAAAGCTGTTTTTCCCCTACAGTTATTCCAAATGTGTTTTGGAAAAAAATTGTCAAAGTTACAACATCCTGCAAAATAAGTATAAAATATCAACATAAGAAACCGTATTTGATAGCAATCCAAGTCTAAGCCATCAATATTTAGATCTGTCAAAGTGTTAATTATTATAGGAACAAAAATAAGAAACCATACAAGATATCTGAATTCCTTTTTCTACATCAAATATACATAAGGAGAAGAGAGTAACCTGATCACGGAATCCAGTGAATTTGTAGTATAAACCCATCTTTGATCTGAACACCAAGCTGATTAGTCCTTGGAACCTTCATCCAAGTCACGCCCATTAAATCAGATTTATCGACTTCAATTAACTTACCACCTCCTTGTCTCTTCCACAAAATTCCTCCAGAATGAATTTTCATCTGCCCTGGAGATAAACAAGTTCCTTAGCCACACCTATTGATATCTCCTTCCTTGCTTCCCACCTGAATCTCATCCTTCTCTCCTCTGAACCTTTATTTATTCATTCAAACACAACTAAATTAGTTAGTTTCATTCTTTCAGAGAGAAGCAAGCATAGAAATTAAGAGATAATATTAGTAATTAGTTAGTACCTAAGAAAGCGTGGTGGAGGCTGTTATTTTCCATAGAAATTAAGAGATAATATTAGTAATTAGTTAGTAATTAGTTAGTACTTAAAAGTATTTGTTCTGATATATATTCCAGGAATTTAACACCTTAGTCCTTAATAGGTTCTTCTAATAATTTGCCAGTAAGGAATGCCATTATCCAGCTTTTATGCAGTAAGAATAAACATATTGAGGTTTCAAGTCCTAAAGTTTGACATGAAGCTTGTGGGTTTCTTTGCTATAAATTCTGCATATTATCTTGTTGTTTAATAAAAGACCTTCAACCTTTATAGCAGTTAAATTGTCTAATTAGTAATCAAGTTAGCATTTTCCTTTATGTGTAATGTATGTTATGATTTTGAAGTGAAAGTATATATCAGCACCAATTCAGCTAAGTATCTAGATAAAAAGAAGTTACACATACATGACAGAGCCCGATTAGCCATCATCTTTGGATTAAAAAAGAAATATATGTTTCAGGTTTGATATATATGTTATGATACTGTCTAGATGCTTGTCTAGATGCTTTGTTGATGGAAATTTGTTTATAATCTTCATTCATTCATTTTAATGAGCAGGTGAAGTGCAACAACTTAAAAATGAAGTGCAACAACTTAAAAATGAAATTGTTGAGTTGAGGAGTGAATCAAAGATAAAAGATGAAACCATGAAGATGATGGCATCGGTACTTGCTGGACTTCTCACAAAGTCATCAGAGCCCGTACCTGTTCCACTTCTTAATTTTATTGTAATATGCTTTCACTTTTACATTATTTCGTTTAATTATTTTATAAATTATTCTTTAATAAATTATTTTACATGACAAATTATTCTTTTGTTTCTATTGTAGCAACAACAAAGTGCTGGTGGTCACTCTTCATAATCAACTAACAACAATAGCCAGCCTTGAAGTGACTTTTATGTTTAATGCTTATTTTGCAATGTAATACATACTTTATTTTGATATGTAATATGTGAGAGCTACTTGTGCAATTGTTATTTTGTTAACAAGAGCTACTCTAGAAAGCTATTTGATAAATTTTTATCTTGTTATAACAAGAGCTACTTTATAGAGCTATTGTTATTATTTTGTTAGGACTACTTTGATATTGTAAAACTTCTACTTATACTCATATGATACCAATGACATTGTTATGTGCTATTATTCAAGAGCTACTTTGAGTTATTGTTAGGACTACTTTGAGTTATTGTCTTGAAAACAAGTTTTTTTATTAAAAAATAGCAGCTGTCAAAAACAAAATAGCATGGCGGCGGTTGAAACTCACCGTTAAAATAATTATTAAAAAACAATGCTTCTTGGCGGTTCAAATCGCCACCAAAGTAAAAGAAAAATGACTGTCAACTTTTGGATTTACCGTCGGTTGGAACAGACGCAAAAATTGAAACAACGTCAGTCGACTTTCACATTTACCGTCGGTTGTCACTGACGCTAAAGAAAAAATAGCGTCAGTCAACTTTCATGTTTACCGTCGGTTGTAACTGACGCTAAAGTAGAAATAGCGTCAGTCCACTGTTACGTTTACCGTCGGTTGTAACTGACGCTAAAGTAGAAATAACGTCAGACACCTTTTACATTTACCGTCGGTTGTAACTGACGCTAAAGTAGAAATTATGTCAGTCAGCTTTCCCGTTTAGCGTCGGTTGGAACTGACGCTAAGTTGACTACCGGCGGTCTCATAAACCGACGCTGTTCGGCCTAGTGGCGCCATATTTAGTGGCGGTTTTTGAACCGACGGAATTCCACTTGGCGTCGGTTGTAACCGACGCTAAACCCCATTTTTAACCGACGCGAAATCCCGGTTTTCTTGTAGATGACATTCTAGTTTATTCCAAGTCAGAGGAAGAGCATGCTGAGCATCTGAAGTCAGTGTTGGAAATTTTAAAAGAGAAAAAGTTGTACGCTAAGCTGTCGAAGTGTGAATTCTGGCTGAAAGAGGTGAGTTTCCTTGGGCACGTGATTTCTGGTAATGGTATTGCGGTTGATCCGGCAAAAGTAGAAGCAGTATTGGAGTGGGAGTCTCCGAAGTCCGTAACGGAGATTAGAAGCTTTTTGGGCTTGGCTGGGTACTACAGGAGGTTCATCGAGGGTTTTTCCAAGTTGGCCCTTCCGTTGACTCAGTTGACCTGCAAGGGTAAGGTTTTTGTGTGGGATGCTCGGTGTGAGGAAAGTTTTATGGAACTGAAAAAGAGATTGACGACGTCGCCTGTTTTGACGTTGCCTAATCCAGAGGAACCGTTCGTTGTGTATTGTGACGCTTCGAAGATGGGTCTCGGTGGTGTGTTGATGCAGAATGGGAAAGTCGTTGCGTATGCGTCGAGGCAGTTGCGGATTCATGAGAAAAATTACCCTACGCATGATTTGGAGTTGGCTGCTGTGGTTTTTGTGCTCAAGATTTGGAGGCACTACCTTTATGGTTCAAGGTTCGAAGTGTTCAGTGATCATAAGAGTCTAAAGTATCTGTTCGATCAAAAAGAGTTGAATATGAGACAGCGTCGGTGGTTGGAACTCTTGAAGGATTATGACTTTGGTTTGAATTATCATCCCGGCAAGGCTAATGTCGTGGCTGATGCTTTAAGCAGAAAGTCTTTGCATATGTCGGCAATGATGGTGAAAGAATTAGAGTTGATCGAAGAATTCAGAGATTTGAGTTTGGTTTGTAAATTGACACCTCGCAGTGTCAAGCTGGGAATGTTAAAGATCGATAATGATTTCCTGGGCAGTATCAGAGAAGCTCAGAAGGCAGATGTCAAGCTGGTGGATTTAATTAATGGGGTCGGTCAGTCTGAAGATGAAGATTTCAAATTAGATTCCAGTGGCGTGTTGAGGTTCCGGGGTAGGATCTGTGTTCCAGACGATGAAGAGATGAGAAAGGCAATTTTAGAGGAAGGTCATCGTAGCAAGTTGAGTATCCATCCTGGAGCGACGAAAATGTATCAAGATCTGAAAAAGATGTTTTGGTGGTATGGTATGAAGAGAGATGTGGCACAGTTTGTGTATGCCTGTTTGACCTGTCAAAAGTCGAAGGTCGAGCACCAGAAGCCAGCAGGGTTAATGCAACCGTTGGAAGTCCCAGAGTGGAAATGGGATAGCATAGCAATGGATTTTGTGACGGGGTTACCGAAATCAGTTAAGGGTCATGACGCTATTTGGGTGATCATTGATAGGTTAACGAAGTCTGCTCATTTTATTCCTATTAATATCACTTATCCGGTGTCGAGGTTGGCAGAGGTATATGTCAAAGAAATTGTGAGGCTGCACGGTGTTCCGAAGAGTATTGTGTCAGATAGGGATCCGAGGTTCACTTCCGAGTTTTGGAAGAGTTTGCAGAAAGAATTGGGTTCTAAGTTAAAAATGAGTTCGGCGTATCATCCCCAGACAGACGGTCAGTCAGAGAGGACAATTCAGTCGTTAGAGGATTTGTTGAGGGCTTGCGTATTGGAACAGCGGGGTTCATGGGATTCCTACCTTGCGTTGATTGAGTTTACTTATAACAACAGTCACCATTCCAGCATTGGGATGGCACCGTTTGAAGCATTGTATGGTCGAAAGTGTAGGACGCCGTTGTGTTGGTATGATTCGGGGGAGAGTGTGGTTTTGGGACCGGAGATTGTCCGGGAGACTACAGAGAAGATCAAGATGATCCGTGAGAAGATGAAGGCTTCGCAGAGTCGTCAGAAGAGTTATCATGACAAGCGGAGGAAGGATTTAGAGTTCCAGGAGGGTGAGCATGTGTTCTTGAGGGTTTCTCCTATTACCGGTGTGGGTCGAGCGTTGAAATCGAAGAAGCTCACTCCTCGATTTGTTGGTCCTTATCAGATTTCTGAAAGAATCGGAAATGTGGCTTATAGAGTGGCTTTACCGCCAAATCTTTCGAACTTGCATGACGTGTTTCACGTGTCACAACTTCGGAAGTATGTTTCGGATCCATCTCATGTGATCCATATGGACAATGTAGAGGTGCGGGATAATCTCACTGTGGAGACGATGCCCGTACGGATTGAGGATCGTGAAGTGAAGGCGCTTAGAGGCAAAGAGATTGCATTAGTGAAAGTGGTCTGGCTAGGAGCTGCCGGCGAGAGTATGACTTGGGAGCTAGAGAGCAAGATGCGAGAATCCTACCCGGAGTTGTTTGATCAGGTAAATTTCGAGGACGAAATATTCTAAGTGGGGGAGAGTTGTAACACCCTAAAATTATTTAATTAATTTATTTAATTAAATAATTGGGGATTTAAATTAAATTATTTGATGTAATTTAATTAATTGAATTTATGTTAATATGCGTAGGAAGTATTAGAAAGTGGAGGTGCCAAGCCAAATGGACTTGGGCCTAAGTGAGAAGCCCAAGCCCGTTATTCTTGTCATATGCGAAGGGTTAGTTTAGTTGGGGTCTAGGGTTGGTGGCCAATTCGCGAAATCAGAAGAGAAAGCAAGAAAGAAAGAAAAGAGCGTGAGATAGAGAGAGAGGAAGGAGGCGGCCAAGAGAAGAAGGAGGAGAGGAATTCGAAGAGCAAAGAAGAGGGGATCTCCGTTGTTGCTGTGGATCTGTAGGTGACTGCATCCTAGGCATCGATTTCTTCTTGAAAAGGTTAGGGGAGCTCTATCACTCTATCTAATACATTCTATGATAGGTCCTAGATCTAAGGTTCATGCTAGATTTCGTGATGTTCTTGATGATTCTTTTGCGTTTCTTGATGTTCTTGAATGTTAACTTCCATATAGGCTCATTATAATGTTGTTGCGAATTTGATTCATGGTGTGGTGTGATATATGAAATTGTCTTATGAGTGGTGATATGCGCATATGTTGAGAATTCCAAAATTGTGATCCATGTGTTTGGCTTGTTTGAGGTGAGGTCGCATAGGGGTTGTGGTTTGGGCGCCTAGGGTGCCAAGATGATTATTGGTGATGTTTTTCAATCGAATCTTTGGGTATAATTGGGTTTGGTGATTTTCGAAAACAATTAGATGCATTTTTGGTTTGCTGGAAAATTGGAGTTTTTATGCTTTAGAATTGTTAAGAAAAACCAAATTTTGTGTTAAAAAAGAGTTGAACAGAAATTCTGGGCGTTGTTGCAGTTTCCTGGGCGCTGAGTGCCTGTCCTGGGCGCTGGGCGCCTGTGTTGTGTTGTGCTGCGCGTGGGGGCGCGCCTGGGCGCTAGGCGCCCGTGTCTGTGTTGTTGCGTGCGTTGTGCGCGCCTGGGCGCTGAGCGCCTGTGGCGCTGGGTTGTGTTGCGTTGTTGCGCGCCTGGGCGCTGAGCGCCTGTGGCGCTGGGTTGTGTTGCGTTGTTGCGCGCCTGGGCGCTGGGCGCCAGTGCCCGTGTTGCCTGGTTGCCTGGGCGCCTAAGGCGCCTGTTCCCTGGATGTTGCCTGATTTTTCCAAAATTGTTTTTATCATAACTTTTGACTCAGACGTCCGTTTTGAACGATTCAAAAAGTGTCGTGAAGCTTTTTACGTTGTCCATCTATGGGTCTAATTTTTAAAATGAAAAATTGTTATTTTCTGATTGTTTGTGGGCGCCCAAGTGGCTGTCCCCGGTGATCGTCCCAGTGACATTGAAAAAATGACGTGGAACTCTTTAAAAACCCCTTTTGGTGTATAAACAACAGTTTTAACACGGTAGTGTCAAAATGACTGTTTTGCCCCTAGCGGCCAAAAGTTAATGATAATGATGTGTAAATGACGAGGATGCCCTTGGTGGTTAGTCAAATGACGTTTTTGCCCTCAGTGGCTAATGTTTGAGTTGAATGATGTTTATGTGTAAGTGACATTTGGGGCCTGGGTGGCTAAGTGATGTTAAGGCCTAAAAGGCTAAGTGACGTTATTTGCGTGTGAATTATGAAATGACAGGTGCTGTGCCTTTATTCGGCAAACCGGTAAGTGACGGGTCACATAGTTGACCATGAATTGAGTAATTGTGTATTTGTGTATTGTGAGTGGTGCATGTCATAGTGTCTCATGCCCATATGCATAAACCCAGTGATGTTTTGAGGCCTGAGTGGCTAAGTGATGATAAGGCCTGAGTGGCTAAGCGACGTTTTGTGAAAAGGTACCTTCATGCATATGCCCGCGAGTGGGTTGCATTTCATAAATCGATATGACATGGGATGAGTTATTGTAAATGATGTAAATGATGACTGTGATGTGGGTGTTTAGTGTATTGGATGCTGATTATTCTAGTGCGTAGCCCGTGATTAGTCCTTATCATATTTTCTATTATATAGACTGAAATGATGCTCACCCTTTCCTGTTTGAATGTTACCCCGTGTTGGTAACGTGCAGGTGATTCCCAGTGAAGGTCTTAGCTTCACTTTTCTTTCGAGTCGAGTCGTCATGCTTTGATACGTAGCACTCAGGGGGGAAACGAACTCGGCATTTATTAATGATTTTTGATTATTATGTCCATGTGGACTATTTGGTTATGTTTTACTATTTTCCGCTGCGTAGATGGTTGTGTTAAGTTGAGTTTATAAGCGACGTTAAATGAGGCTTGAGATTTTTATGTTGAAGTGCCACGTGGATGAATGATCATTGAGTTAAACTGTTTTTGAAATTGATAAACGACGTTTTGTTTGAAGTATGTGTAACATTCCTATGAACGAAATTTTCAAACTCTGATTTTTATAAATAAAGTGACGGGTAGAAAGGGGTGTTACATTATAAATAAAGTGACGGGCTGAAAACCTCCCAAGTAAATAAAGTGACGGGCTGAAAACCTCCCAAGTAATCTCTTCCTGCACAGCCTCTAACCTCTGCCTAGTAGCCAACCACCAGTCGTCGGCCTCCTCGGATAACATGTGGGTACCAAAGCGGACCTTCTACTCAACAGTACAGTCCATCACCCTGAAAATCCTCTCGATCTCCTTCAGCCAAGCCATAGTACCATCTGGATCATATTTGCCCTTAAAGGTGGGCGGATTCTCCCTCTGAAAGGTTGTCAGACTCCTAAAACCAGCATTATCTCCAACATTTTGCTGACCCTGCCCAGCCTGAGCCATAGCTTGCAATGCAGCAGCAAGAGCAGCGTCGTTCCTTCCAGCCATTACGAACTATCACTGCAGCACAAACTAAAGATTTAGAACTAATCTATTGTCATAAGACACTATGACAGGACAACATTGGCCGGACAGACCGAACTGCTCTGATACCACTAATGTAACACCCCTTTCTACCCGTCACTTTATTTATAAAAATCAGAGTTTGAAAATTTCGTTCATAGGAATGTTACACATACTTCAAACAAAACGTCGTTTATCAATTTCAAAAACAGTTTAACTCAATGATCATTCATCCACGTGGCACTTCAACATAAAAATCTCAAGCCTCATTTAACGTCGCTTATAAACTCAACTTAACACAACCATCTACGCAGCGGAAAATAGTAAAACATAACCAAATAGTCCACATGGACATAATAATCAAAAATCATTAATAAATGCCGAGTTCGTTTCCCCCCTGAGTGCTACGTATCAGAGCATGACGACTCGACTCGAAAGAAAAGTGAAGCTAAGACCTTCACTGGGAATCACCTGCACGTTACCAACACGGGGTAACATTCAAACAGGAAAGGGTGAGCATCATTTCAGTCTATATAATAGAAAATATGATAAGGACTAATCACGGGCTACGCACTAGAATAATCAGCATCCAATACACAAAACACCCACATCACAGTCATCATTTACATCATTTACAATAACTCATCCCATGTCATATCGATTTATGAAATGCAACCCACTCGCGGGCATATGCATGAAGGTACCTTTTCACAAAACGTCGCTTAGCCACTCAGGCCTTATCATCACTTAGCCACTCAGGCCTCAAAACATCACTGGGTTTATGCATATGGGCATGAGACACTATGACATGCACCACTCACAATACACAAATACACAATTACTCAATTCATGGTCAACTATGTGACCCGTCACTTACCGGTTTGCCGAATAAAGGCACAGCACCTGTCATTTCATAATTCACACGCAAATAACGTCACTTAGCCTTTTAGGCCTTAACATCACTTAGCCACCCAGGCCCCAAATGTCACTTACACATAAACATCATTCAACTCAAACATTAGCCACTGAGGGCAAAAACGTCATTTGACTAACCACCAAGGGCATCCTCGTCATTTACACATCATTATCATTAACTTTTGGCCGCTAGGGGCAAAACAGTCATTTTGACACTACCGTGTTAAAACTGTTGTTTATACACCAAAAGGGGTTTTTAAAGAGTTCCACGTCATTTTTTCAATGTCACTGGGACGATCACCGGGGACAGCCACTTGGGCGCCCACAAACAATCAGAAAATAACAATTTTTCATTTTAAAAATTAGACCCATAGATGGACAACGTAAAAAGCTTCACGACACTTTTTGAATCGTTCAAAACGGACGTCTGAGTCAAAAGTTATGATAAAAACAATTTTGGAAAAATCAGGCAACATCCAGGGAACAGGCGCCTTAGGCGCCCAGGCAACCAGGCAACACGGGCACTGGCGCCCAGCGCCCAGGCGCGCAACAACGCAACACAACCCAGCGCCACAGGCGCTCAGCGCCCAGGCGCGCAACAACGCAACACAACCCAGCGCCACAGGCGCTCAGCGCCCAGGCGCGCACAACGCACGCAACAACACAGACACGGGCGCCTAGCGCCCAGGCGCGCCCCCACGCGCAGCACAACACAACACAGGCGCCTAGTGCCCAGGACAGGCACTCAGCGCCCAGGAAACTGCAACAACGCCCAGAATTTCTGTTCAACCCTTTTTTAACACAAAATTTGGTTTTTCTTAACAATTCTAAAGCATAAAAACTCCAATTTTCCAGCAAACCAAAAATGCATCTAATTGTTTTCGAAAATCACCAAACCCAATTATACCCAAAGATTCGATTGAAAAACATCACCAATAATCATCTTGGCACCCTAGGCGCCCAAACCACAACCCCTATGCGACCTCACCTCAAACAAGCCAAACACATGGATCACAATTTTGGAATTCTCAACATATGCGCATATCACCACTCATAAGACAATTTCATATATCACACCACACCATGAATCAAATTCGCAACAACATTATAATGAGCCTATATGGAAGTTAACATTCAAGAACATCAAGAAACGCAAAAGAATCATCAAGAACATCACGAAATCTAGCATGAACCTTAGATCTAGGACCTATCATAGAATGTATTAGATAGAGTGATAGAGCTCCCCTAACCTTTTCAAGAAGAAATCGATGCCTAGGATGCAGTCACCTACAGATCCACAGCAACAACGGAGATCCCCTCTTCTTTGCTCTTCGAATTCCTCTCCTCCTTCTTCTCTTGGCCGCCTCCTTCCTCTCTCTCTATCTCACGCTCTTTTCTTTCTTTCTTGCTTTCTCTTCTGATTTCGCGAATTGGCCACCAACCCTAGACCCCAACTAAACTAACCCTTCGCATATGACAAGAATAACGGGCTTGGGCTTCTCACTTAGGCCCAAGTCCATTTGGCTTGGCACCTCCACTTTCTAATACTTCCTACGCATATTAACATAAATTCAATTAATTAAATTACATCAAATAATTTAATTTAAATCCCCAATTATTTAATTAAATAAATTAATTAAATAATTTTAGGGTGTTACAGCCATGCTAGTAGTTCTTCCTCTGCTGATGATTCTATCTGGAAGGAAATTTGGAAAGCCCGGGTCCCAAATGCTATTAGAAACTTCCTATGGAGACTTACAAAAAACATTCTCCCAACAAAAGCCAACTTGAGAAAGAAAGGTATTTCTAGTGATTTTCTATGCCCTTTTTGTAATTGTGATGAGGAAACTGTTGATCATCTGTTTATGCATTGCTCCGTTACAAAACTTATCTTCGTTGGATCACATATTGGTGTTAAAATTCCTGAGCATCCTAGTATTAATTGTTGGATTTTAAACTGGTTGACTTGTAAAGAGAGGCTGGGAAGTCAGATTTTCTGTGCTATTCTGTGGAAAATTTGGTTTGCAAGGAACCAATTTATTTTCAATAAAACACCTGTGGAACCGTTGTCTATTGGGAAAGCTGCCTCTGATTTTATCATAGAGTTCAATGAAGCTCATCCTGGGCGTTCTGCTCTCGGCCAGAACAGAGCCGTGACTGCTGCCACTGATGTTTTGCTGGCTGGAAATCATGTTTTTGTGGATGCAGGCTGTTTTGTGGAAGGAAGAACGGGTTGGGGGCTGGCTGCTACGGATAATAATGGTTGTCCAAACTACTGTGCTTGCAAGAGAGATGACATTGTTGTAAGCCCACTTATGGCAGAGGCTCTTAGACTCAGATGGGCTCTTGAGGTGATTGAAGCTCTTGGTTTGAATATCAGCACTATAGCAACAGATGCAGCAACCTTTGTCAAGTGTCTGGACAGATCTATTATTGTTGCTGATTTGGACCCCATTGTGCTGGACTGTAATGCTATTTTGCGCAGGAACCCCCATATTAGAGTAGCTTATGTTAACAGGTGTTGTAATGCAGTAGCTCATGATTTAGCTAGTTTAGCTAGGCGGTGTGGATCCAGGACGTGGACTGGCCTCCCTAGTAACTCTGTGTTTAGTTTCTATCATGTAATTCCCACCTTCAGTGGTGTAATTTCCTCGGTTTAATGCAATATATCGCCCTTTCAAAAAAAAAATTATGGGTAGAAATCATGAAAGTAGGTTAGGCCAAGGGTATAGGTGTGGGTAGTAAAACCAAGCCCGATCCAAATGCTTGTGGAACCAGCGCATCTACTAAAATCCAACCAGCTGAACACAAAGGAGGGAAAAACCCTCTCATTTTAAAACACTTCAGCTGAAAACATCTGGAGCGAAAGGAGAATAGGGAGAGAAGTGAGGAAAGAATGGCCAGGGAAGGGAGATTGTGCATACATCACCACTTCCAATCTTGAAACTAGTGAAATCCAAACTTTTTTCCTCTTCTCCTTTCGTATCCTTCGAAACTCTTTTCACCCAAACCCTCAAACCCCAGAAAATTTCTAAAAAACCTACTTCTTCCCCTCCATTTCAAGTTGCATGTCAGATTTTCTTCATGATTGAGAACAATGGGAGCTGTATAAAGGATTGGTCATCACTTAATTAAACTTTGGGAGCTCACCTTGTGGTTTTGGAACTCATCTAGTAGCTTTGGGGAAGACTCATCCAAAAACAGAATTTGTAAACCTCGTTCTTTTGCCTTCTTATTTTCTAGTTGCATGATTGAGATAAGAGCTTGAGCTGGTGCATGGAAGAATGGGAGTTGACATTGGGAGCTAATAAGGAAGTTACAATGAAGTTTGAGGCATCAAAAGAGGACATCAAAGTAGGCATTTTCAAATTGGAGCTCTGTCATACCCCAATTTTGTCCGCTTCTTTTTACTTCTTTTTTTTACTAAGTTAGTTTCGAGCTTACTTGGGGCCTACTCTTCTTATTTGGTCCTACGCTTGTGAATTTGGGCCTTATTTTAGCGTTTGTTGAATTTGGGCTTTGTTTTAGCATTTGTTCAATTCGAGCCCGATTTTAGCGTTTGCGATTGGGCTTGATTTTAGCGTTCGTTCTAATTGGGCTTCATTTCAGCCATTTTTTCTAAGTTGGGCCTATGTTTGGTTTTGATTGGGCTTGGCCCAATTTAATCATTCTCATCCACTTCAACCAAAAACAAAAATCTGTCCATAGCAAATATAATCAAAATCAATAAAAATCAATTTACAAATATTTACAATAATCCAAAAATCCAAAAAAATTAAATTAAAAAATACAAAAAAATTACATCAAAGAAGGCCCAAATGGCCAGATCCGAAAATACAAGCAAATTAGGGTTTCAGCAGGAACTGTTGGGCCTGGGTTGATCCACTCCAAAACCTGAGAAATAGCTAATTAATATCAGCAGCTAAAAAGGGGGGAGGCAGAGTCAACCCTGAGTCAGCTACTAGCTGTCCAGGAGACAAAGCCATTAACCTGCAATAACCCGAGAATCAAAAATTAATTTTCGGTTTCAAAATATTGCTATAAATGCTAATCTGAAAACCAAATTGGGGGGAGGAAAAACACAGCAATTTTCACAAAAAATTTCACACAGGAAATTCTGGGAGAGCAGTATCTGAAGCAGTGGGGTGGATCAATTTTTTTCAATAACGAAAAAGCTTTTGATTTCTTTCTTTTCTGGAAAAAGGTTAGTCAAGTCAAATTTTTTTTTAGTAATACGTTCAGTATGCATTTTTATTAGAGGTAGTCAGTTTTTGTTTCACCGTGAATATATAATAGTATCAGTATGAGAAACGAATTAGCTCCTTTTGTGTGTTGTTATTGTTATTCTCAGGTTCTCCTCCAGTATATATGCATAAAAAGGGGGGGACGAAAATGTGTTTAATGTTATGTTAGGTTCTGTGAAAAATTTTTTAGTTTGAAATAGGTTATTTAATTTAGGTTCAGTAATAAAAAAATTTCAAAAAATGAAACCAAGGTTTAAAACTTGACATAGGTATAGTTGGTCTGTTCTAAAAAAAATTTAGTAATTAGTTGGAAATGGTTGTTTAATTAAAAAATTTAGTTTGTTCTTAAAAAGAGGAAAAAACAAGTAAATAAAGAAAACACAGCAACAAAACAGTAAGGGTTTCATAGAAATAAACAGAAAAAATAAAATAATAATACCTGCTAGCTCCGGCCACCGTAGATGGTGGCCGTCCGCTCCTAGCCTCCTCCGGTCGTCTTCTCCGGCGACGTCACCGTTAGTCCGCACGCGCTAACCCCAGCCACCGTGTGACAACCCAAACAACCATCATGCGCCTCAAAACGGCACCGTGAGAGAGATTAGGACAGCGAGGTGAAATCTAGAGAAAAATGAAACTGAGAATCGGTGAGGAGGAGAGAAAACCGAAGCTGGGTTTGAGGGAGAAGGTGAGGGTCAGTGGATGGGGTGAGAAGAAAAACGAAACATAGCTGTTGGTGAGGAGGGAGCGAAACGGAGCTGTTGGTGGAGAGAGGAGAAGAGATGGTGATGAACGGCGCAGAGAGGAGGGCGAGGACCGGCGAGGAGAAAGCGGAGGAGAAGAGGGAGGCCACTGTCCGTTGTAGAAGAAGAAGGCGAAGCTGAAGGTTAGGAGGGAGTGGAGTGCGGCGCCGTAGATGAGTTTAGGGTGAGAGAGGGAGGCGGATGCGTGAGAGAGGAAAAATTAGGGTTGAGTGAATTTGGGAGTGGGTGCGGCGCGCTGAGGGAGAGAGTTGGATAATTAGGTTAGTTTTTTTTAGGTTTGGCTTTATATAGCTAGGTTTTTTTATTTATTTATTTTTTTTAATATTCAGATTACTGCTGACACCCCCCTCAATTCATGTGCACACCTCCCTCACTTAAGCCCAGTTTCGCATACTGGACTCTCCTATGCGAACTGGGCTTCTGTTTACGCCACCGATTAATTTTACAACCCCTTGCTGCTAATAACACCCTATTTTACCATTTCACCCCCCCTTTTCTCGTTTTTTTTCTTAATTTAATTTAATTCTCTTCAAGACGAAATATTTTCTCATAAATTAAAAACTTTGTTAATAGTCTTGTGAAGCCTTTGCTTGCATGATTATTAACAACGAGGTACTAGTGGTGATCACTTGGAGCTTTTGCTCAATTGATCATCATGAATGCCTAATTTTCCTAAAGATTTTCACTAAATCAAAAACTTTGTTAGTAGTCTTGCGAAGCCTTTGCTTGCATGGTTATTAACAATGGAGTGCTAACGGTGGTCACTGGGAGCCTTTGCTCAATTGATCATCATGAAAGCTCAATTTTCACAAATTAAACAAGATAAAAAACAAAAACTGTTTTCTAAACAAACAAGAACTACGTAGCTTTGAATTCTCCATCGCACCGGGAGATACGTAGGAGCGGGCCACGTCCCGTCAAGCACTTCTTTCTAAAAACCCTTTTTCCTCCTTTCTCGCCAAAATTAAAAAATTTTATTAAGTTCTTTAATTCATTTTCAATAAGAAATAAAGAGGCAAATTAGGTATTTTTCAAATCAACGCTTAAAACCACACATTTAATTAAAGGTTCCCTCTCAGTAGAGAGGACGTGTGAGGTGCTAATACCTTCCCCGCGCGTAACCGACCCCCGAACCCAAAACTCTCAGTTTTCAAAGGCCAATCGCTTCCTAAAAAAGTTTTTCTAATATTTTCCTTAATAAATATTGGTGGCGGCTTCATTGTCTTAAGAAAAGTTGTGAACGAGGAAGGTTCTCCCTCGGGGACTTTTTTCGGGCGCAACAGCTGGCGACTTCACTGGGGACACAAAAAAAAAACATTTTTTCAAAAGTGGGTCAAGCCTAATTAATTAAGTGTGTGGTTTACATGATTGATTTGAATATGTTACTTCTTTGCTTAGTTCCTTCATGCATTTCTTCCCCTTCCTTATCATGTCCCCTTCTTCTTTGCTCCCTTTCCTAAGGTAAGTAGTGCAATGTTGTTGGCACCCAAGATTAGTTGTATTTGATGATATTAAACCCTAGGGTAGACAACATGTTATCGCTTGCTTTTGTCTGGACTGTTGTGTTTTCTCTTGCAGGTGGGGAAGGGTAATTATTTCTAGGTGTTGTGCCCTCAACACACACTTCACACCCTATACTTGTGAGCATTGAGTGGGGCCTAAAACCCAAGGTCTGAACAAAAACCTACGAGAGTGGGAACGATTAGTGACTGTCATTCGTAGACCTTTGTCTGTATGGCTCTCATGAAAGTTCCGCCCAAGAGCGCGCTTTGTCATGATACCTCACACTCGGTAGCTTTCTACGATTGTGGGTGCCATCATGAGAGAGACTTTAGCTCTTGGTTGCCATCGTAAGGAAGTGATTAGAACCTACATGAGAGGATTACCCCTTTCGTCGACTTTAGACCCTAGGATCCCCACCCTTTGTAGGACACGGGGGCACGCCTTTGTTTGTTGCATTAGTTTAGGCATTCCTTTTTTTTTTTAAACTCTATTTCAAAAATCGTAGAAATTAATGTCCTTAGTTTCTTACCCTCTTTTATGTAAATGACACATCATTTCGCATTCACATCATTTCGCACCATTGCATTTGCATCTAACAAAATTTTGAAAAGAAAAAACTTTCATCATTTGCATTCTTCATGCATTAAAGTTTGTTTGCCGGAGATCGCAACGTAACATCGAACCTTGTCATAGGTGCGTAAGAAGCAACATGGAATCCAAAGGAAAAACCGCATTCAATTCGAGGTTCCCCATTGTAAAGAAGATTGATGTAACTAGTTTGAAGGAGTATGCTTCCCTATTAGGTCCTATTGAGCTTCGGTCCTTCGACAAGACTTATGGGAATATCCGCAAGTTATTACAGTTAGAAGTACAAGAGAGCGCCATCGCCGCCCTATGTTGGTTCTATGACTCTGAGATTAGATGTTTTCTTTTCAAGAACTTCCAAATGGCACCTACCCTAGAGGAGTATGAGAAGATTTTGGGTTTTAATCGCTCAGACGCTAGACCTTACCAGTATCAGAGGCAGTATTATTCAGATGAGAAGTTTGCTTCCTTGTTACAAATCAGTGTAGAAGACGTGCGGTCCCACAAAGTTAAGCGTAACAAGATATTTGGGTTTCCTCAGGAGTACTTTGAAAGTTTGATGACTAGCTATGTAGCATCAAATGATTGGGTTTCTTTCAAGCAAGTACTAGCTTTGACCATCTTCGGCATTGTTCTTTTCCCTCAGATTGAGAAACATATAGATGAAACCGCTGTTGGTGTGTTCCTAGCTTTCAAGAGTGCAAAAAGTCTCATCAACCCGGTTCCCGCTGTTCTCGCCGAGACCTATCGTGCCTTCACCCGCCATCATGAGTTCCGAAAGGATAAGATGTGTTGTTCCTTCCCTGTGCTATACGCTTGGTTGATCAGTCATGTGTGCATTAATAAAAATGAAGTTGGGGACCTGCTTTCCTACACCTTGGGTTGCAATCCGAAGACTATGAGCCCTCAAGAGTGGAAGGATACTCTTAAGAACCTTGATGCTCTTCAAATTCGGTGGTACCTGCACAAGTTTTGGGAAGATAGACCCTCAGTAATATTCCAATGTGGCAGTTTCCAGAACGTCCCTCTCATGGGAACACAGGGATGCATCAATTATAACCCGTCTTTGACCTTGAGACAACTCGGGTACCCTATGCGGGACTCACCCTCCGAAGCTATGTTGTTCCGTTTTTACCTCCATGAGGGGATCCCTAAAGACGAGGACTTACTTCGGCGAGTCTTGCAAGCTTGGGAAACCGTGGTGCGGAAAAACAAGGGCGAGTTATCTAAAAGGACCACTGCTATCTCCTTCACTCAATGGCTAGAAAAGAGGATTAAGGAAACTCGATCATCCAACCAAGGAATGTCATCACTTGAAGAGAAAATACCAGAGCCCCACGTTCCCCCAATTGAAGAACTAGAAGAAGTTAAGTTGGCCTTATCAAAAGCAGAAGAAGAGAAAAGGGCTTTGCAAAACAGATTGGGAAAAGTGATGCAAGACAAGCGGAAGCTAGAAAATGAAAATGCTCTTCAAACTGCCGCTATTGAAGCAACCAATAGGAAGCTTGAAATAGAAGAAGAGAGCAAGAGGGGAATTCAGAAATATTTGGAGGGAGCTAAAGAAGAAGTAAAGAGGTGCGTCTCAAGGATGAATGAGGCTGTGGCGGAAGCAAGGGAATGGAAGAAATCATATACCAAGTCAAAGAGGGATGAGAAAATGGTTAGAGAGGCGCTAGCTAAGTCAAAAGAAGGATTCCAAAGGATGAAGTTTGAAATGGAGAACCAAGTGGAAAACATCAGGCAAGATAGAGAGTCTATCATAGGGATCTTGAAAGAATATCAACAAGCTTTGGAGTTTGAACAAGGAAGGTCGGATGAATTGAAGAGGAACTTCCAATACCTAAGGGAATCTTATGAGCAAGTGCAAGTAGAAAGCCGGTACTGGGAGGAACGCTTCATGGCATTAATTGGCAAAATAGAAGACCAAGAAGTCATCAAGGAGCTAAGGGATGAGATTCGGCTTTGGAGCAGCAAATTTTCAAAGCTAGCAGGGCTAGCTAATCAAGCTGTGAGAGTTGTTCCCAAGAAGTTAAGAAGAGCTGAAGCAGAAATGAACCCTTGCAACACTCCGGCCAAGGTGCGTGAGTTTGTCGAGTATTGCAAGATCCTGACAGAAGAACTCATGGAGAAGGCCAAGGGGGCAGCCGAAAGCAAGAAGAGAAAGAGGAAGGAGAAATTGAAGGCTATATGCCTCTGAAGTCCACTTTAGATCATTGCAATAATTCTTAGGAAATTGTAATTTTCTCTAAAAAGTTGTAATTTTCTTTGAATATTGTACTTTGTCCTCAGAATATTGTACTTTGCTTTTCCCTCGAGTTTGAAGTATTCTTTCCTTTTGAATAAAGTGTGTTCATTTTGCCTATTGTTTCCAACTTCGTTGCAAAAATAATAGCAAAAAATAAAAAAAAAATATATATATATATATAAAATAAAATGATTTTTAGACCTACACGCCTATGACAAGACGAATTACACCGCGATTCCCGGCACCCAAACAAACATAAAATCATGCATATTGCATTGCATCTGCATTCGTTTATTTAATTCTCGTGCTCATAAAGTGTATTCCCTCAATAGAAAAAGGCAAGCTGGTTCGCCAACATCGATACCTGACTCGTCTACAAGCAAGGCTCATGGCAACTAACCAGAATGACCGGGGCGGTCCTGTTATTGAAGACTTAGGAAGTGGGGAACCAGACCATGGTAACACTTCTGCTGAGGTTCCCAATACAGAGCAATTGGCTCAAGAGAATCGGGAGTTGAGAACGAAAATCGGGGCAATGGAAACACAGATGACGGAAATGATGGGCATACTACAAGCTTTGAGGAACGGAACTGCCACTGGAAGTCTCGACGTCACTACCGGAGTTGCTGTCACTCTTCCCCCTCCGAGTCTCGAGACTAACACCTTTGCTCATACTTCAGGAACCAATAACCAGGGCCAACCAGTTACGCATGGGATGCCTTGGGGACTCCCAGCCGGATACACACCTCCGGGAGCCGAGGCTAATGCAGGAGGTAATCCCCTTAGTGTTGCAGAACAAGTCCCACCCATCTCAGCCACAAACGGTGGAGGAACGGGAGCGCTTCAGGGCCAAATTCAGATTCCTATTCCGCCGGGAACTCCGTTCGACTTTCATTCACCAGTAACGGTCTATCCCCCAATTCAGGGACCAATTCCTGGGAATATCACTCACTCACGTGACCCACACGTGAACCCAGCCGTAGTGGCGATGAGTAATCCTCACTACGGTGTGAATGGTTTTCCTCAGAACTACCCTGCTGAAGCTCCTCAAGTTAGAGACAGGTATCATATGTTAGAGGAACGCTTAAGGATGATTGAAGGGTCGGGCTCTAGAGCAAGAGAAGCTCGTGATCTGTGTTTCATCCCCGGTGTGGTTTTACCTCCCAAATTCAAAGTACCCGACTTTGACAAATACCGAGGCGTGACTTGCCCTAAAAGCCATCTGACCATGTACTGTAGAAAATGGCTGCACATTCTCATGATGACAAGTTGTTGATCCATTATTTCCAAGAGAGCCTTGCTGGGGCATCCCTCAACTGGTACATGCAACTAGAACCGTCCCATATCCATTGTTGGAAGGACTTGGCTGATGCCTTCCTCAGACAGTACCAGTACAATACGGATATGGCACCAGACAGAACACAGTTGCAGAGTCTGGTAAAGAGAGATAATGAGTCATTCAAAGAGTATGCTCAGCGGTGGAGGGCTTTGGCTGCACAAGTAACACCCCCTTTGTTAGAGAAAGAATTAGTCTTCATGTTCATGGAAACCCTGCCGCCGTTATACTACGATCGGTTGATTGGTAGCGTGTCTTCCAATTTCTCAGACATGGTAATCATCGGTGAAAGACTAGAAAACGGGATGAGAAGCGGCAAGATTGCCCATGGTTCCACAAGTATAACCACCCAGAAGAAGCCATTTTCCGGATTTCCAAAGAAGAAAGAAGGAGAAACCAACGCCATCACCATAAGCCCACCTTATCAACCACAAAACATCCCTGTCCCCGCTCAAACACGACCAACCCTTCCACCACAAAATAACTACCACAAAAGCTACCCAGACAAAAAACAGACCACCTTTGATCCCATCCCCATGTCCTATACTGACCTCTTCAACTATCTTTCTACAAACAAACTCATCAATACCAGACCCATGAGACCAGTTCAACCACCCTACTTCCGAGGCTACAATCCCAATGTTACCTGTGCATTTCATGAAGGGGCAGTAGGACACGCTGTTGAGGACTGCAAGGCATTCAAAATTGTAGTGCAAGATCTTATTGATGCCAAAGGGATAACCTTCAAACAAGAGGACCCGAGCATCACAACTAATCCGCTGCCTGGTCATCAGAAACATGCAACCAATGCCATCCATGATACGGGAAGTCAATCCTTAATCAGAACTGTGGAGTGTATCCAAACACCCTTAGAGGTCATTCATGCAAAGCTATGCAAGTTCGGGGTCATTGAGAGAGGATGTGCTCAGAAAGAAGTATGTGTTGATGATAATTGTGTCGGAACATGTGAGACCTTCAAGACAGTTTTGCAGGACCTGTTGGATCGTCATATAATCCAAATGGGTGTGCAAGAGAAAGAGGAAGATGTGCTGACCTTCGAGTCAGATAGGAATGGAAATGTTCAGGTACCTATTGAGGTCCCGTATAGCCGAAAGTCGATCGTGGAGAAACCTAAGGCCATTGTGATTCCTGTCCCAGCTCCTCTTCAAAAGAACAATGCTGTTCCATGGAGCTATGGGGTGTCAGTTCCAATTCAGACGCCTCAGGTTGTTCCTGATATCACCAACATTGCGGGAAGCAGCGGAGTCACTAGAAGCGGACGTGTTTATGCCCCTGAAGTCCTGAAAGAAGGTCCCTCAAAGGAGGAGGAGGAAAGAATTCGCAAACGCAAAGCGCAAGAACCCAATGGGAATAGGAAAGTGTCAGAACAAGAAGCCACTGAATTTCTGAAGATCATGCGTCAAAGCGATTACAAAGTGTTGGACCAGCTGCACCACACTCCTGCAAAGATCTCTATCATGTCCCTACTGCTCAATTCTGAGGTTCACCGTGCAGCCCTAATGAAAATATTGAATGAAGCTCATGTAGCTCAGAACATCACCGCTGACCAGCTCGGTGGCCTTGTAGGGAATATTGTTGCATCCAATTATATCACTTTTACCGATGATGAGCTCACCCCTGAGGGAAATGGGCATAATCAGGCACTTCACATTTCAGTTAGGTGTGGTGAGTATACACTATCCAGAGTCCTCATCGACAATGGATCCTCTTTGAATGTCATGCCCAAATCTACTATGAGCAGATTAAATGTAGACTGTTCATATATGAAGCCTAGCTCAACACTAGTTAGGGCATTTGACGGATCCAAGAAGGAGGTTATGGGAGAAATGGAGTTCCAGATGCAGATAGGGCCAGAAGTATTTTATGTGAATTTTCAGATCATGGACATTGCATCATCCTACAGTTGTCTCCTGGGGAGACCCTGGATTCATGCTGCCAGTGCTGTTCCTTCATCCCTCCACCAAAGGCTTAAGTTTGTAGTCGACGACAAGCTGATAGTCGTTTTTGGAGAAGAAGAGTTCATTGTTAGCAAGCCCCATCCCTCTCAATACATTGAGGCTGCAGAAGAATCACTTGAATCTGCCTTTCAATCACTAGAAATTGCAAATGCTGCTTTTGTGGGGGAAGAGGCCCAGTTGCCCGTACCAAAGATATCTGACGCTGCTATCATGGTAGCCAAAGTCACGCTGCAAAATGGTTACCAGATCGGAAAAGGGTTGGGAAAGCACGAGCAAGGAGTTCTGACGCCGGTTCAGCTGCAAGGGTACAAGGATAGGCGTGGGTTAGGATATTGGCCCACTCAGGCTGACAAGAAGAGAATGGCTGAGGAAAAGCGAGAAAGGAGGCTAGCTAAGCTTCAGGGGCGGGAACCAGGCTTGAAGAAGATTCCTATCTATGATATCTTTCGGAGCTTCAGGAGTGCGGGTATGCTGGATCCCGATCAGGTGGCTGTCATTGAGGAAGAATCATTTGTGAAAGACAAAGGCGTGGACTTGGTGCGTCGCAGTGCTGCAGATGAAAAGCTTGATAACTGGAATATCATTGATTTCCCTGTTATTTTCATTCCAAAGTAATGATTTTGTAATGCAAATTCTTTGGCTCTGCCCAAGGCCTTAGGATATTTCGTAAGGGCATGCATGTTTTTCCTTCAAATATCATCTATCAATAAAATGTTGTCTTGAATTCTCAAATAAATGAATTTGCCTTTTATTATCATGCGTCTCCATCTTGTGTTTCTATTTTTGCTTGTTCATTTCTTTCTATTCCCGCAAATGCAGATCTAAAATGAATATCTTTGAGAATAACGATGCCAACAGTTCATACGTTAATTTTGATCACCCCGTTAACCAAGCTGAGGAGGATGTTGAGGATGACTGGGAAACTCCTCCAGAATTGATGAAAATGGTTGAACAAGAGGAAAAGGTTATTCAGGTACATGGGGAGTCCGTTGAGATAATTAACTTAGGCACAGAGGACACCCAGAAGGAAGTAAAGGTGGGTACTTCAACGAAGGAAGGTGAGCGCAAGAAACTAATTGAACTCCTGCATGAATATGTTGATGTCTTCGCATGGACTTATCAAGATATGCCAGGTTTAGATACTGACATAGTGGTGCATAAGTTGCCAGTCAAGCCGGAATGCCCTCCGGTAAAGCAGAAACTGAGAAGAATGAAGCCAGAAATGTCCTTAAAGATCAGGGATGAAGTGAAAAAGCAGTTTGACGCTGGATTCCTAGCGGTAGCCAAGTATCCGCAATGGGTTGCCAACATCGTGCCAGTTCCGAAAAAAGACGGGAAAGTTAGAATGTGCGTTGATTACAGAGATCTGAATCGTGCTAGTCCCAAAGATGATTTTCCCCTGCCCCATATTGATGTCTTAGTGGATAGTACGGCGCAACATTCACTATTCTCCTTCATGGATGGGTATTCAGGGTATAACCAGATCAAGATGGCTCCTGAGGATATGGAGAAAACAACTTTCACAACTCTTTGGGGAACATTCTGTTACAGGGTCATGCCATTCGGGTTGAAGAACGCCGGTGCTACCTATCAAAGGGCTATGGTCACATTGTTTCATGACATGATGCACAAAGAAATAGAGGTCTACGTGGACGATATGATCGCAAAGTCTAAAACGGACGAGGAGCATATTGTCAATTTGCAAAAGCTCTTCGAGCGGTTGAGAAAATTCAAGCTCAGATTAAATTCTGCCAAATGTACCTTTGGCGTGCGATCAGGAAAGTTGTTGGGGTTCATCGCCAGCCAAAAGGGGATAGAGGTCGATCCAGACAAGGTGCGTGCGATTCTTGAGATGCCGGTCCCTAAAACAGAAAAAGAGATTCGGGGTTTTCTCGGAAGACTGAACTACATCTCTAGGTTCATATTCCAGTTGACTGCCACTTGTGAACCAATCTTCAAACTTTTGTGCAAGAATCAAGAAACCAAATGGAATGAGGATTGCCAAGAAGCATTTGAAAAGATCAAGAAATATCTTCAGAATCCACCTATCTTGACGCCTCCTGTACCCGGCAGACCTCTGATCCTGTACCTAACCGTACTAGACAGCTCGATGGGTTGCATGTTAGGGCAACATGATGAATCTGGGAAGAAAGAGCATGCCATTTACTATTTGAGCAAGAAATTCACTGATTGTGAGACAAGGTATTCGCTGCTAGAAAAGACTTGTTGTGCTTTAGCTTGGGCTGCTCATCGTTTGAGGCAGTACATGCTAAGTCACACTACTTGGTTGGTATCTAAAATGGATCCTATCAAGTATATCTTCGAGAAGCCAGCACTTACAGGGAGACTTGCCCGTTGGCAAATGCAGTTATCAGAATATGATCTCCTATATGTCACTCAGAAAGCAATTAAAGGTAGTGCGCTGGCCGAGTACCTGGCACACCAGCCTATTGAAGATTATCAGCCTATGCAGTTATACTTTCCTGATGAAGATATCATGGCTTTGTTTGAAGAAGGGAAATCCCCAGAAGATGAAAGATGGAGAATGGTGTTCGATGGTGCCTCCAATATGTACGGGCACGGAGCCGGGGCAGTGCTGATTTCCCCTGATAATCGCTTTATCCCATTCACTGCCAGACTAAGCTTCTATGTCACTAATAATATCGCAGAGTATGAAGCATGCATTCTTGGTATCCAGGCAGCCATTGATTGGAAAGTTAAGAGACTTGATGTGTATGGAGATTCAGCTCTAGTAATTCACCAAGTGAACGGTGATTGGGAGACCAAGGACTCCAAGTTGATCCCTTACCGAGATTACATTCTAAAGCTGGTTGAGCCTTTTGAGGAAATCACATTCCAGCACTTTCCTCGCAATGAGAATCAGTTGGCTGATGCACTAGCCACTTTGTCTTCAATGTTTAATATCAGCTGCGACAAAAGCTTGACTCACATCGGGATTCAGCATCGAGATTTGCCAGCACATCATTATTGCATGATCATCGAGGAAGAGTCTGATAACAAGCCCTGGTATTATGACATCAAGCAGTACATCTTGAACCGAGAATACCCTCCTGGAGCGTCAGAGAATGACAAGAGAACCCTCAGAAGATTGTCAAGGAATTTCTTTTTGAGCGGTGAAGTTGTATACAAGAGAAATTATGATATGGTCCTTTTAAGGTGTGTGACAGAAGAAGAGGCAACAAAAATCATGAGTGAAGTCCATGAAGGCTCATTTGGGGTTCATTCCAGTGGGCACACCATGGCAAGGAAAATATTAAGAGCTGGCTATTATTGGTTGCAAATGGAATCAGATTGCTATAGTTTCGTAAGAAGATGTCACAAGTGTCAAATCTACGCTGATCATATTCATGTACCACCTGCTTCCCTAAATGTCTTGACAGCCTCTTGGCCATTCTCAATGTGGGGCATGGACGTCATAGGTCCTATCGAGCCTAAGGCATCAAATGGGCATCGCTTCATCCTGGTCGCCATTGATTACTTCACCAAATGGGTTGAAGCTGCTTCATATTCCAGCATTACCAGCTCCGTGGTTGCTAAGTTCGTAAAGAAAGATTTGATTTGCCGCTATGGGCTTCCGGATAAGATTATCACAGATAATGGCAGCAACTTGAACAGTAAGATGATGAAAGAGTTATGCGAGGACTTCAAAATCCAACATCATAATTCTTCTCCATACCGTCCCAAGATGAATGGGGCAGTTGAAGCGGCCAACAAGAATATCAAGAGGATTGTGCAAAAGATGGTAGTAACCTATAAAGATTGGCACGAGATGCTTCCTTTCGCCTTGCATGGGTATCGTACCTCAGTGCGTACTTCAACCGGGGCAACCCCTTTCTCTTTGGTGTATGGGTCGGAAGCAGTCCTCCCCATTGAAGTTGAGATACCCTCTCTGCGGGTAGTAATGGAAACCAAGTTGGAAGAAGCAGAATGGGTCCAAGCTCGTCTGGATCAGCTGAATCTCATTGAAGAGAAAAGAATTGCTGCCCTGTGTCATGGCCAGTTGTATCAACAAAGGATGAAGACAGCTTTCGACAAGAAGGTTCGTCCCCGAGAATTCAGCGAGGGAGACCTTGTGCTCAAGAAGATTCTGCCTATTCAGAGTGACCCCCGTGGGAAATGGACTCCTAGCTATGATGGACCATATGTGGTAAAGAAAGCCTTTTCTGGAGGAGCATTGATACTCACCAACATGGATGGTGAAGAACTCAGAAACCCAGTCAATTCAGATTCAGTCAAGAAATATTACGCCTGAGAAAAATAAAAAGGAAAAAGAGAAAAATGAGCCAAGCAAGAATTAGCTCGCTAGGTTGAAAACCCGAAAGGGCGGCCTAGGCAAAAAAAGAGCGACCCAGTGGACTGAAAACTCGCAAAGAGCGGTCCAGGCAAAAATTAGGGTCAGAAAGGTTGGACTAAAAACGTAAAAGAGGCAAGCAGCGTCTCCAAAAGCTTGGGTAAAAGGGTGATCAAGGATATAAGTATGGGTGGTTGGCATCAACACTCCAAAGACGAAAAACGCTCATAAGATCTGTTGCGTCCATTTCTCTTTTTTTTTCCCTAGTTTCAAAGTTCTCAATGTACTCTTTTCAGTCGGCGCGACCTTTTGCGCGTTTGATTTCCATATGAATAAAGGTCCAAACTCTTCACTCCGTCTGCTTATTGCTCTTGTCATTGCTTCCTTTTCATTTGCGCTTTAAAATGATGTTTTATGGTAGATAATAAATGAATTATGAAAATGTGCATAAATCAGAGCATTGAACTCATTGCGAAACTTTTGAAAATCATGGGAAAAGAAATGATCTCTCAATCAGGTACATTCATAAAAGCCAGACAAAAGCACTGAGCGCGTCAAAATAATTCACAAAAAAAGGCTGAAGCATGACCCTCACACCATTATGGACGATCATCGTGCCTCGTGGCGCAAGTTCTACGATTTGGTTGAACCAGTGAAAGAAAAGCCAAAAAGAGCAAAAGAGCAACAAAAATAAGAAAAAAAAAGGAAAGAAAACAATAAAAAAGGGGAATAAAAAAAAAGAGGAGAGCAAAAGAGCAATAAAACGAATAAAACTCATGCATTGCATTCATCAAACATAAAAAAAAATTTCATGCAAGCAAGAAGAAGCTCCTGCATCACATCACATTCATCCCATCAGAAAGCAATCATGGCATTTGCATTACATGCATTTGTTCATATCACTCGCAGGTACAAGGACGGATAAATACTTCGGTGTTAATCCTCGCCCTCAGTTCCCAGAAAGTGCTCCCTTAGTTCGGAGTTCAAATGTTTTTCAGTTCAGCGCTCAAGCGTGCATTGCAGTTTGGAGTTCAAAACCGCTCTCGTCAGAGTTCAACGCTCCCTTCTGTCCAGGTCTCACGTCGTGTACGAGCAACGCGATGGACCGCAGCCCCATGTGAGGTTCAACGGAATAGTTGTATCAGCCTAAGATACAGTGGACGCCGTGCATTGATCAGTATATCAGTTCCGGAGCTGATAACGATCCCCCCGGTCGCTCGAAAAGGCCAACAGGAAGCGTGCTCCTCAAAGCCACGTGCAAACTCGGATTCGTCAAGAGTCCGTTTAAGGATTACAGGTTTTAGGCAGCCTGGGCAATTTACCGCTTTCTGCACGCCAAGTGCCCATTTACCGCTTTCTGCACGCCAAGTGCCCATTTACCGCTTTCTGCACGCCAAGTGCCCGTTTTACCTTTTTTGCCCACACGTCAGTGTTCATTTGCGGTTTTCTCATCGACACGAAAGTGTCTACTCTTTATCTTCATTTTACCTCGGAATATGTTTCGGCCAATTCATATTCTTTGTTAAAATCCGGATAAAACGAAAAATAATAAAAAATAATAAATAAAAAAGAGAAGGAAAAGGAAAAGAAAGCTCAGGTTTCTCCAAGTAGACAAAATCGGTATAACTTCTGAATTCTTTATTTTCATTTTGCCTCGGAATATGTTTCGGCCAATTCGTATTCCTTGTCAAAATCCAAATAAAGAGGGGCAGCTGTCATACCCCAATTTTGTCCGCTTCTTTTTACTTCTTTTTTTTACTAAGTTAGTTTCGAGCTTACTTGGGGCCTACTCTTCTTATTTGGTCCTACGCTTGTGAATTTGGGCCTTATATTAGCGTTTGTTGAATTTGGGCTTTGTTTTAGCATTTGTTCAATTCGAGCCCGATTTTAGCGTTTGCGATTGGGCTTGATTTTAGCGTTCGTTCTAATTGGGCTTCATTTCAGCCATTTTTTCTAAGTTGGGCCTATGTTTGGTTTTGATTGGGCTTGGCCCAATTTAATCATTCTCATCCACTTCAACCAAAAACAAAATCTGTCCATAGCAAATATAATCAAAATCAATAAAAATCAATTTACAAATATTTACAATAATCCAAAAATCCAAAAAAATTAAATTAAAAAATACAAAAAAATTACATCAAAGAAGGCCCAAATGGCCAGATCCGAAAATACAAGCAAATTAGGGTTTCAGCAGGAACTGTTGGGCCTGGGTTGATCCACTCCAAAACCTGAGAAATAGCTAATTAATATCAGCAGCTAAAAAGGGGGGAGGCAGAGTCAACCCTGAGTCAGCTACTAGCTGTCCAGGAGACAAAGCCATTAACCTGCAATAACCAGAGAATCAAAAATTAATTTTCGGTTTCAAAATATTGCTATAAATGCTAATCTGAAAACCAAATTGGGGGGTGGAAAAACACAGCAATTTTCACAAAAAATTTCACACAGGAAATTCTGGGAGAGCAGTATCTGAAGCAGTGGGGTGGATCAATTTTTTTCAATAACGAAAAAGCTTTTGATTTCTTTCTTTTCTGAAAAAAGGTTAGTCAAGTCAAATTTTTTTTTTAGTAATACGTTTAGTATGCATTTTTATTAGAAGTAGTCAGTTTTTGTTTCACCGTGAATATATAATAGTATCAGTATGAGAAACGAATTAGCTCCTTTTGTGTGTTGTTATTGTTATTCTCAGGTTCTCCTCCAGTATATATGCATAAAAAGGGGGGGGGGACGAAAATGTGTTTAATGTTATGTTAGGTTCTGTGAAAAAATTTTTAGTTTGAAATAGGTTATTTAATTTAGGTTCAGTAATAAAAAAATTTCAAAAAATGAAACCAAGGTTTGAAACTTGACATAGGTATAGTTGGTCTGTTCTAAAAAAAATTTAGTAATTAGTTGGAAATGGTTGTTTAATTAAAAAATTTAGTTTGTTCTTAAAAAGAGGAAAAAACAAGTAAATAAAGAAAACACAGCAACAAAACAGTAAGGGTTTCATAGAAATAAACAGAAAAAATAAAATAATAATACCTGCTAGCTCCGGCCACCGTAGATAATAATAATAATAATGCCGTCCGCTCCTAGCCTTCTCCGGCGACGTCACCGTTAGTCCGCATGCGCTAACCCCAGCCACCGTGTGACAACCCAAACAACCATCATGCGCCTCAAAACGGCACCGTGAGAGAGATTAGGACAGCGAGGTGAAATCTAGAGAAAAATGAAACTGAGAATCGGTGAGGAGGAGAGAAAACCGAAGCTGGGTTTGAGGGAGAAGGTGAGGGTCAGTGGATGGGGTGAGAAGAAAAACGAAACATAGTTGTTGGTGAGGAGGGAGCGAAACGGAGCTGTTGGTGGAGAGAGGAGAAGAGATGGTGATGAACGGCGCAGAGAGGAGGGCGAGGACCGGCGAGGAGAAAGCGGAGGAGAAGAGGGAGGCCACTGTCCGTTGTAGAAGAAGAAGGCGAAGCTGAAGGTTAGGAGGGAGTGGAGTGCGGCGCCGTAGATGAGTTTAGGGTGAGAGAGGGAGGCGGATGCGTGAGAGAGGAAAAATTAGGGTTGAGTGAATTTGGGAGTGGGTGCGGCGCGCTGAGGGAGAGAGTTGGATAATTAGGTTAGTTTTTTTTAGGTTTGGCTTTATATAGCTAGGTTTTTTTATTTATTTATTTTTTTTAATATTCAGATTACTGCTGACACCCCCCTCAATTCATGTGCACACCTCCCTCACTTAAGCCCAGTTTCGCATACTGGACTCTCCTATGCGAACTGGGCTTCTGTTTACGCCACCGATTAATTTTACAACCCCTTGCTGCTAATAACACCCTATTTTACCATTTCACCCCCCTTTTCTCGTTTTTTTTCTTAATTTAATTTAATTCTCTTCAAGACGAAATATTTTCTCATAAATTAAAAACTTTGTTAATAGTCTTGTGAAGCCTTTGCTTGCATGATTATTAACAACGAGGTACTAGTGGTGATCACTTGGAGCTTTTGCTCAATTGATCATCATGAATGCCTAATTTTCCTAAAGATTTTCACTAAATCAAAAACTTTGTTAGTAGTCTTGCGAAGCCTTTGCTTGGATGGTTATTAACAATGGAGTGCTAACGGTGGTCACTGGGAGCCTTTGCTCAATTGATCATCATGAAAGCTCAATTTTCACAAATTAAACAAGATAAAAAACAAAAACTGTTTTCAAAACAAACAAGAACTACGTAGCTTTGAATTCTCCATCGCACCGGGAGATACGTAGGAGCGGGCCACGTCCCGTCAAGCACTTCTTTCTAAAAACCCTTTTTCCTCCTTTCTCGCCAAAAATAAAAAAATTTATTAAGTTCTTTAATTCATTTTCAATAAGAAATAAAGAGGCAAATTAGGTATTTTTCAAATCAACGCTTAAAACCACACATTTAATTAAAGGTTCCCTCTCAGTAGAGAGGACGTGTGAGGTGCTAATACCTTCCCCGCGCGTAACCGACCCCCGAACCCAAAACTCTCAGTTTTCAAAGGCCAATCGCTTCCTAAAAAAGTTTTTCTAATATTTTCCTTAATAAATATTGGTGGCGGCTTCATTGTCTTAAGAAAAGTTGTGAACGAGGAAGGTTCTCCCTCGGGGACTTTTTTCGGGCGCAACAAGCTCTTGGGATAATTTTTCAAGCTTAGGGATTCCAATTGTGTAGTTGGAAGAGTGAATAGCTTCATTCATGTGAGTTGTTCTACCCCTTAAGTTTCTTTAGGGTTTGTTAAGCATTATTGGTTTTTAGAACTCATCTATGGTGGCTGAGTATATAGTTGCTGAACCTATACTATATGTTAATGTTTTGATGTTGTTGGATTTGCCTTTAAAATGATATCTTGTACTCATAACATTGATTGTTTGAATAGTGTGTGTGGAATTTGGTTGATGAATGTTGTGATTGATGCTCGTATGAGTTGTAAATTGGTGAATTATTTTGTGTAATGTGGTTGTATGATGGTTAGAGTAGGTTAGGAGCAATTAGAATACAGATGACAACAAAAAAAACTGCAATTCTGCAAACAGTGAGAAAAACACGACCGTGTTAGATAAACACCGGCACCCTGTTAGTTTCGGTTTGACAGCAAATTCTCGGTAGCCTTTCAACTTGTTTTGTTCATAACTTTTGATCCAGAACTTAGATTTAGGTGTTTTTGGAGGTGTTGTAAAGCTAAAGAAAAGATCTGCATTTACAAAGAAACCTTTAATTGTTTTTTTAACTCATTCCAAGAAAGCTTCCTAATCTATTCTAACCCTTAATACTCAAACACTACTAGAAAAACAGCTTTTAGCGTCGGCCAAAAGCCCACGCTAACAGGCCAAAAGCGGACGCTAACAGTGACTTAGCGTCGGAGTAGCGTCGGCCACGTGTCGAGGCTAAAATGTTCGATGGTAAATGTAGCGTCCCGTAAAGACCAACAAATTTAATATCATACAGAAGAGTAGCATTGCCCGGTATATTGCAGTCACCTATTGAATCAGTTACATAGATTGTCAAATCTAACATATTAAATGACTTGCTGTTTCTTCTGATAATAATCTTACAATCAACATCTGCAACAGCTTATTCTAAAACTCAACTAACTAAATGACTGTTTGAAAATGCGTCCAAAACAGCCAGAAATGTGGCAAAATGAAGCTGATAGTTGTAGCTTCAACATCATCATGGGATTTCAGTAATTTTATCAGAATCCAAACACATGCTAAAAGTAAAAAGCTATAAGAAGTATTTCATCAAACAAATAGCCCAGGACACACAAACATGCAAAAAAAGCTACGTCAACAAGTATGAGTAGAAAATAGTCAAATACTTTAGAGGGAGTGCATATGACCAAATACACAAGTAATTTACCAATGAATAATCCTAGAGTCTATTTTCTACTACTTTTTATGAGCTGCACTTGGCAAAAAGAGGATTTCCATGTTTATGACTAAATTACATAATGCAGCAATAAATGCGGAAATGAAACCTGAGAAGCACCCAGCAGGTTCAGGGCCATATGCTAACAGTGGAGGAATCATGAGTTTGCGTTTCCCACCTGGGTAAAAATGGTAGATTAATTGAGCAAGCCATACCCAACAATGAATATGATCCAAAGACATAACTTCTATATGTTTTATAAATAAAATAGAATGCTATATTCTTGCAAGAAGAAAGTGGCTCATTAGAGTGGCTCATTAACAAATTAAAGTGGATGAACCCACAATATGTTACAGTGGATGAACCCACAAATTAAAGTGGATGAACCCAAAATAAAATAAAATGAATATGATCCAAAGACATAACTTCTATATGTTTTATCTGGAAATCTGCAAAAAAAATTAAAATAGTATTAGAGTGGCTCATTAACAAATTAAAGTGGATGAACCCACAATATGCAACAAAGCATGCTTAAATTGTTTCTCCATTTTCATAGTTGTAAAGCAAATGATTCAATATTAAGAATGGCTTGTATAACTATTGTCAACAACAAAGAGAGATCAATAATTGAAGAATGGAGAAATGGTGCATTTTTAATAACTATTCTTTCAGCAAATCTAACAAACTATCCTTCAGCCATGAAAGCCTCATTTTTAATAATGATACCTTTGGGTTCTCCGGTTGATCCACTTGTGTACATTATTGTGCAAATGTCTGTCTTCTTCATACTGATGCAATTTTGTTTTCCTGTACAAATGCAATTGAAACTTCAGCATGGTTTATGATAAATTGAATCAGTCTGCGTCTATCTATTCTTCTAGATCCAGAAAAACAAAACATACTAACATCAAACAGTTTTTTAGGTTGATTGAACTCTAACTGCCAAATGCAATCAATGCATCATATATGGTGCAAGAGCAAAAAAAAGCAGATTAAACTCTAGCAATAATACAGAAATATTAAAATTATAATAACTAAATAAAAAATTGAATGAATGAAGTTGAAGAAGCAGATATAATAAGAACCAATTACGGAACGTACTCTACGCCAATGGCCATATATCATGGAAAAATAAACCATTCCACGATCCAAATTCTCACCCGATAATTTTCCTATACAACAGTCATTGGAAAGCATGCATATATAAAATGCAAATGAAGAAGTGTGCAGTTGAACTAACCTGTCTTCAGGAGCTTCGGCACCCTTGTAACTTGACACCATATCAACAAATGTCCGCATGGATTTTGCAACATCACTAGGATCAAACTCATCAGCATTTGAATCAGCATCTAGATCCCTTTTTGCTTTCCCTTTCCTTTTGTGTTTTGAGTCATAAAGATCCATCTCCTTTTGTCTTTCCATAAGAGCAGAATTTAACTCTTCCTCTCAGTTGTAAAGCCAGGAATCATTATCAGATGGAGGAACCTCTTGCTCCTTAAATTCGTCCACTGAATAAGGCAAAGCAAGAATTTCATCTATGCGTCTAACAGGAGCATTCATCAAGTCACTGCAACAAATTTTCAACTTAGCAAATAGCAATGATAAAATAACAAAAACCATAATAAACTAGGAAGCGAAAAACAAATAGCCTCATAACTATATTACAACCTAAGTAAACCCAGTTGAAAACCAAATCAACAAATTAACAAATAACAACTAATGAAACCCAAATCAAATAATCAATCACCTTAATCAATTTACTGAAACCAAATAAACAAATTAACCCTCAAAATTAGAAATCCAGCAGGTACTGATACCCCCACCAGAATCCCCAAATCAAACCTAAACTAAAACCCTTAAATTCAGCAGCTACTGTCAATAGAAGTAGAGTAGAAGAAAACCACTTACCCAATAAGAAGAAGAGAGGAGAGGCGACCGAGAGAAGGAGAACAACAGTGGTTGGCGGCGGTGGTTGTCGCAGGAGTGGTAGTGAACGGCAGTGATAGGAGAGGGAGAAGGCTGGGACAACGCGGAGGCGAGGGTGGTGGTGAGGGCGGAGAGTGACAGTGAGGGTGGAGAGTGAGAGTGAGAGCAGAGAGTGAGCGTGAGAGGGGAGAGTGAGAAGCGTGAGAGCGGAGGTGGCTGTGGTTGTCGCAGGAGCGGTAGTGAACGGCAGTGATAGGAGAGGGAGAAGGTTTGGTCGACGCGGAGGCGAGGGTGGTGGTGAGGGCGGAGAGTGACAGTGAGAGTGGAGACTGAGACTGAGAGCAGAGAGTGAGCGTGAGAGCGTAGAGTGAGGGAATGAGAAGCGTGAGAGCGGAGAGTGAGAGAGTGACTGAGAACTGTGAAAGGAAAGTGAGAGAGTTAGAGTTTTTGGTAAAGTAAATCAAAGTTAGCGTCGGCCATGACCGACGCTAACTATAGTATTTAAAAAATAAAAAATTAGCGTCCGCTATATCCAATGTAGCGTCTGCCATGACCGACGCTAAATTTTTATTTTTAGAAAAAAAAAATTCGTGGGTTAGCGTGGGTTTGACTGACGCAAATTCGACGCTATTATCGTGGGTGTCGTGGCCGACGCTAAATTATGGACGCTAAAATGACATTTTCTAGTAGTGAAAGTATGGTAAATAGATTGTTTCATATTGATACTCCATATGTGACTGATTTGTTTAATTCTTGGGGTGAAATCTATATTGTTGCGCTCAAATGTTTGATGTTTGTTGGGACTTATTCATGAAATAGGATGTTTATGCATTAATCATTTGGTTTGAGCTTTTACGATGTATATGCACAAGTTGTTCGAGTTTGACAACATGTGAGAGAACTAAACTATATATATATATATATATATATATATATATATATATATATATATATATATATATATATATATATATATATATATAATTTAACTAAAGAATTATGTGACTTGGGAGTAGTGTCATGAACCCAAGCTCAAGGCCTTGAATTTTGAGCTCAATAAAATGTTGAGTGTGCGCTCCCCATCCGCATGATTGTAGCTTTAGAAAATTGTAAGACTGCGGTGTTTAGGAAATGCGTTATTTGTGATATAATTAAAAGACTTCGCAGTCCCGGAGGAACTTTTGGAGATTATGTAATGTCATTCTTTAAATATGTTGTGGTTTCAGATAAACAGGTGAAGCCCATAAAAGGCAAAAGTAAAGGAAAGAACCCTAGATATTGGATGATCGGGTGGCATTCAAGATGAAACTATGGTCTTATTTTGATTAATCTCATGTGTTGAGATATTTTTTTGTTTCTAGCATAGTTATGAGTCATTTATTGATATATATATATATATATATATTAATCCATTTCATTAATCCAAATCATAATTGTGTACCTCTGATTGGTTAAAACGTAGTATTCTGGATTTTGTTGTCGACTAAAATCTACGGTGTTACATTTTGGTAATAGAGCAGTTCGACCGAGTTAGGCTTAGATACGTCGTAATTTGGTTGAGTCGGTAAGTTGAGTCGGTTAGGGACTTCAGTAGTTAATTATCAAGACCTCTTAGTGAATTGTGTGTAACAATGAGCCTGATCAACTTAATATTTCATACAAGGTACTGAGAATAATGACAATTGATTTCTTTAACCTCAAGAACTTTCCAAACCTTGAACCATGATAACTCTATTTTAAGTGTTATTTTAGTATTAGTTTTTAGTAGTTTGTTTAGTACTTTAGTTCTTTTTTAGAGCTATTTTACTACATTTTTCTATGCTTTGGTTTACAGGTCAAGTCATGAGCAAAAGGAGGGAATTTGAGTTTCTAAGGTATAATGGTAAAGTCCCAAGATTAAAGAATGCAAAAAGGAACAAAAAGCATCAAAGAAAAACATTACACCCAGTGTTAAATCATTACAGCCAGTGTTGGGAGTGAAAGGAAAAGTAGTTGAAAAATCGTAGGATTTCATTACGGCCAGTGTTAATTCATTATGGGCCGTAATGACTCATTAGATTCCAAAAGCTGTTACAATTCCATCTTTATTGCTTGTAATTGGTTTTAATTCTGATTTTTCTCCACTTTAATGACTCTAGGCCTATAAATAGCACGAAATTCTGAGTGCTATGGCATGATTCCATACTTGTAATCCTTGCTTAAAGTTTATAGAATTGTTTTACTTCATCTTTACATTCTTGTTCTTTATTTGTCTGCTCTTTTATATTTCTGCACTTTTACAATGCTCTCTTTATCTTTCTGCACCTTTATTCTTCTGTCATTTACATTCCAACAATTTACTTTCATGTCATTTACATTTATCGCAATTTACATTTTGAATATGAGTGAGTAGATACAAAGTCTCGGGTTATTGAGAGTAATCGAATGATAGGTCCCTAGTAATTCCCAAGACTATTCTCCGCTTAAATTATTTTATATTTCAATCTAATTTCATTGTCCTTCAAATGTTATTTTAAACAACATATGAAGAACCAAAAGGTGAAGTATTGACGTTGGAACTATGAAATTAGACAAGGGAATCAAAACATGAAAATAGTTTTCAAACTCTTGAGACATTATAAATGTATTATGCTTAATGGGTTTTGGTGACAATCAACCATGATTAGGCTTGATTGTTAGTTCAAAAGACGCTCTTTTACTCTGAAAGGAGACATTAGTTATATTCACTGCCTTGTCTTTGGAATACATTAGTCTTATAATTTGGTGAATGGTCTAAAGAATTACATGGGTTTTTCATTGTTGTGATTCTTTACATTTCTAAATTTAAAACCAACCAACAAATTTCTTCTACTAAATCATTCTGTTTAGCTAATCACAACCGAAATTGAAATTGGTAATCACATAGTCTCTGTGGATCGATACTCTTTTATTTCGCGATAGATCCGTGCACTTGTGGCCTACCAAATTTTTGGCGCCGTTGCCAGGAAATTTTGTGATATTGATTGATTTTTCGGTAACGGTTAGGCTAAATGTTTTTTTCCTTGTTTCTATGAATAAGCATGTATTTACATTCTCCAGGGAGGAATGGGAATACTTTGAGGCATCTTTTCCACCGCCACCACCACCACCACCACCTTGCTTAAAAGGGATATACAAAAATGTATTTATATTCACCAAGGAGGAATGGGAATCTTTCGAGTCATCTTTGCCACCACCACCACCTTGCTTACAACGGTTATTCAAAAAAATACATGAAACAAAAATTGAGAAAAATATTGTTGTTGAGATAGATCAAAATAATGGTAAAGTGGTAGTCCAAGATGATTCACAAGAGATATACCATGAAATGGAGTGCACAAAGGAAATTGGAATTTCTCCCTTGAATAAGTATATTGATTTAAATGCAAGTGTGGATGTTACAATGTTGTGCCCTTTATCTTGAGAATAGGATCTTATTACTTTCACAACTTCCTTTTTACAAACCATGGGATCCAGGAATATTCTTTTATTCTTCATGTGTCACTTGGTCTTTATGCTTCAAGCAATGGGACCCAGGTATAAGTCTATAAAGGGCAAAGGTCAAGCTGATGACCTTAAAAGAGCGCTGTGTGGGAGACAATTCACGGGTTAATGTTTTCGTTTCTTTTGTTTGTGTTTTTGTAGGAACAATAAAGAAAGGGCAAAAAGCCACAGGTTATCCTAAGCAAAAAGTGAAGAAAAAAGCAATTTTGGGAGCTAAAGACCCAACACGGGTCGTGTTAGTTGGTTACGGGCCGTGTTGGTCCATCATGAATTATTTTGAAAAAAACTGATTCTTCGTTACGACCGGTGTTGTTTTGTTACGGGTGGTGTTGTATCCTTTACGGGTGGTGTTGAATCCATTAAGGCCCATGTTGTGTTGGCTTCGCAGCGAAAGAAATAAGCTTGTTCTTCTAGAAAGTAACACGTGCCATTCACTCACGGAAGACTTGCTAGATATCTCTCCTTCCAAGTGAGCCTCTTTCATAGGAATTCCCCCCATCAGATCAGGGCAGGGCTGACACAACCGAATTGGTTGAGGAAAAGGAAACCCCAGCGACCAAGCACTCCCGCCTCCAAAAGCGAAGAGTCTCACAGTCAGGCAGGCTTATACCATTACGCTCACGAGCAGAATCTTAGCTTGAGCCTACCTTCGCACACCTCCGTTACTCTTTAGGAGGCATCCGCCCCAGATAAACTACCCAAAAAATCAAAAAAGAAATAGGCACAAAACATAACCGGTGACAGGATAATAAAGAAAATAATCCAGTGACGCTAGGGGTATTTATATTCCTTCCTCCGATCACATACTGCACATACTTTGTTTGATCAAATTCCCCCTTTTCGGGGTGTTCGAGTAAAGGTTCGGAGTTAGGACTGAGCACTTCTTTGAATTGAGAAGAGGTGCTTACCCGTAAGCCTAAAGCTAAAGGTTGCTCATCCGACATGGCATGAATCACCGAACATGCACTCAGGAAGAGTAATGCTTTGAAAAAGGCGTGATTCATTAAGTGAAAGACGCTAACCGAATAGTTAGAGCTACTGGGAAGATCATAGCGGAGAAGTCGAGACCTAACAACACTTAAGCCACGTGAAATCCACCCTTCTCTCTCAAAAACACAAACCTGCATTCTCCTCTTCTCTCCTAGTTCGCGATTTACCTCCACTAAACCACATCCTTCACAAAAACCAACCACAATCACCACAAAATCTTCACCCAATTCACAAACCCATCACCCATTACGCAAACCCCACCGTCCAAAACCCCATTTTACCCACTATTCACAAAAACCCTAAAGCTCAAAATCCTCCATAGCCAAAGCTTCAAACCTTCATCAATGGCACCCAAGAAAGCAAAGACCACTAATGCTTCGACATCTCAAGTTGGGCAAAGAAGAAAAAGGGTTGCTTCTCAACAAAACCGTCATGATAGCTTTGTACACTCAGTACAATACTCCACCACCTCCTGACCAATCAATGTGAGCTTTCCCTACCCTCTCATGTGTTTTAATTTTTCTAACATTGCGGACAATGTCTAGTCCAAGCATGGGGGTTATCTTACCCTTTTTCTAACTTTTCTTTGTTTTTATTCTGTTTGCTTTGATTTTTTTTTTGAGTAGTTGTCATCTCCCCTTGTGTAACAAATCTTTGAGAATTTTCTGCTCACATGCTTTTAAGACCTTTCTTGGATAATTATTTAAATTTCATAGCATTCCAATACTTGAACGATAACTGTTGTTTTAAGCAAATTGCACTAACGAAAGGTGATCCTCTCATCTACCGCCGCTATCCAGAACGCAAGCTCGAAGCATGTCTTCCAAAGTTTGAATTGTTCTCTCAGTTTGACCATCTGTCTGCGGATGGTATGCTGTACTCATATTGAGTTGAGATCCCAATGCTAAATGCAAAGTTCTCCAAAAGCGAGAAGTGAACTTAGGATCACGATCAGATTGGAACCCCGTGGAGTCTAACAATATTCTTAAGAGACTCCTCAGCTATCCTTGATACCTTAAAATTAGACCGAACGAGAATGAAATGGGCAGATTTTGTTAAACAGTCTATAATCACCCATATGGAGTAATCACTCGGCTGAGAACACGGTAAACCCATCACAAAGTCCATGGAAATGTTCTCCCATTTCCACTCAGGAATGCTTAACAGCTGCATTTTACCGGAGGGATTTTGATGCTCAGTCTTAACCTTTTGACAAGTCAAGAATTCAGATACAAATTCAGCAATATTGGTTTTCATTCCTGGCCACCAATACATCAGTTTAAGATCACGATACATCTTAGTAGCACCAGGATGCACCGAGAAATGACTTTTATGTGCCTCTCCCAAAACTTGTTTCTTAATCTCTTCATATTGTGGAATACAGATCCTACCCTTACAACAAATGACACTGTCACTGTTTTCGCAAAACTAGGTTGATCCTTCCGCATCTGCAAGTTTGAATACACCTCTTGTGCTTGCTTAATAAAACTTCGCAACGAACTGGAAATTCCTATATGACTTAACACCAATCGATTACTTCCTGTCTTCACTTTAAGGTTGATATGTGAAGAGACTTCCTGCTTAATGCATCTGCCACTACATTAGCTTTACCAGGATGATACGTTAGTTCAAAGTCATAATCCTTCGAAAATTCTACCCATCGCCACAGTATTATATTAAGCTCTTTCTGATCAAATAAATATTTAAGGCTTTTGAGATCACTGAACACTTCAGAACGAGCACCACAAAGGTAGTACCTCCAAATCTTCAAGGCAAACACTACAACTGCTAGTTCCAAAGCACGTGTAGGATATTTTTCTTCGTGAGTCTTCAGCTGTCTTGAAGCATAAACCACAACCTGATGATTCTGCATAAGAACACAACCCAAACCTTTCCCTGATGCATCACTATAAATCTGAAATCCCAAAGCTGGGTCTGGAATGATAAGAATTGGGGCCGAATTTAATCGGGCTTTGAGCTCCAAAAAGAAATCCTCACAACTTGTATTCCACGCAAAGGGTTGACCCTTGCGGGTCAAACGAGTGAGTGGAAGTACTAGCTGTGAGAATCCCTGAATGAACCATAAATAATAACCTGCTACACCGATAAAACTTCTTACTTAAGTTACTGAAGTTGATCCTTCCCAATTCAAAATTGCTCTCACCTTGCCAGGGTCTATTGAGACTCCCTCTTGTGAGATAACATGCCCCAAAAGTTTCACTTGTGTCATCCAAAACTCACACTTCTCCAGTTTAGCATAAAGCTGCTTTTCCTGAAGTGTGCCTAGCACCACACGAAGGTGTTCTTCATGTTCCTCCACATTCTTAAAATACACCAAGATGAATCAATGAAAACTACCACAAACTTGTCCAAGTATGGTCTAACAATTCTGTTCATGTAGTTCATGAATATTGCTGGTGCATTGGTAAAACCAAAAGGCATTACTACAAACTTGTAATGCCCATATTGAGTCCGAAAGGATGTCTTTGGAATATCCATTGCTCTAACCTTTATCTGGTGATAGCCGAACCTCAAATCAATCTTTGAAAATACTACCGCCCCCTCAACTGATCTAGTAGATCTTCAATTCTCGGCAACAAGTACTTGTTCTTCACTGTAACTTTGTTAAGCTGTCTGTAATCAATACACAGCCTCATGCTTCCATATTTCTTTTTCACAAACAAAATAGGAGCACCCCAAAGAGAAGCACTAAGTCAGATAAACCTCTTATCAAGAAGTTCTTCAAGTTGGGTTTTCAGCTCTTTTAGTTCTAAAGGAGACATTTAGTAGGGAGCTATAGATATCGGCTCGGTGTTTGGGACAAAGTCTATAGAGAACTCTACCTTACGATCTGGAGGTAAGGATACCACTTCATCCGGAAAGATGTCTAGAAACTCATTTTTAATCGGGATAGAAGTTAGATCTAAACCAGTTTCGGATGTTAATGACAATAATAAAATGCACCCTACACATGTTAAGGAATATTGTTGAAATTGAAGGTTTGGGACTAACCTTTGACAACTCCACAGACTCGGAAGAAAAGTTTATAACTCGGTTGAAACAGTCAAGAACAACAATATTAGCCGTAATACCAAGGATAATGTCCATACCCTTTAAGGGTAAACATATGAAATCAACAATGAATAACCTTTCCCCAATCCATACCAAACAATTTTCACAAAGCAGTTAAGTAAAGACACTGCCCACAGTGGGTGTGTGGATTTGAATAGGATGAGACAAGGCCATTAAAATTAATTGCAATCTTTCAGCGCAATCTTAAGATATAGACGAGTGAGTTGCATCCGAATCAAACAGAATATCTATAGGATCTTGAAAGAGAGGACCCATACCCTTCATAAGATTTTTAGATTCTTTAACCTTCCTGGAGTCCAAGGTGAAACCTCTTCCATGAGCTGGGTTGGATGCATCTGGTTGTCCTCCCTTTATGAGTCATGGGCACTCTTTGGCATAATGTCTACGCTCCTTACAATAGTAACATACAAGTTGGCCAAACTGGCACTCCCCTCGATGGAACTTTCACACTTGGTACAAGCTGGAAACCTCAGCTCCTGATTGTTGTACTTGTTTTCCTTTGTTGATGTTTCCTTTTGGCTTCATAATTGGAGTAGATGTCCCGATCCCTTTCTTTTTCTGCCAAAATTCCTTGCGCTCATGATACATTCTCTTTAACCCCTCCTCCTCTACATAAGCTTGTTGAACTAATGAAGCATAGTTGGTGAATGGGTATGCATCCAAGCTGTGAGAAATATCCCCATGAAGTCCCAGTTTGTATCGGGTGATCTTCCATTCACCATTTGGAGCATATTGAGCCAACTGATAAAATTGGGCTAACTCCTCAAACATAGTAGTATATTCCCCAACAGACAAGTTGCCTTGTTTGAAAGCCAGGAATTCTTCCTCTTTCTTCTTTTTCACCACTGTGTGAGAGAATCCTTCTGAAGTTCTCTCAAGTCATCAGGGTTTCCTGAGCCAGCATATTGGCATGAGTGCCCCTCCACCAAGTTTTTGCTTCGTCCTTAAGCATGTGGGCTACAAACATCACTTTTTCTTTCCTCTGTACACTGTAGTTTTCTGTAAATCTTCTCTATGGCGTCAATCCAATATTGAGCCATCATTGCGTCTGAGCCCCGGTTAAAATATGGCGGGTTCCTCTTTCGAAAATGAAAGTAAGCTCTATTAGGATCTTTTTGTGGTTGTGGATGCGGAGGCATGTTCTGTTGTGCTTGGAACATTTGTTACATCATTTGGTTGGCCATCGCCTGTTGGTCTTGCATAGCTTGTGTAACATCCCAATATTTCAACCTTGGAAGAAATATAAAGAATCTTAACACTTATCAAATATCAGAGTTCTAATCCGCTCCAGGATTTGAATTAGAACATAACTAGAGAGATATAACCATCAATACAAGTTCCAAGAGGTGTAAATACCAAAAGGACAACTAAATGACATAACTGCAACAGTTAATTTAAGTCATTTTTACAACATTTGTTCAAATCCAAAAGTATGGTTCTCAAAATACTTAAAAACTTCGATTACATCATCAAAAGTTAAAGTTTCAAAATAATACATAATCAATAACTAGGGAGGACTAAGCAAATACAAAATCTATCTCTAAGGATCACATTAAACTCAAGCCACCTGGTCAGCTTCTACTTCTTCTCTATTTGCTTGGCCTTGCCCTTCTCATCTCAAAACACAACAATATAAACAATAAGATACAATCTCAATGAGTTCTTTCGAGATGCCTTAACTCATACTCTCGGTGTTTTACTTATCTTTTCGCTTTCTCTTAGCATAACCTGATAAATTACTACACAACTTCCACGGAGAACCCACCCAACAATAGCTATTGCTGAGCAAACTGTCTTAGGCCTTGGCTTTGGGCTCATGACTTCCTTCCACCAAGTATGCTATTAACTCGAGATCGTCATCCCCATGGTGTCTTATGTATACTTTAGATTCTTAGTTTTCTCACACGTACATAACTTAGGGTATCATGGAGTATCATTCTATTACATTCATAAAATTACCAATCAATAGAATAGTCGATAAAATGGTCACAAGTGTGCAAATCTTGTTAAACATAGTGCAAATTGTGTTTAAACAATCATACTTATCATTGGACAGAATTGGGGATGGATTGGGCTTGTTGCACAAGGGAGTTGAGGGAAAAAAGGTGAAGAAAAAGTGGGAAAAACAAATGCTGACACGGGCACCCGTGGTGGCTGCCACGAGCCGTGTCAGCAGATTTTGTAAAGAAAGCTACCAGTGGCTGAAACTGCCACGGGTGCCCGTGGTGGCTGCCACGAGCCGTGGCAGTGCATCAGATGCCCTATTTTTGTTGCTTGTAAAACTTTGCCAATCAATTTCATTGAGCTCCAAACCTTTCCCAATCCAAAACACCACCAAATACAGAGACAATGCCAATATTTCAAGCTTCAATAAAGGTATTGCAATTCAATTTGTGTAAATGTCTAGACAATTTTAATGAACAAAGCTTATGTCAAGTCACAAAGTTCATCAAATTTAGTGGTTCAATCTCATTTCAGCACAAGTGACTTTTCAATCAAACAAATCATCAAGTCAAGACCAAAACAAGCACATGCATTTCATTTTTATTCAAAAGCAATCAAGCTAATGGTAAAAACATCAAAAAGAAACACATCTTAGGTCAAAGAACTCATTTAGAATGTTGTGAAAATCAAACTGCAAGTGGAATGGCGGTGTTTTCTTCTCGAGATAGCTCCTAGAAATTGAAACTAACCAAAGCCCTAGCTCCTCTTCTTGAACACTTAGAACACAATGTGATTAGATAAACCCCCAAATCAAGCCTTCAATTCAACATGCAAGCACCAAAACTCCCAAAATCAACTTCTTACCCCACATGCAACTCGAAAATGGCTTGGAGGTGCCTAGGAAGTTTGAACAACTGAAATGGTGGTGTGTACACTCTTATACTAAGGTGGAATCAAGGGAAGAATGAGATGTTTCAAGGTGATTTTGCTGTTGGTGCCATGGAAGGGTTTCTATTTGCTTTTTTTCTCTCACCTTTCTCTTCTCACTCTCTCGCAACTCTCATCTCTCTCTCTCTCAGCCCTTCTTTTCTTTTTAAGACAAAAGTGAAAGTGTGTGTGTGTGTGTGTGTGTGTGTGTGTGTGTGTGTGTGTGTTTGTTTTAGTGTTCAACACTAGTAATGAGATTGAGTGGGTGTTTGGTGTGTGAAAGCCCCATTTCTCCCTTACCCTCTACTTCCTCACTTAAAACAACATTTAATTAATCAAACCAGTACTCAATGCATTCACGTATCCCTTTTGTCAATTAAATCATGCAATTATCAATCCAAACACCCAATAATTAATTCACTTAGCAAGCAAAGTAATTAAAATTACTTTGGGTGTTACAACTTGCATCATCTGTTGGTTCATATTTTGCTGGTTCTATATCATTTACTGATTCATGTGTTGTTGATTCTGCATGTTTTGTAAAATTTGCCTCATCCACTCCTGGTTTTGGTCTTGTGGAGGATTACCTCTAGGCTGAGGTTGTCGCCTTGGTCTTCCGAGCAAACAATGCACCAACTGCTGAGTTGATCAGACTTAATGTCTCCTAGCATAATAAGAAGAACTACAAAAAAAAAAATAACAAAGAAGCAACATACAACTAACTAATCAACTAAGGCCGACTAGGTCGAACTACTTTGATACCAAAATATAACATCGTGAACTAAACTTAACAGTAAAATTTAGCTCGTTATAACTTTGTAACCAACCAGAGATGCACAGCTAAGAATTTGGATTAAAATATTCAAAGAATTAAATATCAAAGACTTGACTTTATAAAATAGGAAGTTCTTATAACTTAAGACATAAACTTTTCCTTATAGCGGAAGAAACTTCACAATAAGATATAAAGTCACGTCTTAAGACCAACCAAGTGGTTATTTATCCTTAGTAAAATTCCTACTTAAGCAAAATACATCATCATATAAGTTCATAATTGAAATTCTACACTTAACGAAAGATCAAGGAACCTTCTCCTTTGCCTTCAACCTAGCTCACCTGCTTTTCTATAAATCACCACAAAATGAAGAGTGAGATTTTATAAAATTTCAGTGACTTCCTCGACGGCATCTCACTATACATATACTCACGATATCTTTTAAATTATTACCCACGACGCAATCCCTAAATGAAGCAGTCTTACATGTGCATTACATGCTACAATCATCACAGTTGGGAAACCCTTACCCAACAATTGAAGGGTTCAACATCAGAGTCTTGGACTCGGGGGCATAACTCCCTCTCCAAGTGTGTCACATAATCCGTTAATTCATTTATATATATATATATACACAATACATATAGGATAGTTCTTGGCCCATAATGTTCTAACGAAAGATAGGGTTTCAATCAACCATCATCATTACAGTGTATCATGGTATAATCAAGGAGATTAGAATTGTAATTGAGTTACAAATGGAATTAGGGTAGATTGAACTCCAAAAGAATGAGAAAAATGAAGAAATTGTAAAGGATACCAGTGAGGTGCACGGTCCGTGGTTAGGGGCACGGTCCGTGCTCCTCTATTTCAAATTTTTTTCCCAGCACCAGACATGGACACGGTCCGTGTCAAATAACACACAGTCTGTGTGTTTTTCTAGAAACAAAAATTTGATTTTTTGAGTGTTTTGGTTCATTCACTTGGATTCCTAATCCTCCCAAATTCCATCATAATCCAATAACAATGTATTTACATGTAAAAAACCTGCTCATAGTTAATCATTCTATCAATTTCTTAAATATTCAACAATCAAATTTATGAACATTACAATCAATTCTAAATGAAACCCACAACATCATATATCTCAACTTATGACATGAGTTCAACCAAACATATATTCAGCAATCATGAAAGACTCTAAGCATTCATAGTGCTTGAAAGACCTATTTTGATTTAGGGATAGAGATCTCACAATTGAGATTGGGTATCAAATGTGAACAAATGAGCAAAGGAAGCTCCCAAGTTTGTCAAACAAGCTTCTAGGACTCTCACACAACACCAAGCTTTGAAAACCTTTAATTTTCACAAACCCTAACCACAATGTAGCTCCCAAAACCCCCTTCCCAAGTCTTCAATCTTACATGCAAGGTAAAAACTTGAAGTTCAACCCTCCCTAATGAAATGCAACTCAAGTTGTAGAGGGAGAAGTGAGTTTTGTGAAAATTTTATGGTTTTTGAGGGTTTGGGGAAGATGGGTTTCAAATAGCTTGAATGGGGAAAAGAAAATCAGGTGAATTTGTTGCTAGTTCAGAATTGGAAGTGAGAATGTATGAGAAATCTTCTCTCTCTTGCCAGTTCTCTCCTTTCTCGAACTCTCTGACTCCCTTCTCTCTATTCTTTTCCCTTTCTCTCTCAAATGGTAATGAATGAAGAGGTAAAACTTCTGCTTCAGCTGGTTTGAAATACTTTTTGTGGGCTGGACATTCTAAAGTATTTGGGCTGAGTATTTAACAATTCTGGTTACTAAAAACACCACCCCCTTATTTACTAGTAACAAGGAATTGTTCTATCAAGCATCATTCAACACAACATACTTAATTAAGTACCAATTTCACTCAAAACATATAAAATTCACATTATAAACCTTAGGATCATGATGTAATAGTCAAAAGAGGGCAAGATCTCGTCGTCATCTCCCTTACTTAGGCTCCCTAACTTAGCTGACTTTGTTAATGCCGGGCAACATCAAAAAATTGACATGCAAGGCAAAAACATAATTAAGAAACGTTATTTCCATTACAGAGATGGACTCGGATATGCCGAAAACGATGATACAAGAGTTCTAAACAAAAAACAAAAAGAGTAGGAGATCGAACACGAGGGGCGCAATCAGCTACGACTCTTCATTGTCGCTAATCTTGTGAACAACTTTCTCCTGAGCTGTAGTTAGTGTAGCAACCCGATCAAGAACCGAATCCCTATCCTTCTCAAGCTGTTTGGCTCTTAGAGAGACCTCTTTACCGGATTTCACCAAATTAGTTAAAGAAGTCTTAGCTTTTGTTAATGCCACCAAGGCATCATACTGCTCTTTTTTCAACTTGAGAATCTTTGTAGAGAAGAATCCCAGTTATTAAAGTCGGAATGATCACCTGAAAGCTCTGTAGAGAAAAATCACCTGAAGTCTAGCATCATACCTTATCTTGCATCCGCTTCTCCGTATCCCGCTCGAGCAAAGCAGTACCCAGGTCTTTAATCTTGGGTATAAAGGAGAAGGGATTTCTCTGAAGAGTCTCAAAGCGGGCCTTGTCAAACGTAGTAACGACGCCCTCATGAACTTTTGTTTCTTGGGGCGTCCTTGATTCTCACCGCCTTCAACTGGGCGTTTGTTTTCCCTCACAGCCCGAGCCTTAGGAAGGCTTGGGGCCGAGGCTCAAAAGGAGTCCCGACAAGAGAAAAAATATGCTACTCCATGTTTGCAATCACCTTAAACTCCCCTTTAACCTTGGTAGCCCGTGCGTAGGGGGAGGAGAGACAAGACCACCAGTAGTAACAATTGGGTTCGGGTTTGTACTCGATTTCCTAAGAGCCGCAAAGGAAGGCCTTGGAGCCATATCTTCTACAAGATAAAAAGAAAACAGTTAGAACAATAATCAAAGACCAAAAACTCGGAGAAAGGAAGACCTTAGATCCTTAGACAACGCTCACCTAAATTCACCGGGAGTCCAGTCATCAACAAGAGCCCTGGTGTTGATAAAATCCTTTTCAGGGAGTGAGGCCACATGATCCTTGAGCATCTGAAGGGTCTTTCGGTCTTCGGCATCAAGCGAATCAAAATTAACTAAATATCATCCCAGTTTCTTGGCATAGTGATCTCTACACCAAAACAATGGGAATTTGACACCCTTAAGCTTCCCGTCCTTCCCATAAGTGCCGACCCAGCTTTTAGAATCTCGGTTGGTTGAAGTGACTAAGAAATAATTAAGCTTGAATGAGTTAAACAAATCAGTAGAAGGGGAGAAGATATGGACCTCAGAAGTTCGCAACGACACCCAGCCATTCGATTTTGGCTTAACAACTCCAGACAAATAAAGAAAAAGATCTACCGAGTAGTCACGTTCATAGGAGTCCATCATCCTATATTTTGCCCACATAAAGGCCAAACCGTTGGGATGTAACTGCGACAGGGCCAATCGTAGCCGACTCAGAAATCGTTGCTAAAATTCGTTGAAGGGGAGACAGATCCCGAGAAAGGAGACCAACACTGTATAAACAAAGAAACTAAGTTCTTCCGCCGGATGTTGGAAAACCCGTTCCTTCGGATAGGCACCTCAGATCTCCCAATTTTCACCCGTCTTATCACCTATGTCATCCTTAAGCCCTTCGACATTATCCTGGTTGACTCCACTAAGAATTCCACAGGCCTATTTTCAAACCCAATCATAATCTATTGGGGCATCACCCACAGCACCAACCCCGATACTTGAAGTCTATTCATAGTCATGCTCTTCAACCAACTCGTTGCTATCTTTATCCTCTAACACACGAGAATCGTCGCTCATGCCGATGAACCTCCGTTGCTTATCAACCTTGATATAATAGTCACTAAGACCACAGAAAGGAGTACTGCTAAATGAATAGTCAGTCGAATCACTAGCCGAACTACTAGTCATACTATAAGCATCACACAGTTCTCGATCTAGCTGAACTAGAGAATGTCTCCCCGGGATAAACTTTGACCTAGCCATTCACAACCTACACAGAGGGAGTTCACTATCAGGAAAAAAGTTTTTCGCTGAGCATCATCAAAATACACTTCAGACGAGATACAAGCATGGTAAGTGCAATCCCGGAGGGCCATCTCAAATTGCCTAGCCAAAGTTGAGAATGTGATCCCACTTGAGGTCGCAAACATAACCCCGTCCAAGTAACTCGGATGACCAAGGTGAAGTTTGAATATTGCAAACACCCTCCTGCAAAGAAGTCTCCGCCTAACGGCATCGAGATGATCGGTTAGAGAATCAAGAAGAAGAGTGCAAAGACAAGGAAAGTAAGGGAACTCAGATGAAACATGGAAAATCAGATAAAACTGGAAGCTTTTAAACTCGGTGAAACCGCGAAACACAAAGTGACCCAGAACCTTTCCGGAAATCTCATGTCGCTATGAAGGGATAAGTAGAGATATTTGCTCTGCAAAGTGAAAATGGGGGAGAAACTTCCTCTATTCATAATGTGGCGAAGGAATCGACAATTATAATGATCACATCAACAACTTATCACCACATCCAACGGCTAATAATCAATACAATGCCACTCCTAAGGTCAGAAATATGGATCCGAGGTTACCACCGGGAAGGGCATTAACAAAGTCATTGACCGACAACACCTTAATCGGGGTCTCCCTCCTTGACAGCCTTGGGGGGCAACATGAACAGTGATAAGTCCGACTAAGACCAAGATGCAAATCCAGTAAAGAAATCGACTCGAGTTAGCCAACTTGACCTACTACTCCAGAACCCAAGGGCAATTCACAAAGGAGATCAACTATCACCATCGCACAGTCCAAAATGACCGCAGATCACGCCTTGACATAAGAATCGTGTCATGTCATTGGCACAGTTTCCTATAAATACACTGGCACATGAATACATCAAATACGCATTTGTTACTACCCGCCACCTTTTCTCTGAGGTGGCTTGACCGTCAGAATGTGTGCAAGTACCACCCCTCTCGCTTGATCAATGCAAAGGAGAGCATCTTGGAACATTGGCATGAGCGAATCCAACATCACAACTTGGTGGCATCTCGGCCCAACTTCATTGACTGAGACCAACTTCTAGTATTGTTCAGAAATCTTATGTACTGTATGCGAAAATTGCAACCGAGTTTCCCTGTTGGTACTCGGGGAAGTATTGTTATATTTGTTCTGATTTAAACGGAAAAAATTGTATAAATAATACTTTATGTATTAATTGTGAAATCAAGTTTGTTGATGTATGAAGTTATTTACACTGTTATCATGTATGTGAACGCTTTGCAGATATAATAGACATTTTAGCGTAATGTTACAATGAGGAGAAATTTTCGAATTATTTACACATTTTTGTTCTTTGTTTAGAACAATAAAATGTAGATCATGTTCTAAATGGATGGAATTAGTAAATATATGAATTTTATAGTACATACAATAGTAATGATTAAACAAGCGTAAAAGACCAAAAATAATGAACTTATTAGTTCACACAATTTATTAGTACATACAATTCTATACAGATACGTATTAAGTGGCGTATGTTTACCCTTGAAATTATTACCTAAATTAACAGTATTTCCAATGGCTAGCTAAAACTACTTGCTCACCTTGCCACAAAATATTACAAAGTTTCTTGTTTTGAGTCCAACATCCGGTAACAATTGAACATGCAGACCATATATATTGAACTTAAGGATAGATAAGAAAGTAATTTACAATTCAGGTTTCAAAGTTAACTAAATGATTGTTCCTACAATAAATGTTGATGCACAGCTGAAATCTCTACTTCGCAAAAAATCTGGTAATAAGAAGTGGTTGCAACAAAGTCTAGAACATTTCGTTTAAACTTGTTCATTTAAAATATTTCTGAGAGTAACAAAAAATATGTTAAACGGTCATTACAAAAAGATTATTGTAACATCCCTAATTTTAAAAAAATATCGAACTATGAAGCCTAGGACCGATTTAATTATTTGTTAGGAATAATTAGTCGCGTCTCGACGAGGAATAGTCGAGGAAATTGTCAAGTAATTGTGTCTCCATCAAATTGGGGCTAAATCTAGTGTTAAATGAAGGAATTTAAGCTGAAGGGCAATTTTGTCATTTCTCACCCTTTAGTATTCAGCCACTCCCTCTCACACTTATCCATTTCACAAACTCAGAATTTAAGAAAAAGTTGAAACAGAAGGGAGAAGGGGGAAGAGGGGCGCGAAGGAGGAGAAGAGGAGGTGAAGGGGGAATCACCAAAATTCACTTGCATGTAAGTGTTCTAACCTCCTCTCCACCCCATTTTCGTTTTCCTTTCCAATAGTATCACTTTCAGAGCATGATTCTCACTAATCCTCTCAATCCCATTTTCGAAATGTGAAGCTCAAAGCATTGAAAATGGTGGAGTTCTAAGTTGTTGTCTGCTTGCATGTTCAGTACGAGCTATTGGGGAGGAAGTTCTAACCCTACATTTCGAATATGGGGGAAATTCATTCAAGCTGGGTTGCTGATTCAGTGTTCTAGTGGAGGAGATAGCTGTGTTGGAAGCGGTTCGGGTTTTAGCGGGGAGCGTTCGTGTGATTCGGTTCAACACCTTCGTACTCCGGTTCGACTCTCGGAATTTCTACGCATCGGTGAGTTCTACTCACGGATTAGGGAAAATATGGTTTTCTGAATTGGTATCACATTTTGTTTCTCGGCGAAAAACTGAATTCGAAAGATTTTCGGGTCGAAAACCGCTTTTGAGAAAAATAGCGTTTTACGGTTTTTATCGAAATATTGAGCAATCTATGATTTGTCAATTTAAATGTTTTCGCTGGAATATAGTCTGGAATGTGATATATTAAATCTGTTTTTAGGTTGGATTACGATCAGAATTCGATTTGGGCGAGAAACGGAAAAGTCGAATGAGAGAAACAGAACCGGACGCATGGGTCGTGCGCCCCTGGGCACAAACCGTGCGCCCACTTCGCAGATGGATAATTTAATTTGGTGCATCACGCACGGGTCGTGCGCCCCTGGGCACAGACCGTGCGTGAGGTTCTGTTACCAGACTCTGATTTTTTATTTCGTCGCTCCTTTCGATCCCAAATCACTTCTAATATGCCTCCCAACCAATTTTAAGGATATTGCCCTAATAAAATCAATGTTTTGAGCACGTTCGACATTATTTTGGAAATAGGGTTTTTGAAGGTTTAAATTATTGAAAAACCGAAATTTAGACCGCGTGTGAGATAATGTTTTTGGCATAACAACCCGGATCGTGGATCCTTCTCGACGCTATGATTATAACGCCGGATGTCTAACTTTGAATTCATCAAAACGGGTTATAGATCGATAATAGATATAGATATCTAAAACTTGAAAGACGGTCCAATGCGGACATGATGTATATTTTATTATATATCGCGTTGGGTGACGACCCGACAAGTAGCATACTAGGGAGGGTAGTCATGACCCCTTACCTAGGCCTTGAATGTGTTTTGGCGTGGTCAACTCAAGGGTTACCGGTATTCGTGACATGGTTGCACAATCGGTTTATGCTGAACTAGAACCCTGGCATAATTCGGATAGACTTTCGAATTGGGGATTATCGTAGATATTGGGCAAACTAGATTGTCTGGCATTATATCTCGGGGATTACCGTAGATATTGGGCAGTCAAGTTGTCTGGCATTATATCTCGGGTTGTGTTAAGCTAAAGAAAACTTTATTGTGAACACGGTTTGCTTGCCATTTCGATTATAGCTTGTGATAGCTAATTAAATATATTGATAACGGTTTAATAATTGAACCGAGTGTTAGTGAGGGGGCACGGTAGGAATCACTGAGATATTGTTATCTCACCCAATCAATCTTTGTTGTTTTTCAGAGAAGCAGGGAAAAAGGAAGACTATTGTGCACGAGTAGTCGACATACTCTCGGAGGTGCTGAAGACTTAGTCATATTTATCCTTTATTCCTTTGTTGTTATGTTTGGTTGTATAAACTTGTATTTGTTATGAGTTATACGAACCGCTTTATGTTTCTGTTGGGTATTTGGACTTGGATATTGTATTCTGTTCGGTTTGGAACCGATGAACTTCTATTTTTATGAAGTAATATTATTTCCGACTATGTGTTTAGTTCGGAAAAAGTTTGTATGTCCAATACTTAAACAGGAACTGTGTCCTCTGATTTTCCGCATCTGTGCATTTTCGGTGTCTCTACAGGTTAGAAATACCGGGGTGTTACATTTGGTATCAGAGCGGTTCGACCTAGTCGGACTTAGATGTTTAGAGTCTCGTATGTCTTCTAAGTCTGATTCTTCTTAGTATGCTATTAGACATTGAGCCTGATCAACTTAATACTTTGTGCATATTTCGCAGAATCATGGCTGGAAGAGGTAGGAGAAACCCACCTGTTGATCCTCATCAGGAGTGGATGCAAAATGTCATTGAAACTCAGCAGAAGATGATAAATGACATGATGCTAATGCAACAGCAACAGATGGCTCAAATGGCTCAAATGCAGCAGATGCATGAAGTGCCTCAACCACAACCAACTGAGCCAGTCAATGTACCACAACCTGAGGATCCCAACAGGATGTATTTCCGGTTTCTGAAGATGAAACCCCCAACCTTCAAAGGAGGATCCGATGCAATGAAAGCCCATTTCTGGGTAGATGCCATGGAAAGGATCTTTGTGACATTGCAATGCAATGAAGAGGAAAAAGTAATTTGTGATGCCAATGCTCTGGATGAAGATGCTCATACGTGGTGGGTTAATGCTCGTAGAATGCTGCAAACTCAGGGAACTCCTCTTGAGTGGAATAATTTCAAGGAGCTATTTTTGGGTCATTATTTTCCGGATACTCAAAGGCTTGCCAAGCAGATGGAATTTCTTAATCTGAAACAAGGAGAGATGACAGTTGGAGAGTATGCTGCCAAATTTGAGAGGTTGTCACAACTCTATGAATTGGGGACCACCGCTCCTAATGATAAGTGGAAAATGATGATGTTCAGACAAGGTCTTAGAGGTGATGTGAATCAAGGTCTCAGTTCTTATTCCATGACTACGTATCCTATTTTAGTTCAACAGGCTCACACAGCTGAAAGTGACCTTAAAAGAATGTATGCTGAAAGGAAAGATTTCTGGAAGGATAAGAAGAGGGTTAATGAGTCAACTTCTTCAAACCCTAGGTATAGGGGGATCTCAGGCAGAGGGAAGCAAGTTCAGTCGAACAACACTTTTGGGTATCGCAAGTGTAATGTGTGTAAGAAGAATCATCATGGGAGATGTCAATCAGAGTCAAAGCCAAATCAGTGTTATCATTGCAAGGAAGTGGGACACTATGCTAATAACTGCCCGGCGAGGAAAGGCTTCTTGGAGTCTCCTGATGCTCCAAGGCAGGCCCGAGTCAACACTTTAGACGCTCAGACCATCACACCAGATGATAATCTCATCAGGGGTGCAGGTTCTATTTTCCATCAATCAGTTAATATATTGTATGACTCTGGTGCTACACATTGTTTTATTTCTGAAGCATGTGCTGAAAGGTTAGGATTAGAAGTATCTCCTATATCTGAACCAATCACAATCCGTACTGTTGCAAAGGGTCGTGTTCGAACCCAATCATTATGCCTTAACTGTCTACTTGCCATAGGAGGCAGGGAATTCGTTGTGGATTTTATCTGTTTGCCTATGAGGGGGATGGAGATCGTTTTGGGAATGAATTGGATGACTTCCAATCACGTTACAAGTGACTGCTTCAATCGTGCAATTGAGTTTCCTTCTGAAGTAACGGAACATGCACCGCCTGCAACTGATGGTGTTATTTCGTTCGCTTCAGCCTGCATCAGCTGAAGCTGGTTTGGATTTATCGTCTGTACAAGTTGTTAATGAATTCTTAGATGTTTTTCCCGAGGAAGTTTCCTTTTTGCCTCTGGAACGAGAGGTAGAATTCTCTATAGATTTGGCGCCTGGTGTAGGGCCAATATCCATAGCACCTTATAGGATGTCTCCTCTCGAACTGAAGGAATTGAAGTCCCAACTTGAGGAATTAATTTCCAAGAGGTTTATTCAACCAAGTGCTTCTCCATGGGGTGCTCCGGTGCTGTTAGTTAAGAAGAAGGACGGAAGCATGAGGCTATGCATCGACTACCGTCAGATGAACAAGATCACCATCAAGAATAAGTATCCGTTACCAAGGATAGATGATCTGCTGGATCAACTTCGAGGTGCTAAAATATTCTCCAAAATTGATCTAAGATCGGGATACCATCAAATCCGAGTGAAGGCCTTAGATATTCCGAAAACCGCTTTCCGTACGAGGTATGGACACTACGAGTTTGTGGTGATGCCTTTCGGACTAAGTAATGCCCCAGCTGTTTTTATGGACTACATGAATCGAGTATTTCATTCCTACTAGGATCAGTTTGTGGTCGTCTTCATAGACGATATCTTGGTGTATTCAAAGACAATTGAGGAGCATGCTAAACATCTCCACTTTGTTTTAAGGGTACTCCGAGAAAAGAAGTTATATGCGAAACCGTCGAAGTGTGATTTCTGGATGTCAGAGATTAAGTTTTTGGGTCATGTGATTTCCCAAGAGGGAGTAGCAGTGGATCCTAGTAAAGTGGAAGCTGTGTTGAATTGGGAGCGGCCAACTTCAGTGACTGAGGTAAGAAGTTTTTTGGGATTAGCAGGTTATTACAGAAGATTTTTCGAAGGGTTCTCACAGTTGGTCCTCCCACTCACCCGGTTAACTCGCAAGGGTCAACCGTTTACATGGGATACCGATTGTGAGGAATGTTTCCTCGAATTGAAGGAACGATTGACTTCTGCCCCGATACTGATTCTTCTGGACCCGTCTCTGGGGTTTCAAATCTACAGTGACGCCTCTGGGATGGGTTTAGGATGTGTCCTTATGCAGAATCAACATGTGGTGGCCTATGCATCCAGGCAATTGAAGACTCACGAACGGAATTACCCAACTCATGATTTGGAGTTGGCGGCTATTGTGTTTGCACTGAAAATTTGGAGACATTACCTTTATGGTTCTCGTTTCGAAGTTTTTAGTGATCACAAGAGCTTGAAATATCTGTTCGATCAGAAAGAGCTGAATTTTTGAAGGATTATGACTTCGAGTTAAAGTATCATCGTGGAAAGGCTAACGTTGTGGCAGATGCGTTAAGCAAGAAGTCTCTCCACACCGCAGAGTTAATGGTCTATGAAATGACATTGTTGGAGTCTTTTTAGAGACTTGAATCTCAAGGTGACGAGGAAAAGGAACCGATTAGTGTTACGACATATTCGGGTCACCAGTGTGTTAAGAGATCAGATTCGTGTGGCTCAAGAAGTGGATGTGAAACTAGAATCTCAGAAAGGATCGCCCAATTTCACTGAGGACAGTGATGACATCATTTGCTTCAATGGTAGGATTTGTGTACCCGATGATAAAAACATCAAGGAGCAGGTATTGGAGGAAGCTCATAGAAGTCAGTATTCCGTACACCCTGGATCCACCAAGATGTACTGAGATTTAAAACTGATGTATTGGTGGCCTGGGATGAAAGCCGATGTTGCTGAATTTGTATCTAAATGCTTAACTTGTCAGAAGGTTAAGGCAGAGCACAAGAGGCCAGCTGGTCAGCTGCAAGCACTCGATGTACCAGTTTGGAAATGGGAAGATATCTCAATGGACTTTTTATGGGTTTGCCGAGGTCGCAAGCCGGTAATGATTCCATTTGGGTAGTAGTGGACCAATTGACTAAATCCGCTCACCTTATTCCCGTTCGCTCGACTTATAAAGTTTCCAAGTTAGCAGATGAGTATGTGAAGAACATTATCAGACTGCATGGGATTCCGACGAGTATCGTGTCAGACCGAGATCCCAAGTTCACCTCCAGATTTTGGAAATCATTGAGAGGACCGAGATCCCAGTAGCACTGCTTATCATCCTCAGACTGATGGTCAGACTGAGAGGACTTTACAGACCCTTGAAGACATGCTGCGGGCATGCGTACTACATAACGGGTCGAAATGGGAAGACCATCTTCCATTGGTGGAATTCGCCTACAACAACAGTTACCACTCCAGTATTGGAATGGCACCGTTTGAAGCGCTTTATGGGAGAAAGTGTAGAACTCCTTTGTGTTGGTGGGAAACTGGTGAAGATAAATTTTTGGGACCTGACATGGTTCGCGAAACAACCGAGAAGATTAGATTGATTCGGGAGAGAATGAAGGTTGCTCAGAGTCGGCAAAAGAGCTATGCTGACAACCGAAGGAGGCCGTTGGAATTTGAAGTTGGTGATCATGTATTCTTGAAGGTTTCCCCAACCATAGGTACCGGTAGAGCCTTGCGAGCAAAGAAGCTCAGTCCTCGATATGATGGACCATTCCAGATCATCGAGCGTATTGGGCCAGTTGCCTACCGTCTCGCATTGTCTCTGGCCTTATCAAATCTCCATGATGTATTCCACGTATCCCAGTTGAGGAAGTACATCCCCGACCCACATCAGCCGTTGAGTGTTGATACGATCGATCTTTGACCGAATTTATCATTCCAACCGTATCCTAGCTATATCTTGGAACGTGGTGAGAAGACGCTACGGACAAGGACGATGCCCATTGTCAAAGTGGTCTGGGATGGCTTCTCGGTCGAAGAGGCTACCTGGGAGCTGGAAGAGGACATTCGGATTCGATATCCGCATCTCTTTCATTAAGGTACGTCTTTTCAATTTTGAGGACAAAATTTTAAAAGTTGGGGTGATTGTAACATCCCTAATTTTTAAAAAATATCGAACTATGAAGCCTAGGACCGATTTAATTATTTGTTAGGAATAATTAGTCGCGTCTCGACGAGAAATAGTCAAGGAAATTGTCAAGTAATTGTGCCTCCATCGAATTGCGGCTAAATCTAGTGTTAAATGAAGGAATTTAAGCTGAAGGGCAATTCTGTCATTTCTCACCCTTTAGTATTCAGCCACTCCCTCTCACACTTATCCATTTCACAAACTCAGAATTTAAGAAAAAGCTGAAACAGGAGGTGAAGGGGAATCACCAAAATTCACTTGCATGTAAGTGTTCTAACCTCCTCTCCACCCCATTTTCGCTTTCCTTTCCAATAGTACCACTTTCAGAGCTTGATTCTCACTCATCCTCTCAATCCCTTTTTCGAAATGTGAAGCTCAAAGCATTGAAAATGGTGGAGTTCTAAGTTGTTGTCTGCTTGCATGTTCAGTACGAGCTATTGGGGAGGAAGTTCTAACCTTACATTTCGAATTTGGGGGAAATTCATTCAAGCTGGGTTGCTGAGTCAGTGTTCTAGTGGAGGAGATAGCTGTGTTGGAAGCAGTTCGGGTTCTAGCGGGGAGCGTTCGTGTGATTCGGTTCAACACCTTCGTACTCCGGCTCGACTCTCGGAATTTCTACGCATTGGTGAGTTCTACTCACGGATTAGGGAAAATATGGTTTTCTGAATTGGTATCACATTTTGTTTCTCGGCGAAAAATTGAATTCGAAAGATATTCGGGTCGAAAACCGCTTTTTCGAAAAATAGCGTTTTACGGTTTTTATCGAAATATTGAGCAATCTATGATTTGTCAATTTAAATGTTTTCGCTGGAATATAGTCTGAAATGTGGTATATTAAATCTGTTTTCAGGTTGGATTACGATCAAAATTCGATTTGGGCTAGAAACGGAAAAGCGGAATGAGAATCGGATTGGAAATAGAGAAACAGAACCGGACGCACGGGTCGTGCGCCCCTGGGCACGAACCATGCGCCCACTTCGCAGATGGATAATTTAATTTGGTGCATCACGTACGGGTCGTGCGCCCCTGGGCACAGACCGTGCGTGAGGTTCTGTTACCGGACTCCGATTTTTCATTTCGTCGCTCCTTTCGATCCCAAATCACTTCTAATCTTCCTCCCAACCAATTTTAAGGATATTGCCCTAATAAAATCAATGTTTTGAGCACGTTCGACATTATTTTGGAAATAGGGTTTTTGAAGGTTTAAATTATTGAAAAACCGAAATTTAGACCGCTTGTGAGATAATGTTTTTGGCATAACAACCCGGATCGTGGATCCTTCTCGACGCTATGATTATAACGCCGGATGTCTAACTTTGAATTCATCAAAACGGGTTATAGATCGATAATAGATATAGATATCTAAAACTTGAAAGACGATCCAATGCAGACATGATGTATATTTTATTATATATCGCGTTGGGTGACGACCCGACAAGTAGCATACTAGGGAGGGTAGTCATGACCCCTTACCTAGGCCCTGAATGTGTTTTGGCGTGATCAACTCATGGGTTACCGGTATTCAGGACATGGTTGCACAATCGGTTTATGCTGAACTAGAACCCTGGCATAATTCGGATAGACTTTCGAATTGGGGATTACCGTAGATATTGGGCAAACTGGATTGTCTGGCATTATATCTCGGGGATTACCGTAGATATTGGGCAGTCAAGTTGTCTGGCATTATATCTCGGGTTGTGTTAAGCTAAAGAAAACTTTATTATGAACACGATTTGCTTGTCATTTCGATTATAGCTTGTGATAGCTAATTAAATATATTGATAACGGTTTAATAATTGAACCGAGTGTTAGTGAGGGGGCACGGTAGGACTCGCTGAGATATTGTTATCTCACCCAATCAATCTTTGTTGTTTTTCAGAGAAGTAGGGAAAAATGAAGACTATTGTGCACGAGTAGTCGACATACTCTCGGAGGTGCTGTAGACTTAGTCATATTTATCCTTTGTTCCTTTGTTGTTCTGTTTGGTTGTATAAACTTGTATTAGTTATGACTTATACGAACCGCTTTATGTTTCTGTTGGGTATTTGGACTTGGATATTGTATTCCGTTCGGTTTGGAACCGATGAACTTCTATTTTTATGAAGTAATATTATTTCCGACTATGTGTTTAGTTCGGAAAAAGTTTGTATGTCCAATACTTAAACAGGAACTGTGTCCTTTGATTTTCGCATCTGTGTATTTTCGGTGTCTCTACAGGTTAGAAATACCGGGGTGTTACAATTAATTAATTGTTTTTGAAAACAAATATTGCACATTTGTTGAGTGTAACTAATTTATCATACTCTATGAGTTATAACAGACTATCTTTTAGCATGTGAATGTCATCCAAAATTGAGGAAAACAATAGTTGTTTTGGATTCATTAGTTAAACTTAAATGGCAATACCAGGTTGTAATTGGTTGTTTTATGTGAAAAATTACAAATTAGGGTCAATATTTTGTGTAACCTTGCCTGATAAATGTTGTTCTTTTTGGTGGAGAGGGAGATGAAATGAAGTCTAGAATCTGTAGTTCTTACTCATGCACGCAAATCAAATAATTGATCTAGACTAACACTCACACCATGTTAATCAAACATGATTATCGTAAGGAATATTATTTTGCCAAAACAAAAAGCAAAACATTCACGGCCTAAATAACAAGAAACCAATAATTGGGTCGTTGCAAAGCACAAGCTTATAAATTTTTACTTAAATATTTTCAATCCAAATCAACATAGCACAAATTTGGGACAAAAATATGATTTAAATAGATGCACATATCCAAATTAAATGATATGTTTATGAAAATTCAAGGAAGAAGTACTTACTATATAGACATATGTAATCATATGTTGCATCATTGACTTGGTAGGATGGTATAATAATATTATTGTTATTGAAGGAGGTCTTTCTAAATGGAAGGGGAAAAGTTTGGCTGAAATGCAACAATTAGGATAGAAAAACATGAAGGTCATATAGACCCTTTGATAGATTTTGTGAGAAGTTTCCTCCCACCAGGCAAGTTTATATACACATTTGATATCTCAGTTAAACCATGCATTTAATTTAATTGTACAACAATCTATTATTAAATGTGAATAAATTTATTATTTTGTTTACGAAATCCAATCCTTATTTGGTCAAAAAGAAATTCAAATTCTTTCATATATTAAATTACTGTAGTTAATAATTTGAGAAATATTCATAAACCATGATATATTATTTAATAGAACATACCTTATGTTTATAAAATTTAATATATATCTATGTATATATAATATTTAGTTAATATAGCATTTAATTGATCTATTAAGTCAGTATAAAATTTTAATATATATTTAATGGATTAAAATTAATTTTGTTTTTCAGAAATAAATAATACTTACCTAATATAATATTCAAAAGTTATTTTGGTCAAACTTGTTGTTAATAAATATCACATTTATTGCTTAAACTTTTATCTATCTATATATATATATATATATATATATATATATATATATATATTTATGAAACTAATTTATCAAATATACATATAAAAAAATTGGATAGTAATTGATAAAATATTATTTAGTTTGTATACTTTGGTTATCCTACTATATAGTTTGATCTGATATCTCATATTTATCTAGAAATAAGTTCTTCGATATATAGGTATGTATTTTAAAATATATATTTGAAAATAATTTTTTTAACTTCCAAGACTAAGATTTGAAATGGTAATGCTTTGTGATATTGCCATCAAATATTGAGTTTTATATTTTGCCGATAGTTACCCACTAAGAATTAAACGGTAATATTGTGTGACCTTTTTTTATAATTAATATTTTATTAATGGAGCACAAGGGGTGCACCAACCCAATACAGAGTGTGAGAACACGGGGCCTCATTAAAACATATCGAGGCCAAAACTGTAACACCCATTTCTACCCGGTAATTTATAAGCGTAAAATCAGAGTTTTCAAAAACCATTTTCAACAAAGAAACGGATGCTACACTTCGACAATAGTTACATAACACTCTCACTAGAGGTGAACCGGCAAACCATATTTTGCGTCTTAAAAACAAATCAACTTTATTCAACATGCAGCGGAAAATCAAAAGGGTTCGTAACATCAATGAAACGACATATGTATACATTTAATATAAAAACAGCGGACATCCCTCCCCGAGTTCTACGTATCAGAGCGACGACACCAAACTAATGAAGAGTTATAGTCTTCATTCGAGATCACCTGCACGTTACCAACATAGGGGTAACATTCAAACAGAAGGGGTGAGATATCACACTATATAATGAATCGTATGAAAAGCAGTATATACTTAGGTCATGGCATCAAAATTATCACGGCACGACAATCACGTCACGACAGTCAATATTATCTCAATCAGTATCATCAACAAAATCAACAACACAACAACAGCGACAACAACAACAGTAGCCACACCAACGACAATAACGACAACATATAGTAACAACACACAACAACGACAATAACATCAATTACAATCGCCAATAATCATCACCCATAAACGTCACCAATAGTCATCACCCATAAACGTCACCAATAGTCATCACCTAAATCATGTGTAAATGAATGAATGCAACCCACACCAACGGGCATATGCATGTGGTACCAATCACCAAAAGTTTTGCCTGTAAATAGAGGCGTCACCAAAATTGAGAGCTTGCACACCCGGCTCACCAATTTAGAAAAATTGAGCTTTCACACCCAGCTCACTAGTTTTAGAAAAATTGAGCTTTCACACCCAGCTCCAAGACCAAAGGTCTTCACCGAAATAAATGCGTATGCTGTATGCGACACCATGAATGCACACAGACAATCATCAAAATTTAGTCACAACGTGACACACCGAAAATCAATCATCGAATATCACCAAAATTGGGCTTTTACACCTAGCCCAACAACACCGAAACACCAAACTACCCGAAACAACGGAACACCAAGATGTGGAGCCTTCACACCTAGCCCAAACAACACCAATACTTGAGCCTTCACACCTAGCTCAAACAGCACCAAGACACCGAGATGACACAATTTTCCAAAACATTTGAGACGCGATGATTTTTCCCAACACCGGAGACAACGTCAATTTTCCAAAATATTTGGGATGACGACAATTTTCCAAAATATTTGGGACGCGACAATTTTCTTTTCCAAAACAACAACATTTAACGGCTAAGCCAATGGCTAACAATTTCCAGAAAATAGATCACTTTGCCTCAAATTAGAATATTCAGCTAGACCTCTGAGTAAGCTTTCCAACGCATTTTAGAACGCCTCAATTGGGTTCCCGGATCAAAAGATATCGCGAAAACAAAATAGTTCGAATTAAGTTGCTGAAAATCAACAGGAAACGGTGCCCATGGCGCCCAGGATGGCGCCCAGAACAGCAGCAACGGCGCCCATGGCGCCCAGGGACCCCCAAAACCCAGTTTTTCACGAATTAAAACCCCAAAACTGATTTCCATTCGTTAACAAATATTCTCAAACATCAACAAATATTCTCAAACATCAATAATTGATTTTCAAATATCAATAATAGATTCTAAACACCAATAAATGGATTCAATCATCAATGATTAGATTCAATCAACAAATAGAGTTTCCAACACCAATTCAGTTTCTTATGATCATGGCAAAACACAACAACAATTTCTAGGGTATATGAACATCAATTACACAAACATGATTACTCAACATGGTATCGTAACATATGATCACACAAACATAATTCAACAAACAACATAATATATATAGTCACACATATAATGCATCATCAAACCCTAACCCCCATACATACAACAATTCATAGAACCCATTAGATAGATAGACTCCCACCCTTACCTTAGATTTGCCGAATACAAGATCCCCTTGCACGAAAACCCCAAAGAACCACAGCAACTAGAGATCCTCTCCTCTTTCTCCTTGTGCGCCGTCCCCCTCTTCTCTCTTCTCTTCGCAATCCCTCCTCTTTTTCTCAAAAAAACGCAAAATGATCTAAACCCTCACCAATGCTCTCACTTAGGCGCCTAATTCATTGGGCTTTTGGATCACGGGCCCCCTTTTACTAATCCACTTAGTTACTAAACAGCACTCCCTGATTTAAATAAAACACCATATTATTATTTCTACACACGAATCCCATTAAATTAATTAAATAAATTAATCAATTATTTTTGGGGCGTTACAACTCTCCCCCACTTAAAAGAATTTCGTCCTCGAAATTTAACCACCGACGCGAACGCTCCCCCCACTAACCAACTAACGTCACCTCAACAACTAGTGCTATCTAATATGCTGATCATTATTTCTTTGATTACCGGCGGTAAGTGATTGGGCGGCCGTCCCTCCTACTTGTTCAGCCAGGTAATTCAAGAAATAACGACTAAACCCATTCCCTAGCGGTCCTGTAAGGATCTCCGATGGAGTTTTGAGCGTAATCATGTCGGTACCACATGATCACCCCCAAGCCCTATTAAAGTTCCTTTCTATCATAGCATCACCACAAATACAACTACAACAACTGTATCAATAATGCATGTAGAGCTCACAACAAGTATCACAGTTTCATCACAACATCACGACAAAGTTTACAGAGTGCATAACGATTGCAAAACAAGCCACACAATCAGAGTCTACAGGCACAGATTCTATACATGGGAGTCATGAAACAATTCACAAAGCAGAAAGTTCACCATAATGGCTGTCGAGGAAATTAGACACACAGAACAAAACAAGGTTAAACAAACAACATAAGAATGTAGTTAACATTTAAAACACATTACGTCCGATTACACACGAAACCCCATGGTTGTAGCATTTAGGTGGAATGGAAAACTATTACTCATAGTGCTTAGGATAGTACCGCATGTTATAGCAAAAGGATTACAAAACTAAACATTAACTTAACCAAATTAATTTAAGCACCTATGTGAACGTTTGGCAATAAAACTAATTTTAAGAAAATGTACATCCATCCTTAGCACACATTTTAATCCTAGATCACACACTACCTGATCCCAATAATACAAACATTTACATATAATACAAAAGCATGTCCCAAGGTGTTCAAGACCAAAGGATCAAAGGAGTATGGCACTAAGAAATCTTATGACTAGGAATTAGCGAACACTCAATGCACAAAATTCAAACAGCACAGCAGTCACACATTTGACATATCACCAAAGGCGGTACTCCTTTTTACCCCAAAAGTATTTGTAAGCGAGAGTGCGAAAAACGAGAAAAATTGTTTTTCAAACAAAATCAACAATTTATTTCTGGAAATAGTTTTCGCAAGTAGAGGATGTCACCAGCTTCTCAAATCATGTAATAATTATTTATAAGGGCATCAAAGCCTAGGGCGGTAAAACATTCCTTTTGACACAAAAGCTAGGACGATCGGAAATACAACATTGAAAATACAGCCCAAACTCCGATGTCATAAAATCAGAGCACTTAATCTTCAAATCAGTTTAGAAAATTCAAAGAAACCTCGATAACATTTTCCTTCGGATCCAAAAGAAGTAGCTACTGCGTTTTTCGAAAACCAAGCATTTTTTCCAAACCAGCAGAGAATCAAAAACCAAGTTCAGTGATATTAGTCACCAATCACCAAAAAGAAAATAATAACCTTTTAGATTTGTAATACCCTAATTTTGTCCTATCCAAAAAAAGAGAAATTTTATTTATTTTTAATAAAAATAATTATTTTATTTTTTTTATGCCATGTTTTATTTTATTTTTAGTTTGCTACAAGTTTTTAATTTTTGAAAAAAAATAATAATTAGAAGTGAAGAAATAAAAATAAGCCAAGAAGGAAGTGGGGGGGGTCTATTAAAAATAAGGTGTTGTCATGGAAGCCCAACCCAGCAAAATAGCTAGCCCAATTCGCCTAGCCCACTCCTCCACCCAACCCACAACCCATATCCAACCCACAACCCATAACCCAACTCATCACAAAACCCTAATTCCCCTCCTCCTAACCCTAATTCGAATTCCCCCCTTTACCCTAAAAGCCATCCACATTCACTCTCCCCCTAACCCAAAAATCCATCCACATTCATCCCCAAAACCCAAAAAAATTCGGCCACCCCCTATTATCCCATGGTCAAAACCCCACCTTCTCCCTTCCACACTCCACCTCTCCTCTTTTCTCTCAATTCCACTTCCCCACACTTCCCACTTCCCCATTTTTCCCTTCCCAACACACTCAACCCCTCTCTCTCTCCCTCAATATTCGACCCCCTCTCTCTCTCCCTCAATATTCGGCCATCTCTCTCTCTCCCTTACACATCACTTTCTCTCAATTACACTCCACCCTTCCCATCACTCCCTCTCTCTTTTCTCTCACTCTCTTTCCCTTTCTCTTTCCTCCCTCACCTACGGCTCTCCCCCTCTCTATCACACCCACATTTTATTTTTTTTCTTCTCATTCACTCATCACTTCTCCAATCCCTCTCCTACACACCCACACTCACACACTCATCTCCCTCACATGGCTCTCCTCCTCTCACGCCCCATTCCTCTTCTCACACACAAACCATCATTCCCCTTCACCAACTACCTCCAAACCTTCACCCCTCCATCATATCAAATCCTTCTCAAGTCAGAAAAAAATACTGTACAAGCATGGAGCAAGTCAGAATACAATGAAGGAAGCAAGGGCAACTTTTTTGTATAAATAGGGTGAAGAAATTCGAAGAAGGGGAGTTTTTTTTCGGTTTTAAGAAAAAAGGGGGAAAGATCTTCTAAAAATTAGGGTTTTCTCTTCTCTTCCTCCTTCCTAAATTTATTTTTTAGTTTAAGAGTTCACTTGTATTGAAGAAATTCGAAGAAGGAAATTTCTTCAACATTTCCGGATTTTGTTTAAGGTATTGCAATGTAATATTTTAATTGATTATTGCTGTTTTATTTTTTTAAGTTGCTATAATTTTGTTGTATATATTTGTTGTTGTCTCTTTCTTTTTTACTTGTTGCTTTTTTAGTTTTGTAGTTGCTGTAATGTAATTTAGATTCCATTGTTACTATTTTTTTTGTATTTTTAGTTGCTTTTTTTTTATGTAGATGTAGTTACTGTTTTTTTTTAAAAATGTTGCTTTTTTTTTTATAAATATTAGTTATTGACTTTATATAATTTTTAGCTACTGTTTATGTTATATAAATACTATTTAGTTTTTTTTACATATTAGGTACTATTTTTCGGATTTAAAATAAACCTAAAAAAAAAAAGTGTAAAAAAAATGTGTTCCTTTTATGTAGGTACTAATTTTTTTTTCGGACTAAAAAAGAAAGTAAAAAAAAAAATGTTATGTTTTTTAAATAAATTATTCTAATTTTCAGATTTTAAAAAAAAAATGATAAAAAAAAAAGATATGTTGTTTTTATAACAATTACTATTTTCCGGATAAAAAAAAGAGTGATAAAAAAATGTGTTCCTTTTTTATTTCGGTTTTAAATAAAGCTTTTTTTTCAAATACTAAAAAATATTTTTTAAAATAAAATGGTTACTAGTGTCCCTACTCTTTTCTAAAAAATAATAACATAATAACAAAAATCTTTTTTCAAAAAAAAAGTAAAAAGGCCCCCTTTTATTTAGATAATAACTATGACAAAAAAAAAACAACAACAAAAGATTTTTTCTCCATAATCCGCTTTCAAAATACCACTTGTTTAGTCTAGGTTTGTTTTTTTTAAGAGAAAAAAAGCGCTTCAAGAATCACGCGTTCTAGGGTAGAATAGTAAAAAAGGGTAATAAACCAATCAATCGTTTTTAGCGTCAAAACGCTATTTGCACCCGCGGAACCCCTTTTTTTTTAAAAAAAAAGCACCAAAACGCTATTTGCACCCCGCGTTCTCTTAAAACAGCAAACCCATCCTTTTTTTTTTACTACAAGCCCATCTTTTCAAACACAACCTAGTTCACAAAAAAAAAACGATTTGGTCACGCTATTCACACCTCCTTTTTTAATACAACCCCTTTATTATTTGCACCCCCCCTTTTATCACCTATTCCGTTTTTATTCACCACGTGATACTTCCAAACCGTTTTCCCTTTTTTCTTTTTAATCGAATTCGCGTAAAAAAAAAAATAGGTTGTTACTAGTGGTCACTCTGAGCCTTGCTTGTTTGACCGTTAGGACTAACCTTCCTTTTTTCACAGCGGATTAGTAGCGGTGATCACTCTGAGGTTATTCGTTTGATCATCGCAAACATTCGCCTAAACTTCTTTTTAGTTAATAAAGTACAAACATAATTTCGACTCCTTTTTATCACGCTTCCCGGTAAGCACGTTTTCAAGCGAACAAACGCTCAATCACAAACCGGTTGTCTATAGCGGTCACTCTGCGCCCGACTCGTTTGAACGCTGTAAACACCTCCTTTTTCAAATAAGCCATTTATGACGACCACTCTGGATTTATCTGTTTGGTCACCATGAACGGCCTCTAGTTTTCCCAAACTTTTCAAAAAAAATAAAAAATACCAACACACAAATTTTTTCTAACCAAGAACTACGTAGCTTTGATTTCTCCATCGCACCCGGAGATACGTAGGAGCGGGGGCCCACTCCCGTCGAGCGCAAAAAACTAAAATTTTTATTAAGTCTTCTTTTCCGTTTTTTTTGCAAATAACAAAAAAGGGTAAATTAAAGTGTTTTCTTTAAACTAATTTTTCTACACATTAAATTAAAAGGTAACCTTTTTAGGATGTTGCGGGGTGCTAGTACCTTCCCCGCACTTAATCGACCCCCGAACCCAAAAACAAAGGTTTTTTTCAATGTTTTCCTAAAAATAAATATTGATGGCGGCTCCATTGTTCAAAAACAACGAGGAATCCCTCCTCCGGATTCTTCGGTCGCTACAGCTGGCGACTCCACTGGGGACTTTTTTTTAAAGGGTCAAGCCTAGTTTAGTTAAATGTGTAAATTATTAGTTTAGTACTTTATTTACCCTTAGTCTTTATATTCGCATATTGAACCTTAGGATAGAAGACTTTTATACTACTATTTGTTTTCTTGCAAACCTTAGGGTAGAAGACTTTTATATTGCTATCTGTTTGCTCTTTTGCAGTTTGGGTAGTTTTAGGTTGCTTATATCACACACATCACCTACACCTATTTATTCACACACTTCTGAGTGGGGCCCTATACCCGGGTCTGAAAAATAACTTAAGACGAGCGGAGATGATTAGTGACAGTCATTCTGGATTTATCTGTCTGACTCTCATGAAAATCTCAACCAGAGTATGCTCTTTCGCGGCATCCCACACCAGGTAGCTCGCTATCGTTGTGGGTCATATTGTGAAAGGGATTTTAGCTCTGGAAACCTTTGTGAGGAAGTGAATAGAACTACCTGAGAGGTTGATCACATAAGTGACCCTAGACCGTGACCTATATGTAAGACATAACCTATTTAGGACACAAAAGCAATTCACCTACCTGTTGCATCATCGCAAAAACTTTTTATCTTTCAAAAAAAAAATCAAATAATGAAAACCATTTACTTTTTTTTCCTTTACGTATATTTTATGTGACATGGTTAATGTTCCTCAAAATTTGAATCACCAAAATATGCTTTTATTAACGCATGTAACGTCTTTTTTTAATTCATCATACATCATCATTATTTCAAAAAAATAATACAAAAAAAATCCTCACATTGCATGCTATTCATCTCATTTAGGTTTGCCGGGAATTGTAAGAGGTTCGAAAGTTTCGTCATAAGCAAGGCAATATGGGATCAAACTGTGAAGCAATCCAAACTCTGAACTACCCTATAGTGAAGCAGCCTAATCTGACAAGTCTAAGGGAATGTGCTGGTCGATTGCCGCCCATCGAGCGCAGGTCTTTTGATAGAGTGTATGGGAAGATTATTATGTTACTACAATTGGACGTGCAAACGGATGCCATTGCCGCTTTGAGCCAGTTCTACGACTCTTCATTAAGATGCTTCACCTTCAAAAATTTCCAGATGGCACCTACCCTGGAAGAATATACACAGATCTTCGGCTTTCCCCAGCAAGACAATGGACCCTACCAGTATCAGGGACAATACTACACAGATGAGAAGCTCGCCTCAATGTTACAAACCAGCAAAGAGAACTTGAAGCTCCGGAAGAAAAATCGAAATGGCATTGCAGGATTCCCACAAGAGTATCTGGAAGACCAAATGAAGTCCTTCGCCGACGCTAGAAATTGGGGTCCTTTTAAGCAGGTGTTAGCTTTGACTATCTTCGGCATTGTCCTATTTCCACGCCTTGAGAGATATGTGGACACAACAGCTATTGGCGTCTTCTTATCCTTCAAGGATCCGATTCCAGCCATGCTTGCAGACACTTACTGTACTTTCACTCATTACAGTGAGCTAAGGGGAAAAAGGATATCTTGCTGCCTGCACGCCTTGTATGTTTGGCTTCTCACCCATGCTTTCGTTAACAAGGTCAGAGTAGAAGGCCCAATTGAAGACGCCAGAGGGTGTGATGTGAAGACAATGAACACTGGTGAATGGTTGCAAGTGCTGGGGGGCCTTCATGAATATAAGGTTCGTTGGCACCCATCATGGTGGAAAGAGAGGCCCACAGTAGTTTTTCAATGCGGAAGCTTTCAAAACGTCCCGCTCATGGGGACAAGAGGATGCATAAATTACAATCCTTCTCTAACTCTAAGACAGCTGGGGTACCCCATGCGAAATCCGCCCACCGAAGACATGCTAATCCCTTTTTACCTCCATGAAGGAAGCCCAAAAGAGGTTGACATGCTCCGGAAGATTTCTCAAGCATGGAATTTGGTCGTCCGCAAGGGACAAGAGCTTACTAAGAAGAGCGGCGATAAGGAAACCACCTTTCGTCAATGGCTCCAAAAGAGGATCCAAGACACCCGATTGCCTTACCAAAGTGCACTATGGGTTGAGGAAGAAATACCTGAACCTACCCTTCCCACTGTCGAAGATTTAGATAAGCTTAAAATGGCATTGTCAAAGGCCGAGGAAGAAAAGAAGGGCTTACAGGCAGAGTTAGAGAAAGTGCTCCTAAAGAACCAGAAGCTGGAGGAAGAGAATGCAAGTAAGTCAGTAGCCATTGAAGACAGCCGCAAGCAGCTCAAGATCGAACAAAAGAACAAACTAGAGGTTCAAAGGTACCTAAGAGGAGCGAAAGAGGAAATAAAACGTTGCAACCTGAAAATGGACAAAGCCATCGATGATACATGCAAGTGGAGGAAGTTATGGGAAGAATCAATGATGGCTGAAAAGACCGCACAGAGCCTACTAATGGTATCAAAGAGAGAGTCCCGGATGATGGCAGCCGAGTTTGAAGAGCAAGTGAAAAGTATCAAGCGGGATAAAGATACCATTGAAGAGATACTCCGAGAATACCAGCAAGCCTTAAGAAGGGAACATGAAAAATCTGATGAGCTGAACGACCATATCAGATATCAAGAGGAGGTCTACCACCAGCTGAAGACAGAAAGCATCTATTGGGAGAACCGCTTTGTGGAGTTGGTCAGCAAGATAGAAAACCATGAAGTCTTCATAGAGTTGAAGAACGAAAGCTTATACTGGAAAGACAGATTCTCAAAGTTGGCATGGCTGGCCGATCAAGCTATCGTAGGAATCCCCAAACGTCTAAAGGAGGCTAACGCGGCAATGCACCCGTTTAACACCCCGGTCCAAGTTTCCGAATTCATGGAGTTTTGCGAGATTCTGATTGCCGAACTCCGGGAGAAGGCTGGCAGCACTACTAGAAGAAAAAGAGAGAGGAGTGGAAAAATGAAAGCCATATGTATTTGAGTGAAATTTAAAGAACATTGTACTTTTCTTTTCGAAGCTTTATTTCCAAAATGTTGTACTTTTCTCCATCAATGAAGTTTGTTTGTCTCACATGCTGATCCTTTATCTTGAAAATATTGTGGAACTTTAATCTGTGTACTTATGACAAATCAGAATGCGCTTGCAATTCCCGACCTAAAACAATAAGACTCAGGCACACATGCATCATTCGCATTTTCATCCATTCATATACTCATACATATACTCATACCATGTGTCCCACCAACAGAGAGTAAAAGACAAGCTGGTGCGTCAACATCGCTACTGGACTCGTTCTCAGGCCAGAAACATGGAAGAAAATCAGGACAATCCGCCTCAAGATATCCCGGATCAAGGCAATCCACCTCAGAACCTAGGCAATCAAGAGCTTAGGGCAGAAATAGATGGGATGAAAGAACAGATGGCTGAAATCTTGAAGGTTCTACAAGCTTTGAAGGGCCAAGACACAAGTGAAGATGCCTCCGCTGGGAACACGGAAAATCAAGTTACCAACCCTCCTCCTCCTAATGGACTCGGGATCCCGCATACAGTGCCCCCCACTGGGCCTAATGGCCAAGGTTACATATGGCCTCCTTACGGACTTCCACAAGGTTACACACCTCCGACAGTCGATGCTAGTCCCTCAGGAGTCGCGGGCCAACAACAGCTTACATCAGCGGGTCACGATGGTAATCCGGGGACACCACAAGTTCAAAACCCGACCCCCGTCGTCATACCACAAGGACTCCCACTTGGCTGCCCTCCACCGCCGATAGTTAACGCTCAAGCTCAGGGTTCCAACCTCAGGAATCCCACTCATTCACATACCCCAAATGTGAACCCAGCCATAGTTCCGATGATGCATCCTTACTATGGTATGAGTGGGCTTCCTCACGACTACTCTATGGAGAACCCTCAAGCCCAAGGAAAGCTGCAAATGCTGGAAGAAAGGTTGAGAGCGGTTGAAGGATTCAGTGTTGGTGCAAGAAATGCACAAGATTTATGTCTCGTCCCAAACGTGGTCATTCCCCCTAAGTTTAAAGTACCAGATTTTGATAAATACAGAGGAGCAACATGTCCGGCAAGCCACCTAACTATGTATTGCAGGAAGATGGCTGCATTCGCAAACGACGATAAGCTGCTTATCCACTACTTCCAAGACAGCTTAGCTGGGGCAGCTTCAAATTGGTATATGCAGTTGACACCCACTCATATTCGGTGTTGGAAGGATCTCGCTGATGCTTTCCTTAAGCAGTATAAGTACAACACTGATATGGCTCCTGATAGGACTCAGCTACAAAACATGACTAAAAGGGATAATGAGTCCATCAAGGAATATGCTCAGCGTTGGAGAGGACTAGCAGCACAGGTAGCACCGCCTCTTTTTGAAAGGGAAATGGTATCTTTGTTCATGGAAACTCTTCCTTCGCCCTTCTATGAAAAACTGATCGGGAGCGTATCGTCAAGTTTCTCGGACATGGTCGTTATTGGAGAAAGGCTGGACAACGGAATGAGGAATGGGAAAATCGCTTATACCCCCCCCCGGAAACACTAACCAGAGAAAGCCCTTCTCCGGATTTCCTAAAAAGAAAGAAGGAGAAGCCAATGCCATCACAGGAACCGGAAAAACTTCCTACTCCAATCCCTCTCACACCAATCCGTTCTCAGCACAAACACTATCTACCCCACCTACCCAAAATAACCAAGGCCATAAAACACAAAACTACTCAGTCGGAAAGTTCGTCCACTTTGATCCAATCCCAATGTCATACTCCGACCTATTCCGCCACCTGCTCAGCCATAATTTAATCACCACCCGCCCAATGAGACAGATCCAACCCCCTTTTCCTAGAGGCTTCGACCCAAACACCACATGCGAATTTCATTCAGGAACGGTCGGCCATTCCATAGAAAATTGCAAAGCATTGAAGTATGTCGTCCAAGATCTAATCGCCTCGGGCTGGTTGAACTTCAAGGAAAATGGTCCTAATGTGGCTACCAACCCATTACCAGGACATGGGATGCCCTCAACTAATGCAATTGAGGATTCTGCAGAACCGTCCCTAATCAGGAGGGTAGAATGCATCCAGACACCCCTGGAAGTGATTCATGCTAATCTGTGTTCCTTTGGGATTATTGAGAGAGAATGCACTGGAAAGAATCCATGCAATGACCATCACTGCATTGGAAATTGTGAGGCGTTTAAACAAGTGCTTCAGGACCTGTTGGACCGACATGTAATACAAGTGGGCTTTCAAAAGAGGGAGGACCAGGTGTCAACTATCCTATCGAGCAATGGCCAGAACAAGGATACTCGGAAGCCGCTAGAGATCCATTATACTAAGGACTCCAAGTCGTCCCTGGGTATGCCTAAACCAATCACTATCCAAGTGCCAGCTCCCTTCCCCTACAACGACACCAAAGCAGTCCCCTGCAGCTACAATGCGAAAGTCCAAATGGAAGGTCCTCAGAGCAATCCTGATGTCACAAATGTCTCGGGAAGCAGCGGAATAACTCGGAGCGGGCGCATCTATGCCCCTGAAAGACCCAGAGGAGGAGAATCAAATGAAAGAGGAAAGATCGATAAAGGCAAAGACAAAGAAGTGGAGCCATCTGACAAAAATACGGGCAAGAAGGCACTATCTGAGCAAGAAGCCAATGAGTTTCTAAAGATTATGAGGCAGAGCGAGTACAAGGTAGTGGATCAGCTGAATCAGACTCCCGCTAAGATATCCCTGCTATCGCTATTACTCAATTCTGAAACCCACCGAGCAACACTAATGAAGGTACTGAATGAAGCCCATGTCACTCCCGACATCACAGTTGGTCAGTTTGACGGGATCGTCGGAAATATCGTTGCAAACAATTACCTCACCTTCACAGATGATGAGATCCCCGTCGAGGGAAGAGGGCACAACAAGGCTTTGCATATCTCCGTGAAATGTGGAGAATACTCTCTAGCTCGAGTACTCATCGATAACGGATCGTCCCTGAATGTACTACCCAAATCAACCATGAACAAGCTAAACGTAGACTATTCATACATGAAACCCAGTTCTACACTGGTCAGGGCATTCGATGGGTCTAAAAGAGAGGTTATCGGAGAGATGGAGTTACCTGTACAGGTAGGTCCAGAAGTCTTCATAGTGAGTTTCCAAGTGATGGACATCAATCCGTCTTACAGTTGTCTTCTGGGAAGACCATGGATCCATACGGCAGGGGCTGTGCCCTCTTCTCTACACCAAAGGCTCAAGTTCATAGTCAACAACAAGTTGGTGGTCGTTTCAGGAGAAGAAGAGTTGCTAGTCAATAAGCCGTTTCCTATACGTTATGTTGAGGCTGCAGAAGAATCTTTCGAGACCGCCTTCCAAGCACTAGAAATTGCAAATGCTACCTTTGTGGGGAAAGGGGCCCCATCATTAAAACCAAAGCTGTCCAAAGCTGCATTGATGATTGCTAAAGTCATGACAAGCAAGGGTTATCAGGCTGGAAGTGGTTTAGGGAGGACTGAAAAAGGGATCCTAACACCCATACAGCCGCGTGAAAACAAGGACAGATGTGGGATAGGGTACCGGCCCAGTCGTACTGACAAAGGAATGATCGCCGCAGAAAAGAAGGAGCGGAGGTTGGCCAAACTTGAGGGTCGGGAGCCAAATATGAAGAAGATTGTCATCTGCAACATAAAGCAAAGCTTTCAGAGCGCAGGAATGCTAGATCCTAACCAGGTTGCAGCTATTGAAGATGATTCAAGCGCTGAAAATGGCGGTGTAAGTCTTGTGCGCCGTTGTCCAGCAAGCAAAGAGCTCAAGAATTGGGAGATCGTCGATTTTCCTGTAGTTTTTAGTTCAAAGTAATGTTTCTGTAATGCAATCCTATGGCTCTGCCCAAGGCCTTAGGACATTTCATTCGGGCACACATGTTTCCTTTCAATATCAATATCAATAAAATGTTATTTCAGATTCTCCAATAAATTTCAGTTCTCTTTTGCACTCGCGTTTTATTTTCTTTTGGCTCGTTTTTTATTCCATCAATTTATACTAATGCAGATTTGAAAAAAACACTGTTGAAAATAACAACGCCAATAATTCATACTGTGACTTTGAGCACCCCGTTAATCAAACTGAGGAAGATATTGAAGATAACTGGGAAACTCCTCCAGAATTAATGAGAATGATGGAACAGGAAGAAAAAATAATCGAACCCCACGAGGAATCAACCGAAACGATCAACTTGGGCACGGAAGAGGATGAAAAGGAAGTCAAGATTGGCACCACCTTAAAAGACAGTGAGCGAGAGAAATTGATTAGACTTTTGATCGACTATGTTGACATCTTTGCATGGACATACCAAGACATGCCGGGACTGGACCCCAACATAGTCGAGCATAAGTTACCAGTAAAACCTGAATGCTCGCCGATAAAGCAGAAGTTAAGAAGAATGAAACCAGAAATGTCACTAAAAATCCGAGATGAGGTCAAGAAACAGTTCGATGCAGGATTTTTGGCGGTAGCAAAGTACCCTCAATGGGTAGCCAATATTGTACCGGTCCCAAAGAAAGATGGGAAGGTTCGGATGTGCGTCGACTATCGAGATTTGAACAGAGCCAGCCCAAAAGACGACTTCCCTTTGCCTCACATTGATGTCCTGGTGGATAGCACAGCTCAGCATTCCCTTTTCTCCTTCATGGATGGGTATTCCGGATATAACCAGATTAAGATGGCCCCCGAGGATATGGAAAAAACCACCTTCATCACTCTCTGGGGAACCTTCTGTTACAAAGTAATGCCATTCGGTTTGAAGAATGCTGGGGCAACGTACCAGAGGGCGATGGTAGCGTTGTTCCACGACATGATGCATAAAGAAATAGAGGTCTATGTGGATGACATGATCGCAAAATCCAAAACTGAAGAGGAACATATCGTCAATCTGCGAAAGCTATTTGAACGCCTAAGGAAGTTCAAACTCAGATTAAACCCCGCCAAATGCACTTTCGGCGTAAGATCAGGAAAGTTGTTGGGGTTCATAGTCAGTCAGAAGGGTATAGAGGTAGATCCAGACAAGGTACGAGCAATTCTTGAAATGCCAGCGCCTAAAACCGAAAGGGAAGTTCGTGGGTTCCTAGGAAGGTTGAACTACATTTCCAGATTCATATCCCAATTGACATCGACCTGCGAGCCCATCTTCAAATTGCTGTGCAAGAACCAAGAAACGAAGTGGAACGATAAGTGCCAGGAGGCCTTTGAAAAGATCAAGAGGTACCTCCAAAATCCACCGATTCTGATGCCACCGGTGCAGGGCAGACCCCTCATTCTATACTTAACAGTGCTAGACAACTCAATGGGTTGCGTACTGGGGCAACATGATGAGTCTGGAAGGAGAGAACATGCCATCTATTACCTCAGTAAGAAGTTCACCGAGTGCGAGACAAGATATTCATTGTTGGAAAAAACATGTTGCGCTTTGGCCTGGGCTGCACGTCGCCTGAGGCAGTATATGTTGAGCCACACGACTTGGTTGGTATCTAAAATGGATCCCATCAAGTACATTTTTGAAAAACCTGCGCTCACAGGAAGAATCGCCCGCTGGCAAATGCTACTATCCGAATACGACCTTTTGTACGTCACTCAGAAAGCAATCAAAGGTAGTGCCTTAGCGGAATACTTGGCGCATCAGCCCATTGAGGATTACCAATCAATGCAGTATGATTTTCCGGACGAGGATATAATGGCTTTGTTCGGAGAAGGAAAATCTCCAGACGATGAAAGGTGGAGGATGTCATTCGATGGCGCTTCTAATTTGTATGGGCACGGGATTGGAGCTGTGTTGATTTCTCCTGATAACCGCTTCATACCATTTACTGCTAGACTGAGCTTCTATTGCACCAATAACATTGCAGAATATGAAGCGTGTGTCCTAGGCATCAAAGCAGCCCTTGAATGGAAAGTCAAAAGACTCGATGTATATGGGGACTCAGCGCTAGTCATCCATCAGATAAAAGGTGACTGGGAAACCAGGGATCCCAAATTGATTCCTTATCATGATCACATCCAAAAAATGATTGAACGGTTCGAGGAGATCACTTTCCACCATCTCCCTCGCGAAGAAAACCAGTTGGCTGACGCTTTGGCGACTTTGTCATCAATGTTCAATATCAATAACAACAAAAGTCTGACATTCATCCGAATCCAGCATCGAGATCTACCGGCGCACCATTGTGTGGCAATCGAGGAAGAGCCTGATAGTAAGCCTTGGTATTACGATATCAAACACTACCTCACAAATAGAGAATACCCTCCCGGTGCCACTGAGAATGATAAAAGAACACTTAGGAGGTTATCAATGGGTTTCTTCCTAAACGGGGAGGTGCTTTACAAAAGGAATCACGACATGATCCTCCTCAGATGTGTTGCAAAAGAAGAAGCAGAAAGAATTATGAAAGACGTCCATGAAGGCTCGTTCGGAACCCATTCTAGCGGGCACACCATGGCAAGAAAAATCCTAAGGGCCGGCTACTACTGGTTGTCAATGGAGACCGACTGCTTTAACTACGTGAGAAAATGCCACAAGTGTCAAATCTACGCTGATAATATCCATGTGCCGCCTGCTTCTTTGAACGTCCTGACAGCACCATGGCCATTCTCAATGTGGGGAATGGACGTCATTGGTCCCATCGAACCTAAGGCATCAAACGGGCATCGCTTCATTCTTGTCGCTATCGATTATTTCACCAAATGGGTCGAGGCCGCTTCTTATGCCAGTGTAACCAAATCGGTAGTTGTCAAGTTCATAAAAAGAGATTTGATCTGCCGATACGGTCTGCCAAATAAAATCATCACAGACAATGGGACCAATCTGAACAACAAGATGATGAAAGAGTTGTGTGACGACTTCAAAATCCAACATCATAATTCCTCCCCGTACCGTCCAAAGATGAATGGGGCAGTCGAAGCTGCAAATAAGAACATAAAGAAGATCGTGCAAAAGATGGTAGTGACCTTCAAGGACTGGCATGAAATGTTACCTTTCGCTCTGCATGGGTACCGGACCTCTGTTCGCACGTCAACAGGGGCAACGCCATTCTCACTAGTATACGGGATGGAAGCAGTTCTTCCCGTAGAAGTCGAAATACCCTCTCTGCGAGTGTTAATGGAAACCAAATTAGAGGAAGCAGAATGGGTTCAATCTCGATTTGATCAATTGAACCTCATAGAGGAAAAACGAGTGGAAGCTTTGTGTCACGGGCAGTTGTATCAGCAAAGAATGAAGAAAGCTTATGACAAGAAAGTTCGACCCCGGCAGTTTCAGGAGGGAGATCTAGTACTCAAGAAAATTTTGCCTATCCAAAAGGATTCCCGTGGAAAATGGACCCCAAATTACGAAGGGCCTTATGTGGTAAAGAAAGCATTCTCTGGAGGAGCCTTAATTCTCACAAAAATGGACGGTGAAGACCTCCCACTCCCAGTGAACTCAGATGCAGTTAAGAAGTACTATGCCTAAAGAAATATATGAAAAAAAAGAGAAAGATGAGCCAAGCAAAAATGAGCTCGCTAGGTTGAAAACCCGAAAGGGCGGCCTAGGCAAAAATTAGAGCGACCTGGTGGATTGAAAACTCTAAAGAGCAGTCCAGGCAAAAATTAGGGTCAATGAGTTGGACTTGGAACAAATGCAAAGGCAGTCCTCCGAAAGTTGGGTGATGGATGCTCAAGGGCATGTGTATGGATGATTGGCATTGTTACCTCCAAGATACAAACAATCAAAAGATTTGCTTTTTCTTTTTCTTCTTTCTTTTTAGTTTAAACTCTCAATGTAATCCTCAGCCAGTGTGACCTTCGGCACACTCGGTTTCCATTTGAATATTAAACTCTTTCTTCATTCTCTCACCTCCCTATTTACTTTGGAAAAATGTTTTATGGTAGATGATATTGATTTGCGAAACATGTGCATAATCGAAAGCATTATATTCATTGCGAAATTTCTAAAAAATCACAAAAAAAAAAGGGATGATCTCTCATAAATTTGCAAAAAGGACAGATGCATAATCGCTTCGGCAAATCTCAATAACCCGCACTTCGGCACCACTGCTTGAGGCAACCCTCGTATCCCACGTCAAGAGTCATGCGAGTTTGGTGATGCCAGCAAAGTCAATAAAGAGCTAAAGAGCAAAAAGAGCAAAAGAGCAAGAAAAGAAAAATGAAAAAAGAAAAAAGGCCAAGAACAAAAACCAAAAAAAAAAAAACAAAACAAAATCATTCCACATTTCATCCATCATGTCATCAATTACTTAATTACATGCACGCATGCATCATTCATTGCAAGTGTCTGTTAAGATAATTTTATTTTGTGTCGTTAGCACCAATTCTTCAGACCCCCAGCGGTCCTTCAGAGCCCAGGCGCTCCTTCAGACCAACAATGGTCCTTCAATCCAGATCGCACGTCGCGTTAATCGAGCAACCGACGGATCATCCGGCCCCAGGCCCTTCAGACTAGCTGTGTCCGCCTAAAAAACACAGTGCACGTCCTTCGTGGTTATATCAGCTCCGGACCTGATTAACCCTAATGGCCGCTCGAAAAAGGCCACCCCCAGACCGTATTACTAGTACCATAAGCTAGTTGCGCTCCTTCAGACCCATCGGTCCCTCAGGCTTAGGCATGCCCTTCAGACCCCGACGGTCCCTCAGTCGAACTCAGGACGATGCGCCAAGCATTGATTTTGAGCTAGACCTTCAGAGCCCCAGTGCTCCTCCAGATCCCCAGCGATCCCCCAGAGCCCCGGTGCTCCCTATTTACTTTCTGTCTAAATCAACCCTGCTTTCATAATTTTCAAAAAAAAAAAAAAACCAAAAGTCTCAGTGTGGACAAAATTAGCGTCTTGTTATCTTTATTTCTATTTTCCTCGAGAAACTCGGAACCCCTCCGATTTCCTAGCAAAATATAAATAAAGAGGGGCAGCTGTAATACCCTAATTTTGTCCTATCCAAAAAAAGAGAAATTTTATTTATTTTTAATAAAAATAATTATTTTATTTTTTTTATGCCATGTTTTATTTTATTTTTAGTTTGCTACAAGTTTTTAATTTTTGAAAAAAAATAATAATTAGAAGTGAAGAAATAAAAATAAGCCAAGAAGGAAGTGGGGGGGGGTCTATTAAAAATAAGGTGTTGTCATGGAAGCCCAACCCAGCAAAATAGCTAGCCCAATTCGCCTAGCCCACTCCTCCACCCAACCCACAACCCATATCCAACCCACAACCCATAACCCAACTCATCACAAAACCCTAATTCCCCTCCTCCTAACCCTAATTCGAATTCCCCCCTTTACCCTAAAAGCCATCCACATTCACTCTCCCCCTAACCCAAAAATCATCCACATTCATCCCCAAATCCCCACAAAATTCGACCCCACCCCCTATTATCCCATGGTCAAAACCCCACCTTCTCCCTTCCACACTCCACCTCTCCTCTTTTCTCTCAATTCCACTTCCCCACACTTCCCACTTCCCCATTTTTCCCTTCCCAACACACTCAACCCCTCTCTCTCTCCCTCAATATTCGACCCCCTCTCTCTCTCCCTCAATATTCGGCCATCTCTCTCTCTCCCTTACACATCACTTTCTCTCAATTACACTCCACCCTTCCCATCACTCCCTCTCTCTTTTCTCTCACTCTCTTTCCCTTTCTCTTTCCTCCCTCACCTACGGCTCTCCCCCTCTCTATCACACCCACATTTTATTTTTTTTCTTCTCATTCACTCATCACTTCTCCAATCCCTCTCCTACACACCCACACTCACACACTCATCTCCCTCACATGGCTCTCCTCCTCTCACGCCCCATTCCTCTTCTCACACACAAACCATCATTCCCCTTCACCAACTACCTCCAAACCTTCACCCCTCCATCATATCAAATCCTTCTCAAGTCAGAAAAAAATACTGTACAAGCATGGAGCAAGTCAGAATACAATGAAGGAAGCAAGGGCAACTTTTTTGTATAAATAGGGTGAAGAAATTCGAAGAAGAGGGGAGTTTTTTTTTCGGTTTTAAGAAAAAAGGGGGAAAGATCTTCTAAAAATTAGGGTTTTCTCTTCTCTTCCTCCTTCCTAAATTTATTTTTTAGTTTAAGAGTTCACTTGTATTGAAGAAATTCGAAGAAGGAAATTTCTTCAACATTTCCGGATTTTGTTTAAGGTATTGCAATGTAATATTTTAATTGATTATTGCTGTTTTATTTTTTTAAGTTGCTATAATTTTGTTGTATATATTTGTTGTTGTCTCTTTCTTTTTTACTTGTTGCTTTTTTAGTTTTGTAGTTGCTGTAATGTAATTTAGATTCCATTGTTACTATTTTTTTTGTATTTTTAGTTGCTTTTTTTTTATGTAGATGTAGTTACTGTTTTTTTTTAAAAATGTTGCTTTTTTTTTATAAATATTAGTTATTGACTTTATATAATTTTTAGCTACTGTTTATGTTATATAAATACTATTTGGTTTTTTTTACATATTAGGTACTATTTTTCGGATTTAAAATAAACCTAAAAAAAAAAAAGTGTAAAAAAAATGTGTTCCTTTTATGTAGGTACTAATTTTTTTTTCGGACTAAAAAAGAAAGTAAAAAAAATGTTATGTTTTTTAAATAAATTATTCTAATTTTCGGATTAAAAGGTGATAAAAAAAAAAGATGTGGTGTTTTTTTTAACAATTACTATTTTTCGGACTAAAAAAAAAATAAATAAAAAATGTTGTGCTTTTTTTTTAAATAAATTATTCTAATTTTCAGATTTTAAAAAAAAAATGATAAAAAAAAAAGATATGTTGTTTTTATAACAATTACTATTTTCCGGATAAAAAAAAGAGTGATAAAAAAATGTGTTCCTTTTTTATTTCGGTTTTAAATAAAGCTTTTTTTTCAAATACTAAAAAATATTTTTTAAAATAAAATGGTTACTAGTGTCCCTACTCTTTTCTAAAAAATAATAACATAATAACAAAAATCTTTTTTCAAAAAAAAAGTAAAAAGGCCCCCCTTTTATTTAGATAATAACTATGACAAAAAAAAACAACAACAAAAGATTTTTCCTCCATAATCCGCTTTCAAAATACCACTTGTTTAGGCTAGGTTTGTTTTTTTTTAAGAGAAAAAAAGCGCTTCAAGAATCACGCGTTCTAGGGTAGAATAGTAAAAAAGGGTAATAAACCAATCAATCGTTTTTAGCGTCAAAACGCTATTTGCACCCGCGGCACCCCTTTTTTTTAAAAAAAAAGGCACCAAAACGCTATTTGCACCCCGCGTTCTCTTAAAACAGCAAACCCATCCATTTTTTTTTACTACAAGCCCATCTTTTCAAACACAACCTAGTTCACAAAAAAAAAACGATTTGGTCACGCTATTCACACCTCCTTTTTTTAATACAACCCCTTTATTATTTGCACCCCCCCTTTTATCACCTATTCGTTTTTATTCGCAACGTGATACTTCCAAACCGTTTTCCCTTTTTTCTTTTTAATCGAATTCGCGTAAAAAAAAAAATAGGTTGTTACTAGTGGTCACTCTGAGCCTTGCTTGTTTGACCGTTAGGACTAACCTTCCTTTTTTCACAGCGGATTAGTAGCGGTGATCACTCTGAGGTTATTCGTTTGATCATCGCAAACATTCGCCTAAACTTCTTTTTAGTTAATAAAGTACAAACATAATTTCGACTCCTTTTTATCACGCTTCCCGGTAAGCACGTTTTCAAGCGAACAAACGCTCAATCACAAACCGGTTGTCTATAGCGGTCACTCTGCGCCCGACTCGTTTGAACGCTGTAAACACCTCCTTTTTCAAATAAGCCATTTATGACGACCACTCTGGATTTATCTGTTTGGTCACCATGAACGGCCTCTAGTTTTCCCAAACTTTTCAAAAAAATAAAAAATACCAACACACAAATTTTTTCTAACCAAGAACTACGTAGCTTTGATTTCTCCATCGCACCCGGAGATACGTAGGAGCGGGGGCCCACTCCCGTCGAGCGCAAAAAACTAAAATTTTTATTAAGTCTTCTTTTCCGTTTTTTTTGCAAATAACAAAAAAGGGTAAATTAAAGTGTTTTCTTTAAACTAATTTTTCTACACATTAAATTAAAAGGTAACCTTTTTAGGATGTTGCGGGGTGCTAGTACCTTCCCCGCACTTAATCGACCCCCGAACCCAAAAACAAAGGTTTTTTTCAATGTTTTCCTAAAAATAAATATTGATGGCGGCTCCATTGTTCAAAAACAACGAGGAATCACTTTACTTTCGGATAACAAAACCACATAGCACAAACCAAGAGGTAACGACTAAAATCATGTCATACAATTCAAGCGTACAAGATCACACTTTGAGGAAAATTGCGCAAATATGGAAGAAGTGAAGGTAGTAATAACCTAGTCCACCGCTAAAATCGTTACATATCTAATTGCAAAAGACATTTTCAAGTTGGAAACAAAGTTATAGCACTTGAACAAATACATTTTCACTTGTATTGACTAAAACACCATAGCAAGTTACTAGTGAAGTAACAACCTAAAATAATCAACAAAACAATTTTACAATACATTTCGTCTCAAACACCAAAACACACTACAAAGGAGTTTATACAAGACTTAGTGTTGATCAACTAAAACAATTTGAACAGATTAAGACATATGTGAGTATCAACAACAAGGTAAATCATTAGAAACATACAAGCACAACAAGTACACATTCGAATCTTGGATCGCCAAATCACGGTGTAAATCATTGGGGATCATACTAGTAAAGTCAAGGTTCACACAACAAGAAGGTTAACAATGAGAACCAAGCACAAGGACATAGAGTTCACACATAGAAACACAATACCGCACACAATACCAGTAGGGGCATCTCTCCCACTAATTCTCTTATCATCAGCAACTTTCGGTTTACCTTTACCTGCGGAAGCATCACTACAACACAAACAATGGTTAGAACTAAAAGACAACAGTTGGTCGCTAACCGACACAATGACTCGACAACTTGGCCGGGCAAACCAACCATTGCTCTAATAACACTATGTAACACCCATTTCTACCCGGTAATTTATAAGCGTAAAATCAGAGTTTTCAAAAACCATTTTCAACAAAGAAACGGATGCTACAGTTCGAAAATAGTTACATAACACTCTCACTAGAGGTGAACCGGCAAACCATATTTTGCGTCTTAAAAACAAATCAACTTTATTCAACATGCAGCGGAAAATCAAAAGGGTTCGTAACATCAATGAAACGACATATGTATACATTTAATATAAAAACAGCGGACATCCCTCCCGAGTGCTACGTATCAGAGCGACGACACCAAACTAATGAAGAGTTATAGTCTTCATTCGAGATCACCTGCACGTTACCAACATAGGGGGTAACATTCAAACAGAAGGGGTGAGATATCACACTATATAATGAATAGTATGAAAAGCAGTATATACTTAGGTCATGGCATCAAAATTATCACGGCACGACAATCACGTCACGACAGTCAATATTATCTCAATCAGTATCATCAACAAAATCAACAACACAACAACAGCGACAACAACAACAGTAGCCACACCAACGACAATAACGACAACATATAGTAACAACACACAACAACGACAATAACATCAATTACAATCGCCAATAATCATCACCCATAAACGTCACCAATAGTCATCACCCATAAACGTCACCAATAGTCATCACCTAAATCATGTGTAAATGATTGAATGCAACCCACACCAATGGGCATATGCATGTGGTACCAATCACCAAAAGTTTTGCCTGTAAATAGAGGCGTCACGAAAATTGAGAGCTTGCACACTCGGCTCACCAATTTAGAAAAATTGAGCTTTCACACCCAGCTCACTAGTTTTAGAAAAATTGAGCTTTCACACCCAGCTCCAAGACCAAAGGTCTTCACCGAAATAAATGCGTATGCTGTATGCGACACCATGAATGCACACAGACAATCATCAAAATTTAGTCACAACGTGACACACCGAAAATCAATCATCGAATATCACCAAAATTGGGCTTTTACACCTAGCCCAACAACACCGAAACACCAAACTACCCGAAACAACGGAACACCAAGATGTGGAGCCTTCACACCTAGCCCAAACAACACCAATACTTGAGCCTTCACACCTAGCTCAAATAGCACCAAGACACCGAGATGACACAATTTTCCAAAACATTTGAGACGCGATGATTTTTCCCAACACCGGAGACAACGTCAATTTTCCAAATTATTTGGGACGACAATTGTCCAGGATGGCGCCCAGAACAGCAGCAACGGCGCCCATGGCGCCCAGGGACCCCCAAAACCCAGTTTTTCACGAATTAAAACCCCAAAACTGATTTCCATTCGTTAACAAATATTCTCAAACATCAACAAATATTCTCAAACATCAATAATTGATTTTCAAATATCAATAATAGATTCTAAACACCAATAAATGGATTCAATCATCAATGATTAGATTCAATCAACAAATAGAGTTTCCAACACCAATTCAGTTTCTTATGATCATGGCAAAACACAACAACAATTTCTAGGGTATATGAACATCAATTACACAAACATGATACTCAACAAGGTATCGTAACATATGATCACACAAACATAATTCAACAAACAACATAATATATATAGTCACACATATAATGCATCATCAAACCCTAACCCCCATACATACAACAATTCATAGAACCCATTAGATAGATAGAATCCCACCCTTACCTTAGATTTTCCGAATACGAGATCCCCTTGCACAAAAACCCCAAAGAACCACAGCAACTAGAGATCCTCTCCTCTTTCTCCTTGTGCGTCGTCCCTCTCTTCTCTCTTCTCTTCGCAATCCCTCATCTTTTTCTCAAAAAAACGCAAAATGATCTAAGCCCTCACCAATGCTCTCACTTAGGCGCCTAATTCATTGGGCTTTTGGATCACGGGCCCCCTTTTACTAATCCACTTAGTTACTAAACACCACTCTCTGGTTTAAATAAAACACCATATTATTATTTCTACCACACGAATCCCATTAAATTAATTAAATAAATTAATCAATTATTTTTGGGGCGTTACAAAAACCCCATGAAAAAAGATCCCGATAGGAAAAAGAGTACTCCAACACCAACCATATAATCCCAATATCGATTACAGAATACTCATTTTCAACAGACCTAGAACGCAAAGCACATTAGCCTATATCCATCAGTCTCCAGTTGCACCAGACTTTTGAGCAGTAACCATATTATAGTCAACCAATCCCCCTGCATCACCAAAGCCTCCTGGTATCATGAATTCTAAATGTCTCCAATAAATTCAGTTGCATAGCAATAAAAAGGTTTAAATATGTTTTTCTTCCTTGGAAATATAGTCGTTTTTTCAAAAAAGTCTCTGCAAATATTTTTTTTTAAATACATTCCTTGCAAAATCAACACGTTTTTAAAAATACCTTTCTGTTAGTGATCCGTTAAAAAAAGCTGACATGTCTAACGGAGTGCAAGTGGCATATTACACGTCAGACATTTTTTTCCTTTATTTTTATTTATGCTTCACGGTGCTCTCTTTCTCTTTGCATCCCTTTATTTTCATTTCTCTCTCTTCATTTCATCTCTCTATCTCTTCGTCTCTCCCCCTCACCTGGAAACAAACAGAACATGTAACACGTCTCTCCTCTCTCGAGCTTTTTTTGTTCTGTTTGGGACTCATCAAATCCAGAGTGTGATACATTTGATTTCGGTTACCTAAAAATCCTTTTCTCATGAAAATGGGTTACCTAAAAATCCTGAGTAGAGTAGCACAGGTTTCTGTCACTCGAGATTGAAACTTCTATTCATTAATCAAATGTATCACACTCTGTATTTGATGAGTCCCGTTCTGTTTCCAGCAACATGTAATACCGGAAACAACACCTAATTTCCAGCAAACCCATTTTCATGAGAGAAGGATTTTTAATTGCTAAAATTTATGTTCCCAAAACCCAAAAAATATCATGCTCTACAAACCCATTTTCCAGCAAATATTATTTGATTTCGTAAAATAAGGAGAAGGAGATTTTAATTGCTATCTCTTTATCACGAATATGGAGAAGAGGAATGAGTTCCAAATGAGTTCAGCAACATCAAGAGGACTGTGGGTGAGAAGAGAGCACGATGGAGAGAGGGTGGTAGTGTTAATTGTTGAAACCCATAAAAAGGGGTTATGTGGTAGTGTTGAAAATGAAGAGGAGACGGGGAAGAATGGGAAGATGGAGAAGAAGAAGAAGATGGATGGGGAATTAGGGTTGAAGGTTGAAGACAACTATGAGGTGTTAATTCAAATCAGATTTTAAAATAAATAAAAATATAAAAAATATGATATGGAAAAGCCAAATCAGACGGATGTTGCCACATAAGTATTTTATTAACGGAAAAGTTGTAAGAAGAGCATTTTTAAAAACGAGTTGATTTTACAAGGATGTATTTAAAAGAAATAATTTTGTAGGAACTTTTTTAAACAACGACTATATTTGCAGGGACCAAAAACATATTTAAACCCAATAAAAATTTGCTTTATCTTCGCCAACCTTCGAACTCGTGTATCAAATTTTCCTTACGTTGTGGCTGTCGCACTGAAATCACCAATCAACAAGTCCTTTATAATCTCAGACGTGTGTGGCTGCAGCATAAACTTCTCCGATCTTCCTGCGTATAGCTTTTTTTTTTTAGATAAGCAATTTTTGTATTAAACGGAGCACAGGGCGTGCCCAGCCTTTTACAAATGAAAGGGGGAGGGCCTCCTCAAAACCTCCCTGAGCCAAAACCCCCTTGGGAAAAAGACCCAGAGAGGAAAAAGAGTACCCCGCACGAAGGAAAACGTACAACAGTGGGACAAATGTCCTAACCCACTGCTTCTCCCCCTACTACAGATTTCTCAATAACAATTATTACAGGATTGAATTACAACATAGAAAAACAGCCCATCGGGCAATTATACCAATCCGCCCACGTCGCCTTACAATTCCTCCCTCGCCTTGCCTTGAACCAGCTCCACGCCGTATCCTTGATTCCGTCTAATATGCTCGGGCTGGAGACCACCTCCCCATTGAAAATGACGTTGTTTCGAGCCATCCATAGTTTCCAAATAACCGCCATCCATATAAGATGTTTTACTCCTCTTTGTCTCTTTCCCTTCACTAAGTTTCCAAATTCCACAAAATGAGTGGCAATGTTATCCGTATCACCTATCGATCCTCCAATCCAAGCGAAAACACTCCTCCATATCGCTTTAGCAATTCCACAATCCAAAAATAAGTGGTCCACCGTTTCTTCATCCCGAAGACATAAAACACAACTCAATTCATTTTGTGACTGGATAATCCCTCTTCGATGCAGCGCGCTCCGTGTAGCAATACGCTTCAGGATGACTCTCCACGCAAAGATTTGAACTTTGGATGGCACGTCACTTTTCCAGTTCTTCTTGCACGCTTCAGAGTTGACGGGCTGCGCACTACCTGCTGTACCTGCAGAAAAAGACAACAACGAAGCATAGCATTTTTTCACCGTAAACCCAGCCATCGTGTCTGGTAGCCATATCCACTTATCTTCACGCTGTGACAGCGATACATCGAGTAGCAGTTGTTGTATGGCGGCAGCCGGAACTGCCAGTGCAGCGTTTTGCTGCTGCAGGGCTGTACACCAATCCCAGGTCCAACGCCACCCTACATCCGTCCATTGCCCAAACTCCTTCACTATGGCCTCCTTTGGCCTGTATAGTGCATACATGTCCGGAAATAATTCTGCCAAGCTTTCCCTCCCAATCCAGGCATCTTGCCAAAACCTCGCCAAATTGCCATTACCTATTCGAATTTTTACCAGGTTTCCAAACCAATCTTCTTGCAGACCAATGTCCTCACCAAGTAAGCACAAATCCCTCCACCATAGGGATTTCTTCTCCCACCCTCTTCTATTCTCGGAAATGTCGGGCCATCTCCCTTTTAATCCATACCTTTCTACCAAAACCGCCCTCCAAATTGGGTTGTTTTCCTCGACCAAGACTCTCCATCTCCACTTTGTTAGTAAAGCCACATTAAACACTTCCAGATTTTTCACCCCCAGACCCCCCTTTTCTTTAGGTAAGCAGATAGTTTCCCACCTTACCCAGGCCAATTTCCTATTCTCCTCATCACCTCCCCAAAGAAATCGTCTTTGAATCTTCGTAATCTCCGTAATTACCTTCTTTGGAGCTTTGTAGAATGAGAAGAGATACAACGGGAGCGATGCGAGGACCGAGTTGATAAGTGTAACCCGTCCTCCAATAGATAATTGTCTACTTTTCCAACTGTTTAATCTTGCCTTAATGGAGTCTATTATGGGTTGCCACGTACTCACTCTTCTCGGGTTCGCACCAATCGGAATCCCCAAAAATTTGAAGGGAGCCGCACCCACTTTGCATGCCAAGAATTGCGAGATTCCATCCATAGTTCTGTCTTCAGTATTCAACCCAATTACATTACTTTTTGCAAAGTTTACCTTTAGTCCAGAAACCATCTCGAAGCTTCTTAGTATTACTTTCCAACACCATATACTCTTATCAGCACCGTCACAAAAAAGAATTGTGTCATCCGCAAATTGCAAGAGCTCAATTGACAAAGAATTATTGACGCTGAATCCTTTAAGATTGTTTGATTCAACTCCTTTCCTTACCAAGCCCGCCAGTCCTTCCGCCACTATCAGAAACAAGAAAGGGGCAAGCGGGTCCCCTTGCTTGAGGCCTTTCTGAGCCACAAATTCCTCCGTTGGGCTTCCATTGACCAACACCGAAATTGAGTTGGAAGAGATACATGCCCTCATCCAATTTCTCCACTTCTCGCCAAACCCCAACCTGCCTAACATATAATCCAGATATGTCCAACTCACAGAGTCATAGGCCTTTTCAAAATCCGCTTTCATAACCACGCACTTTTGCTTCTTCCTCTTTGCCATATCCATAATCTCATTAACAACAACCACTCCATCAAGTATGTTCCTACCTGCGAGGAAGGCACTTTGACAATCCGAAATTACCCCTTTCAAGATGTTGACTCCCAGTCATATGATGTAAGTTAGGCATTTTTAGGACCAATTGTGCAGGGTTTTTATTGTATAACAGTCATTATCTGGGATTTAGTTCAGTTTTAGATCATTGTAGTAGGAAGTTCAATTGTAAGTTATTCCTTCACTTTTGGAGCTAAATGGGACTTGAAGACCTCTTAATTGGTTGTGGCATCTTTCGGCGAACCAGACACTTGCCCGGAAATGCAGCAATCTAGAGGAATTTTGGTAATCAGAACTTTCTGTCATTCTTCGCGTCGCGACCAGGAGGGTTCGCGACGCGATTTGGAGGAGTCTTTACAAGCCAAAACTTTCTGTCATTTCTCGCGTCGCGACCAGGAGGGATTCGCGACGCGACCTGGAGCTGTTTTGCGAGGCCAGAAGTTTCTGTCATTTACCGCGACGCGACGGACACGGGCCGCGTCGCGATGGTACGCGAAAATTAGGGTTTTAAAGCAGTTTCAGGAAAGTTTTGGACACACTTCGTTTTGGGGATTGGAGCTACGTTTTGGAGCAGCTGGAGGTGCGAATTTGGAGCCTTCTCACCACTTGGGAACAAGGGATTGAAGGTTCTAAATGTCTTCCTTTATGTTTGTTTTCTATTCTATGTTGGTTTCCACCCTTAGGATGATTTGTAACTAATTCTTTAGATTAGGGAGAGATGAATCCCCCAAACCTATCATGTGAACCATTGATTTAGCTAATTCAGTTGTTATTCGATTTACTTGTCTAATTACCTATGTCCTTAACGCTTTTCAATTACATATGATAATTGCGATGATCCAGGCTAGTGATTGCATAGGGATATGAATTAGTAGCTGGAAATTGGGTATTTAGATCACATGCTAGTAATCATCATAGGAATATGTGATAGCTTATGTGAATTCTTATTAATTCTTAATCTCAATGCGTTACCCTCTGGCACGACTCACCTAAAGAATTAGGGTAACTCTTAGGGTAATAGGGGTCTTGAGACAAGGAATTGCCCTTGACCTAAATTGGTGAATTGAATCTAGAAATTGAATAATTAACTTGAATTGGCTGAGGTTCATGTGATAGGCGAGGTGAGAGGATTCGATCCCTAGTCGTCTTTCTTGCATTATTAATTCACATTCGTATTCTGTTACCAAATACTCGATTAATCAAATATCTACAATCTACGAATCAACAAATTTGCTATTGTTGTCAACACGCAATCCCTGTGGATCGACCGGTTCTTACCGATAAATTGTATTACTTGCGACAATTGGTACACTTGCCAAATTGTTAACAAGTTTTTGGCGCCGTTGCCGGGGAATTGTTGACTTTGTTGTCGACAAGGCAAACGCGTTAATTCTAGATTTTTAGTTTTTGTTTAATTTTAGTTACTTAATTTTTGCTACTTGTTGGTTCCTTGAATTTGTTGACGTTTGCTTCAGTGTTTCAGAGATTTGTGCATGCGGAGCAAGGGTCCACAAGAACTCTTGTTTGATCCGGAAATTGAAAAGCTAGCAAAGGCAAATCGAAGAAAGGCTAAGCTCGCCAAGCAGCAAGCAAGAGAATTGTCACAGGTACAATCAACTTCTACAGCTGTACCGGAAGAGTTCTCTAGTGAGGAGGAAGAGATGGCTGATCCTCCACCCCGACGTACTCTAGGTGATTTCGGGCGAAGAAATCAAGGTGCCCAAGCATTAGCATTTCAACCAGTGGGCGTGGCCCAGTTTGATATCAAATCCTCTGTGCTCACAGCCTTGAAATCAGAGCAATTCTCTGGGTCGGATGCCGAAGACCCTAATCAGCATTTGTTCCAATTCTACGAGATCTGCGGGACTACACACCCGGAGGGAGTAACCGATAGTGCAAAGAAAGTCTGGTTGTTTCCTTTCACTCTCACAGGGAGGGCCAAGGATTGGCTGAACACTCTCCCAGGAACAATCAACACTTGGAATGACCTTGAGAACAAGTTCTTGGAGAGGTTCTTCCCAATTTCGAAGTTCATAAGGAAACGAGCTGATATCTCCAATTTTACACAGGGAGAGTCCGAATCGTTGTATGACTCTTGGGAACGATTCAAGTTACTACTCAAGAAGTGTCCTGGCCATGGCATAGAAGATTTCCTTCAGTTACAAACCTTTTGCCATGGGCTGAGACCACAAACAAGAATGATGTTGGATGCCTCAGCTGGAGGATCCTTAGGTACAAAGACTTGGGAAGAAGCCAAACAGTTGGTTGAAGACATGGCTTCCAATGAGTACAGGATCCAAAATGATAGAGGGGTTGACAAAAAGAAAGGTGTGCTGGAGCTTGATTCAAACAGCGCAGTGTTAGCCCAACAGAAACTAATGACCATGCAAATCGAGGCTCTCACTAAGCAATTAGCGGCAGCATGTGAAGTAGGCTCAAAAGCTCCAGCAACAGTACAAGCAGTGCAAGCAGGTGGGTGCAATTATTGTGGTAGGGAATCCCACGAAGGTGACTGTGCAGCTTATGGAGAAGCATTGGAACAGGCCAACTATATGGGAAACTTTCAAAGACAAGGCGGGAATCCATTTTCTAACACCTATAATCCAGGGTGGAAGAATCATCCCAATTTCTCTTGGAAGAATAACAATGACGGCACGAGTTCCAACCAACAACAGTCTCAGGCACCTGCAAATCAACAACAGAAACCACCTTCTCGGTTGGAGGATGCATTGACACAGTTTATGCAGATGACCAAAAATACATTCCAAGCTCAAGAGCAGGTAATGAAAAACATGGAGAAAAACCATGAAGCATCAGTGAAAAATTTGGAGGTACAGATTGGTCAGTTATCAAAACAACTCGCGGACACATCCAAAAGTGGTTTCCCTGCCAACACTGTGGATAACCCGAGAAAAGAGAATTGCAATGCCATCCATCTGAGAAGTGGTAAGGAGTTGGAACCGTCTGAAGTAACCAAGCCCAGGGAAAAGAAAGCAAATGAAGAGAATGAGGGAGCGGGTAAAGACAACCCTAAAAGGGAACCCAAAGAAACTCCATCTTACATGAAACTGCCCTATCCTCAGGTAAGCAAGAAAAATCAGAGGGATTAGCAGTTCTCCAAGTTCATGGAGGTGTTCAGAAACCTCCAGATCAATATACCTTTTGCTGACGCCCTGGAAAAGATGCCGGTTTATGCGAAGTTTATGAAACAGTTATTGACCAAAAAGAAAAGGTTGAAGGAGAATGAAACGGTAGAGTTGACAGAGGAGTGCAGTGCTATCATTCAAAACAAAATACCTCCTAAGCTGAAAGATCCAGGAAGCTTCACCATTCCCTGTGCGATTGGTGATGTGACTATAGATAAGGCACTCTGTGACTTGGGGGCAAGCATCAACCTAATGCCCTTGGGAATGTGGAAAAAGCTTGGGGGAGGTGAAGTCAAACCAACTCACATGACCTTGCAACTGGCTGATAGGTCAATAAGGTATCCATATGGTATTGTGGAGGATGTCTCGGTAAAGGTGGGAAAATTTCTCTTCCCGGTAGATTTTGTGATTCTGCAGTTGGATGGTGACACGGAGGTCAAGAGTTCAATGGATGGGGAAAATGACATCCCTTTCATTTTGGGAAGACCTTTCCTAGCCACTAGTAGAGCTGTCATAGATGTAGCAGATGGGACTGTGAAGCTGAGGGTGCAGGATGAAGAGGTGACCCTGAAGGTGATCAAGGCAGCAAGAAAGGAGAAAAAGGAAGGGTGCTATAGTATTGAGGAACCCCAGATAACAGCCAAAAACAGAAGGCACATTCACTCTTCACCAGACAAGTCACCTAGCGAGTGGGTTGATCTAAAGGAAGTGGTGGGTGAGTCTAGCTGGAAATTCAATGGAGAAAAATTGGAAGGAGCTGTGAATGGGGCACTTGAAGAGCAAAACGCTCCACCGGGGCCAATGTGAGATATTTTCTGAACCGTCAAGCTAGTGACGTTAAAGAAGCGCTGAGTGGGAGGCAACCCACTGAGGTACCAAGTCTTTAATTCAATTTCAATTCCAGTTTTTTTTTAATTCACTTTATTTTTGCTGTTAGCCTTAGGCGTGAAAAAAAAAATTGTGTGTTCGGTCAAGTTCATGTCGCGAAAAGGAAGTTATTTCAAAGAGAAAACTATTCTGGTCCATTTCGCGTCGCGAGCCTATTATGTCGCGTCGCGATGGGTTGAAAAATTGCCCAGGAAAATGTTTCTGTCATTTCTCGCGTCGCGAGAGGGGCGTGTCGCGTCGCGATGCTTTAGAATTCTGGGAACTGTAACGGTTCTGTGTAATCTCGCGACGCGAGACACACGGGCCGCGTCGCGATTGGACCCTTTTTAGTGTAAAAATGATCAGTCCGAACACAACTTCAAAAAGCTTTCAAACTTCTCTATTTTCCCTCTCTAGTGCTCACTGCGAATTCCCCTCCCCATTACTGTTTTTGATCACATTTGATCGCAAATTCTTGCTACATTGCACGAATCCATCACCATCAACATCTCCAGGTATCAATCTTAACCTTATTCTTTAATTAGAGTATTAAATTTTGAGTGTTTTTGATGGTTGTTGGGGTGATTTTTGGATAGGAAGTGTGAGAATTCGAAGTCAATTAGAAGAGTAGGATTGTTCCTTATGATATGTTGTTGCATGATTGTTGTTTATTGCTAATGTGGGAGAGGGAATGATTGAATTGGGGGTAGAAATTAAGTGGATTTTGGGCGTACACAAGGTGTCCGATAAAATGCTTGAATGAAAATCTTGGTGCTCACCAAGTGTTTGTGAAATTGCTCCTATGAGTTTTGGCTAAGCAACTTTATTGGTTGTGGAAATGTCTAAGTAAAGTCTGTTTTGGGGTTGCTGGCCTGTTTCTAATTTTGAACATATTCACAACCTTAGGGTAGATGACTTTGAGTCCGGAAACTATGTTTTGCCTGTTGATTATTTTTCTCTGCTGGAGTGGGGCCCACACCAGGGACCCACCGAGAACTAACGAGTGGTGCTGGATTCTTTTTGTCTTAAATTTTGCAGGACAGTACAGGTAAGCAGAAATGATGAAGAAAAGCAAAGCAGACACCTCCAAGAAAAGGCGAGGGGAACCAGCAGTTGAGATTGACAGATTCAGGTCCCCCGTGCATGAGGAGAGATACCACCAAGTGGTCAAAGGGAAAAAGATAAATCCCGAAAGGGCTTTTAACCTTAGCACGGGGGAATTCCCCATCATTACTTCCACTCTCCGGGAATTGGGTTGGCTCTCGTTCAACTCAATGATCAAACAAGCTAATCAAAGTTTGGTGAGGGAATTTTATGCAAATGCCTATGGAGATGAAGACAATAAAGTTTCAGTGGTGAGGGGAAGAGAGGTGTCCTACTCTCCTGCTACCATCAACAGTCTCCTCGGGCTTCCCACTACTGCTAATTGTGCCATGATGGATGCTTGGGACAACAAAGGGGCACACGATTATGAGGGTTTGCTGAGAGAGTTGTGTCGTCAAGGAGCAGCCTGGGACAGACATCTTATTGGTCCGATTGGTCAAGACTATCCCCGCCGCTTTTGCAATATGGCTCTGAAGGCAATTCCTAAGGCCTGGAACAATTTCTTTAATCAGTCTATCATCTCCTGCTCCAATTCCACTGATGTCAAGACTAAGGTAGCCATGGGACTACAAGCTATCATGAGAGGCCAGAGGGTCAATCTGGGGAGAGCCATTTCAGCTAGTATTGCAGAGATAGCCAGATGTCCTAGGGCCAGATTGGGGCACTGTTCTATCATCCATGCTTTATGTAGACAGCAGGGCTGCCCGGAGTACCCAGATGATCTTCTAACCGACCCCAGGGAGGGTATAACAGCAGCATGGATCTTGAAGCAGCCCGAGGGGCCCCTTGATGGCGCAGCACCACAGCAGCCAGCACCTCCAGCACCACAGCAGCCAGCAGGCCCATCTTACAGGGAGCAGTTTCAGACCGACGCCTCTTTCCAGTATGACCTCCTCATGGCCAGCTGGTGCGGGACGTCTCTGTCATTGCAGCAGCAGGGCATAGATACTTCACACCTGGCATCATACAGAGTCCACCGTGCTGCTGAGGAGTATATGGCCGAGAACAGAGCAGCCGCCGCTTCATCTTCATCAGTCCCCCATGCAGAGCAGTAGCAGGCCCCCCAGGATCCACTTCTTTCAGGAGACGAGTATTTGGAGGAGCACATTTCCTTCCCATGAGCAGGAGGCTCATTTATTTTCCTGTTTTACTCAGACATCTTTTATTTTTATTTTGCACTGTTGGTTGTATTTCGCCCTATTTTGACTTTATTTCGCACATTGGTCTGTACTACTGATTATAACTTACTCTGTGATAGTGGGGCAACACTGCCCTATATTTTGTTTTGTTTTGTTAAAGCAGCTTCAATAGTGATGACCTGTGGCATTTAGGGTCGCATGTTTACATTCTCCTTTTGACGCTCGCACTTCAAGTTTTATCATCAAGTAATAACAGGGATCATGACAAACGTTGCGGAAGTTCTTTATCATCTGTGAGCAGCATCTCTCAAGTTCCATCTCTATGATCCCAACTGTGAGGTTTGAGCCTAAACACGTCTTATATATTGTGTGTGTATTCCTTGCTTGCATTAGTCTGCAAAACTTGACATTGTGCTTAATTATTTTTGCATTTGATTTTCATACACACTGAGGCAATTCTTTTGGCACCCCTGAGCCTTTCAAGCCAACCTATTAATGTTTATCCTCTGCTAGCCCCTCTGAGCCTGTTGTTAAAAATTGTATGTTGCTTCTCTGACAATCATAGCCTCGTTAATTCTTAACTTGGAGTTAGGTAACAAAAGCTGTGAGAGTGGGGAAAGTCTTAAGTTTGGGGTTGCTCGTGGAATAGCAACGTACTAAGTTTGGGGTGGTATACAAGAGAAGGAACAAGAAAACAAAGAAAGAAAAAGAAGAAAAAATACACATATATATGTATATATATACATATCAAAAAAAAAGAAGAGAAAAATAAATAAATAATTTCCTTCTCTTGTTTTTTTATATGCTTTGGGGAAAATGGGTGAATATTGCGTGAAATTGACAAAAAGAGAGGTAGGCCTAACTCCAAGTGCAACCTACTTATCCAAATGTATCCACCCTTACCTAAGCCCCGCTATAACCCTTAAAGTCCTCAAAATGTGTGTATGCAATTCATTTGTTTAAGATGATATAGAACTCTGTCAAGCCTATGAAACGATGATGCAGGTACTGTGAATTGAGTGAATACCCAAAACACCTCAAGAGTGAAACACTGGTGAGATGTGCGTACAGAGAAAACTTGAGAATGCTGCCTGCTTATGATTCGGTATTTCCAATTCAGTTGTCATGCCACTGTATTAGATTGATGATGATAATTGATGTGCTGATGTGTTTAAGGTTGATGTATTATATGTAACAGCTAAATAGAAAAGCAGCCACAGTCTGAATTGATTGTTTGCTTGAGGACAAGCAAAAGTTTAAGTTTGGGGTTGTGTTGACTCCCAGTCATATGATGTAAGTTAGGCATTTTTAGGACCAATTGTGCAGGGTTTTTATTGTATAACAGTCATTATCTGGGATTTAGTTCAGTTTTAGATCATTGTAGTAGGAAGTTCAATTGTAAGTTATTCCTTCACTTTTGGAGCTAAATGGGACTTGAAGACCTCTTAATTGGTTGTGGCATCTTTCGGCGAACCAGACACTTGCCCGGAAATGCAGCAATCTAGAGGAATTTTGGTAATCAGAACTTTCTGTCATTCTTCGCGTCGCGACCAGGAGGGTTCGCGACGCGATTTGGAGGAGTCTTTACAAGCCAAAACTTTCTGTCATTTCTCGCGTCGCGACCAGGAGGGATTCGCGACGCGACCTGGAGCTGTTTTGCGAGGCCAGAAGTTTCTGTCATTTACCGCGACGCGACGGACACGGGCCGCGTCGCGATGGTACGCGAAAATTAGGGTTTTAAAGCAGTTTCAGGAAAGTTTTGGACACACTTCGTTTTGGGGATTGGAGCTACGTTTTGGAGCAGCTGGAGGTGCGAATTTGGAGCCTTCTCACCACTTGGGAACAAGGGATTGAAGGTTCTAAATGTCTTCCTTTATGTTTGTTTTCTATTCTATGTTGGTTTCCACCCTTAGGATGATTTGTAACTAATTCTTTAGATTAGGAAGAGATGAATCTCCCAAACCTATCATGTGAACCATTGATTTAGCTAATTCAGTTGTTATTCGATTTACTTGTCTAATTACCTATGTCCTTAACGCTTTTCAATTACATATGATAATTGCGATGATCCAGGCTAGTGATTGCATAGGGATATGAATTAGTAGCTGGAAATTGGGTATTTAGATCACATGCTAGTAATCATCATAGGAATATGTGATAGCTTATGTGAATTCTTATTAATTCTTAATCTCAATGCGTTACCCTCTGGCACGACTCACCTAAGGAGTTAGGGTAACTCTTAGGGTAATAGGGGTCTTGAGACAAGGAATTGCCCTTGACCTAAATTGGTGAATTGAATCTAGAAATTGAATAATTAACTTGAATTGGCTGAGGTTCATGTGATAGGCGAGGTGAGAGGATTTGATCCCTAGTCGTCTTTCTTGCATTATTAATTCACATTCGTATTCTGTTACCAAATACTCGATTAATCAAATATCTACAATCTACGAATCAACAAATTTGCTATTGTTGTCAACATGCAATCCCTGTGGATCGACCGGTTCTTACCGATAAATTGTATTACTTGCGACAATTGGTACACTTGCCAAATTGTTAACACAAGACCTTCTTCAATCTGCCCGCTAACACCTTCGCAAGCATCTTGTATAAGCACCCAATGAGAGAGATAGGCCTATACTCCCCAAGACCTTGTGGATTATTATTTTTGGGGATAAGTGCGAGAAAAGAAGCGCTTATCGCCTTTGGGAGTCTCGCACTAGAATAGAATTCCTCAAAGAAATTCAAGACTTCCGGCCCAATAAGATCCCAGCACTCCTTGATGAATTTGAAGTTGAATCCATCCGGTCCTGGGCTTTTGTTTCCATCACATTCCCATACCACCTCCTTAATTTCCTCCAATGAAAACGGTTCAATTAACATATCGTTATCCATCCCAGAGATCTGCTTGAAACTCACCCCGTCAAGAGTTGGCCTGTTGGTGTCACCTTCTTTGAACTTATCTTCAAAGTGACATTTGACCCCCCTTTTTACTGCCCCCACGTCTTCAAGCCATACACCATCCACCATGAGTTTCAACAACTGAGTTCGTCTCCGGTTTCCTTTCATACACGCATGGAAGAACCGACTATTAGAGTCACCTTCCGCAATCCACCTTACTCTTGCCTTTTGTGCAAGAAGACTTTCCTTTGCATGAAGTTCCTTCCAAAATTCCTCATTTAATTTATTTCTACGTTCGTCGTCCACACCTCCTCCATCCGTTGCCACCCTCTCTACTTCATTCAAGTCCCGGACTATATTTTCGATTTTCAGATCTTTATAGCCATACACCTCACGGTTCCACACTTTCAATTTTTCCTTCAATAATTTCAATTTTTCCTTTAGTACAAACGATGCTTTGCCTTTTACCTGAAACGAATTCCAGCACCCTTTGACGAATTCCAAAAATTCCGCGTGTTCTAACCAGCAGTTGTTGAACCTAAAAGGTTTAGGCCCCCAGTTGAGTGCCGAGGTTACCACCCAAACAGGGCAGTGGTCTGAGATTTCTCTGTCACCTACCCACTGCGCACTGACATTCCATTTTGCAGTCAAGCCTTCTGTCAGCAAATTTCTATCCAATCTGCTCGCCCTACCATCTGACCCAAAACACGTGAACTTCTTACCCAACACAGGCACATCTACTAACTCCATGTCTTCCATAAATGATACGAATTCTCTTGCTTCCACGTTGTTGAAACTAGATAAGCAACCACTCCTTTCCGCCCTAGAGGTAACAGCATTAAAGTCACCCGCAATACACCACTCTCCCGCCTCAAAGTCATCTTTTAAGATTCGTAGATTGTTCCACAGTCTCCTTTTCCCAGCCATATTACATGCTGAGTATACGTTCACCAAATAGCAAAGATTACCTTGGACTTTCGCGCAGACTCCTATAAAGTGCTCTCCAGAGAACGAGAACATAACCTCCAGGATGTCTGCCTTCCATATACTTACCATTCCTCCCGACATTCCATTTGCATTTTTGCTCAGCCAATCAAAGTCATGATTGCCCCAGATACTACCCACCGACCTTTTTGACAAGTCACAGCTTTTTGTTTCCTGTATCATGCAAAAATCAATCTTTTCATTTACTATCAGTTTCTTTAGGCGCTTCCTCTTTGCTGCGCCCCCCCACCCTCTCATGTTAGATGTATGCTATGTAAATGGAGAGAGAAACTAGAGAGAGAGAGAGAGAGAGAAACAAACGAGAGAGAGAAGGCGAAGAGACAGGCGAGAGAAACACGAGAGAGAGAGAGAGAGAGAATGCGAAGGGTCAGGCTAACACTGAGAAGCTGAAAAGCTTCGATGGAGGAGGAGAATGGCAGCTAGTGCAGAAGCGAAGGAAAGCGTCCGCAGCCATGAGAGGAAAGATGGATATCGCTGGTGGCTGGGGGGGAAGACAAGAAGACACTGTTTCATTCTTTTTTTCTGACTTTCCAGATTCACATGGGGCAAAGGAGATGCTTAGGGCCTTTGCTTTCTATGGCAACGTGGTGGAGGTTGTTATACCTCCTAAGAAGAACAAGTGGGGAAAACGTTTCGGTTTTGCTCGCTTCATTGACGTCGAGGATCCTCAACACTTCGCGGTTAAACTAGATAATATGATCTTTGGCATTGAAAAAATCCATGTCAATCTTCCAAGATTCACAAGAAGCAAGAACGCAGCAAGCATCATGGAAGTGCAACCGAAACATGGCAGCAGCACGCAAGCAAGGGTGGTGCGCAAGGCTTGGAAGGCTAAGGGTCACGAAGGGGAGAATGAACCGAAAGGGAAGCCGAATGGTCCGGTCCATGAGAACGTGAAGGAAAAGGCCACAGAGGAGATGAGGAATGGTCCGGCCATGCTGGAAGCGCGAAGGAAACATGGCGCTGCAACCGAACAGCATTATCATGCAAGGAAGGAGAATCGCTTCGGAGCAAACGGTGGGAGGAAGTCAAATGGTCACGGCTATGGTAGAGGAGGAGCTTCTCTCCACAAGACACACAATCCGAACGGAAGGTATGTTAACTACACTCAATACGATCAAAAAATAGTTTATTTCAGGAAAAAGAATTTGTCGGAGGTGTGCTATAATGCTTCACCGGAAGAGTTGGAAGGCTTCAGGAAGATGTTTGTGGGGGTTGTAAAACACGCTGGGGATACTCACTCGATCCAGGAGTGGTTCAATACGCAAGGCCTCTTCTCTATTAAGGCAACACCAATGGGGGCGAACCGTGTTCTTTTAGAAGAAATGGTGGAAGGCACAATTCAGGCGATAATAGACGATGCGGAGGAGTGGGTGAGAGAGAAGTTTGATGTTATTAGAAAATGGAATCCGGATGAAGTTGATAATGAAAGATTGGTATGGGTTCGCTGTCATGGTATACCGGTACAAGCATGGAACAATGATTTTTTCTCGACGCTGGCTCGTACATTCGGCACCTTCATGGGAGTGGATGAAAACACCAGGAAAATGAAGTCTTTGGATGTTGCTAGGGTGTTAATCCGCACACGATGTTATGATGCATTTAACATGGTGGTGCATGCTAGAATAAATGACTCAATGTTCGACATTAAGGTGTTAGAAGAATGGTGTGGACCGATGTACTGGGAAGGTCTGACGTCGGCCTATGCCTCCAACAAAACCGAAGGAGGATATAGTAGCGGCTCAGAAAGCTCAGAGGAGGAGGATCCACCCTTATTCCATAATGAGGGGCCTTGGGAAGAGGGCGTAGAGGACGATGATGAAGCAATCGTTAATAAATTACTGGAAGTGGAAAAACTGAATTTGGAGGAAAGGAATGCAAACCTTGCACAGGTATCACGAGAAGATGATCGTGAAGTGTGTGGAGGTGATGCCGTTGGAGTAGACATTGAGGCGGTGGACGTAGAGAAAGTTGAGATGGAGGCTGAGGAGAATACTCATGAGGATGAGGTGGATAAAGGGGAAGACGTAGCAGTGGTTGATAAAGGTATAAATGATCCTTTGATTGACACGCATACCTCAGCAACCCAGGTAGAGGCTGAGGATTGTTATTCAGGGACTCAAGTAGTGGAAAAGGAAACAGGTGATAAGAACGAGGTAAATGGGCCTGCGGACGTACAGGCTCAGGAAACGGAGGGGGTGTCAAACAGTCTTACGCTTAGTAACTCCTTCGGACCTTTGTTGAGGACTAACAAGAAACTCAAAAGGAAAGGAAAGTCAACCAGGTGCAGTAATGATCCTGAGGGGGAAGTGAACCAAAGAGTGGTAGTTGGAATAATTAACGAGGAGGCAAGGAACCTAATTCCATCCACTAGTCTATCCAATGGGACGATCGGTGATTCAAAGATGCATATTGTCTCGCGTAACCCCCCGGGGTCCAATCTCTCCTTGTCCACTAACTGTGATATGAGTGGAACAGCCATAGGTGATGTATCCGTGGGAGACTCCGGCATAAGAGTTGGCAACGAGCGGTATCTGCTGGATCATGAACTGTCTATCGCCAACAAGGTGTGGAGCTTTGCTAAGGAAACCTTGGGGGTGACTGGGAAAAACAGTGACGAGGAATATGCAGGAAGAATCAGGTCACTGGAAGTAAGGGATCAGAGTGCAAAGGGAAGGAAGGGGACAAAAGATGGTTCCAAATATCATGCACAATCAAATTAAGCCAACCCAGTTAATTCAATACCTTCCAATCCCATATCAAATTCCACCTCTCTTCCTCATTCACGTCAGTAAGTTATATGGACCAACTCACACACCATACTACCCAAGCCTCCATCTATCCGATTATCGTACTCCTAGATACTCACTTCATTCCACCTGCTATCCTCCACTAAATAAATAGACGCCAAACACGCTAGGCACTAGTGGAAAAAGGGCTTTAAAGTCGGATATTTGGGGCTTTTAAAGTCGGATCCTAATCCGACTTCGATCGAGTCGACTTTGAAAGTCTGAAATTTTAAAGTCGAATGGGAATCCGACTTTAAAAGCCAGTTTTTAAGTCGGATAGTTGCTTTTATCTGACTTTAAAAGATTTATTATAATGTGCTAATGGCTCTCTGGAACCCCTTTAAAGCCGGATTAAGAAACATATCCGACTTTAAAATCCTGTTTTTAAGTCGGATATAACGCGTATATATCCGACTTTAAAAGTAATTTTTTTTTTGTTTTAATTATTTTTTTGCTTCACCCTTCATATAACCATTTCCTGCACCTGTACATACTTTAAAGGCAACTAAAGTACTACAATTTCAGCTAGGCAAGAAGGACACATACACACACAGATAATTAAACTACTTTACTTAAATATATAGAGTTAAACTCTTAAATTTTATACCAAAATATACGTAAATACTACACTTCCATCAATTCAAAAAAAAACAAGTACACGAATTCTTTATATTCTAATAATATTTCAAAATGTATGATAATGCACTACACTTTCACTAAAGTTGATTTCTTCTTTCTTCCTTTCCAACTGGCTTACGCTCCTCCGCATACAACCTTAGAAAGAATTCAGCCCAAACTTGTCTAATGTCCTTCAATTCTTCAGATGTGAATGGATCAGTTGAATTGAATACCTAAAACAATAAAAGATAAATAATAACCATGAGTTAATCTAATATCTACTCAATAATAACCATAACAAACTGGAGGTTAGATCAAACTAACCGTAATTGCGTATTATACTAAGTAACTGAAACTAACTCAGGCTTAATATGTTGCTAACTAATTTTGTTCCTTGGTGTAATTAATTGCATAAATAAAACAAATAGGAATTGTCAAAACAAATACTTACTTTAGGTGTCACCCATTGAGGCTTTGGTGTCCTAAGCCCTTTCGTCCGGTAGTATACATTCATAGCACTGTGGTAATATTATAAACAGTCAGCTAGTGTTTTAATCAAACATAAAATCAACACCAATGAGAAATCAAAAGATTAAATCAACAGTGAGAAATCCGAAGCATCAAATCAACATCAATGAGAAATTAAATTCAAATAATAGAAAAAACAACTACTATTGAGAAACACATTTATACGTCATATAACCAAATATCAAGGAAGGTAATCATTTCTAAGACATAACAAATGCACAGACCTTTTGCACACCTAATACGCATTACAGCTTCCCATGCAGTTTCTCTAGTGAGGTCTCTCCTTAATTCGTGTCTCAATTTCTTCCCATGAATGGCTGATTGGAAGGCTGGATAATAATACACTTGACCAGCAGTATACTTTGCCAGAGTTCCTAAACAGACAGTAAATTATAAATCCAGAATTTACTTCATGTATAAGATCATCAACCGCAAAATATGTACTTAGAAGACCACCAATGCTGAGAGTATAATATCAAAGTCAAACAGAACTACATTAAGGCAAGGACATATATTTACAGACAATAACTACTACACATCAACACATAATTTGTAAAACAATTTGTAAATGCTTTTTGAGCATTGACAAACCAGTTTTTTCCAAACAGATATCCATGAATGAGGGTATCAATTGACATTCCACATATCTTGATGACTACTTATGTCAAGAGAGTACATCACATTTAATTACACCATCCAATTAGGGGTATCAATTGACATTCCACATATCTTGATGACTACTTATGTCCTCATCGCATCTTTAATCAGAAAAGGATCAGGGGGAAATACGACAATCATCCAATAAATTTTATTCAACAGTCGTATTAAAGTGATGAACTAATTACTCAGTATAGATCTCTTAATGGGATACCAAAGCCATCCTGCCAAGTATAAAGTGCAGACCACTGACATGCAGTATAAGACTATAAGGTACTCAAACATTTGCAAGGTCAAAAATTATCGAAAGCATCTTAAAATGAACATCAATGAAATTGAAGTTTAACATAGTTAAAGCCATAAAACCCATGACATTGAGTCATAATAAACAATGCTGCAACTAAAGAATCATCGGATAGATCATAAAAAAAAAAACTTCTACATTCTAATCCGGAACAAGAGGTTTAGCACTAGTTTGATGGCATGGTGAAGTTAAAAGAATATGTAATAAAATACCTAAGGAGGCTATGTCAGTGTATTTATCACTGAATGCATACACATTTGCTGAGATTTGGTACTTTGAAAACTCAGCAGCCATTTGCTTATAAAATGGATCTTCGGGCAGTCTCTGTCCATGTTCTTTATCTGTCCCATAGACACGAGAATCATCTCCGCGTAACTTTAATCGACCAACACCAAGAGATGGAAGTGAGTTTTGAAAAATTAACAATTTCCCTCCAAGTTGACTCTGCACAAAGAGGCAGGGAAAGGACAGAACAAAGTAATGCATAAGAAAAATGAAATTGTCAAACAAACAGGGGAAAAAGTCTTAAAAAACCAACAAGTTCAAGGCAAATAGTGTTTTCTAAAGCTATTCACAAAAAAAAGCGTTTTCTAAAGGTTTTGATAAACATAGGTCTCCCTTCTGCAAGGAATGTAACTTCTGTTATCGGCCTCAGAGGCAGCTGCTGTTTCTGAAGGCTTGTTTTCAGGCTCGGCTGAGGTGATAGTTTCAGAGGGCTTGTTTTCAATGTCTGCCCAGAATGCAATGATCTCCTTTCTAGCTTTGGAAACAGTCTTGAAAACTTCTTCTGGCTTCATATTTCCTTTCAGTCACCTTCTGTTGCTTCACATCAATGTCAACTGATTCCACACCTGTAAATATATAAAAGAAGACGTTAGTTTGATACAAAATTGAAAGAGAATGTTTGGTTGGTATAGTTAAGATTTGTTGCAGTTCCATCATATTCTTTTGCTAAGGGAACCAAAACTATAAAAGCAAATTAACTTTCAGATAGTCACAAATGAAATGATTATGTTAGATGTTTAAACTTTAAAGAGATATAAGAAACAACGCCTTGTACCTACGTGCAAATGCTAAAAACTAAAAAGACACATTCAAGAAACAAATACTAGTTCTATATAGAGCTTATTACTCTTAATACTCCTAAATTCAATTTGACTTATCAAAAAAAAATTACAAAGTGGAATGTTACATTACCACACAATTGAAATAGTGGTTAGAAATACAAAGTCAGGCTTACAAATGAAGGGAAAACATAATAGAAAAAAATGTTCTTTCAATGGCTATTGATATATAGAGGCAACATCAAATAAAATCCAGTTTGTCAAAAAAAATCAAATCAAATCCACACTACATTCTACTGATTCTAGTAAAATATCAATGATGAGAATAAAAAACACATAAATAGGAGTTTTGAATTGTTGAACACTACACAAGACATAAATACATTCTATTCAATTAAATTTAGTCATGCAAGGGAATATCACATGTCACCCAATAACTGATTTCTCAATTTCGTACCTACAATGAATCTGCAACCAAACATCAATACCCTTCCAAAAAAAAAACCCTAATACTAAGAATCTACTAAATCATTCGACTAAAACTTATGCAAACAATAAAAAGTAAACACAATAAAAAGTAAACCCTAGAGAGAGCGACAGAGAGACAAAGAGAGAGAGAGCGATAGAGAAACAAAGAGAGATGGAACTGAGGAATCGCGAGAAAGGAGAAGAGGTACTCGAGTGATGTTAGGGCGCCTTGTGTTTTTGATTTGGGGAAAAACCTGCAACATCAAATCAAAGAAATGTTAGAGATGGAAACTTACTTTCAAAGAGAGAGAGAGAGAGAGAGGTTGTAGATTGAAACACTGATCCATCTGAGAAGAAGAGTCAGAGACATAGAGAATGTAGATCGATCAGAAATTTAGAGATTGCGGATCGAACAGAGGGAAAGGGAAAATGGGAAGGGAAACATACTCACGAGTTGTTTTTGTGGTAGTGAGAGAACAGGGGTGGATGACGGCGGCCAAGAGCAATGAGCAAGGGTGGACGAAGGCATTGGCAGAGAGAGCAAGGAGCTAGGGTTTGGCGGAGAGAGCTCAGGGAAGAGCAATGGAAAGCGTGAGGAGAGAAAAAGGGAACGCGTGATGTTTAGTAAATAAATTAAACATTCAAAGTCGGACACAAGAGATATCTGACTTGGAAAGCTAAGCGCCATAATTTTTATTTCATCTTATTTACAAAATTGCCACCGCGTCCACTTTTAAAGTCGGATAGTTGAGTATCCGACTTAAAAACTCCAATTCTATTCCAATTTTTCCACTAGTGGGGCAATTCAACCACTTGGAGTAAATCAACTTTGTTTTGCTTCCTCTTCTTGCCATGAATCAGCCCTGTTAGATGTATTTAATGTGATTAGTAATGGAATTGACATTTGCCAGAGAGCTCAATGAAATGTTGTGCTGGGAGGCATGCTGTTGCACAGGGATGTCCAACCAGTTACACACCTCTTCTACCATATCTTCTTTGACTTCCTGCTACGGACACACAAATGACTTGTGGTTTCTTCTTCTTCAATGCATAGAACACAACTAGATTCACAGGTCTGATCTAAGACCCCTCACCAAGCTAGGACAAGAGCTTTTTCTGGAGCATCACATTCCTATATCTTTCTACAGACCGTCTCTATCTCTCTCGTGTTCTTGTTATTTGTCTTACCTGCATCTGCATAAGATTCTATCAACCACTTATAACAAGATTTTATTGTAAATATTTTCTTTGGCCCATTTTGCAATGTTATTCCTTGTGGTACCTCCCTCACTTCTTCAATATCATTTATCATGTCTCCAAATAATTCTTCTGTCCAGTCCCAATTCCATTTCCACAATCTGTTGACCAAAGTGGCATGCTGCTGCACCATATCGAACTTTCTTTCGCAGGCTGCATACAACTCAGAGAACAGCAATCTTAATGGTTCAGGTCCACACTAGGCGTCCCCCCAAAATTTCAATTTGTTTCCATTACCCAATTTCAATTTGGTTATAGTAGAAAACCATATTGAATCGTATGTAAAGTCAAACCCTAAGGTTGTGATGTCACGCCAACCACAAAGACGATTTTTGGAGTCTATGTTGTGATATAGGACCTTCCCTCCATCCAGATAAATCACCGTATCTACAAGATAACACCTTTATCCATAGATTCTCACCTCCAACTAGACATTTCCACCTCCATTTGCTCAGTAGAGCAATGTTGAATGTTGCAGATTTTTTATTCCCAGACCACCCTTCTCTTTTGGCATGCATATCGTGCCCCATTTTACCCAGGCCAGTTTTCTATCATTGCCTCCCCACATGAATTGTCTTTGGATTCTAATGAGTTCGTGTATTACTTTTTTTGGGGCATTGTAGAAAGAAAAAAAGTATAGAGGCATACTTGACCAGGGTTTCAAATTACGGTTGCGGTCGCGGTTGCGGTTGCGGCCATTGCGGTCGCTGCAATGCGTATTGCGGTCGATGCGGCGTGAAATAATTTTATATTCACACAAAAAATTTAAAAAAATCCTATAATAATTGTAATTCTTTATATATCTTTTATTTATAGTTATTTTATAAACTTTCATTCGTTTTTAAGACATTAGATCATTAATTGTTGCGAAACGAACATGATGTAGATAATAAACTTTTTAAATTCTATTATTAATCAAATATAAGCATGGCATAAAGAAGTAAGAACTCCATAGTATATAATATATAATACATAATACAAACCAAGTCACAAATGGTTTTAATGATACGTGCTACCACATGGTGGAATGACGCGGAGGATCATAACCTCTACTTTCACTTTGACTATCATCTTGTGTAGCTCCTTGCCCAAAGATATAACCATAAACTTCACTACTTGATTGTTGATGATAAGGATCTTCATAAGTCATTGATTGTTAGGAGTATGATGAAGCTTCATTACTTGCATATTGGTTATATGGGTTGAAAGAAGGATACTGATAAACAGGTGGATAAAATATTTGACTGCTTTGAGAAGAATCACCAATCCCAAAGTCACCAAAACTTTGTGCAATACTAGAAGAAGAAGAATCTTCAAGTGAAACCTTTTGTTTTCTTTTTCCTTTTTTTCTAGACTTTGAGCTTTCTCTTCTTCCACTAGGTAGTGAACTATCAGAAGGAGCCATGTCAGTCAAGCTCCTATAACGTCTATTATTTGGTGATTCCCCATATGGATCATTTTGAGTTTGCTCATCAACTTCTTCTTCAAATTCTTCTTTTCTTTTTTTAGAATCATTTTTCTTTACTTTCCCATCAAGTACGAGTTTCATCATATTTTCCCTCACCATAGTATTCACTCTAGTACAACCTGCGACTTGTCCTTTCATGTGTGCTAGATGTTGCTTCAGTCTAGTAATGCCACCTTTTATTACTTTGTGACAAAGTTTGCATTTAATGTTATTCCGATTTCCAGATACTGGCTTTCCAAAATGCCATCCAATATCTTCACTTGGAGCATTCTCTAATCTTTCTGTTGGAAATGGTTCTTCACCTAAATCATCCATGAATTAGTGATTATCTGAACACAAACAAGCAAACAAATTAGTAATTACCTACTACTATAATATTATCAAACATTTAAAGTTTAGTACAAATCACACAAGACACACATATTCAAATATCAATACAAATCATTCAAATAAGTATTAATTGATAAAAAAATACATAGTCCAAAAAAGTGTTGGGCTGTTGGCCAGTATTGACTACCACACACACAACCAAATCTCCTAAATTCCCTTCAAACAATTGACCAAAAAAAAATTCCTTTCAAACCCCTTTCAATTCTCAACCACACACATACGTCCCTGATCCCACACACACGCCACACACATCCCTCATCTTACAAATCCCAAAAACTAAAAATATAAAAAAAACAAAACACAAGCACAAACACACACCACACACAAATGATAAAAAAACACACACCACACACGGCACAAAGTCACCACTCACCACCACACAATCATCTCACAAATAAATAAATAAAAAATAATAAAAACAAAACACAAACCCAAGCGGCACTCATCTCACAAATTCAAACACAAAACCATCGCACTCTCACATAGTCACAGACACAGTATCTCACGATTCTCAGTTTCTCACCACACTCATCACATTCACAACACACGGTCACACACAGACACAGAGACCCCATGAACCTTTGATCTGAAATACTCATACACTCACTCACACTAATTGATAACCACACAGCCATGAATATGGAACAGAGTAAAGCAAGAAATGGAATAAAGCATAAACCAGAGGATAGAAAAAGAGGAACATTACCAAATACCAGTATTAGAAGAGGTGGTCTTGAAAAAGAGAAGAAACTAGAGGAGAGGAAACCAGATCTGAATTCAATTTGTCTTCAAAATGAGTAAAGTGGATGAAGACATGAAGTCTCACTGCTAACAAGGTACCGAATCTACTTTAGATATGTCAAAAAAAAGAATAAGAATCCACTTTAGCTCTGCAAAATTTGCTTTTTGGATTGTACGTAGCTGTTGCGGTCAAAACGGGGTTACGTTGCGGCGAAACGGTGTTACGTTGCGGTTCCGTTGCGGAAAAAGGGGGGATTTCAGATCACATCGCAATTGCGGTGGGATGCCGTATCGGTGACTTCCGCAACCGCAATATTGCGGCCGCAACACCTGTTGCGGTCCGCAATTTGAAACCTTGTACTTGACAACACCACATTAATTAGTGTTATTCTCCCTCCGATTGAGAGTTGTTTGCTCTTCCAAGATGATAATTTTTGTTTCATTGCCTTAATCACAAGTTCCCACGTGTGGTATTTTCTTGGGTTAGCTCCCACCGGAATGCCCAAGAATTTGAACGAGGCTTTTCCTATACAGCAAGCCAGAAACATTGATGCAGCCTTCAAGCCTTTCCTCCTCGACATTTATTCTCAAGACATTACTTTTTTAAGTAATTTATTTTTAGACCTGATGCTAGTTCGAAGCTCCTGAGAATTGCCTTAATGCACCACAAATTTCATTCACTCCCATTACAAAATAACATTGTATCATCTGCAAGCTGAAGAAGAGAGATTGTAATGTTTTCGTTCACTTTGAATCCTCTCATACATCCATTTTCCTTAGCCTTCCGGACTAAACCCGCCAGTCCCTCTGCTGCTACAATAAACAGAAATGGAGCCAAGGGGCCCCCCTGCTTGAGACCTCTAGAGGCAACAAATTCATTAGTCGGGCTTTCGTTTATCAAAACTGATATGGAGTTTACCGAATAGCAGCCACACATCCATCTTTGCCAAAATGAGTTGAAACTGGGTCTTAGAAGCATGTAATCAATGAAGGACTAGCTCACCGAGTCATAAGCTTTCTCAAAATCTACTTTAAGTGCCAAACAACTTTTCCTTGCCCTCTTTGCCAGATCGATCACTTCATTCACGGTGACCACAGTACCATCTAGAATTTGGTTTCCTGGTAGGAAAGCATTCTGTGCTTCTGAAATAACATTTCTCAGTACAAGCTTTAGTCTTGGTGCCAACGTTTTAGCTAGAATTTTGTACAGACTGCGGATTAAGGATATAGGCCTGTATTCATTTAGCTCCTAAGGTTTACTTGATTTGGGTATTATAGAAAAGAATGAGACTGATATAGATTTCGGTATTACTCTTTTTGTGAGAAACTCAATAATAAAATTCATCACGTCTTTCTCAACCAAATCCCCGAAATTCTTATAGAAATTAGGGTAGAATCCGTCTGGACCCGTGCTTATACTTTGTTGTGCATGGTCTTGAGGTGGCTATATTTTTATCACAACTTTGATATTTGTTTTAGATTATGAGGATATATTTGTGATATGGATACTACAGGTTACTTTTATCGGTTTACCATTTAAATGATTACTAGACTCACATATGTAGCTAATAAAATTAGTAACTTGTTTACGCAACTTTACTGCGATTTCGTAATCTCATTGTTTGCTCATTTGTTTAACATAGTTGTGAGTAGACGCTTAGGCTCTCAAGGACCTTTTTTTATCTAGCTTCGTCTTTCAGCTAGGATTCTTATGTACTGTATGAGGGAATTCCAACCGAGTTTCCCGGTTGGCACTCAGGGAAGTATTGTTATGCTAGTTTCATTTTAAGCAATTTTTTTTATAAATAATACTTTATGTATGAAGTTATTAGCGTAGTGTTACAATGAGGATAAAATTTCAAATTATTTACATATTTTTGTTCTTTGTTTAGAACACTTAGATGTTTAGCAAGTTCTATATCGATGGAATTAGTAAATATATGAATTTAATAGTATATACAGTAGTAATGACGACATATGACTAAAAGACAAAAAAATAACGCAATTAAGTCTCCAGATATGTACAGATATGTAGCAACTACTTGCTCACCTTGCCACAGAGTATTACAAAGTTTCTAGTTTTGTGTAACGCCTTGAAACATAACCTACTAGGTTAAGTATAAATCCCAAGTGGAATAAAAAGAAACTTAATATCTTTCCTTTTAATTGATTGAGGATTTTCAATGGTAGTATTAGGATAAAATATATGTTAGTTATTTGATTTTAGAATACCTACCCCTAAATGGACCATTTAAAAGTTAAAAGAAATGCAAAACAACCCATTATACAAACACCCATACCATGTGTTTCCACCACACCTTATAACTATCTTTAACTCACTTAAAACCATTATCCCTCTAGCTAAACCCTTATTTTAAAAACACATCACAGATTTGAGAGAGGAAAGAAAAGTATAGAATGTAGATGCTATATGTTGCAGGTTGCGTTTTGATGATGAGAGATCAAGCGTCGTACTAAATAGAGAGAATGGAAGCAAGAAAGCAAAAGGAAATCTCCAAGATTCAAGACGTGTGTCAAGGGTAATGTCTAGTGTGGTGTTGTGTCTAAGCAATTGTGTAAACCTCTTTTGAGGATTGACTCAAGATAAAATGAATCTAAGTAATATAGGTACCATTACACTCGAACCTAATAGGTTGAACATTAATCCATTAGATACCTATTTAATAGATTAGAAGTCATACATTAATCAATTAGATGAATGAAAGCTTTGCCAACGGAATAGAACTCTTAGGATATCCATTAGTTGAAGTAAGAGTCGTGTTAATAGATTAGCAACATTGTGTTAATCAATTAGTTGAGTAAGAATTGTGTTAATGGATTAGAAATGTTATGTTAATCCATTAGGAACCTTATGTTAATCGTTTAGTACATGCCATGATCTCATTAATCCATTAAAAAGTAGAATTAATCGATTAGACCTTTTCTAAAGTGCAGAGAATGCTTTTTTCACAACATTAATCGATTAACTAAATCGTGATAATCAATTAACCAATGATAAAAAGCATTAAACAGGTCCCAACGGTCATATTTTCTAACCTAGCTATAAATAGAACATGTGACTTTAAAAAACACAAGAATCTGACCATATTTGAGCACAAACAAACCCTAGAATCAGCTTCAACTTGGAATCACCATCATCATCATCATCTCTGAGCCAATCTTTCTCAAGGGTTAGAGTTCTCGGGTCTTCAATTTGTGTAATTTGCTTGTTGAGGTATTTCTTCTTTATTGTAATATTTGAGGTTGTAATAGAGAGCGTGGTATCTCTCTAAGGTTGCCTCAGAGAGTGAGGTATCTCTCTAAGACTGTCCTGTAACAAGGGTGGGCTATCTCTTGTTTGTCAACTGGTTGTACTAGAGAGTGGTGAATCTCTCTAGGGTTTTTATTGTAACAAGGGTGGAGTATCTCTTTTTTGTCAATTGGTTGTACTAGAGAGTGGGGAATCTCTCTAGGGTTTTGATTGTAATAAGGGTGGGGTATTTCTTGTTTATCAATTGTTGAGGGCTCTTGCACGAAGGTGGGGTATCCAAGGTGAAGAGTGCCTGAGTTTTGTAGGGGTCTGAAAGCACCCGTTTTAAGCTTTGCTTTGATAGTGAAAATCTCACAAGGGTTTGTGAGGACTGGAGTAGGTCACTAAGAGGTGGCTGAACCAATATAAATCTACTGTGTTATTTACTACTTTCGGTTTCTAATTCGTTAAAAGGGGAAACATTCTTGAGACTGAAGCCACTTGGTAACAAAGAATAGAGAGAAAGAGAGAGTTAGCCGAGAGAGTTGTCCGAGAGAGAGGTGAGGGGACAGCGAGAGAAGTTCAAATGTTTCTCTAATTTTTAATCATCATTAAAGACTACAGACGTACAAATTATAATCCGAGGTTGCGTAAAGTTTTGAACCGAGCGAATAAACTTTGACTCCCAAATGACTCGATAAAATTGACCATGGTTATCCTTTATGGATGCAATAAACTGAAATCATTTTCAGTATATTACAAGAGTCTTGAGATCCAAAATACAGAATATATACATATACATATAGATCGATACATAAGGATCTTTATCGTATATGAGTTTGCTCTGAAACTACATAAGTTTCTTAGACAAAACCGAGATTCCTCAAAATAAATACATAATAGTTACTATCAAAGCAAAATACAATGATGTAGACTATCCATGACATCATCAACTATAAAACTGTAATCTTGTAAATCTCAAGATCGTGTCTCTTTGTCTTCAAGAGTGTTTGTGAATCTGAAAAACAACTAACAATAATAGGATGAGATTTCAATGAAATCTGAGTGAATTCCTCTTCGGCACTTAACCAATATCTCACACGGTGTCTTTAAATTTGTTTACCTCTAGACGCAACCCCAAATGAAACTATACAAGTTCAATAGGGGACCCGTTGCTAGCCCACATGTTAGTCCTATGAATACCATTATTCCTTATATACCATGATGGGCCTTTGCCTTGGGATTTTCCTCCCAATCTATGGACGTCATTATAGTCCTTTAGTTCATTCATTATATCATAATACTACATATAGACAGTCCTTGAAAATATTACCTAAATTAATTGTATTTCCAATGGCTAGCTAAAACTACAAGCGCACCTTGGCACAAAATATTACAAAGTTTCTTGTTTTGCGTCCAACATCCAATAACAATTGAACATGCAGACCAAATATATTGAACTTAAGGATAGATAATAAAGTAATTTACAACTCAGGTTTTAAAGTTAGCTAAATGATTGTTCCTACAATAAATGTTGATGGAAAACTGAAATCTCTACTTTGCAAGGAATCCTGTAATATGAAGTGGTTGATACAAAGTCTTGAACATTCTTTTATTGGTAATGACTCACAATATGTGAAATTTATGGGTGTCCTGCTAAAATAGTAGATCCATTTTCATAAGGTGGGTCTATTTGAGTTTCATCCAATTATAAAGTGGGTGTTGCAATGAGATAAGTGTCAAAGCAATATTTCTATTGCTTCCCACCTATAAAAAGGATGAAGATTATCTTATTGATGATTGTTAATCACCATTGGATCTCTTTCTTGATGTCGTACATTTATGAGCATAACAAAAAAGTATGTCAATTGGTCATCACAAATAATTAATTAATTGTTTATAAAAACAAATATTGAACATTTGTTAAATGTGTCTAACTATCACATTCAAGTGGGACAGAATCGACCATCTTTTAGCATGTCGACCTCCTCCAAAACTGAGAAACTGTTAAAGAATAATCAAAACTATAGAAAACAAAGAATGAGAGAATTGGAGAGAAATTGGGAGTCTTTAGTTCTCTTCACAAGTACTTCTTTACATATGAGGGTGAGTCCTATTTATAGGGTGGGGATATTGACAAGTGAGTACTCAACCATAAAGGCCACTACACACAAAGATAATAATGAAGATGACGGGAGAAGAGAAATGGACATTCAATATCCAATAATATTCACAACACTCCTTCTTAGATGTCCATTGAGGATATGCCTCATTAAAACCTTAGTAGAAAAAACCCAGTGGGAAAAAATTTAGTGAAGGAAAAAGAGTACAATATTTTTTTACAAAATTTATTTATTTCTCCCCCTCATCCAGAAAATCATTTTTGAGATGGCGAAGACCAATCTTTTGTACTATTCGTTCAAAAATTCTGCTTGGGAGCGATTTTGTGAGAAGGTTCGCAAGATTATCACATGAATGAATTTGTTGAATGATTATACACCATTCTTCTGAATATCATGAGTGAAGAAGAATTTTGGAGAAATCTGCTTTGTTCGATCTCCTTTAATGTAACCCTCTTTCAACTGAGCAATGCATGTAGTATTATCTTCCTAGATTGTTGTTGGATCTATTCTTCCGGAAGACAAACCACAAGTCTCTTGTGTGTGTTGAATCAGAGACCTTAACCAAACACATTCCCGACTTGCTTCATATAGTGCTAAAAGTTCTGCAAGATTTGATTAGAGCTGGCAAAACGGGCTACCCAGCCCACACCGGGCCGGCCCGCATCGGGCTCGGGATTTTACAGTCTGGGCCAAAAGCCCGGGTTGTAATTCGGGCTCAATTGTTTTGGCGCAAGCCCACTATGCGGGTTGCGGGCTTTTCGGGCTAGCCCGCATTGTGCGCCAATTTTTTCTATTTTTCTTTCACACATTGAACTATAGAAAGAATTGAATCCAATTAATCGATTATCATCGCTTTTAAGTTTTCAATCTTTACCACCACGGAAATGTAAGGCTTGTATATTAAATATAATATTCTTTTAGAAAAAAAAGAGAACCGACATTTTGATAAAGAGAGAACAATAAAGATAAATAAATCCTGCAAGTGTAATATGCCACTAGCAAATTTGTAAAAAAAATCTGGTTTAATATGCCACGGTGGTGAGTGGTCTCAATTGGTCTAAAAAAAGATACAGAGAGAAGAAGAGGTCTGGTGTTGAGCGGTGCTATTGTCTGTGTCCTTGCAAGCTGCGACCTTGCTGACTTGGTGTTGTGGACTTGTGGCTTTGCTTGAATTAGGAGAAGAACAACAACAACTAGTCTTCATGAGGAGGGAGAGAGACGTCCATTGAGACTAAGAGTTTGAGAATTTTTTAATTGTATCTGATTGGCAATTGGGATGGGATGGGAATGGGAATTATAATGGGAATGGGAAAGTCACCAAATTTAAAGTAAGTTGATTAGATGTGTTGGACTTTGGACTTTTTTTTTGGCAATTGGACTTCGGACTTGGAAGTTGGGTTATTATCTATTGGGAATATGAATTTGTATTACTAATTTTGGGCTAAGCAAATTCTTTTTTTTACAGTCAGGCTAGGCAGAAATATGCACCCCATTTTTAAATTCACGGGCCTGCGGGCTACCCATAGCCCGGTTGGACTAGCCCATCACGGGATCGGGCTTTTGCAGATCGGGCTAGAAAGCCCGGGTGTAAAAATGGGCTCAATTTCTTCGGCCCAAGCCCTCCCATTTTTCGGGCTAGCCTGACCCGGCCCGTCGGGCCCGACCCATTTTGCCAACTCTAGATTTGATGATGTTGCTGTTATGGTCTGTTTCACAGATCTCCATGAAATTGTTGTACCACCACAAGTAAACAAGTAACCTGTTTGTGATCTGCCATTATGAGGATCTAACAAATAACCTGCATCTGCATAACCTGTTAATTCTAATTTGGGTACTTTGGAATAAAACAACCTCATATTCATTGTACCTCTAAGGTAACTAAGTATGTGTTTAACTCCGTTCCAATGTCTTTGTGTGAGTGAAGAACTATATCTTGCTAATAGATTGACAGAAAATGATATATCTGGACGTGTATAATTTGCAAGGTACATCAGTGCTCCAATTGCACTGAGATATGGTACTTCAGGACCAAGTGGTTCTTCACCCTCTTCTCGAGGCCTAAAGGAATCTTTCTCCACATCTAGTGATCTAACAACCAATGGAGTAGACAACGGATGAGATTTGTCCATATAGAAACGTTTTAATGCTTTTTCTATATTAGCCTCTTGATGCACAAAAATTCCATTTTTCAAATGCTCAATTTGTAATCCTAGACCAAACTTTGTCGTTCCCAAATCCTTCATCTCAACTTCTTTCTTTAAGCAATCTATAGCTTTTGGAAGCTCTTCAGGAATTCCATTAATATTTATGTCATCAACATATACATCAATTATAACAAGTTCTTTTCCAGTTCTTTTTATAAAAATACATGGACAAGTAGGGGGCATTTTTATATCCGTCCTTTAGCAAATATTCACTGAGGCGATTATACCACATGCGTCCAGATTGTTTTAGCCCGTAGAGAGACTTATTTAATTTGATGGAGTAGTCCTCTCGAGATCCAGGGTTATGTGCCTCAGTGGGACGAGCTTCATGATTTGTCATCAAAAGTTCATTATTTTGCTCGGCCACAAGAAGGCAAGAAATCAAGTTAGAATATTTATGAAAGCCTTTGTAACATCCGCAAAATAATTAACCGAATTATTTGGATGATAACCCAATTAAACCAATTTAGTACTTAACTGGTAAATTTATCGAGTGCAAAAATTATTTAATTGTTGTCATCGAATCGATAACCGGATAATACAGATCAAGGAAGTTTCGGAATCGAAATAGGAGATTTCGATCAATATGGTAATTTGACCGCGTTACAGCTTATATATTAAATAAATATATATGTGTATACGTGTGTGCTTGTGAGAGGAGAAGAAAAGAATTAAAATGAAAGAAAGAAGAAAGAAAGAAGAGAGGATGCGAGAGTTACAGAGAAGAAAAGAGAGAAAAGAGAAAGAAAGGGGGAGGAAGAAGAAGGGGAAAAAGGGGGCACTTCCGCTCAACGAAACGACTTCCTTCCAACACAAAAAATGCTCAGCGTTACTTCCTCTTCAATTTGGTACCAAGATCTTCATCATCAACTCACTCTCCCTCACTTTGCCATTTTCGAATTTGAGGAGAAAATTGGAGTTTTGATGGTTGTAACTCAAGGGAAAGCTAAGGATGATGTTTAGGAGCGAGCACAAGGTGGATTACTCGAGTATTGAAGATCGATTGGGTGATTTGGAGTTGAAAATCAAGATTGGGGTTTTTGGTGAATAGTGATTTGAGGTTGATGAAGATGATGAATAGTGTCCATGGAGGATTTCGAGGAATTCGACATTTCGGTCAAAAGCGATTTCGTGATCGAGTGGGAAGCTTTGAAAGCGGATTGGGTGTCGCCGGAGCGGGGAATGTTCGTGTGGTTACTCGGTGGATTCGGCCGCTCGTGGTTCACGCTTCAAGGGTGAGTTCTACTCACGCTTAGGATTTTATGTTTCGAATTAATTAATGAACTGTTTTACCGCTTTCGCTGGACTGGAATATTATTTAGTAATCGAGTTTGAGAGATTTTGGGTTGAAAACCGTTATTTGAAAATATATCGCGTTTTGATACAATTCGATTACAATGAGTTTTTGATTGATTTGTTTGATTGTGTGACTTTGATTGAGACTGTTTTTATGGTCGTCAAATCTGTTTTCGGTCGGAACGAGAATCGTTCGAGAACTTTTGGGTCAAAAACCGTTAATTTGGAATATGTCGTATTTCGGCAAAATTCGTTTTGATTGAGTTTTTGATTGGATTGATTGATTGTGTGGTTTGTATTGGATTCATTTTACTGGTTGTAAAATCTGTTTTCGATCGGAACAAAAATCGGAATTGAGCGAAATAGCGGATTCCGCGAAAATCGCAAAATTCTGCACTTGACAGGCCCCCTGTTCTGCCAGTCCACGCGCCGTTTGCGCGCCGCGCGTCACTCGCGCGCTACTGGACTGAACTTGACTGTCAACTCGCGCGCCGTCTGCGCGCCACGCGCCACTCGCGCGCCAGTTGGCAGAATTTTCAGCAACCAAACCCTGTTTTTCGTTTCGCGATATCTTTTGATCCGGGAACCCGATTGAGGTGTTCTAAGATGCGTTGGAAAGCTTATTCAGAGGCCTAACTGAATATTCTATTTTTAAGGCAAAATGAACTGTTTTTGATATTGAAAATTGTGTCGAAAAGCGGTCAACTAGAGTGCGAGTGCGAACTTGGATCTTATAAAATTGTGGATTAAAGTGTTTCATTGATTGTCTGATTAGATGGACCGTGGGTTCATAGTACTGTAGATATATGTTTATATATCGAGTTGGGTGACGACCCATGTGTAACATACTAGGCAGGGCAGTCATGATCCCCTTCCCTAGGCTCCATGCCAATGGGAGAATGTACTATTGGTAGGGGGGTTCACCGAGATTAGCGATGTTCCGCAGGCGGTGTTATGTTAAAGATTATTGTACGATACACCGGGATTAGCAATGTTCTGCAGTCGGTGCCGTACTTTGTTTATTGTGCGATACACCGGGATTAGCAATGTTCTGCAGTCGGTGCCGCACTGTGTTTGTTGTACGATACACCGGGATTAGCAATGTTCTGCAGTCGGTGCCGTACTTTGTTTATTTTGCGACATACCGGGAGTAGCAATGTTTTGCAGTCGGTGTCGTGTTAATCTATAAAAGAACTAATAAATGAACCGAGAGTGTTAGTAGGGGTCTCGGTAGAACTCACTGAGATTGTATCTCATTGTTTAAATGTTGTTGTTTTACAGAGACACAGGGACAGCGGATATCCAAGAGGCACGAGTTGGTTGAGCTCAGACTGGATGCTGATAGCCTAGCTTTATGTTTAAGCTTATTTCCCTTTTGTTGTCTGTATACTAAAACATTATGTATTTAATGTATATCTTCCTTCCGCTTTCTTGTATGATACTGAATACTATAATTGCTGATGGTATATGGTCTGAGAACCATATTGTCTTATTGTAAATAAGACTGTTTGACTTATATTCAGCGAAAAATTTATAGTGATATTCAGTGTCTAAGCAGGAAATATATCTCTGATGTGTTACTAATGTGCACCTGGGTATTTTTAGACAATAAAAATATCGGGGTGTCACAGCCTTTTTCTCGATATTGCTGCTGCAGGAGGACATTGTATGCATGAAAAGTAGTTAATGTGTTTTCTAACATATCTTCATCAGTCACTTTTTCTCCACATAATTGCAATTGAGAAGTGATTCTAAATACCACAGAATTATATGCAGTTACACTTTTAAAATCTTGTAAGCGCAAATGCATCCAATCATAGCGAGCTTTTGGGAGGATAATATACTTTTGGTGTTCATATCTTTCTTTTAAACTGTTTCAAAGGACATCTGGGTCTTTTACCGTAAGGTATTCATTTTTAAGGTCCTCATGGAGATGGTGGCGAAGGAAAATCATGGCTTTTGCCTTTTGTTGATTAGATGTTTTATTTCCTTCTTTAATAGTATATCCATGGCCTTCTGCATTCAAATTCAGCATCTAGAGCCCATGGGAAGTAATTCTTTCCCAAAATGTCAAGAGCTTCAAAATCAAGTCTCGTAAGGTTCGACAGCTTTAGAACTATCATGAAAATGTAAAATTAAACAAGTTAGATCAAACATAACATTATGAAGAAAATCAAAAACTAAACATAAACAGACACAAATAGATGATAAGTAAAAATAAAATAAATCATCAAAACCCAAACTTCAGTATATAGATTGTAAATAACATCTAATACAATTTTAAACTAAACCAACTCGATTAAGACTAGTTTAGTTTAATTAATTAATTCTATTCTCTAATTAGAAGCAAGCCAATTCTATTGTCTAAAGGCAACATATATGATTCCTATTCTATGATTCTAATGTACAGATTAAATTATTGCTATGAATGGAAAGATATAAATTACAATAGAGGAAAAAAAAAGGTAAACAAATTTTATGAAAAATAGTGGATACCTATTCAACAGAGTAAAATTAAAATTAGAACTGACATATAAGGTGTAATCCAAAAGATTATGCACAAAGCTCAAGTCATACTTACAGATGACTCTTAATCCTAATTAAGTAGGGAAACAAATCATGAAACTATTCCGAAGTTGTCAAAAAAAAACTATTCCGAAGAGATCAATTTATATACTCTGACTATTGTAAGGTATAATCGTGATATTATGCGATGTCTTCTAGATATTTTAACACTTTCGAAAATTGTATTTTTGATGGACTGTGGCTTCATTCTGTCAACTATCCTTATCCACAGATCAAACAAACTTGGGCTTAAATATATGTTCAGGCCCTGCAAATATAGCCAAAATCGAGTTAAGCCCCTGTAAAAGTAAAAGTTTTAAAATAACCCTTGTAAATATTAAATGTTTGCGGTTAAGCCCCTCTGTCAATTTTTCTTCAAAAAAAGCTGAAAATATAATATTTATAAGTGTCATTTTAAAATTGTTAATATTTACAGGGGCTTAAATGGATTATGGCCATATTTGCAGGGGCTGAACATTTTAGAATTTTTAATATTTACAGGGGCTTAAATGGATTATGACCATATTTGCAGGGGCTGAACATATATTTTTACCCTCTGCAAATATTAGAAATTGACCGAGGGGCTTAACCGCAAACATTTAATATTTACAAGGGTCATTTTAAAACTTTTATTTTTACAGTGGCTTAACTGGATTTTGTCTATATTTGTAGGGGCTGAACATATATTTAAGCCACAAACTTGTAATCTTTCTCCGAAACATACATATTCATTAAAATTTTGAAAGTAAAAAAAATAATAAAAGAATCATCAATCTTCACAGCGAAGGAGACACGTACCTTATCGTGCTGATAACGTGTTATAGTATAATCAAAACTATAGCAAACAAAAAATGAGAGAAAGAGAGAATTTGGGAGTCTTTGTATTTCTCTTCACAAGTAGTTCTTTACATATGATGGTGAGTCCTATTTATAGAGTGGGGATTGACAAGTGGGTAGTCAACCATAAAGGCCACTACACAAAGATAGTAATGGAAATGATGGGAGAAGAGAAATGGACATCCAATATCCAATAATATTCATAACAGAAACACAATTGTTGATTTTCATTCAATTGTTCCTTTTTCTCCTTAATATGTATAACCTTTAGTATTGAATCATGGATTTTATTGCCTAAAATTCTAATCTTTTTAGTAATGAATGTTGTATTCATAGGCGCAATTTACTGTTTTCAAAAGGAAAACATGCCAAAACATAACAATTAAGCAACAATGTTATGTTTTCTAATAACAATTATTACAAATTTTTGAATATAGATTTAACTATAAAACATAAATATTCTATATATTATATCTCTATGTTTTCCTATCAAACAATACGAACATAATTTGTCAAAAAAAAAAACAATACGAACATAAAATTTCCAACCCGAGGAGATGCCTTTTCAAAGATTGTCAACTGTTGGTAAATCTCTAAGCTCACATCTTCTTCGGGGCTGCAGATAGACATTTTCTCGAATACTTTTGCATTTTCAAGAAGAAATCTAAGCAATCGTGTCTCTAATTTTTTTCTAGAAATCCCAAACAGCGAGACTTCCTTGAGACAACAATGCACAAAACTAAATGACGAAGCTTGTGGTTTCCAATAGTGATCATCGTCCAAATCGAAATCTCTAAGCCAATTCTGAACTTAGGATGCTTAATATTGTTAAATGGAGTTGGTGACTGCTGCATTACATGTGCTCCATATGATAAAACCTTAAGATAAAAATTAGAAACTATCATTACTCGAGAGTTTAATTAAGACAAAAAGTAGTATGTAAAAGAGATACTAATACCTGAATGCACCAAGTGTTCAGTGATATTATCTGACAATGACCCAATAGCTTTACAATAGTTTGTATAAAATATTTCTGAGAATAACAAAAAACAAAAAATATGTTAAACGATCATCACAAAATATTAATTAATTGTTTATAAAAAAATATTTCACATTTATTGATTGTAATTAATTTATCTTATTGAAGTGAGATATAACAGACTATGTTTTAGCTTGTCAATCTCGTCCAAAACTGAGAAACACAATAGTTGTTTTTGATTCATTGATTGGAGTTACGTACTTGGCAATACATGGTTGTAATTAATTGGTCGTTTTATGTGAAAAACTACAAATTAAGGTTAATATTTTGTGTGCCTTGTTAGATAGAGGTTGTTATTTTTGTGGAGGGGATATGAAATGAAGTCTAGAATCTGTAGTTCTTACTCATGCACGCAAATCAAATCATTGAGCTAGACTAATACTCACACTACTGATCAAAAAAGACTAATACTCACACCATGTGACAATCACACATGATAATCATAAAGAATACTATTTTGCCAAAACAAAAAGCAAATCATATGTCATTTCCTAAATAACAAGAAACCAATAATCGGGTCGTTGCAAAGCACAAGCTTATAACTTTTTACTTAAATATTTTCAACTCAAATCAACATAGCACAAATATGGGACAAAAATATGATTAAGATAGATGTGCATATTCAAATTAAATGATATGTATATGAAATTTCAAGGAAGAAGTACTTACTATATAGAAATATGTAATCATCTGGTGCATCGTTGATTTGGTAGGAGGGTATACAAATATTGTTATTGATAGAGATCTTTGTAAAAGGAAGAGGAAATGTTTGGGTGAAATGCAACATTTTTGATAAAAACACATGAAGGTCATATAGACCCTTATGCAGGAGAGAATAAACATAAAACCTTGACAGATTTTGTGAGAAGTTTGCTCCCACCAAGCATGTTTATATACACATTTGATATCTCAGTCAAACCATGCATTTAATTCTACAACAACCAAATATTAAATGTAAAATTTAATATATTGTTTACCAAATCCAATCTTTATTTGGTCAAAAAGAAATTCAACTCCTTTCATATATTAAGTTACTGTATTTAATAATTTAAGAAAAATTCATAAACCACGATATATTATTTAATAGAACATACCTTATATTTACAAAATTTAATATATATATATATATATATATATATATATAGAATACTTAGTTAATATACATTTAATTGATCTATTAGGTCAGTATAATATTTTAATATATAATTAATGGATTAAAATTAATTTTTATCTTCATAAAATAAATAATACTTACCTAATATAATATAGAAAAATTAATTGGTCAAATTTATTGTTAATAAATATCACATTTATTGCTTAAACTTTTATCTATATATATATATATATATATATACATATTTATGAAATATATTTTTCAAACATACATATCAAAAATTGGATAGTAATTGATAAAATATTATTTACTTTGTATACTTTGGTTATCCTATAATATATGTTGATCTAATATCTTACCTAGAAATAAGTTATTCGATATATAGGTATGTATTTTTAAATATATATCTGAAAATAAATTTTTTAACTTTCTAGACTAAGATTTGAATTGGTAATGCTTTGTGTTCTTGCCATCAATTTTTGAGTTTTATATTTTGCCGATAGTTAACCTCTACGAAATAAACAATAATATCGTGTGATCTTGTCAATACTTGGTTGTGCATGGTATTGAGGTAGCTATATTTATCACAACTTTGATATTTGTTTTAGATTATCAAGATATATTTGTGATATGGAAACTACAGGTTACTTTTAACAGTTTATCATTTGATGATTACTAGACTCGCATGTGTAGTTAACAAAATCATTAACTTGTATGCGCAACTTTATTGAGAGTTCTTAATCTCATTGTTTGCTCATTTGTTTAAGATAATTGGGAGAACGCTTCCGCTCTAGCTTCGTCTTTCAGTTATAGTTCTTATGTACTATATGAGGGAACTCCAACCGAGTCTCTCGATTGGCCCTCAAGGAAGTATCGTTAGGCTAGTTTCACTTTAAGCAAATTTTTTTATAACTAATACTTTATATATTAATTATAAACTTGAGTTTGTGATAAGTATCAGTTTTTAAGGAACTGATAAACCTCCTCAAGCAATGAATAAGAGAAGAAGCAGAGAAGTTTCTTTAGTCTAACTCCAATCACTGCGCTCCATCAGACCCATTGGTCCATCAGGCTTAGGCATGCCCTTCAGACCCCGTCGGTCCTTTAGTCTAACTCCAATCACTGCGCCAAGCATCGACTGCGAATTAGACCATCAGAGCCCCGGCGCTCCTTCAGATCCCCGGTGACCCTTATTTACTTTTATTCTATGTCAACCCATTATCTTTCAATAATTTCTAAAAAAATAGTCTTGACAAAATTAGTGTCTTTTTATCTTCATTTCTATTTTACTCGAGAAATTTGGAAACCCTTCATATTTCCTAGTAAAATATAAATAAAGAGGGGCAGTTGTCATACCCTAATTTTGTCCGGCTATTTTAAAGCTTACTAGAAAATCCAAAATATTGTTTTTGTCGTTTATGTGTGTCGTTCCCAGTCGTGTAAAGGCGTGTTACTTCTCATTGTGCGCGCGTGCGATTTTTAATAATGTACACATTTTTGTCCTCATTGCGGACGCATGTTCGCGTCTCGTTGTGTACGAGTGTTTATTTTGGTGCACGAGTTCGCGTATTCACATTTGCAGACGCGCGTTGCGCCCCGTTGTGCACGCGTGTTTGTTTTGGCGTTCGTTAATAATAGTTTTGTCTCTCTCTCTCTCTTAACCAAAAAAAGTAACATAAAATCAAAATGAAGAGTGAATGGTCAAACCTGTCCAAGTTTTTTTTATTACAATAAATACAATAATAAAAGTTTACAAAAATTAATTACATTTAGAGACAAAATAAATAAATACAAAATAGTACAAAAAATTAATTAAAAAGCAAAAACTAAAAAAAAGCAAGGCAGCACAAGTTGCTGTCCTTGCTGATGCAGTACTGGAAAATCTTTTTGAGCATCAAGCCAAGCCTCTTTCCCTTTGCTCTTTGTTTTCTTCTCCATTTTGGTTGAGACCAAAATGCTTTCAGGCACCACCCTGTAGCTGTTGTTTTGGGTGCCGCAATGGTCTCCACTACTCTGATTTCACTGCAAAATCATAACAACGAAATTTGTCCCATTAATTTACTACTCTATAAAAAAACTCAGAGCTGAGAAAGAAGAGAAAACAAGAGAAAACATAGTCAAGGCGTAGGCACACACAGAACAGCAAACAAAAATAAGAAAAAGGAGAGAACAGAGAGAGGGAAAGCTACTGAGCTACCTCATCTCCGACCACCATTTGTGGTGGTCGCCGCCGTGCACCACCACAGAAACCCCTACACCATCTCCTTCGTTCTCTCCTTCCCACCTCACGAACCACACCACCATTAACCCCCACATCACCTCCGTCAGAACCACCGCAAACCACCGCGGTCAGCACCGCCTCCTACCGAAGCCATCACCGGCGCCACACTCTCTCCATCTTTTTCCTCTTTCCTTCATTTTCGTTCTGCTTCTTCACCATCTCTCCATAAACCCAACAACCACCATACTATCAAAACAACCACCACTCCTACGGCCAACAACCACCCCTACATCCGCCACTCCTACAACCACCCCTTCAAACACCTCACCTACACCACAAACAAACCCGCCTATAAAGCTCAATAGCAACAACAGTAGAGGGAGAGGAAAAAAAAGAAAATTGATAGTAAAAAAAATGGAGAAATTTTAGAGGAAAAACGTAGAACAAACAGAGAAAAATCAAAATAAGGTAGAGAACCTTCACACCTTGCACCACCACGAGCCGCCACCATCTACGACCAGAACCGTTGCCACCATAAACCACCTCCGGACGTCACCACTACAGCCTTACCATCACCACCAAAAAACCAGCGAAAACAGACAAGCAAAAAGAAAGAAGGGAAGCCATCACCCTCTTAAACACACCATCTCTGTCTTCGGCGTACCACCGCCGTCGTCGCCATCACCACCTCCGTCGCACCACCACCTGGATCCGCACTGACAACACTGCGAACACCACCGTCGCCGTCATCTCTATCTCCCTGGCCCTCTGTTCCATCAACTTTCTCCAACCCCACCATCTCTCTTAATCAATTTTTTTCTATTAAATTACCCATTTTTTATATAAGTCAAAAACGTTTTCTACTTGCTCCCTGCTATTTGTTCTTAACCCTACCCCCTGTTTTATTTTCTATTTCTCATTCATTTTGCTACTTATCATCAAATGTTGTTCATCATTTTACTTATTTGTTCCTAGATAAATATTAATCACTTTACACCATATATTTTTATGTTTCTAATTCATTTGGGTCTAGGTTTTGTCTCACTCGTTTTACTTTCACTGAACAATGAGTCTAACTCATCTTCACACATTTTACAAATCAATAAGTCTAACTCATCCTCACACATTTTTACAAACCAATGAGTCCAATTCATCCTCACACTCTTAACTCTTTTTTTAGATAATGTTTCCAAGCAAACATTTTCAAATAATCAAACACTCAACCATAAACCGTTTATTTGCAATGGTCACTCTGAGTTTAACTCGTTTGAGTATTGCGAACACCTTTTATTCTCAAATAGGATATCAGTGGTGACCACTGAGTTTACTTGTTTGGTCATCATTAAGGCCCTCCAATTTCAAAAACATTAATTAAAATAATAAAAATCACCAACACACAAATATTTTCTACCCCAAGAACTATGTGTGATTTGATTGTCTACCAGGAGATACGTAGGAGCAGAGGGCGGCCGACCTCTGTCAATTGCATTAATAAAAAACCTTTTTTTCTTTTAATTCATTTCTCTCCTATTTCTCAAAAAGTACAAAAAACAACTAACCGTTTATCGAGTCTTTTTTTATTAGTATTATTATAAGGGTAAAATCATTATTTTTGAATTAATAGATGTTTACACATTTAGTTAAAAGGTAACCTTCCTTAAGAAGGATGTCGTAGGGTGCTAATACCTTCCCTACGCATAAATGACTCCTGAGCCTAAACCTGGTCCGCAAAACCCCCTTTATCCACTCAATAGGGATTTTCCAATGTTTGCCCTTAGACAAAAACTTTGGTGGCGGCTTCATTTCAAGAACGTCGAAGAATCCCTCCTCCGGATTTTTCGGTCGCTACACACGCTTCAGACGTTGTTGAGACTCATTTGAAATATTAGATTGCCCAACAGGGAGATCTATTTTTAGTGGAGAATTAGCAGCTGGTATATAGAATTTGGTCACACTTTTTGGATCAGTGAAAGCATTTGGTAATTGATTTGCTAAGCTTTGCAAATGAATTATCTCTTGAACTTCAAGTTCACATTGTTTAGTTCGAGGATCAAGATGAGACAATGATAATACATTCCAACTAATCTCTCTTTCCAACTATTTATTCTCTCCCCTTAATGCTGCAAAATTTGAATCATCAAAATGACAATCAGCAAATCGAGCTGTAAATAAATCTCCTGTTGTTGGTTCAAGATATTTTATAATAGATGGAGATTCATATCCAACATATATTCCAAACCTTTTTAGTGCGTTGTGGTGGATAAATTGGAACATACACCTCACATCCAAAAATTCTAAGATGGAAAATATTAGGTTCTTGACCAAAAACTAACTATAAAGGGGAAGAGTCGTGATAACTTGTTGGCCTGATGCGAATCAATGTTGCAGCATGCAAAATTGCATATGCCCAAGTGGAAATGGGAAGTGGTATTGCAATTAACTTTATACGCTTAATAAATGATTCTGCAAGTCCATTTTGTGTATGAACATGTGGTACAGAATAATCAATGTCAATTCCAATGGAGGCGCAATATTTATTAAATGCTTGAGATGAAAACTCAGCAGCATTGTCAAGACGTATTTTCTTGACACGATAATCAGGGAAGTGAGCTCTTATTCGAATTAGTTGAGCTAACAATCTCGCAAATGCTTGGGTGCGAGTTGACAACAGGCAAACATGTGACCATTTAGTTGATGCATCAATTAAAACCATAAAATATCTAAATGGTCCACATGGTGGTGGGTGTATTGGGCCACAAATATCACCATGTATTCGTTCTAAAAAGTTGAGAGATTCACTTCTATTTTTGTTGGTGATGGTCAAATTATCAACTTCCCTTGTGAACAAGAAGTGCATGAGAACTTATTGGATTGAAGAATCTCCTGGTTCTTCAATTGATGACCACATGAGTTCAATTATTTTTCGCATCATTATGAATTCAGGATGGCCCAGCCCGTCATGCCAAACAACAAATTTTTTGTGATTTGTAAATTTCTGGTTTACAACAACGCGTGCTTCAATTGCACTGATATAAGTGTAGTACAAACCAGAGGAAAAGGCGGGCATCTTTTCCACTACACTTATTTTTTTCCAAAGTATGTCTTGTTATATAGAGATATTCAATATCTCCTTCATCTCTTGTTTCAATATGATATCCATTTAGACGGATATCTTTGAAACTTAATAAATTTCTACTAGACTTGGGGGAATATAATGCATTCTCAATGTGTATATTTGTTCCCCGAGATAACAGTATATTAGCTCTTCCGGAGCCTTCAATTATCTTTGAAGAGCCAGATATAGTACTAACATTGGTTTCTCGTTTCACTAAATAAGAGAAATATTTTACATCCTTTAAAATTGTATGGGTAGTCCCGCTATCAACGAGACACGTATCTCCATTATTGATGCTAGTGTCAATATATACTCATTCTATCCAAAGAAGAAAAGAATATGATAAGAGAGAAGCATGAGAAAGAATAACAATTTTATGATTGAATTATCTGAACATAATCTATGGAAGTTGAAAACACATTTAAATATAAGGATTTATTATTATTAGCATAGGATATTCAAAACATTTTATTATCATAGGAAATTCATAGACACTCTCAAACTTTATTATTGTTATTATTAGTGGAATATTTAGGAAAATCTACTTCTTGACTATACTTCCATCCACAATAAGGTGATCAATATTTCCATCTTGGTCAGCAAATAAATCAGCAACATCCAAATGAGTAGCATCTATATTAACATCATCTTCATAGGCAGAATGACTCTCAATCTTTTTATCTTTATTTTTAATTGATTGTTAATAGAGATCAACAAGATGTTTTGGTGTACGACAAGTACGACTCCAATGACCTTTGCCTCCACAACGATAGCAAATATTTTCATTACTTTTTCTACTCTGCCCACCTTTTTCATTCTTTCCAACATTTTTCCACTTCTGGTGAACAAACGTGTTCTTGTAATTTCCACAGTGACTAGGATCAAGACCGTGACCACGACCACGGCCACGACCACCGACACGACCACGACCACGACCACGGACACGACCACGACCACGGCCACGACCACGACCACGAGTTTGTCCATAGTGATCGTGTGTGGCTACATTCACTTCTGGGAATGGAGCAGTGCCAGTGGGACGAGCTTCATGATTTGTCATCAAAAGTTCATTATTTTGCTCGGCCACAAGAAGGCAAGAAATCAAGTTAGAATATTTATGAAAGCGTTTTTCTCGATATTGCTGCTGCAGGAGGACATTGTATGCATGAAAAGTAGTGAATGTGTTTTCTAACATATCTTCATCAGTCACTTTTTCTCCACATAATTGCAATTGAGAAGTGATTCTAAATACCACAGAATTATATGCAGTTACACTTTTAAAATCTTGTAAGCGCAAATGCATCCAATCATAATGAGCTTTTGGGAGGATAATATACTTTTGGTGTTCATATCTTTCTTTTAAACTGTTTCAAAGGACATCTGGGTCTTTTACCGTAAGGTATTCATTTTTAAGGTCCTCATGGAGATGGTGGCGAAGGAAAATCATGGCTTTTGCCTTTTGTTGATTAGATGTTTTATTTCCTTCTTTAATAGTATATCCATGGCCTTCTGCATTCAAATTCAGCATCTAGAGCCCATGGGAAGTAATTCTTTCCCGAAATGTCAAGAGCTTCAAAATCAAGTCTCGTAAGGTTCGACAGATTTAGAACTATCATGAAAATGTAAAATTAAACAAGTTAGATCAAACATAACATTATGAAGAAAATCAAAAACTAAACATAAACAGACACAAATAGATGATAAGTAAAAATAAAATGAATCATCAAAACCCAAACTTCAGTATATAGATTGTAAATAACATCTAATACAATTTTAAACTAAACCAACTCGATTAAGACTAGTTTAGTTTAATTAATTAATTCTATTCTCTAATTAGAAGCAAGCCAATTCTATTGTCTAAAGGCAACATATATGATTCCTATTCTATGATTCTAATGTACAGATTAAATTATTGCTATGAATGGAAAGATATAAATTACAATAGAGGAAAAAAAAAGGTAAACAAATTTTATGAAAAATAATGGATACCTATTCAACAGAGTAAAATTAAAATTAGAACTGACATATAAGGTGTAATCCAAAAGATTATGCACAAAGCTCAAGTCATACTTACAGATGACTCTTAATCCTAATTAAGTAGGGAAACAAATCATGAAACTATTCCGAAGTTGTCAAAAAAAAACTATTCCGAAGAGATCAATTTATATACTCTGACTATTGTAAGGTATAATCGTGATATTATGCGATGTCTTCTAGATATTTTAACACTTTCGAAAATTGTATTTTTGATGGACTGTGGCTTCATTCTGTCAACTATCCTTATCCACAGATCAAACAAACTTGGGCTTAAATATATGTTCAGTCCCTGCAAATATAGCCAAAATCGAGTTAAGCCCCTGTAAAAATAAAAGTTTTAAAATGACCATTGTAAATATTAAATGTTTGCGGTTAAGCCCCTCTGTCAATTTTTCATCAAAAAAAGCTGAAAATATAATATTTATAAGTGTCATTTTAAAATTGTTAATATTTACAGGGGCTTAAATGGATTATGGCCATATTTGCAGGGGCTGAACATTTTAGAATTTTTAATATTTACAGGGGCTTAAATGGATTATGACCATATTTGCAGGGGCTGAACATATATTTTTACCCTCTGCAAATATTAAAAATTGACCGAGGGGCTTAACCGCAAACATTTAATATTTACAAGGGTCATTTTAAAACTTTTATTTTTACAGTGGCTTAACTGGATTTTGGCTATATTTGTAGGGGCTGAACATATATTTAAGCCACAAACTTGTAATCTTTCTCCGAAACATACATATTCATTAAAATTTTGAAAGTAAAAAAAATAATAAAAGAATCATCAATCTTCACAGCGAAGGAGACACGTACCTTATCGTGCTGATAACGTGTTATAGTATAATCAAAACTATAGCAAACAAAAAATGAGAGAAGGAGAGAATTTGGGAGTCTTTGTATTTCTCTTCACAAGTAGTTCTTTACATATGATGGTGAGTCCTATTTATAGAGTGGGGATTGACAAGTGGGTAGTCAACCATAAAGGCCACTACACAAAGATAGTAATGGAAATGATGGGAGAAGAGAAATGGACATCCAATATCCAATAATATTCATAACAGAAACACAATTGTTGATTTTCATTCAATTGTTCCTTTTTCTCCTTAATATGTATAACCTTTAGTATTGAATCATGGATTTTATTGCCTAAAATTCTAATCTTTTTAGTAATGAATGTTGTATTCATAGGCGCAATTTACTGTTTTCAAAAGGAAAACATGCCAAAACATAACAATTAAGCAACAATGTTATGTTTTCTAATAACAATTATTACAAATTTTTGAATATAGATTTAACTATAAAACATAAATATTCTATATATTATATCTCTATGTTTTCCTATCAAACAATACGAACATAATTTGTCAAAAAAAACAACAATACGAACATAAAATTTCCAACCCGAGGAGATGCCTTTTCAAAGATTGTCAACTGCTGGTAAATCTCTAAGCTCAAATCTTCTTCGGGGCTGCAGATAGACATTTTCTCCAATACTTTTGCATTTTCAAGAAGAAATATAAGCAATCGTGTCTCTAATTTTTTTCTAGAAATCCCAAACAGCGAGACTTCCTTGAGACAACAATGCACAAAACTAAATGACGAAGCTTGTGGTTTCCAATAGTGATCATCGTCCAAATCGAAATCTCTAAGCCAATTCTGAACTTAGGATGCTTAATATTGTTAAATGGAGTTGGTGACTGCTGCATTACATGTGCTCCATATGATAAAACCTTAAGATAAAAATTAGAAACTATCATTACTCGAGAGTTTAATTAAGACAAAAAGTAGTATGTAAAAGAGATACTAATACCTGAATGCACCAAGTGTTCAGTGATATTATCTGACAATGACCCAATAGCTTTACAATAGTTTGTATAAAATATTTCTGAGAATAACAAAAAACAAAAAATATGTTAAACGATCATCACAAAATATTAATTAATTGTTTATAAAAAAATATTTCACATTTATTGATTGTAATTAATTTATCTTATTGAAGTGAGATATAACAGACTATGTTTTAGCTTGTCAATCTCGTCCAAAACTGAGAAACACAATAGTTGTTTTTGATTCATTGATTGGAGTTACGTACTTGGCAATACATGGTTGTAATTAATTGGTCGTTTTATGTGAAAAACTACAAATTAAGGTTAATATTTTGTGTGCCTTGTTAGATAGAGGTTGTTATTTTTGTGGAGGGGATATGAAATGAAGTCTAGAATCTGTAGTTCTTACTCATGCACGCAAATCAAATCATTGAGCTAGACTAATACTCACACTACTGATCAAAAAAGACTAATACTCACACCATGTGACAATCACACATGATAATCATAAAGAATACTATTTTGCCAAAACAAAAAGCAAATCATATGTCATTTCCTAAATAACAAGAAACCAATAATCGGGTCGTTGCAAAGCACAAGCTTATAACTTTTTACTTAAATATTTTCAACTCAAATCAACATAGCACAAATATGGGACAAAAATATGATTAAGATAGATGTGCATATTCAAATTAAATGATATGTATATGAAATTTCAAGGAAGAAGTACTTACTATATAGAAATATGTAATCATCTGGTGCATCGTTGATTTGGTAGGAGGGTATACAAATATTGTTATTGATAGAGATCTTTGTAAAAGGAAGAGGAAATGTTTGGGTGAAATGCAACATTTTTGATAAAAACACATGAAGGTCATATAGACCCTTATGCAGGAGAGAATAAACATAAAACCTTGACAGATTTTGTGAGAAGTTTGCTCCCACCAAGCATGTTTATATACACATTTGATATCTCAGTCAAACCATGCATTTAATTCTACAACAACCAAATATTAAATGTAAAATTTAATATATTGTTTACCAAATCCAATCTTTATTTGGTCAAAAAGAAATTCAACTCCTTTCATATATTAAGTTACTGTATTTAATAATTTAAGAAAAATTCATAAACCACGATATATTATTTAATAGAACATACCTTATATTTACAAAATTTAATATATATATATATATATATATAGAATACTTAGTTAATATACATTTAATTGATCTATTAGGTCAGTATAATATTTTAATATATAATTAATGGATTAAAATTAATTTTTATCTTCATAAAATAAATAATACTTACCTAATATAATATAGAAAAATTAATTGGTCAAATTTATTGTTAATAAATATCACATTTATTGCTTAAACTTTTATCTATATATATATATATATATATATATATATATATACATATTTATGAAATATATTTTTCAAACATACATATCAAAAATTGGATAGTAATTGATAAAATATTATTTACTTTGTATACTTTGGTTATCCTATAATATATGTTGATCTAATATCTTACCTAGAAATAAGTTATTCGATATATAGGTATGTATTTTTAAATATATATCTGAAAATAAATTTTTTAACTTTCTAGACTAAGATTTGAATTGGTAATGCTTTGTGTTCTTGCCATCAATTTTTGAGTTTTATATTTTGCCGATAGTTAACCTCTACGAAATAAACAATAATATCGTGTGATCTTGTCAATACTTGGTTGTGCATGGTATTGAGGTAGCTATATTTATCACAACTTTGATATTTGTTTTAGATTATCAAGATATATTTGTGATATGGAAACTACAGGTTACTTTTAACAGTTTATCATTTGATGATTACTAGACTCGCATGTGTAGTTAACAAAATCATTAACTTGTATGCGCAACTTTATTGAGAGTTCTTAATCTCATTGTTTGCTCATTTGTTTAAGATAATTGGGAGAACGCTTCCGCTCTAGCTTCGTCTTTCAGTTATAGTTCTTATGTACTATATGAGGGAACTCCAACCGAGTCTCTCGATTGGCCCTCAAGGAAGTATCGTTAGGCTAGTTTCACTTTAAGCAAATTTTTTTATAACTAATACTTTATATATTAATTATAAACTTGAGTTTGTGATAAGTATCAGTTTTTAAGGAACTGATAAACCTCCTCAAGCAATGAATAAGAGAAGAAGCAGAGAAGTTTCTTTAACAAATTTCATTCATCCTGAGCTCAATGAGCAAGTACAGCATATATAGGAATATCATCACCGAATCTATCGCTAGATTTCACAGCACAGCATATCCTAACCAACTCTTGAGTCCATCTTCTAGAAAGAAAGAGAAATAAAAGAAATAACTGGAATGTGAGGAAATAAGGAAAATAAAAGCAATAACAAGTAACAAGAGTACTCATTTGTAGAGTACATGGTCACGAAGCTTGGCAGGAAGTTTCTTGCTGCGAATGGGCCTTGTAGTATTAGGAATTATGGGCTGCTGAACATCTCTATTTGCACCCCCCAGGCCCATATCCGTATCAATATCCACCCCATCAAAATCAACCTTGTCCTCAAGGTTGTAAGTAGCTCGCAAGTCCTGCCAATCTTCCCATGAAGCCTCATCGGGAACTTGTTGTTGTTGGGAATTTCCAGCCACAGTAACAATTCTAGAATCAAGAATGGCCAAAGGAGAGAGTAAGGGGTGATTTCCCAATGAATCTTGAGGCAGCTGACCACTGTCAGTAGGAGGAGGGCCAACATGAGCTTTCAACAAAGAGCAATGAAAGACATCATGTATTTTTGAATGTGAAGGGAGCTCCAACTTGTAAGCTACGGGTCCAATACGAGTCAGCACACGAAATGGACCATAATACCTCTTATGCAATTTGTTATACTTGATACCCGAGAGAGAAACCTGGCGATAGGGCTGCAATTTCACGTAAACCCAAGAGTCAACATCAAACTGAACATCTCTACGGTTACTGTCAGCAATTGCTTTCATTCTAGTTTGAGCCTTAGCCAGATTCTTCCTAAGTAATTCCAAAACAGCCTCTCTAGTTGTCAACAATTCATCATTAGCAGGCAAATCTGATGCACCAGCCACATAAGAAGGAATAGAGGGAAGGGTCTTACCATATACAACCTGATAAGGGGTCATTCCTGCAGATGAATGAAAAGAAGTGTTGTAATGGTATTCAGCCCAAGGGAGGTATTTGTGCCACAAGGAAGGCTTATGATGAACAAATGCTCGCAAATATTGTTCAATGTACGGTTGGTAACCTCCGTTTGCCCGTCCGTCTGTGGATGATAGGAAGAACTCATCCGGAGTAATGTGCCGCTGAATTTAAACAAGTCAGACCAGAACTTGCTCACGAAAATAGGATCTCTATCCGAAACAATACTCTTGGGTAAACCATGCAATTTGCAAACGATGTTCACAAATAAATCAGCAACTTTGTAGGCTGTAAACTGAGTTGGAAGTGCACCTAAATGCACATATTTGGAAAAACGATCCACTACTACCAACAAAACTATGAATCCATTAGAATTGGGCAGGCCGGTAATAAAATTCAATGAAATATCTTCCCAAATATGCACCAGAATGGGCAGAGGTTGAAGTAACCCACTTGGCTTGCTAGTTATGTATTTGGTTTGCTGACAAGTAACACATTTACTTATAAACTTCTTGATGTCTTGGCGCATGGAAGGCCAAGCAAAATTAGCCGAAATGCGCTTCAATGTCTTAACCACACCAGCATGACCTCCTATGGGGGTCTCATGAAATTCTTTGAGCAATAAATCTTTGAAACGAGAGGAAGGGGGAAGCCAAATCCTCCCTTTGTGCAACAGCAACCCATTAAAAACAGAAAATTCTGGCGCAAGAGATGGATCAGCAGTTATTTGCCGGCAGCGAACTTGGTAATCAGCATCTGAACTCAATTCCTTCCGAAGATTATCAATGAATAAAAATTGAGGAGTGGACAGCATGGTTAATTCAGCAACAGGGGCTTCATCTCGACGGGATAAAGCATCTGCAACAGTATTTGTTTTACCCGATTTGTATTGGATAACATAATGATAACCCAACAACTTTGAAAGGTAAAACTGTTGCTCAGGTGTCTGGATAACCTGAGTGAGCAACTCCTTCAAACTACGGTGATCAGTTTGTATTACAAAGAAATGCCCCAAGAGGTATTGACGCCATCTTTTCACTGCACTTGTGATGGCATGGAGTTCCCGAATGTAAGTGGATGCCTTGGAGAGGCGAGGACAAAATAACTTGCTAAAATAAGCAATGGGATGGTCATTTTGCAGCAGCACAGCCCCCATGGCATGACCAGAGACATCGGTCTGGACTATAAAAGGCAGTGAAAAATCAGGCAGGGCGAGTACAGGAGCTGTAGCTAGAGCAGACTTCAGTTTATCAAATGCTTGTTGAGCCAAAGGAGACCACTCAAAAGCATTTTTCTTCAACAATGGAGTCAATGGATGAGCCAAAGTGGCATAACCTTGGACAAACCTGCGATAAAAACCAGAAAGTCCCAAAAAACCACGCAAACTTTTGACAGATTTTGGGGTTGGCCAATCAACTACCCCCTGTATCTTAAGAGGGTCAGGAGCAACAGTACCCTCAGCCACAATATGTCCCAAATAAGCAATATGAGTTTGACAAAATGAGCACTTGGAAGGCTTTAAATGAAACTGATGAGAAGCAAGGATATCAAATACCTGCGCCAAATGGTCTAAATGTGCTTCCATGGTGGTGCTGAAGACCAAAATGTCATCGAAGAAGACAATGACGAACTTGCGAAGGCAAGCATGGAAGATGCCATTCATGGTAGCCTGAAAAGTTGCTGGTGCGTTGCATAAACCAAAGGGCATCACACGGTATTCATAATGGCCGTCGTGTGTGCGAAAAGCAGTCTTAGGCACATCTTGAGGTGCCAACCGGATTTTATGAAAGCCTGAGGTGAGGTCCAACTTTTGAGAAAACCTTAGCCTTACCCAATTCATCCAAAAGCTCATCAATGGTGGGTAAGGGAAACCTGTCAGGGACTGTAATGGCATTCAATGCGCGATAATCTACGCACATACACCATGACCCATCCTTTTTCTTAAGGAGGAGAACCGGAGAAGAAAAGGGACTGGTACTGGGTTGAATCCACCCGGTTTCCAGAAATTTTGCCACCTGAGACTCAATTTCAAGCTTCTGAGAGGGGGATAGCGATACGGTCGAACATTAACAGGTGTGGAATGGGGTAACAGAGGTATATTATGGTCGGTAGGACGTTGAGGAGGGAGTGTGGTGGGTTCAGTGAAGAGGTGGGAGTATTTGGTGAGTAATGTGGATAAGGCTGGGTCAAGTGTTTCAGGTAAGGAGACCGAGTGCTGAGGTGAATTTTGGGTGGGGGGATTGTTGCACCCCGAAAAATCCCCGGCTTGGGGTTTCTCAATGTACAACGTGGAAAATTTTGGAGCCGCCACCAATATTTTAATTTTAAGACCAAAACATTGAAAAAAGGTCTTTTGGACAAGGCGGATGGTCTTTGAAAACTAGAGATATAGGTTCGGGGGTCGATTACGCGCGAGGAAGGTGTTAGCACCGCGCACGTCCTTTCTACCGAAAGGGAACCTCTAATTAAATGTGTGGTTTTAACATTTGATTTGAAAAATACCTAGATTTGCCTATTTATTTCTTGTTTGAAGACGAATGAGAAAACTTATTGGAGATTTTATTTTTGGTGAGAAAGGGGGGAAAAGGGGTTTTTAGAAAAAAAGTGCTTGACGGGACATGGCCCGCTCCTACGTATCTCCCGGTGCGATGGAGAATTCAAAGCTACGTAGTTCTTGGTTGTCTTTTTGAAAAGTTTTTGTTTTTTTATCTTTTTTAGTGAGTTTTTGAAATAGGGCAAGCGTTAGCAAATGATTAAACTAGCAGAGGCTATGATGAATCACTTACTAAATACTCAAAAGAGAGAGTTGTACCGCTAGTCAAACGAACGAAGGTTCTGATGGACTATTGATAACAACTCGTTTTTTATTATCTTTTTTGAAAGTGATTTTCGAAAGAGATTGATTTGTACGATGATCAAACTAACAAAGGTTATGATGGATCATCGTTTATTATTTTTAGGAGAAAAGGACATTGTCACTAATAGCTAAACGAACAGAGGCTCTGATGAGCTACTAGCAACAATGGGTTTGAAAATGATTTTTGTTTGTTTTATGAAAATGATTGGTTTAGGGGGATGAAAAGAATTTTTATTTGTTGCGCTTGACGAGGACGTGGCTCGCTCCTACGTATCCCAAACGGGAATCAAAGCGACGTAGTTCTAATTAGAAAATGTTGTTGAAAGGGGTTGAAAGGGACAAGTTGAATCATCCGAGACCATCTTCACCACTCAGAACATGATGCACTAGGCATAAGTGGGAATCATATGGTTCGTCATCAGCAATGGATGATAATATACAAGAACGAGTAGATAAACGCTATAGCTAAATTAAATCACATGGATCACAATAACTAAATATTAACAAATGAAAAGACTGAAATACCTCTGATGAAGACAGATATTACAGATCTGAAGAACGCAAACCCCGACTAACTCTTGTAGGAGATCAGCTCAGACGGACCAACGAAACGAATAGAGCAAAAATGAAGCGTAGAACTGGGAAATGAGATTTGCGAGAGTTGTCTTCTCAGATCTCGTGAAATGTGTCTGGAGCAATTCTTCTCTGATCTTGTGAGCTGTGTGTCTTTGAAAATGTGATTTGAGGCTGCCTATTTATAGGCTTAGGAAAGCGTAGAATTTTTTTATAAACATTTATGGCAAAGATGAATCGATTGTTTGAGCCTTTGGAAATATGTAGGAATCGATTCTTTATTTTTGGAAATGATAAGAATCGATTATATGGCCTATGGAAAAAGGTAGGAATCGATTTTCAGGACATTTGGAGATCCTGAAAATCGATTCTGTAGCCTTTGGAAATATGTAGGAATCGATTCTTTATTTTTGGAAATGATAAGAATCGATTGTATGGCCTATGGAAAAAAGGGAGGAATCGATTCTTGGCTCTTAAAAATGGCCTGAAAATCGATTTCAAGGCCTATGAAAGGAGAGGGAAATCGATTTTCAGGACATTTACAATAGGTGAAAATCGATTCCATGTTTAGTTAAAACAATGAGGAATCGATTCATGGCCTATGGAGGAGCTTGAAAATCGATTTCAAGGCCTATGAAAGAAGAGGAAAATCGATTTTCAGGACATTTATAATAGGTGAAAATCGATTCTTCACTTAGTTAAAACAATTAGGAATCGATTCATGGCCTATGGAAAGGCCTGAAAATCGATTTCAAGGCCTATGCAATATACTATAAATCGATTCTTGGCCTTTGGAACAAAATAGAAATCAATTCTTGCTTTCCAACAAAATGCTTTTAGGTCTTTGCCATGCATGCATAAAATATTTTTCAAAGCTTGCCATGCATGCATAACATATTTTTCAAAACCCTAATTTCTTAAAAAGTGCATTCTAACCCTAAGAATGATTTCAAAAACTTTGGAAGGGTTTCTAGGACCCAAAATGCAGTGCATAATTTTTGTGTGTGGAAAATTAGGGTTTGGACCTAAGCCGGACAAAATTGGGGTATGACAGCTGCCCCTCTTTATCTGAATTTTAACGAGGAATATGAATTGGCCGAAACATATTCCAAGGCAAAATGAAGATAAAGAATTCAGAAATTATACCGATTTTGTCCATTTGGGGAAACCCGAATTTTCCTCTTTTTCTTTTTCTATGTTTTTTTTTTGAATAGATGGGCTTGAGAACAAACGGGGAATGGTTAACACCTGGCGCATTAACCGAGAGAGAAAATGACTGACCACTCGGGATCTGAAGGAGCACTAAGGTTCTGAGGGACCACTCAGGGTCTGAAGGAGCACTAAGGCTCTGAAGGACCGCTCGGGGTCTGAAGGAGCACTAAGGCTCTGAAGGTCTAATTCGCAGCCGATGCTTGGCGCATTGATTAGAGTTAAACTGAAGGACCGACGAGGTCTGAAGGGCATGCCTAAGCCTGATGGACCAATGGGTCTGATGGAGCGCCAACTAGCAACGGTACTAGTAAAACAGTCTGTCTGAAGGGGGGGCCTTTTCCGAGCAGCCATGATGGGTCAAGATCAGATCCGGAACTGATATGTTGACCATGTAGGACGTCCATTGTGTCTTAGGCTGACACAACTAGTCTGAAGGACCACTTGGGGTCTGAAGGACTTACCCGCAGCTCGAATGCGAGGTGAAGTCTGCTTTCGAAGGGACACTTGGGTCCTGAAGGGATTCACGAATCCTGTTGATTGATTGATTGAGGTGTTCAACTAAAGCAGACAGAAAAGTAAAATGGGCACTTGGCGTGCAAACAGAAAAGTAAATGGGCACTTGGCGTGCAAACAGAAAAGGTAAAATGGGCACTTGGCGTGCAACCAGAAAAGTAAATGGGCACTTGGCGTGCAAACAGAAAAGTAAATGGGCACTTGGCGTGCAAACAGAAAAGTAAATGGGCACTTGGCGTGCAAACAGAAAAGGTAAAATGGGCACTTGGCGTGCAAACAGAAAAGGTAAAGTGGGCACTTGGCGTGCAGAAGCAGGAAATAAAGCGGTAAAGAACGCGGTAAAGTAAGGAAGGAGCACTGAGGACTCAGGATGAGCGCGGAGGGCTCAGGATGAGCACGGAGGGCTCAGGAGGAGCACAGAGGGCTCACAAGTTCTGTTGATTGGTTGATTTGAAATGACTGATGCTGCTGCACTGAATTGATGTACCTGCATATGTCAGTTGATGCAAGGAATAGTGCATGGAGTATGAGTGCATGTTATGCAAGTGTATGCAATGCAATGAGATGTTATTCTTGATTCTTTTACTTTGGTTTTCGTCATGTGATGAATGCACAAGATGCGGTTATGCAAATGTGATGCAGATGTATGTATGTGACGCTGATGCATGCGATGCTGGACGCTTTTGATATTCTCTTTTGGCTTTCCTTGATGGTTGCTTTTTTTATTTATGAAGTGCGGGTATGCAAATGCAATGCTTGAGAGTTGTGAAATGCTTTGGCTTATTTGATGGAATGCTAAATTATGGACTCGACATTAGTCTGATTTAAGGATCACAACGAGTCTGGTTTATGGGCCGACAAGCCTGGTTTATGGAGCAATATGGAATGCCAGTGTATGTCATGACTGCTATTTTCTTTTTCTTTCTCTTATGATGAATGCAAATGCCTGAATTTCTCTTATTATTTTCCTGCCTGATAAATGCATGATTTTATGCATGATGAATGCAATGCATGACTGTGTTTGTTTATTGCCCCCCTTTTTTTTTTTTGCTTATTTTTTTATTTTTGCTGGTTCAGCCAACCCGCGACACTCATGACACGAGACTGAGGAACCTGTTGGACTTGCGGGGCTCATGGGCCGAGTGCATGTTGGTCTTGACTTTGCTGGTTTGAAGCAATCGTGGATGTAGTCGCTCTCTCTTGCATGATTGACTGATTTTGAGGATGTGCTTTCTCTCAGGACTCTTAAGAATCTCGTAATGATTTGCAATGCTATATGCACATGTTTTACAGTTCAGGACCATCATCATCATAAAACGTTTATTTTGAGCAGAAAAAGCAGAAAATAAAAGAGTGAACAGATACGAGAAATTTGAACTTTATTAATGCGGAAACCGGTCGCACAAGAAGTTACGCCGATTGTTTATTGCATTTGAGAGTTTAAACTATAAAAGACACGAAAAAAAGGGAGAAACTAAATTCTGACTGTCCGTCTCTGTGGAACAGTGCCAAACATCTATGTCCTTGACCTTGATCACTCCCTCATCCAAGCTTGTAGGAGAGTTGTATGCCTTTCTTTACTTTTCATGCCTAAGTTTTTAGACCCTAATTTTTGCCTGGATCACCCTTTGCGGGTTTTCGATCCACCGGGTCGCTCTGATTTTGCCTAGGCCGCCCTTTGTGGGTTTTCAACCTAGCGAGCTAATTCTTACTTGGCTTGTCTTTCTCTTTTTTTTTTTTATATTTCTTTCAGGCATAATACTTCTTCACTGAATCAGAATTGACTGGGTTCCAGAGATTTTCGCCGTCCATATTTGTGAGTATCAGCGCTCCTCCGGAGAAGGCTTTCTTGACTATGTACGGGCCCTCATAGGTGGGAGTCCATTTTCCACGGGGATCACTTTGAATAGGCAGAATCTTCTTGAGCACTAGGTCTCCCTCATTGAATCCTCGGGGACGAACTTTCTTGTCGAAAGCGGTTTTCATCCTTTGTTGGTACAGTTGCCCATGACACAAGGCTGTGATTCTCTTCTCCTCAATGAGGTTTAGCTGATCTAGGCGAGCTTGTACCCACTCTGCAGCTTAGTTTCCATTAGTACCTGCAGGGAGGGTATTTCGACCTTAATAGGGAGGACTGCCTCCGACCCATATACCAGAGAGAAAGGGGTTGCCCCTGTATGATTTCAATGAATGTGAGTGCGACAAGGGATGAGATAGGTGTAGGATCACTTTCCCCAATTGTAGGAGGGGTGAAGAGTGACAGGATTGCCCCACTTGGCATATTGTAAACAAATGAATTTACTTGTCCTTGAGCTAAAACTTTGAGAAAACAACAGCAGCAATCAATCATTGATCGGAATGGACCTTTCGGGATTGTGGTGTTTTGTGGAAGAGAGATGAGTAGGCTTAATGAGGTATTTGGGGCTAATGGCAGGATGGTTTTTATTCGGTGTTGGCTGTCGATCGATGATTTATGATGGTTAACTGGCTTGATGAGGTATTAGGAAATTTTATTCCTGGCTAAAGGTCTGTGAAGGGTGGGTCATCGCGGTCAAATGAGAGTGTTTGCGGTTTATGAGAGGAGGGGTGCATGGAAATGAGAAAGTGTTTGAAGGTTTATTGAGACGAGGACCTCTTGGGTTTTGTGGTAACATGTATCAACTCACTATTTACATCTCTTTTGTATTTTTCTTTTGGTTTTGGGATGATTTTTCCTTCTTTGACTTCTTCTTTTTCTTGAGCTTGGGTGAACTGATAAAGAACGATGCACCGTTTTTTTCGAGGTGGTCCTTGTCTAAGGTGACTTTTGGATTTTTGGCTTTTTCTTGGCTTAAGATGGGCCGGAAAGGATTATGTTTTTCTCTTTGGGATTTTCTTGGTTTACGGTGGGTAGGAGGGATTTTGTTTTTCTCTTTGGGGTTTTCTTGGCTTAAGGTGGTTAGGAGAGGATTTTGTTTTCGGATATGGAATGGTAGTCCGACTTCATTTCAAATCATGATTGCTTATTTCCTCAAGAATTAACTCTGGGACAATAATTCACTTATTTTCATGCACTTGCCCTTCTTCTTTATTTCCTTTTTGAGCTCTAATTTTCCTTTATGAAGTACCCATCTTGACCTCTTTCTTGTTTTCAGCGGTCTCCAAGTTGATCACTTCAGTGGATTCCCCGTGATGCTGAATAACCCTTTTTCTTGCTTCATTAACCTTCTGGAGGATTTTCCCGGTCTTCCTCAACATCTCCCTCTGCTTGATTGATAAGGTGATCAAAGTCAAAATATGGACTGTTGGCACTGTTATTTTGAGAGACAATTGCTGTGGATCCGCTTTTTACTGAGGCGAAAAAGCAGAATGAAAGGCGAAACAAACAAACAAGCAATAATAATGCAAGGAAAAGACACACGAAATGAAAAGGAATTGATTTTTATTGATTGGAATTCAAAAACAACGTTTTTATTAATGATGATGATTCTGAAAATAAAAACATGATTGCCCCTAACAACTTGCTCTATGACCTTGGGCAGAGCCACAGAGTTGCATTACAATGATCATATTGAATTAAAAGTCACAGGAAAGGCAGCAACTTCCCCATTCTTCAACTTTCTCTGGCAAGGCAGCGACGAACCAGACCAGTCTCACTTTCTTCAGCTTCGGATCCATTACCGATGACAGCAATTTGGTTGTATTGTTCCTCTTCCTCATCCCATCCTGTGGGCTGGATGTCTTCCATTCGGATTTGAGCACTCTCGGGAACGTCATACCTGACCAAGTAATCAAACTTTCCACTGGGCTCCCCTAGGGTATCCCAACATCCCTCTTCTGACTTAGGACCATTATTGATGACAGCAATTTGGTCGTATTGTTCCTCTTCCCCATCCCATCCTGTAGGCTGGATGTCTTCCATTCGGATTTGAGCACTTTCGGGAACGTCATACCTGACCAAGTAATCAAACTTTCCACTGGGCTCCCCTAGGGTATCCCAACATCCCTCTTTCACAGGCACCGCTGTTACTTCCTCATTGATTTCTTCTTCATCATCAATATCAGGGGTCCCTATCTGAACCACGCACCGATCTATCAGGTCTTGCAGAACTGACTTAAAAACTTCACAGGCACCCACACATAAAGGATCAGCGCATACACAGCCCTTCTTAATAACACCACGACGACACAACTCAGCATGTACATTTTCCAGAGGAGTCTGGATACACTTGACATCTTTTATCATTGTCTGTCCCACAGAATCCTCTACTGCATTAGCGGATGGTGTCCCATGTCCCGGTAGGGGGTTTGTAGTTGTACTGGGACTGTTCGGCTTGAAAGAGATCCAGTTGGCGTCAATCAAATCCTGGACTACATATTTGAAAGCCTTGCAGTCCTCCACCGTGTGGCCGACTCCTCCACTATGAAAGCTACAAGTAGCATCAGCATTGTACCCCCTAGGAAAGGGAGGTTGTATAGGCTTCATGGGGCGAGTATTGACCAAATTCTTTGAGACAAGATGATTGAACAATTCAGCATAGGTCATTGGGATTGAATCAAAATTAGCACGCCTCTTCTCTTGATAGTTCTGGGCTCTGTAGCCTGAATTAGTTTACTGCGGAGAGTTGAAAGATAATGGCACCGCCTGCTGTGGAGAGCTGAAAGATGGGCCTCCCCCTGCGGAAATAACATTGGTTTCCCCTTCTTTATTCTTGGGGAAGTTGGGAAAGGGTTTCTTTTGTCCACTAGAATTGCCAAAACCTCCAGCAATCTTTCCGCTACGCAATCCGTGCTCTAATCGTTCCCCAATGACAACCATATCTGAGAAATTGGACGAAACGCTCCCCACCAACCTATCATAATACAGCCCTGGAAGGGTCTCCATAAACATGTACACCATCTCTTTTTCAGTCAATGGTGGCTTCACCTGAGCAGCTATGCTCCTCCATTTTTGAGCGTATTCTTTGAATGACTCTCTATCTCCTTTGCTCATGTGCTGTAATTGAGACCGGTCTGGAGCAAGGTCCATGTTATACTGGTATTGTTTTAGAAAGGCTTCAGAGAGATCCTTCCAACTGTGAACTTCGGAGGATTGCAGCTGCATGTACCAATCTAGTGATGCCCCAGTCAGACTGTCCTGGAAATAATGAATGAGCACCTTGTCATCATGAGCATAAGCGGCCATTTTTCTAACATACATTGTCAAATGGCTAGATGGACACCCGGTGCCGCGATATTTATCAAAGTCAGGTGCTTTGAATTTAGGGGGTATAATAACATCTGGGACAAGGCACAAATCTCGGGCATCCCTGGCTCTAGTTCCTGATCCTTCCACAGCTCTTAAGCGCTCTTCAAGCGAGTGATACCGATCCCCATGCTGAGTGTTCCCAAACAAATGACCTTGTGGATAGTTCCCCGGACCGTGATAATAACCCCCATACTGAGCAGGGTTTCCCATATGATGGACAGCGTTCTGAGGGTTCACAGTAACTCCCAGAGTAGGACTAGGTGAACCTCTTGGCAGTACAGTGTCAGGACTAGGAGTATGAATTTGTGGTCCCATAGCAGCTCCACCAGGCATAGTCGTGACAGGTTGACTCGACCCCACAGGAATAGCTTCAGCAGCAGGCGGCATATAACCCATTGGCATTCCCCAAGGATATATCGGTGCATTCAGATGATTCTGTCCGCTCGCCCCTGGAGGATGGGCAAAGTGACTGACCCCCTGTCCATAAGAAGTGTGAGTAGTTGTAACTTCAGCGGACACCGGAGGAGAAACGAAAGTAGCAACCCCTTCGGAATTTACAACAGCGGCGGCCCCAGTAGCGGCTCCGCCCCTTAGATTCTGTAGCATACTCATTACTTCGACCATCTGTGCCTCCATGGCCTCCACTTTAGTCTTCAAAGCTTGATTCTCTTGAGCCAGCTGCTCAGGGTTAAGAATCTCCACAACCGACTCATCTTGACCCAGGTGGTCCTCATTCTCGAGATGTTGATTGCTAGCCATTAATCTTGCTTGTAGACGAGTGGAGTATCGGTGTTGGCGAACCAGCTTGCCTTTTGTTTCTCTCTCTGATGATAGAACATTTTTTATGAGTACAAGTATGAATGCGTAAATGAATGCAATGCATATGGTTTTATGTTATTTTTGTATTTAGATGCATGAGGAATGTTGTATGAATTTTTCAGAATTTTGCTTATGTAATGCATGCTGTTATGATGTAAAATGCGGATGATGAGGATGCTTGTTATAAAGACAGATATTTACAGGTGGGGTTTTGAAAATTTAGGGCAGTATACCCTATTATGCCACCTCACATAGGTATTCATGAAAGAGAAGGAAAAACATATTCTTTTTCTTTGATTTTGTTGTTTTTTTCAAAAAATGTTGGCGGAAATGAACTAAACTAGATGTAATAATGCAACACACAATTTTGGAAAAGCCCTTGTGACCTAAAAAAGAGGTGAGACCTATGATCTAGGGCAATTTAAAGGGTAATCCTTCCATGTAGCTCTATTCACTCCCTCACAAGGCCACCAGAGCTACAGTCCCTTTCACAAAATTCCCCACAAATGCAGCAAACTGCTAGGTGTGAGGCATCATGAAAGAGCACAACTCTGGTTGAAACTTTCGCAAGTAGCCAAACGGACAAAGGTCCTGATGGGCTCTCACTACTCGAATCCACTCTCCTAAGTTTTTGCAGACCTGGGTTATGGTCTCACTCAAAACACATAGTCACAGGGTATAAGTGTAGTGTGTGTGAAGGGCATTTCCTCAAAACTACCCCACCTGCAAATGAAAATCCAGACAGTCCAGACAATAGCATGTCATCTACCCTAGGGTTCCATACCTAGAATATCTATAAACAAGGATATTGCTCACCTTAGGAAAAGGAGCCAAGAAGAAGGGAACATGGGGATTGGAATAATGCATGGGCATAAGCGATAAAAGAAAGGGAATAAAAGATAAGAAAGAAAGGCAAACAGGGTTTTAATCAAATCAACAATACATTAAACCCCACATTTAAATTAGTTAGGCTTGACCCTCGTCTTAAAAAAAGTATCCCCAGTGGAGTCGCCAGCTGTTGCACCCCGAAAAATCCCCGGCTTGGGGTTTCTCAATGTACAACGTGGAAAATTTTGGAGCCGCCACCAATATTTTAATTTTAAGACCAAAACATTGAAAAAAGGTCTTTTGGACAAGGCGGATGGTATTTGAAAACTAGAGATATAGGTTCGGGGGTCGATTACGCGCGAGGAAGGTGTTAGCACCGCGCACGTCCTTTCTACCGAAAGGGAACCTCTAATTAAATGTGTGGTTTTAACATTTGATTTGAAAAATACCTAGATTTGCCTATTTATTTCTTGTTTGAAGACGAATGAGAAAACTTATTGGAGATTTTATTTTTGGTGAGAAAGGGGGGAAAAGGGGTTTTTAGAAAAAAAGTGCTTGACGGGACATGGCCCGCTCCTACGTATCTCCCGGTGCGATGGAGAATTCAAAGCTACGTAGTTCTTGGTTGTCTTTTTGAAAAGTTTTTGTTTTTTTATCTTTTTTAGTGAGTTTTTGAAATAGGGCGAGCGTTAGCAAATGATTAAACTAGCAGAGGCTATGATGAATCACTTACTAAATACTCAAAAGAGAGAGTTGTACCGCTAGTCAAACGAACGAAGGTTCTGATGGACTATTGATAACAACTCGTTTTTTATTATCTTTTTTGAAAGTGATTTTCGAAAGAGATTGATTTGTACGATGATCAAACTAACAAAGGTTATGATGGATCATCGTTTATTATTTTTAGGAGAAAAGGACATTGTCACTAATAGCTAAACGAACAGAGGCTCTGATGAGCTACTAGCAACAATGGGTTTGGAAATGATTTTTGTTTGTTTTATGAAAATGATTGGTTTAGGGGGATGAAAAGAATTTTTATTTGTTGCGCTTGACGAGGACGTGGCTCGCTCCTACGTATCCCAAACGGGAATCAAAGCGACGTAGTTCTAATTAGAAAATGTTGTTGAAAGGGGTTGAAAGGGACAAGTTGAATCATCCGAGACCATCTTCACCACTCAAAACATGATGCACTAGGCATAAGTGGGAATCATATGGTTCGTCATCAGCAATGGATGATAATATACAAGAACGAGTAGATAAACGCTATAGCTAAATTAAATCACATGGATCACAATAACTAAATATTAACAAATGAAAAGACTGAAATACCTCTGATGAAGACAGATATTACAGATCTGAAGAACGCAAACCCCGACTAACTCTTGTAGGAGATCAGCTCAGACGGACCAACGAAACGAATAGAGCAAAAATGAAGCGTAGAACTGGGAAATGAGATTTGCGAGAGTTGTCTTCTCAGATCTCGTGAAATGTGTCTGGAGCAATTCTTCTCTGATCTTGTGAGCTGTGTGTCTCTGAAAATGTGATTTGAGGCTGCCTATTTATAGGCTTAGGAAAGTGTAGAATTTTTTTATAAACATTTATGGCAAGGATGAATCGATTGTTTGAGCCTTTGGAAATATGTAGGAATCGATTCTTTATTTTTGGAAATGATAAGAATCGATTATATGGCCTATGGAAAAAGGTAGGAATCGATTTTCAGGACATTTGGAGATCCTGAAAATCGATTCTGTAGCCTTTGGAAATATGTAGGAATCGATTCTTTATTTTTGGAAATGATAAGAATCGATTGTATGGCCTATGGAAAAAAGGGAGGAATCGATTCTTGGCTCTTAAAAATGGCCTGAAAATCGATTTCAAGGCCTATGAAAGGAGAGGGAAATCGATTTTCAGGACATTTACAATAGGTGAAAATCGATTCCATGTTTAGTTAAAACAATGAGAAATCGATTCATGGCCTATGGAGGAGCTTGAAAATCGATTTCAAGGCCTATGAAAGAAGAGGAAAATCGATTTTCAGGACATTTATAATAGGTGAAAATCGATTCTTCACTTAGTTAAAACAATTAGGAATCGATTCATGGCCTATGGAAAGGCCTGAAAATCGATTTCAAGGCCTATGCAATATACTATAAATCGATTCTTGGCCTTTGGAACAAAATAGAAATCAATTCTTGCTTTCCAACAAAATGCTTTTAGGTCTTTGCCATGCATGCATAAAATATTTTTCAAAGCTTGCCATGCATGCATAACATATTTTTCAAAACCCTAATTTCTTAAAAAGTGCATTCTAACCCTAAGAATGATTTCAAAAACTTTGGAAGGGTTTCTAGGACCCAAAATGCAGTGCATAATTTTTGTGTGTGGAAAATTAGGGTTTGGACCTAAGCCGGACAAAATTGGGGTATGACAGGGATTAGTTGGACTTAGTATATGGAGGGAAAATAATTGGGCCTCAGGTTCAATTCGGGTAAGGCACTGGAATTGGTGCAAGCCAACTGAAGGGGTAGGTGAATCACCTCTAAGTTCCACACATGTATTGTTATAAAAAAGTCATAGTAAGTGAATTATAGTTCATGATGATTGGGCCTAACCTTCTTAACCACTGGGCTCCGAGAACGACATCAGCACCACGCTGGCCCAAAACGAATAAGTCCATCACGAACACATGGCCTTGAAGTAAAATGGATACCCCATGACATATATAAGAGCACAACAACTCCTGTCCACTACCAACCAATACTCTGAATGGATCAATTGGGTCCATAGGGAGGCCCAATGTGGAAGCAACACTGTCTTTGATGAAGTTATGAGTACTACCCCCATCAACCAATACGCGGACCAATTCAGCTGCAATGTGACCGGAAAGGCGAAACGTATCAGCAGCTTGCTCCCCAGAGAGGGCATGAAGACTTAATTGAGCAGCCAGAGCAGTGGGTTCCTCCGGCGAAGCAACGCCGTCACACAATTCCACCGCTGCAGACTCTAAATCACCTGTCACAGAGGAAAAATCATCATCATTAGCAACCAGTAGGAAAACACGAGCACCACACTTATGTTGCTTGGACCATGGCTGGTCACAGTTAAAACATAACCCCTTTTCACGCCGTTCATCAAGTTCAGGTCCTGAGAGATGACGAAAACGTGGCTTTGCTGGAGGCGAAGGAAGGAGACCTTGAGAGGGTTTCGTCGTTGAAGGTGTGACAGAGTTTGGTCTCGGAGGAGAGCGTGAGCTCAAGTTAGCCTGCCACGGCGGAGGTGAAGGCTGAGGACGCGAAGAACGAGCAATGTCCTGAAGCTTATCTTCTTGCAAACTTGCAAGACCAGCAGCCTATGAAATCGAGGTTGGTTGTTGAGCCAGCACTTCACGACGAATCTCCGTCTTCAACCCCGAAATAAAGCAGCTGAGGAGATCCACTTCTAATAAACCTTCCAAACGGTTCGCCAGGGCTTCGAACTCAGTGAGGTAAGAAGCAACAGAAGAAGACTGAGTGAGTTTGAAAAGATTTCCCCGAGGATCGTCGAAGGCGGTCGGAGCAAAACGAGTTTCCAATTTCTCCAGAAATTGCGCCCAAGAAGCAATCTGACGATTTCGGTACATCCATTGGTACCAAGCCAATGCCGCACCGTCAAGATAGAATGAAGCGATTGTGATTCGTTCCTCCTCAGGGGTCTGATGATAGGTGAAGAATTGGGAGATCTTGAAGATCCAACCATGTGTATCGGTGTCGTCAAAACGAGCTACATCCAACTTCAAGCGAGGCCGATTGTGGGATTCGTTGGTACTGCGAGATGAACCAGAAGACGCAGTGTCATCGAAACGTTTGCGCATGGCTTCCAGCTGGAAGGTGAGGGTGGCGACCTGGCGAGAGAGATCGGCGACGGGATCTGGTGGAGGAGGTGGAGGGGGCGAGGACTCATGGAGGAAGAGATCAACACAATGAAAGCGCCAAATGATAAGTATCAGTTTTTAAGGAATTGATAAACCTCCTCAAGCAATGAATAAGAGAAGAAGCAGAGAAGTTTCTTTAACAAATTTCATTCATCCTGAGCTTAATGAGCAAGTACAGCATATATAGGAATATCATCACCGAATCTATCGCTAGATTTCACAGTACAGCATATCCTAACCAACTCTTGAATCCATCTTCTAGAAAGAAAGAGAAATAAAAGAAATAACTGGTATCGATTAAATTAATCGTTTTAATTTGCGACTAAAATAACATATCAAAAAGTGGAGTACAAAACTAAGAAGATCCCATATTAAGAAATACTTGAAAATTTTCAACTAATAGATAAGCACACCCCCCAATAAGTCATAATAGTATTACAAAACCAAGAACATTCCCTTGAAAAGTTCCAAGCATTAGAAAAGCACAATTAAAGAGTCACACATCTTATATTTGGTAAATGTAGAAACAAATGAACCGTAAACAGAAATAATTAATATGTATAAATCAGAACCTTAAATGAAAGTGAACTTCTAAAGATAATATGAAACATTGGTAATGTATAATGACTTTATTTCAAAGATCATAACACAAAGAATAAATGTAGAAGATATTTCTTATTTCTCCATTACCGCTCTTTTGAAATGCATTTCATGGACATAATTAATGGGGAAAACTTCTCAATCTAATATGTCTTCACACATGCCCTGTCAATATATAATGGTAAAGCTAGTCAGGTATCTAATATGTCTTCACACATGCCCTGTCAATCCATTGTAGCAAATTGTGTGAGCTTTATTACTTAATTTTGTTTAACTTGTAAAAGATTGCAACAATTGATTTGTATGATCTTGTAAGAACTGATAAGTTCCATCGTAATAAGCTTGTATTTGATCACACAAAGCTTGTATTTGGTCCTGTTGCTAGTTTTGTAATGTTGCTAAGTGTTGTGGATAATGATTGCCTGTTAGTATAAAGAAGTCGCACAATTACTACATAATTCACTACTCAAAACTAATCACAATTGGAAGTATAAAAATGAGTATGTTACATTGATCGCAATCTAAAAGTACAAGATCATAAAGATCAAATGTTACAATCTGATACAGAGTAAATAAAATTTTCTATCTATCTATTCTATTGCTTTTACATTATGAGCACAATCGGTTACATTGATAAGATCATCTTCTTTTTGATCACTGCCGCCATTTATGTGCCTATTATTTCTGATAAAATCCTCTTCTGTCATCTTCTTTTTGAATTGCACATTGTACTGATCTGTATTAAGCATTATAATTGATTATGATAACACAAGAGAAGCATCCTTGGCGGACAACTGCAAGAAAATGCATGGAACACAATGGATAGTTCACAGGAAATGCACTCTTGGACAATAAATTAGCAAGGTCAATTCAAAGACATTAGTGCAAGTAATTCCTGCCATGAATGTTCTTTGGTATGCCTTCCAATGTAATTGAAAACCTGCAACAGGAACAACCTACCAAAATATTAAAAACCTGCAAGAAAACGTGATATATGTGGTATTAATTGAGCCTAAGTAAAAGTGAAAGTGCATATCAGTTTGTATATCAAGGCATATAAGTGGTATAAGTGGTATCAGTTGGTATAAGTAGACCTCAGTATATAGCACATCTAAGTTATCAATGTTTCAAAAACACCACCACCACCATCAGCATAAAGAAAACGAAATGATACAAGAAAGAAAACGAAAACCCACAATTCGGTTCCCAAATCTGATTTCGGAAAATCATACAAAAAGAAATCAAAGAGGGAAGGAAAACAAAATGAAGAAGGAAAACAAAACGAACCTTGAGAAGAAGCAGCAACGGAGCACAGTGCAGAGGCGACAGCGTGTGGTGGTCGTCGGACTAACAGAGGGTGGGTGAGGGTCGGAGTCCGGCGGCGTGTTGTTGTAGTGCATACTGCGTAAGGGTTACGGGAAAGGAGGGTCTGCACAAGGACTGGAGGGTTTGTTGTGGATGTGGGCTGAAGCTAGTTACTAGCGAGAGAGATGAAGCACAGAGGAGTGAGAGAGAGACTTCATTGGATCCTAATGGGGTAGTTGATGAAAGCTTGATATCTATCATAGGGTTCAATGGAGCCTGTGGCAAACATTCCATTGCTGTAGCATGCCCTAGAGGGACAACATTAACTACAACTTCATTAGAGCTTTCTCGTGTCCCCTCTTCCATGTGGACAACATTGTTTAATTGCATAGGTATTCCTTTCCCAATTTGATATCTAACTTCCTGCATAAGTAATTCAGACTCTCTAGCAGCTCTTTGCCTCTTGTCATCAAATAATTCTCTCAATCTTTTTTGTCTCCACAGGTACTCAGGGCCTTCTTTATCATCCAAGCTACTGCTAGTGAGTTCAAATTTCTTTTTAAATCTCCTAAATTCACCCAGCTCAAAATCATAAAGGTGAGCTTCAAAGGGCATTGGGTAGTCACCATCAGGGGTGTTTCTTAAGGATTCCTCAAAGGAGATGTCTCTTATTTTAAGACCACTATTGCTGCAATTAAAAGTGGTGGGGACTGTACCAGTTCCTGAGGAACAATTACCTATCATCTCAACCCATGCCTTCCTAACTCTCTCCCTTACAACCTCTTCACTTTCCTCCTGAACATCATTGTTTCCACCAGTAGGCATAGAGGATCCCTCGGGCTCTTTCTCCTTCTGAAACTTGTGAGCTGTATTCTTAGTAGAGAAGAGCACATTTAGCTCCGTATGACTATGACGAAATTTTGGCACCACACTTTGTTAATGGAAATGTAAACCAAATAAAGAATATATAGCATAATTTTGTTTAGTAACTTCACATAGGGCACAAATGCATTTCCAACATGACAGTTATAGAACGTGGCATATGTCTGAGTCCATGACTGAGCACTAACTTCATATAAATCCTTATTGTCAACCCATGATCCACATATTTATAATACCATGCTTTGAAACCTATTGATATTAAGGAAAAAGAAATAAACAATAGCAAATAGAGAAGAAAATGAAAATGAAGCACAGGAAGAAAATGATACTGATATTAATCTGTATGTAGCAGCTCTCTAAACTTATTTTAGGCACTTTTAAAGATTTTGATTCCAAAGTTCCAAAATTTATGGCAATAATAGCAAACAACTATCAACAGTGCAGTTCTTAAAGGCGTACTTTAAACAAATTGTTAGTGCTCTATTTCTGTGACTTCCCTGCACTAAGAGAATTTGAATGCTGGTCAATTAGCAGGGCTTTCTGCCAACTTGAGCAATCTCTTATGAGCGAGAAAAACTTCTGTCCTCTCCACATTGACATCCAATGCATACCTATGTAGTAGCAAGCAAATCCAATTACAAAGATAAAAAGTAAATCAAAACCAAAAACTTGCACATTGTTACCAAAAAAAAAGTTGCACATTTTTTTAGTCCTCCATATTTGCATCATCACAACTTTATACTATTTTGTGTTACTGTGATCACCTCAAAATAAATTGGTGTGGTAGAACAATGTGGAATACTAAGCAGTAAAATATATCAGAGAAAAAAACTGAGTAATAAAATTATATTGGAGGAAATTGAGCCAGAAATTATGAGTATAGATAAAAGGATTGATAAATAATATAAAGGAAAAAGGGATTGAATCTTACCCTTGTTATCGGAGCTCCTCTCTAACCGTCGCAAACCCCAACGTGAGCACAGATGACTGCTCCGCTGCACTCGTACCACCTGCTTCCTTTCTTTACGTTATTAGTATCTCTCCTTTCTCCTCTCTCCACTGTGACAGCAATTGCAACCCTCTCCTGCCAAACATAACCAAACATTTGGATTCGCTCAATCTTTCTTTGTAAGACATAGAGAAACAGAGAAAGAAAAAATAAAAAAATGTTAAATCGAAAAAAAATACGGGAAAGTTTGAAATGAAATGCAATCCGGGTTCATTAGTGCACCAGGTTCATTAGAAGGAAGCTGATGCTGAATTTGAGCAAGTCTTAGTTCAGATTTTTCGTTTTCAGTCTCTGGCTCTGCAACATTTTGCTTGGACTCCACTTGTTCTGACTCAGCCAAATGAGAAGCTTCAGAATTCAACACAGAGGGTCTGGTAATGATATAAATCATAAATGATTTTTCCTCCAAAGTGTGGAACGATGAAGTGGATCCTTGGCTAATTTACAACAAAAGCAACTTAATTTGGTTTAAATATGAGCATGTGTCTCTGCATACAAAACCTGAAAAGGGGTAAACTGATTTGAAGCTGTTTGAGTGCTTATGATCTGGTTACAAATTTAGCAGCATTTCCTTCCTTCTTCTTCCCCTGTAATACAAGATAATAATAAAAATTATAATATGATAATACGGAGTTGCACAGTTTATCCCCGCCAGCGCCGCCACCGTCCTCTCACCACCGCATCTCTCCATCACCGTCGCAACCACCACCACCGCCACTTCTCGTCGCAGCCACCGCTGTGGTGCTTTTTATATAGTGCAAATACCTAAATGAGAAGATGCGGAATCATTAAAAAAAATCAAGAGAAGGGCAGATGGTTGGCTTACCTTGTCACTTAAACCATATACTTGACAAACCATAATATATGTCTTTTTTTATGTAAAAACATATTTAATTTAATCGAAACACACACAAAACATAATCATACACTCTAAAATCGAAAACACACAAAACATAATCGAAACACATTAGATGGGAGGAAGAACATGCATAAATCACATACCAAACGAATCTCCGGAGACATGAAGCTTGTATTTCTTCTCGTCAAGCTCGAGATTGAAAGCTTATAGGTTGGAACATGCATAAAAGAAGTTGTGTCCTTCTACGCTTATTCCTTCGCCACTCAGTGAATAAAGAAAGGAATTTGAGCATTAGAATTTGAATTAAGAAACTAAAGGGAATGATAAATAAAAACAAATAAAACCCCAACAAAAGGTGGAAAAATGAACCTAAGCAGTTCAGGATCGAAATTGAGGGGAAGCTGCTGAGATTCGTGTTCTTGATGAAAATCTGCAGGTTGAAATAAAATTACAAAACTCTAATTAATGGCTTCATACTCAAAAGAGGTGATTTCAAGCAAGCATTCAAACTCAACTAAAGGGGATCAAATCAAATTTAAATCATTTGGGACAATCGAAATAATATACTTACCTAATAGATTGAAGTCGTTCAAGGCTTCCAATAGCTTTTGTGCTCCAAATTTCTTTACCCCCAAATTGAAATCCACCCTAATCTTTCCCCAACAGTTTCATCGCACCACATCCTCCTCCATCTCTTGCCAGCGCCACCGCATCTCCCTCCGTATGCCGCTTTCTCTACCTTTGTGTGCAAATGGGACCTGAAATATGAGAAGGGGCACTGCTAGAGTAAGAAAACACATGCAAGGAGGGACGAGAGAGAACAAGGCCTTTCTTTATGCATCCACTTTGTACCTCCTTGAGGACAACATATTTTTATGCTCAAGTGAATTATGAAACATTGATCATACAAACAGATCACACCAGAGAAAACAATAACATGTTACACTACCTATTGTCGGATATGGCAAACAATCTATCTCGTCCTTGACAGCAAAAGGAACTCCATCTAGCACGGAGATTGGTTGCCCTATACAAAAATAGTATTTCATCAGTTGAGTATCTGAATTCTGAACTGAGTATGAGAAAGGTAAGTAGCATGCATACAAATATTCATGATTATGAGTTTTAATAACACTATCAGGCACCATTTAAAGGTTCAAAGAAGCCTTCTGATTTTGAATTGAAACTTGAGTTGTTATAAAGTACCTCTTTGATATCGAAGAGTTAATTCAATTGCTTGTCTTAGTATATCATCAACATCACAGTGAATCAAGAATCCCATTTGAAGTGGAGTTTTTCTGGATTCATCAATAGTAGCAACAAGCCGTTCTGCAACTTGTATAAAGTAATCTTTATCCATAACTTTATCCATGCATGCTAAGTAGTAAGCATATTGAAAAGAATATGAAAAAATGAAATACCAAACGCGGTGTTATTTCCCCTGATCTATAAGCTTTGGAATAATCCATTATTGTCCAGCGATGGAATGAATGATGTATTCCATTGCATGTTTTTGCTTGAGATATAGGCGAGCAATCTATTGCATGTTGAACTTTCTCAAGTGGAGATAAAGAAGAATCTAACCATTTGACTTCTTTTTCTTCATTGTCTGCAAGGAAAAACCAAAATCAGTGATCTACTTTCTATTATCAAAAAAAATGTGAATGTCCATAATCTCTTTCAAACCTTCAAAACGTTGCAAGGGAACATAGAGTGGTGACTCTTCTAACTCTGCATTTGTAATAAGCTGCAAAAGCACTTGTTAAGAGGTGTTGTAAAAAGCACTTAAATAAGCAAGTGATTGTGGAGATCATGCATACCTGGTGAATGAGATTGTTTCCTTTCAAAATGTAAAGCAACAAGGTTCCAATAAATGGAAATTCCAATAAATGAGTGAAAATCTTTACCAAAATTCCAGTCATGCAAGGAGCCGTACATGTGATTGAGAATATTAGCATTTTTTATTGCATGCAAGCAACTAAAAATTCTCAAAAGAAGTCATTGTTAACAAAAAGCTATAAATGATAACCACCGCAACAACCAAACACCACTATTACAACCATAGAGAAATATCATAGTGAGATGTGAAGAACAGAAAACAGTAGAAAAATGAGAGAGGATTCTCACCTTACCACCACTGCGTCGTCGGTGCACCGGCGCACCACCGCCATTGTCGCCGTACTTCTCTCTCCCTCACCACGAACCAGAAAAACCGGTCATGGGAGTATTCACCTCACGCGGTTCTCCTCCTTCAGTTTCTGACCGTCGCCTCTCTACCGCTCACCGTAGCCACCGCCGGCGCTGACACCACCGTTGGAGAGGATCGGCAGCGCAAGTAGCACCGCCTCTACTAGAGAAAGAGATGGTATCTATGTTCATAGATACATTGCAGTCACCTTTCTATGACAGACTAATTGGGAGCGTATCCTCTAACTTCTCAGACATGATCACCATAGGGGAAAGGTTGGAAAACGGAATGAGAAACGGGGAAATTTCTTACGGTTCGGCCGAAACCAATAACCCAAAGAAGCCCTTCGCAGGATTTGTTAGGAATAATGAAGGGGAAACCAACTCCATAACAGGATCAGTGAAAGCCTCTTACACTTCCAAAAACCATCCTCAAGCCCTGCACTTCTCTACCTAAACCACTAAAAGTCATAAACCACTAAACTACCCAGAAAGGAGACATGTACCGTTTGATCCAATTCCCGCATCATACTCAGATCTGTTCGACCACCTCGCTAGTCACAACCTAATCTCCCCCCGCCCGATGAGGCCCATTGAACCTCCTTTCTCGAGAGGCTATGACCCGAACGCCACTTGCGAATTTCACGCAGGCGCAATTGGGCATTCAGTAGAAAACTGGAAGGCACTGAAACATGTGATTCAGGATCTGATCGAATCCAAATGGTTTAGCTTCAATGCGGATGCTCCGAACGGAGGCGCTAACCCTTTGCCAGGGGCATGAGAAGTTATCCGTCACTGCTTTTGAAGGCGATCAAAGGGATAAAAAAACAACATCATCAACCTTGTGCGCCTTTGTCCTGCAACTGAAGCACTTATGAATTGGGAGATTGTTGATTTTCTTGTCACTACAAGAAAATCGACGATTTCCGACGGCGATTTTCGTCGGAAATGCAGCAATTTTCGTCGCAAATTGACGTTTCCGACGAACTTTCCGACGGACAAAATTTTGTCGCAAAATCACTCGTCGGAAATCGTTTCCGACGGATTTTTTCGTCGCAAATGTCTCCGCCGCAAAGTCGTCGGAAATCCGTCGGAAAATTTTAAAAAAAAATTTAAAAAAAAAATTAAATTATACGAAACCCATCTTATTCAGCATATTTGTTGCAGGCTTGAAGCCACAAGCTAAACATCTAACACAGTGTAACCAAAATCAATTATTTTTTTAACTGATTGTAACTTTACACAGCCAAAACTATCTCAAAAGTCTATGACACATTTTCTATTAGGAATAAAATGATAAGAATCAAGGCATCCATGCCAAATTTGCATAGACAGAACAAAATTGCTATACCAATTTGTACAACAGAATGCAAAACCAACCATTAAGAGCTTACAAGAAGACTGACTGTTTCTCTTGTATTGAATCCTCTAAGGAGCATGAACTGAACCTGTGAAGTCTGAACATCATTGTTACAGACATCATATTCTTGTAGCAATAGAAGTCTAAACAATAGTATGTCGCAAATTACTCTGCAACAGAAAGAAAAAAAACAAAGGCAGAAAATTCAGCATATCACTCAATTTCAGTGTCATCACAAAAAAACTATTGAAGAAAAATAAGCCAAAATTACAATATGTGTCCAGAAGCTAAATGGGTGCGTAAAAAAAGTTATCCCACTGTATGTGCTGAAAGCCAAGAAAATATGTGAACATCATTAAATGTTACACCTTCCATGGTATGGAGGAGTGAAACATATGACATTTTGGGTAGGGGGCAAGGGAGGACTTCTGGGTTGCACATTTTTAAATTCTGGCTACAAATTTTTAGGTTATTTTAATTTTTAAATATAATATCCAAAACAGAACCCACCTCATAGACTTCATTGATGAAGGTGCAGAAATTTGTGGTCTCAGGATCATTACCACTCAAATCCGGGTGGCAAGCTTTCATACAATTATGATAGGCCTTCTTGATCTGCTCTGGTGTGGCATCTGACAGCTGATAAAATGCATCAAACTCACAATCAGTAAACATTATATATATATATATATATATATATATATATATATATATATATATATCACTCAGCATCCACTATATAGAAAAGTGAATAATCCCACCTAATTTATCATTTTATTATTTTACTAACAAGTTGAAAATGATTCCTTAGCAGCAACTTTTACCCTGCCACACCCTCTACGTTTGCTACTGTGTGTTACAGAAGTCCATGGAGTTGCAGTCTTAGGTAGGATCCGCCATGAGCTTCTGGGACATAAATTCAGTGATGATGTATTGTGAATTTTGAGGTTAAGGTAGAATAGAGATGCAAAAAAAATAGTCAGCAGGGGGGTGAGTCAGTCTGGGTATTGAGGTTAAGGTAGAAGCATTAAAGGGCCAACAACATGGTTGTAAAATGATCTTAAGGTATTAAGTCAAAATGGATTAGATACATACACATCATTCAAAGAAGAAAACATTAGAAAACACCCAACAATACATTATGGCCAGAAAGCAACCTCATTAGAAGAATAGACTATCAAACACATAATCCACTCCTCCAATAGAAAGTTACAAATATGAAAATTGAATCAAAATATTCTTACCTCAGCTCCATAGTAACCTCCAATCAGCCTTTGAAGAAATTCACAACATCTCATACACAACATCTTAGCATTGACTTCAACAACTGCACATAAAATACAGCAAAACAGATCCATGAGCTTACAGGACAAAAATGTTTGTAGAAACAGAAAAAAAATTAGCTAAATTCTGTGGGTATCCAGGATGAAAAATGGGACACCTCTACCTAGTTAGAACATAAATAAGAAGATATTACAATACCAACTTATCAATTTTACATAACTCAAGCAAAACTAGATGGAACTGTAAGCCACATACATTGGAGCACATATCCATGCATAAAGGAGAAGGCTCAAGCAGAGGGGTTTTTAACTTTCTATTCGCACAGATAAAATCCTGGAAACTATTTTTGTAAGTTTCCAAGAAGAACTAAGTGCGGTTTTCATTCTCCAAAAAGAGATCAAAAGATCAATTTTAAATCTTCGAATTATGAAATAGGATGGATAGAATAAATAGACAACACAGTAGATAACTCGAGCAGAACTGGATACATGGAATTATCGAGTCCGCAACTAATCAGAAACAAACAGGATTCACTAATCAGAAACAAACAGGATTCACTGATCCTAATGGACGCAAGCCATGTTTCTAAAATTATCTTTCAGCTAGCAAATTTAGAAAATCATATATGGAGCATGGGAAATGTATTATCAAGGCTGCAGCTACATCAGAAACGAATAGATTACAATGCTTCTAATAGACAAAAGCTGTATAGCATGAGATTGGTGGACGCAAATCAATCAGTCTGCCATATTATTCAGGCATGCTTTCATTTTCTCCCTTGATTCGTACCAGTGTTTGAGAATAAAAAAGCATAGTGCAAACACAATAACAATAGGATCCAAGGATAACAGACCATTACTTAAAAAACTTAAATATTTTTGTATGTGTTTTTAACTTTTAATTGTCAGTGGTTTGACCACAGTTCAAAACGCAAATAGACGAATAAATCATGAACAAGGACCTTTATGTGACAAGTTTTCAAAGAAGAATATTGAGCCAACAACCAATAATGTACCTTATATATTGCTTGGATACATAAAGACTCTAACCCTGGCTCCCTGCAAATGGATCAACACTCAGCAAATCAGAAACCATAAAGAAGTTAGTGAAAAAAATTAATAACCATGCATGTGTTCAAAAACTTACCATGGATTTTGGTGGCAGATTTGACTTGAACTTAGCACGGACTATACCACTGTTCCCGTGAGGCCTAGTAACCTTGCCCCAAATGCAGCGATAGTGAGTTCCATTCTTTTTTACCTTGGCTTTGTAAATGTACGGACTATACCAAATTTTCAGCACCAATAAAGTCCAGCTACATGAATCAATATCCATTATATACAACAGAATGAAACAGAAATCATAAACAAATATATATCTGCAAATCATTTCAGAAGAAAAACTAGTACCTCTTGTATCCAAGAACTGTACCCCTGACATAAAGCCTGATGATATACAGGGAAAAAAAGGAATCACAATTAGCCAATATTCAGAAAAATTGCACCTCAATACGATCAGTTTAATTAATACAGATTTGATCAAATAAACTATGAAACCCTTAAAACACCAATACGTGCATGAGAACCACAAAACTGAAAGAAATAAAAGGGTTAAGGAGGGAAATCCACAATTACAATAAAAGGGTTCCTGCATATCAGTATGTTTTCTTGGAGGTCCATGTCTGTCAGCATGTTTCTTCTTGTACATCTTTCGCATCACTGCTTGGAAAACTGAAAGAAATAAAAGGGTTAAGGAGGGAAAGCCACAATTACAATAAAATATGAAACTACAAACACAAAATTAGAGAACAAATATAAATGCTTGGGTCTAAATGTTTGTGCCTCTTCATATAAGCATAATAGTAAAATATAATCATCAAATCAAAATAGAAATATGCATACTAAAATAAATAGATCCATGTGATAGAAAAAACACCAACCAACTAATAGATAAAAGACAACCATCAATTCTATATCGAGGCAATCGTTAGAGTTAGAGTTAGAGTTGGACAGCACAAACTCTGAAGCTGCAAAATCTTTCAGCAACCCACATCGATGATGTGATTGACATAGGAGGAAAAATTAATGCAATTACAAGCAATACAGGCCACACTGACAACAAATAGCAACTCACACCATGTTTCAGGTGTGTGAGTGGCTTTCCCTAATGGAGTCAGTATGATGAACACATTCGTGTTGATTATGCTATAGTATGGGAGTGAATACTTTCAGAAAATTAATTGAATTTTTGTTGCAAAATCTATCAGGAAGTTATCCAAATAAAAGCAATAAAGTTTCAAGCATTTTGACGAGGATTGGCAAAATTGAACATCTTGTGCGGTGCAACATTCAGGTGATCATAAAATTAAGTCAGAAACCACTCACCATTACAGGGTATCCCTTTAACAGCAACCTTCTGCAGCTCTTTCTTTGGGTGGACATCCTTTAGTGTGCTGATCCTTCCAGCCATGTGAAAGCGTTCCCCGGTTTCCTGTAAGTGTGACATTTGGGCTAGTAAAGCAGCTAATTTATTGAGAGCATGAAGGAGTTGAACAACACAACTAAGACTAATCAACTGAGATAGAAAACTTGAAGGATTTTGACTTCTCATCCTTTGACTCTAAGTTATTGATGATTAGATGAAAAGAGAATAAAAACAAAGTTAATGTCACATGCTTTAATGAAAAGTTACTTATTTTTTCTCCCAATAGAAACAATCATGTGAGCAAAGATAACATGAAAACAACTTAGCATCATTATATTGCTATGACATTGTGAAAGATGGTGTTTCACATCAAATTTGAAATAATTCAATCCAGATATTGCTACAACATCATTCTTGTTTCAATTTTTAAATATACTAATTTGTATTCCAAGACCCATTTAAATTCAGGAAAACAAAGACTAAATTTATAATCTTGGAAGCAAAACAGCGAAAAACAAAAACACCCTATTTCCAGAAAATTGAAAGAAAAGTTGAAAACTTCAAAAAGAAATCAAGAAAGGAAGAATGACCCAAATGAAAACAACACGAAGCAAAAGCAATAAAGACCCATTTGGACTAAGAAAATAAAAAGACAACTTTACAATCTCAGAAGCAAAAGAGAGGAAAACAAAAACACCCCATTTGAGGAGAACTGAAGAAAACGTTTCAAAATTCAAAGAATGAAAATAACAGCAAGCAGAAGCAATGAAGACCCATTTGAATTGAGATAATAAAAAGACAAACTTCACAATCTCAAAAGCAAAATAAACAAAAAACAAACCACCCCCATTTCATCAGAATAAAAATGATTAAATTAATTGTAACAAAAAAATGTTTGATCCAGACCTGAACACAATTAGGGCAACCAAGTTCCACCGAACAGCGGCAACATGTGAGCACTTCTAGAGTAGCCAACAGAAGTTTTGTGAAATAGGGTTGAGCCTATCAAACAATCAAAAATATATGAATAAGAAATCTTACCATCTATCGACACCTCGGAAGATTGTTAAACCAAAAACAACCAGTCTATTATGTGGGTCAATAATATTCAAAAACATGCCAAAATACCTTGTCATGCACTAAATCTAAAGATAAATCATTTATCTCTAAATGCCTCTTTAAAACAGTTAATAAAAATAAAGAGAAAGGAAACAAAATATCATTGGATTGCTAGACTTTTCATGTTATCTACCTGTACAGAAATTCCAGACCCTCCAGGATGTTGATCGTATATTAGGATTCTTTCTGGGTAATATCGGCTATCATCAGGATTTGGACACTCAGGAGCCAAATCAGATAAGTTGCACATTATATGTCTGCAAACAGACATCATAAAAAAACACAAAATCAATAGGACAGGTCTTCATTTCCCATCTAGTCAAAATTCCAGACTTAGCCAGATAGAATGTAATTAGAGACAGCTTGATAACAAAATTTAACTTTCGATCTTAACTTTTGCCAATACAAGGTCCAGATTGCAGAAAAAGTTCAATATGTTCCGTGTTTCTGTTTATTGCTTTCATTTTGATCAGAAAAACACATGCATAAACACACAATAAAAAGGAAAGCATCTGAAATCACACTGACAGCCAGTTACACAATTATTATCAATAAAAATGCCACTAGTAGTTCATTTCTCTAGGCACCAACCAACAGTTAACAAATTAGGGTAACATAAACTATCAAAAACAATAAGAGTAAAATATACCTTGTAGTGACTTGATGCGACTTTAACAGCTAATTAGGGTTTCTTGATTCCAAGATTCTTAACAGCTACAGAAAGATTGAGAAAAAGGAAAAATAAGAGGGAGAAAGCCAGACAAAATAGAAGAATAGAGAACACAATGAGAAAGATAGCGAAAAACTTACGGTGGAGAGTTGGTTACGACTGGTGATGCACCGAATACTTGGTTGCGGAGTTGAACGGAGCTGCGCGGAGGTGAAGGGAACTGAAATTAGGGTTTCTTCCTCATGGCATCAAATTAGGGTGCAAAGATTTGGGAAGTAAATCGAAAAAGAAATTACGCTGAGAGAAGAGGATTGACAGAGAACAGACGCTGGTTACGGTTAATAAGAGAAGGAGGGATTTGGGGGTTTGTGGTGTGAGGCTTGAGGCGTTGAAAGAAGGAGAAGGAGAACAGAGGGAGGGAGAGAGTGAGTACTGCGTGAGGGAGAGAGTGAGAACGGCGCGGTTGTGAAATGAGAGAGTGAGTTCTGAGTGAGTAATGCGTGAGGGAGAGAGTGATGTTCTGAGTGGAGTGAAATAAGGGTTCGAGGAGAAGGTGTTTGTTTTAATTAGACTCTGATGCTTAGCGATGGACTTTTAGCATTTTCTGAGGAGAATCTCCGTCGGAAATTTGCGACGAAACACAAGTTCGTCGCAAATGTGAGCGGGAATTTTAGCGCCTCTTCTGCTGCGCATTTGCGACGACTTTTTCGTCGGAAATCCGTCGGAAATTGCGACGGATAAGAGTTCGTCGCAAATGTTGGTGGCTAAAACAGTTTTTTCTTGTAGTGTGTGATTTTCGGTTCAAAGTAATGTTACGTAATGCAAATCCTATGGCTCCGCCCAAAGCCTTAGGACATTTCAATAAGGGCACACATGTTTCTTTCCGGTATCAATATTAATAAAATAGCATTTTGAATTCTCCAATAAATTCCTTTTTTACTCATTTGCTCGCTTTACTTTTTCCTTCTTCAGTTTCTACTAATGCAGACCTAAATAACTTGTCCTTGAAAATAACAACGTCGGTAACTCATGTCATAACTTTGATCGCCCCATTAATCAAACCAAGGAAGATGTTGAAGATAACTGGGAAACTCTTCTAGAGGTAATGAGAATAACGGAACAAAAGGTAAAGTGACCCAGCCTCGCGTGGAATCAAACGAAATGATTAACTTGGGCACAGAAGAAGATGAAAAGTTGTTAAAATTAACATCACACCCAAAGGATAGCAAATCAAGAAAGTTCGCTTACATCACCTTGTCTGACATAAGACGCCCACTGGTGTAACAAATCCGTGATTGTCGAGAAATTTGGTCTGCCGTTACGGCTTTCCTAAAAAGATCATCACGGACAATGGTGAAAGGACTATGTAAGGACTCCAAGTCGAGCATCATGATCTCTTCCCTTATTGCCCAAAAAAAAACAAATGGGGCAGTTGCGACAACAAACAAAGAATATCAGGGATGATAGTGACATTTCACCTTACATGGAGATCAGACCTCATTCATACTTCAACAGGGGCAATCCCGTACGATGGGAGTAGTACTTCCATTAAACCTCACCAAACAAAAGAATGGTTGTCTTACGTCATATCGGAAAAGAACAAAGAAAGCTTAACAGAAGAAGGTCCGTCCTCAACAATTTTAAGGAGACTTGGTGCCCAAGAAAGTCATACCCAAAAGGATTCCCGCAGGAGATGGACCTCGAACTATAAAGGACCTCACGTGGTAAGGAAATCATTCTCTGGAAGAGCCTTAATTCTCACAAAAATGGACGGGGAAGACCTCCCACTCCCGGTGAACGCTGCCTAAAAAAGGGGTATAGAAAATGAGAAAGATGAGCCAAGCAAAAATAAGCTCGCTAGGTTGAAAACCTGGAAGGGAGGCCTAGGCAAAAGTTAGAGCGACCCGGTGGATTGAAAATCCAAAAGGGACAATCCAGGCAAAAATTAGGATCAGGAAGTTGGACTAAACAACATTGAGGCAATCAACACTTCCAAAAGTCGGATGATGAGTGATCAAGGTCGTGAGCATGGGTGGCCAGCACCGTTACTTCAAGGACACCAACTACCGAGAAGTCTGCTTAGTATTTCGGCTTTCCTATTCTTTCAATGAAATTTCTGACGTAATCTTAAGTCGGTGTGCCTTCTGCACATTTGGCCTCCAATGTCAATACCAAACACTTTCCTTTCTTTTTACTTCCGTCTATCTTTGAAATGATGTTTTGTGATAATTGATACTGGATTGTGAAACATGTGACATAATCAAAAGCATTACAATTATTACGAAATTTCTGAGAATCACAGAAGAGATATAGTCTTTCATTAAAATACCTATAAGGAAGAAATGAACCGCAGGAATAGAGCAAAAAATGCGTGATCATCTCAAATGATAAGTCCCAGTCATGCACAATTGACTTAGCAGTACGAATGCACTTGATAGCCTCATGCCGGAAGTCCTGCGAGTTGAAGGACCAGCAAAAAGAGAGGCCCAAAAAGAAAAGCAAAAAAAAGACCAAAAAAGGCAAAAAAAAAAAAGAAAAGCCAAAAGAAAAAATCATACATATTGCATTCACATACGTTGTTTGCCAACCTCCATGTTCCACCAACTTCAACTCACATCATCTTCCACGTTTCATTCATCCCATCATTTCACATACCCATATTGCACACATGCATCATTCATCGCATTTTTAGACATCCTAAATATAGATAGCTTTTCCCTTCTCAGGTAAATGCATTCTTTAGGTATGTCCTAGGCAAGTACGCCATGTGTCAATCCCAATAGTTTGTTCCCTCAAAGTCAGTGCTCCAAGCACTGGTCTCATATCACAATTCAGAGTCTCGGACCCCCAGCAGTCCCTCGCAACCCCAGCGCTCCTTTAGATCTCCAATGGTCATTCATTTCAGATCGCACGTCGCGTTATCGAGCAACCGACGGATCATCCGACCCCAGGTCCACCAGTTCAGTTCGACCCAGTATGTCAAAGCAACGACTTCGAACTCTACCTTCAAGATCACTATGTCGCCACTGAGCGTGACGGATCACCCGACCCCAGGTCCTTCAGACTAGCTGTGTCAGCCTAAGACATGGCGGACGTCCTTGTGTGAATTATTGAGCCTGATCAACTTACTGGTTTTTATGGTCAATAGATTAGATAAATTGAGTCAGCTAGGGACTTTGACGATTAACTGTCAGAACCTCTCAGTATATTGTGTGAATTATTGAGCCTGATCAACTTAATATTTCATACAAGGTACCGAGAATAACGACAATTGATCGCCTTAGCTTCGAAAACTCCCGAAACACTGGATCATAGGATTCCCGAAATATAGAGAAGTGATGGGCATTCGTGCTAGTTCGAGGAATTTGTGTGCAGCCGCCTCGTCATCGGAGACGGCTTGACTATTACATCACCAAAGAATCTGTACATAGTTGTCCAAGACGTTGTTTGTTTAAAAAATCTTCCGTTAGGGAAGTGTTAGTCTCCTAGATTTGTTTCTTGATCAATGGACCTCTCCTATTAAAATAGGTAAATCTTTAAGGAATTATGAATTAGTTGTCATGCTTGCCTACGGGAATGCGTAAGACCTTTCCAGATAGCCATAGTTATAGATCATGTTCCTTTTTGTCATAAATACCTTTCCAATGCTATGATACTATTCTAGTAAGATATATTTGTACCTACGAATTTGACAAGTAGTACCCCCAGTGCCGATTAGATTAGTTACTTTTGTCAAAATTTCTAAGTTAGTTTTCTTTCAAAATTAACTGGCATTTTATGTCAATAGAGGTAGTAACTCTCGTGAATTCATAGCTTAAGTATCCTAAGAGGTCTAAATCCTATGGGATATGATATTCGAATTCTCTGTCATAGGTATATCCTAGTAAGTGAGCTCTTTAAGAAAGAAAGTTCTCCCGTTATGGGTAGTGTTAGGGATCAAACCATGTCTAACATTGCGTTATCTCTTTTCGCGTCACAAGTTAATTGTTCCTTAATTCCTTCGGATCAGAATCTGAATGTATCATATGAAAAAGGGCTGTGGTTTTCCCCTGTCCACAATTCCCCAACTTTTCTAATCCAACCAGGATTTCTATAGAGAAAGTCAGATTAAAAAAAAATATCAGTTTCGTTGTCCTTCTTGTTTAAACCAATGTTGTATAACCTTGGTGATAGTGAAACCTCATAACTAATCCGAGTTGGTTGTGTTCCAGTGCATCTGAACATCGTTAGCAAGCCTCCATGTCTTCCAAGTGAGATTCCTATTGTTAAGCGTTTTGTCATGCCCCTATTTGTTGAGTTAATCTTGCATACGTATATGGACTCGTCTTAAGTCCATTCGAGGGGGAAACTGATGAATTATTTTCTCACCAGTACAGAAGTTTATTGTTAACCTTACGAAATAGCTATTGAGGTGCATGTTTGTTAATGCATTACATGATAAAGAGGACCTAAGATAGTAAGCATCGATTGGGCTATAGGCCCATAAGCTATGATTTGTGGATGAGACCTCAATGCTATTGTGATGATGCTATGTATTGTTCATGATTGCAAAACTGAATTATATGTACTGTTCTAAGTGTATTTTGTAAATGAGTTTAATAGACCGTTGAAATGGGCTTATCTAAAAAAAAAAATAGACCGTTGAAATGGGAATCAAAGCATGAACTTGAGGTTATATGGTTGAGGTGTTGTAATTGATGATTGATGTTTTGTTCTTGTTTGAATGTAATTTTTACAAGTGGTATTTTGGGTTAGCCGAGGATTTGCGGTTGTTTTGGTACTTAAGGGAGGAGGCTTATACATGTTTAAAAAACTGGTTTTTGGTGCCACACAGAGAGCACGAGTCGAGCGCTTTTAAGCACAGGTCGTGTTACTCTCTGGTAGATAATGTTTTCGATAGCCTTTCGACCGTTTTATCCGTATCTTCTAATCCAAAACTCCGATTTGAGTGTTCTTAGATGCGTGGGAAAGCCAGGGTTTCAAATTGGGGTTGCGGTTGCTGCGGTTGCGACTATTGCGGTCGCTGCGATGTATATTGCGGCTAATAAGGCGTGAATTAATTTCAAATTTGCACCAAATGTAAAAAAAAGTCTATAATTACTATAGTTCATTATGTTTCTTTTTTATAATATTGCTAATGTTTGATTCATCTCAAATAATATTTTTCTCAAATTTTTCTATCACTATTCTTATTTATTGAAAATATAAAAATAATTAAATCTAATCTATAGAATAATTATAATTTACTATTCTCATGTTAAGTTTTTTATTCAGATTTTTTTTGGTGATAATATTATTATTATTATTATTATTATTATTATTATTATTATTATTATTATTATTATTCAGATTTAATATCATATAATTTTTTTTCTTCTTATAAGCCATATAATTATTTTGCTTTATCTATATTTTTTTACTATCTAGACGCTTCGATCCAATTCTTTTTTCTTTAATACAGTAGTGACCTTTCTAGAATATAAGTACCTTTCTAGAATACAGTAGGCACCTTCTTGTTGATAAGTACCGTTGAATTGGATAGCATCATTAGATGGTTTATGTCCCGAATCAAAATGCCCATGTAAACATGAATGATGCTATCAAATTCAACGGAACTTATCAACAACAATGTGCACCTTATCAGACTCATAGTATATCAAATCAAGATACCCAAGACACGTGAATGTTGTTAACCAACTTAATGAAACTTATTAGCAATAATGTGTGCCTTATAAGACTCGTAATACTAACAACGAGATGAGTTAGGATTGGGAACCATCGATTGCTTATGTCCCATTGAGTCGAATGCACGTATATAGAGGTACCCTGCTATGCAACTTGCTAAAATACTGCAACGACAAAGTGCGCCATATCAGGCTCATATCACAAACAACGAGCTGAGTCAAAATTGGACACCCTCGACAGTTTATGTCCGGACGAGTCAAGATGCACATGTGCACTAGAACGTTGATAACCATGTAAATGAAATTAATCAGCAAGCAGTACCTTTTGAAGATCGTATCATAAATTACGTGGTGAGTAAGGATTTTGAGCTAGGGATGATCTATGTCCTGACATTTGAAGGTAGGAGGTCGTTGTTTTCCGTATTAAGAAGTCTTGCTTCTATAAGTGACAACAACCAAGACCAAAATTCTAGTAGAGAAAACCTTGGAGCCCAAGAACAACATTCTTATCAAAATCTTGAAAGCATTACAATTGAAGAAAGAACACAAGGGTCTGATCATGTTATGTGTTCCATTTGTTTTGTAGAGCTTTTAATTGTCACAACAACAACTCGCTTACCCAACCTATATTCTTATATTTATCACCATGATTGAATTATGAGGTGGCTAAGTAGGTCTAACACATGCCCCGTTATGATGATAATCATGGTTAGACCTAATTAGCCACCTCATTCTACAGTTATGGAGATAAATATGAGAACATGTGTTCGGTAAGCTGGTTGGTGTCGTGCCAAGTGATAGCATTACAAGAAAAATCGAACATATCACATGCTCAGACCCTTGTGTTCTTTCTTCAGCTATAATGCTTTTAAGATTTTGATAAGAATGTTGTTGTTGGGCTCCAAGGTTTCCCCTACTAGATTTCTGGTCCTGGATGTTGTCACTTATAGAAGGAAGACTTCTAAATACGTAAAATAACGACCTCCATCCTTCAAATGTTAGGATATCGATCATCCATGGCTCAAAACCCTGTCTCATATCGTAACTTACGATACGATCTTCAGAAGGTACTTCTTGTTGATTAATTTTATTTACATGGTTATCAACGTTCTGGTGCAAATGCGCATCTTGACTCGTCGGGACATAAACTGTCGACGGTGTCCAATTTTGACTCTTCTTGTTGTTTGTGATATGAGCTTGATAAGGCGTACCTTGTTGTTGAAGCACTTCAGCAAGTTTCATAGCAAGGTACCTCTACACAGTGCATCTCGACTCATTGGGACATAAGCCATCGAGGGTGCCCAATCCTGACTCATTCATAGTTTTGTATAACGAGTCTGATAAGGCGCACCTTGTTGCTGATAAGATTCATTAATTTGGCAAGCAATATTCATGTGTGCATGGGCATCTTGATTCGAATACTATCAGTCTGATAACGTGCACCTTCTTGTTGATAAGCACCGTTGAGTTGGATAGCATCATTCATGTGTACATGAGAATTATGATTCGGGAGATATACCATTGAAAGCGCCAATCCTTACTTATCCCATTGTTTGAGTTACCCTGTACAATATATATATATATATATATATATATATATATATATATATATATATATATATATATATATATATACACATATATATATATACACCTTCTATTTCATTAATGCATAGAGTTAATGTTCCAATGCGGTGCAATTTCTCAATATGTTAGCAATCCAAGGAAGTTCTTGTTTCTCTAAGCCAATTCCCAACTTTTGGTGCTTCATATTGTTAAATGGAATTGGTGACTGCTACATTAAAAGTTCTCCATATGATAAATCCTTGAGATAAAAATTGAAACTTATCATTACGGGTGAGTTTATTTAAGACAAAAAGTAATATGTGAATGAAATATTAATACCTGAATGCACTAAGTGGTTAGTGAAATATTATGACAATGACTGCAATGACAGTTGTATGCCAAGCCGGAGAAGTGTGAAGTTTGGATGTTCGAAGTAAAACTTTTGGGAAATGTTATCTCACAGCAAGGAGTTTCTGTGGATCCTAGCAAACTAGAAGTAGTTTTCAATTGGGAACGACCTACTTTAGTCACCGAAGTAAGGAATATCTTTAGATTGGCAGGTTACTATCAGAGGTTCATATATGGATTCTCACAACTTCTACTCTCGCTCACTCGTTTGACTCGTAAGGGTCAACCTTTTGTATGGAACTCAAGTTGTGAGGAATTCTTTGTGGAACTTAAGACTCATGCAACCCCCGCACCAATTCTCATCATTCCAGATCCAGCATTGGGATTTTAGATCTATAGTGATGCTTCAGGAATGATAGGTAAGGATTGGGCGCCCTCAATGGTTTATGTCCCGAATCAAAATGCCCATGTAAACATGAATGATGCTATCAAATTCAACGGAGCTTATCAACAACGAGGTGCACATTGTAAGACTCATTGTATCTCGAATCAAGATACCCATGACACATGAATGTTGCTAGCCAACTTAATGAAACTTATTAGCAACAAGGTGTGCCTTATCACACTCGTAATACTAACTACGAGATGAGTTAAGATTGGGAACCCTCTATGGCTTGTGTCGCATTGAGTCGAAATGCACGTGTGTATAGGTACCCTACTGTGCAACTTGCTAAAATGCAGCAACGACAATGTGCGCCTTATCAGGCTCATATCTCAAACAACGAGCTGAGTCAAAACTGGACACCCTCGACAGTTTAAGTCTGGACGAGTCAAGATGCACATGTGCACTAGAACGTTGATAACCAGGTAAATGAAATTAATCAGCAAGAAGTACCTTTTGAAGATCGTATCATAAATTACGAGATGAGTAAGGATTTTGTGCTAGGGATGATCTATGTCCTGGCATTTGAAGGTATGAGGTCGTTGTTTTCCGTATTAAGACGTCTTGCTTCTATAGGTGACAACAACCAGGACCAAAGTTCTAGTAGAGGAAACCTTGGAGCCCAACAACAACATTCTTATCAAAATCTTGAAAGCATTACAATTGAAGAAAGAACACAGGGTCTGATCCTGTTCTGTGTTCCATTTGTTTTGTAGAGCTTTCAATTGCCACAACAACAACCCGCTTACCCAAACCATATTCTCTTAATTATCACCATGATTGCATTATGAGGTGGCTAAGTAGGTCTAACACATGCCCCATTATGATGATAATCAGGGTTAGACCTAATTAGCAACCTCAAACTGCAGTCATGGTGATAAATATGAGAACATGAGTTGGGTAAGCCGGTTGCTGTCGTGCCAATTGAAAGCTTTACAAGATAAATCAAACACATCACATGCTCAGAGCCTTGTGTTCTTTCTTTAGCTGTAATGCTTTTAAGATTTTGATAAGAATGTTGTTGTTGGGCTCCAAGGTTTCCTCTACTAGAATTCTGGTCCTGGATGTTGTCACTTATAGAAGGAAGACTTCTAAATACGTTAAACAACGACCTCCAACCTTCAAATGTTAGGATATCGATCATCCCTGGATCAAAATCCCGACTCATCTCTTAACTTATGATATGATCTTCAGAAGGTACTCCTTGCTGATTAAATTCATTAATTTACATGGTTATCAACGCTCAGGTGCACATGCGCATCTTGACTCGTCGGGACATAAACTGTCGACAATGTCCAATTTTGACTCATCTTGTTGTTTGTGATATGAGCCTAAAAACACGTACCTTGTTGTTGAAGCACTTCGACAAGTTTCATAGCAAGGTACCTCTACACACGTGCATCTCGACTCATTGGGACATAAGCCATCGAGGGTGCCCAATCCTGACTCATCTCATAGTTTTGTATTACGAGTCTGATAAGGCGCACCTTGTTGCTGATAAGATTCATTAATTTGGCAAGACCCATTCATGTGTGCTTGGGCATCTTGATTCGAATACTATTAGTCTGATAACGTGCACCTTCTTGTTGATAAGTACTGTTGAATTGGACAGCATCATTCATGTGTACATGAGAATTTTGATTCGAGAGATAAACCATTGAAGGCGCCAATCCCTACTTATCTCATTGTTTGAGTTACCCTGTACAATATATATATATATATATATATATATATATATATATATATATATATATATATATCTGTGTGTGTGTGTGTGTGTGTGTGTGTGTGTGTGTGTGTTATATAGAAGTTTGTTTTCATTCTCAATTGATGACTTAACATAAAGCATGATTGATTAAGGCTTACCCAATGTATGGTTTCTATTTCGTTAATGCATAGATTTAAAGTTCCAATGCGGTGCAATTTCTCAATATGTTAGCAGTCCAAGGAAGTTCTTCTTTCTCTAAGCCAATTCCCAACTTTTGATGCTTCATATTGTTAAGTGGAACAGGTGACTGCTACATTAAAAGTTCCCCATATGATAAATCCTTGAGGTAAAAGAGGTACTAATACGTGAATACACCAAGTGGTTAGTGAAATATTCTGACAATGACTGCAATGACAGATATATGCCAAGCCGGAGAAGTGTGAAGTTTGGATGGCCGAAGTAAAACTTTTGGGGCATGTTATCTCACAGCAAGGAATTTTTGTGGATCCTAGCAAACTAGAAGTAGTTTTCAATTGGGAACGACCCACTTCAGTCACCGAAGTAAGGAATATCTTTAGATTGGCAGGTTACTATCGGAGGTTCATATATGGATTCTCGCAACTTGAACTCTCGCTCACTCGTTTGACTCGTAAGGGTCAACATTTTATAAGGAACTCAAGTTGTGAGGATGCTTTGTGGAGCTTAAGACTCATCTAACCCCCACACCAATTCTCATCAATCCAGATCCAACATTGGGATTTCAGATCTATAGTGATGCTTCAGGAATGATAGGTAGGGATTGACCGCCCCCAGTGGTTTATGTCCCGAATCAAAATGCCCATGTAAACATGAATGATGCTATCAAATTCAACGGAACATATCAAGAACGAGGTGCACCTTGTAAGACTCATAGTATCTCGAATCAAGATACCCATGACTCATGAATGTTGCTAGCCAACTTAACGAAACTTATTAGCAACAAGGTGTGCCTTATCATATTCGTAATACTAACTACGAGATGAGTTAGGATTGGGAACCCTCGATGGCTTATGTCCCATTGAGTCGAAATGCACGTGTGTAGAGGTACCCTGCTGTGCAACTTGCTAAAATGCGGCAACGACAATGTGCGCCTTATCAGGCTCATATCTCAAACAACGAGCTGAGTCAAAACTGGACACCCTCGAAAGTTTATGTTTGGACGAGTCAAGATGCACATGTGCACTAGAACGTTGATAACCATGTAAATGAAATTAATCAGCAAGGAGTACCTTTTGAAGATCGTATCATAAATTACGAGATTAGTAAGGATTTTGAGCTAGGGATGATCTATGTCCTAGCATTTGAAGGTAGGAGGTCGTTGTTTTCCTTATTAAGACGTCTTGCTTCTTTAAGTGACAACAACCAGGACCGAAGTTCTAGTGAAGCAAACCTTGGAGCCCAACAACAACATTCTTATCAAAATCTTGAAAGCATTACAATTGAAGAAAGAACACAGGGTCTGATCCTGTTATGTGTCCATTTGTTTTGTAGTGCTTTCAATTGCCACAACGACAACCCGCTTACCCAATCCATATTCTCTTATTTATCACCATGATTGCATTATGAGGTGGCTAAGTAGGTCTAACACATGCCCCATTATGATGATAATCAGGGTTAGACCTAATTAGCCACCTCATACTGCAGTCATGGTGATAAATATGAGAACATGAGTTGGGTAAGCCGGTTGCTGTCGTGCCAATTGAAAGCTTTACAAGATAAATCAAACACATCACATGCTCAGACCCTTGCGTTCTTTCTTCAGCTGTAATGCTTTTAAGATTTTGATAAGAATGTTGTTGTTGGGCTCCAAGGTTTCCTCTACTAGAATTCTGGTCCTGGATGTTGTCACTTATAGAAGGAAGACTTCTAAATACGTTAAACAACAACCTCCAACCTTCAAATGTTAGGATACCGATCATCCCTGGATCAAAATACAAACTCATCTCTTAACTTATGATATGATCTTCAGAAGGTACTCCTTGCTGATTAATTTCATTAATTTACATGGTTATCAACGCTCAGGTGCACATGCGCATATTGACTCGTCGGGACATAAACTGTCGACAGTGTCCAATTTTGACTCATCTTGTTGTTTGTGATATGAGCCTAATAACACGTACCTTGTTGTTGAAGCACTTCCGCAAGTTTCATAGCAAGGTACCTCTACACATGTGCATCTCGACTCATTGGGACATAAGCCATCGAGGGTGCCCAATCCTGACTCATCTCATAGTTTTGTATTACGAGTCTGATAAGGAGCACCTTGTTGCTGATAACGTGCCCCTTCTTGTTGATAAGTACCGTTGAATTGGATAGCATCATTCATGTGTACATGAGAATTTTGATTCGAGAGATAAACCATTGAAGGCGCCAATCCCTACTTATCTCATTGTTTGAGTTACCCTGTACAATATATATATATATATATATATATATATATATATATATATATATATATATCTATGTGTGTGTGTGTGTGTGTGTGTTATATAGAAGTTTGTTTTCATTATCAATTGATGACTTAACATAAAGCAGGATTGACTAAGGCTTACCCAATGTATTGTTTCTATTTCGTTAATGCATAGATTTAAAGTTCCAATGCGGCGCAATTTCTCAATATGTTAGCAATCAAAGGAAGTTCTTCTTTCTCTATGCCAATTCCTAACTTTTGATGCTTCATATTGTTAAGTGGAACAGGTGACTGCTGCATTAAAAGTTCTCCATATGATAAATCCTTGAGATAAAAATTTAAAATTATCATTACGCGTGAGTTTATTTAAGACAAAAAGTAATATGTGAAAGAATTACAAATACCTGAATGCACCAAGTGGTTAGTGAAATATTCTGACAATGACTGCAATGACAGTTGTATGCCAATCCCTACTTATCTCATAATTTGAGTTACCCTGTACAATATATATATATATATATATATATATATATATATATATATATATATATATATATATATATATATGTACGTATATATGTGTGTGTGTGTGTTATATAGAAGTTTGTTTTCATTGTCAATTGATGGCTTAACATAAAGCAGGATTGAATAAGGCTTACCCAATGTATTGTTTCTATTTCGTTAGTGCATAGATTTAAAGTTCCAATGCGGCGCAATTTCTCAATATGTTAGCAATCCAAGGAAGTTCTTCTTTCTCTAAGCCAATTCCGAACTTTTGATGCTTCATATTGTTAAGTGGAACAGGTGACTGCTGCATTAAAAGTTCTCCATAAGTTAAATCCTTGAGATAAAAATTAAAAATTATCATTACGCGTGAGTTTATTTTAGACAAAAAGTAATATGTGAAAGAATTACGAATACCTGAATGCACCAAGTGGTTAGTGAAATATTCTGACAATGACTGCAATGACAGTTGTATGCCAATCCCTATCTTAGAATGTGGATTGGGCCTAACTCAACCCCACAAAACCGGCTTGTAAGGTGAGGGATGCCTCCCACTTATAAACTCTTTTATAGGCCATATCACATCCGATGTGGGACTCTTAACACCCTACTTATCTCATAGTTTGAGTAACCCTGTATAATATATATATATATATATATATATATATATATATATGTATATATATATGTATATATATATGTGTGTGTGTGTGACTTAACATAAAGCAGGATTGATTAAGGCTTACCCAATGTATTGTTTGTATTTCTTTAATGCATATTAAAGACTCCATGGCGGTAAAATTTCTTGATGTTATCAATCCAAGGAAGTTCTTCTTTCTCTAAGCCAATTCCCCACTTTTGATGCTTGGTATTGTTGAATGGAATAGGTGACTGCTGCATTAAATGTTCTCCATATGATAAATAAAAAAAAGAAGTTATCATTACGCGTGAGTTTAATTAAGACAGAAAGTAATATCTAAAAGAATTACTAACACCCGAATGCACCAAGTGTTCAGTGAAATTGTCTGACAATGACTGGAATGACCCAATAGCTTTAGAAGTGTCTGTTTAAAATATTCCTGAAAATAAATAAAAAATGTGTTTAACGATCATTTCAAAAAATTAATCAATTGTTTATGAAAATAAATATTGAACATTTGTTGCGTGAAACTAATTTACCCATTCAAGTGGGATATAACCGGCTATCTTTTAGCATGTCAATCTCGTCCAAAATTGAGAAACATAATAATTTTTTTTGATTCATTAGTTGAACTAACTTGGCAATAACGATTGTAATTCGTTATTTTATATGAAAAACTACAAGTTAGGATCAACATTTCGTGTGCCTTGCTAGATAAAGAACATTCTTTTCGGTGGAGAGGAGATGAAATCAAGTCAAGAATATGTAATTCTTACTCATGGAGGTAAATCATATCTTTAAACAAGACTAATACTCACACCATGTCCATCATGCAAGATTATTGAAGGAGATCTTTCTAAATGGAAGAGGAAAGGTTTGGGCGAAAGGAAACAATTTCCATAAAAAATATGAATTTCATATAGACCCTTGAGTAGGAAAGAATAAATATAAAACATTGATAGATTTTGTGAAGTTTGATGATCTCACGAAGCAAGTTTATATATACATTTGATATCTCAGTCAAACCATGCATTAATTGTACAAAGACCAATAATTAAATGTGAATAGATTTATTGTTTTATTTACCAAATCCAATCTTTATTTGGTCAAAAGTAAAATTTAACTCTTTTCATATATTAAATTACAATAATGAAGTATATTTGTGGATTAAAGTTAATTTTGTTTTCATAAAATAAATAATACTTAGTTTTTTTTTGACAGAAAATAATAATACTTACTTAAAAGAATATTCAAAAGTTATTTTGGTCAAATTTATATTTAATAAGTATCACATTTAATGATAAATAAATTTATTAATAAGTATCACATTTAATAATAATAAATATATATTGCCCCGGACTGGCCGAGCCCAAATACGGATTCGGACCCAATAACAACCCAATTACACGGTCGAGCACCCTTCGTTAGTGATTCGTGCGCTGTAGCGGTTGAGATCGCACGGCCGGATCATATGGCGCGAAGCGTGCCACATCGTCTATGCGCTGGAGCAGTCATGGCACACTACCTGGCACCTATAAATACCAACTCACGTAGAAAATCAGGTACACATTCTCATTTGGACCTCTTACTGCCTTCCGCTTTGCTGAATTTGGCATCAGAGTGTCTGCAAGTACCACGAGCGACTTGGGACAATAAAGGACGACTTCAACAAGTAGACCTACCAACTACTCAATTGATCCCGACCAGAGTTGGATAACCCCAATACTCAAATAAAAAGCTCGGTGAGGAGCCGTCTGACCCAAAGAGTGCGGTGCTGGCAAGAAGGTATGCTTTGTCGTACTCTGTCATTGAAGAGAAACTGTTCCGGCAAGGTTTCTTATTGTCGTTGTTGAAGTGTGTTTAAGGGGAAGAGGTCGACTATGTGTTAGCCTAAATCCATGAAGGCATCTGTGGTCAGCATCATGGAAGTCAGGCAGTAGCCAAGAAGGCACTCAGGGCAGAGTATTATTAGCCCACCATGACTGAGGACGCCAAGAAGCTCGTAAAGAAGTTGATAACTCATATTTATATGAGTTATTTATGCTCTTACTACTTAAATTAATGCAAGTTCTCAAGCAATATTTCTCTTTAATTTAGTAGATATCATCTATTTAGAGGAAAGGAGGGTTAGGAGCAAATTTTTATCATTTGGCACAGCTGGTGCCTTTGTGAATATTTTAATGTCTTTGTTAGTGTTGCAGTGTTAAGCGCTATAGTGCCATCTTATGGTGGGCCAGCTGAGGATCAAAAAGAAAAGTTACAAATTGGCGCTTCTCTCTCTTTATGTCAAATCAGCGCCTCACACCTCTATACCTAGGACTGGCACGGCTTCCAACTATTGGCTGGCGTGGACACTTGTCCATTTGTGGTTGGAAGAATACTTTTGGTTTGTGGGGAATGTCTTGCCTACCTTTTTGGGAAGCTACTTTTTGAAAGAAAGAGAAATATATCTCACTTCTCCCCTACACTACACACATTCGAATAGAAGGGAGAGTTTTTTAGAGAGTTTTGACACACCTTTCTCCATTGACACTCATTTCAAGATTTCATTTTTCAAGTCAAAATTCACCATTTATACGCTGTGTAGCTGTGCTATAGCGTCGTCGACCCATCTCATGAGAAGGAGTCCATGCAGTGTATCTTTTGCAACCGTGTCTCCTCTTTTCATTTTCGGTATTATGAACATTTTGGTTTGTATTGTGTTGATGATGCTTAACATGAGCTAAACACTTAGTAGTTGGATTGCTTGGAACTTTGTAATGAATTTTTGGTATGGTCAATATAATATTGTGATGTTTGCGTTTCAATCTTTGCGCTTTAATGCTTTCAAACTTATTTTGGGATTGGCCAATTGAAATGGGTGCATTCGTAGGTACAGACATGGTCTACGATTCTAACTCAAAGGTTGATATGAATGAAAAGTTGCGTAAAGACATTTAAACAACCCTTGCTTATCCTAGACATAGGAGAGCAATAGTTCATAAGGTGAAATTGTGGGTTTTTATTTTACAAGGGTGAACTTATTTAGAACTTAGACATAAGAGTCTTGTAACGAAACCCTGGCGTCAGTGACTGAAAAGCCCAACATCATATGCTACAACACTTAGTGCTATAGCGTTCACTGTTATAGCGCTTTACTTTAAAGGATTTACTTAGGGAAGAGCAGTCCAACTCATTTTGTCAAATACTTGAACTTTCTTACTGTTTTCATACAACATCTTTATTATTTGTACGCTCAAAAACTTGTTGTTACTATTATGCTTGGTTCACTAGTGTGTTAACTATTTAAACTTTAAAATTAACATCAATCCCTGTGGGTACGATCTCTATTCATCATTATACTACTTGTTGCTATTGTGTACACTTGCACAAACTACTTTTTGCACAACAAGTTTTTTCTCGTCGTTGCCGGAGATTGCATTTAATTTTTATTGTTTAAGTTTTTAGCATTTAGTGAAGACTTTACTCTGGTGTTTGTTCCTTGGTGCTACAGCAACAGGTGCTTTAGCGCATGCCCAGGTCCCAACCACCAGAATTTGAGTTGGATCCCGAACCAGAAAGGAGATTTAGGAGACTGAGACGACTTCAGAGATTACAGCAACTTAGACCTACAATGTCTGATCACGGTAGTAGGTCAAATTCTGGCAGAGGTACCACACATGGTGGTAGAACCAATTCAGGTAGAGGTAGATCTAACCCAGGTGGTCGAGGTACAGGACCACCCACTCCCACATTGCATGATCAAGAGGACTGGTATAGACAACAATTCATCAACCAAGGTCCCACAGATTTGGTAAATGATAGAGACAGACCTATGAGGGACTATACTGTGTTTGATCCCCAAACTATGGAGACAAGCATAGCTAGGCCTATTCTTCAAACAAATCATTTTGAATTCAAACCCATGATGTTTCAAATGCTCCAAACAGTAGATGAATTTCGTGGTTCTCCCCAAGAGGACCCATATTTGCACTTAAAATAATTTTTGGAGGTTTGCAGTATTCCTTGAAGGATAAAGCCAATGCTTGGTTAACTTCTCTAGAGCCTAAGTCTATCCACACTTGGAATGAAATGGCTGAAAATTTTTTGGCAAAATACTTTCCACTTAACAAAAATGCAAGAATGAGAAATGATGTTACTGCATTCAAACAAAAAGAATCTGAATCATTGTTTGAAGCATGGGAAAGATGGAAGGAGTTGCTGAGGAAATGTCCACATCATGGTATACCAGTGATCATTCAAATGGAAACCTTCTATAATGGATTGGACCCACATACCAGACTTATGCTTGATGCTTCTTCTAGGGGTGTGTTACTGAAGACCTCTTATAATGAAGCTTGTGAATTGATTGACAACATTGCAACCAACAGTTACCAATGGCCAACTGAAAGGCTAACTCCACAGAAGAAGGTAGCTGGGGTCCATGAAATCAGTGAAGTTTCAGCTCTATCAGCACAAGTAGCCTCTCTCACCAACATGATTAAAAACATGAATACCTCCAAAGCTACAGCATCTACTGCTACAACAGTAGCTGAACCAACTGTGGCTGCCATTGAACAAGCCCCTCCAGGTTCAATTAGTTGTGTTTATTGTGGAGGAGAGCACCTGTACGAAGAATGTCCAGGCAATCCTATCTCTGTAAACTATGTGGGATTCAACAAGAACAATAACCCCTATTCAAATAATTATAATCCTGGCTGGAAAAATCACCCTAACTTCAGATGGGGTGGTAACAATGCTGTAGCAACAAACTCAAATGCAGCTGCTGTGCCACCAAGATTTCCTGCTCAGAACCATCAAAGACCTGCCCCATCTATAGAGAATTCTATGGAAACTATTGAAAGCCTTCATGAGTGATTGTAAGACAACTTTGCAAACTGGGCATAGGAACTTCCATACCTACCTCTGTTACTCTTCAGTTAGCTGATAGGACTCTTGCCTATCCTAAAGGGATACTAGAGGATGTGCTAATTAAAGTTGACAAATTTGTTTTCCCTGTGGATTTTGTTATTCTTGATTTTGATGCATATAAGGAGGTGCCTATCATCTTAGGAAGGTCATTCCTAGCTACTGGAAAGACAATGATTGATGGGTAGAAAGGAGAATTGACCATGAGGGTCAATGATCAAGAAGTCAAGTTCAATGTACTGAGTGCTTAGAAGTATCCTGAAGCAAATATAGAAGAATGTTCATTTGTGGTCTCTCTTGACCAAGTTGTTCAAAAACACCTCCATAAAAGCAATGACCACTTGGGAAAGATTTTGGACAACAATGAGAAGCATGAACCTGTAGAAGAAGGAGAAATGCAAGAAGTAATGACTGTTAAAGAGGTTTGGGCCAGAAGATATGAGTCACTTGAGCAAGAAACCTCAAACGTAAAGAAAAATGCGAAGGCTTAAGAAGGTGATTGGGTGGAAAATGTCAAACATTCAAGGGATGAGTCCAACTATCTGCATGCATAGAATTTTCTTGGATGAGAATTCCAAGAATAGTATTGAAGGGCAGAGAAGACATAATCCAATCATGAATGAGGTGGTGTAGAAAGAAATTATCAAGTGGCTAGATTAGATGCTGGCATTGTCTACCCTATTTCAGATAGTGCATGGGTGAGTCCTGTGCAATGTGTTCCAAAGAAATGGGGTGTTACAGTGATTACCAATGACAAGAATGAATTCATACCAACAAGAACAGTTATAGGGTGGAGGATCTGGATGGACTATAGAAAAACTCAATAAGTCTACAAAGAAGGATCACTTTCCTCTCCCTTTCATTGACCAAATGTTGGATAGGCTTGCAGGGACGGAATTCTATTGCTTCTTAGATGGCTATTCTGGCTACAATCAAATAGCAATAGTTTCTGAAGATCAGCAAAAGACAACATTCACATGTCCCTATGGCACCTTTGCTTTCAGAAGAATGCCATTTGGACTATGTAATGCCCCTGCAACCTTCCAGAGATGTATGATGGCAATCTTCTCAGATTTCATTGAAAAGTCCATAGAAGTCTTCATGGATGACTTCTCTATATTTGGGGAGACATTTCAACTTTGCTTGGTAAATTTGGAGGAGATTCTGATTAGATGTGAAGAAACTAACCTAGTGCTCAATTGGGAGAAATGCCACTTCATGGTGCAAGAGGGGATTGTTTTGGGGCACATAATTTCCAAAAAGGGATTGGAGGTGGATAAAGCAAAAATGGAAGTTATTGAGAAACTACCTCCTCCTACAAGTGTTAAGGGTGTCAGGAGCTTTCTTGATCATGCTGGATTCTATAGGAGATTCATCAAATATTTTTCTAAAATCTCAAAGCCATTGTGTCAGCTGCTACAGCATGACACAACCTTAGAAGCATTTCAAAAATTGAAGAGGGCTTTAGTGACTGCACCAGTCATTGTGACACCTGACTGGAGTAAACCTTTTGAGCTCATGTGTGATGCCAGTGCCTATGCTGTTAGAGCTGTGTTGGGGAAAAGGTATGATAAAGTTTTTCATTCAATTTATTATACCAGTAAAACACTTGTTGAAGCTCAATTAAATTATACAGTCACTGAAAAAGAACTATTAGCTGTTGTCTTTGCATTTGACAAGTTTAGATCATACTTAGTTGGCACAAAAGTAATTGTTTTCACAGATCACTTTGCCATCAAGTATTTGGTCTCCAAAAAAGATGTGAAGCCAAGGTTAATTAGATGGATTCTCCTCCTCCAAGAATTTGACTTAGAAATACGTGATAAAAAGGGGGTGGAGAACCAAGTTGCTGACCATTTGTCTAGACTCGAAGGAGAAAATGCAGGTACAACAGGTGGAGAAATCAAAAAATATTTTCCACATGAAAAGTTGCTGGCAGTAACTGTGGCAGCATCAAGTGCTTACGTAGCTGATGCTCCCACACCAAGTGCTATAGCGTCTGAGGCTACAGCACCTTGGTTTGCTGACATTGTGAACTTTCTAGTGAGTAAGGTGGTACCTGCAGATATGAACTATCAACAGAAAAAAAGGTTCTTCCACACAGTGAAACAGTATTATTGGGGTGACCCATTCCTTTACAAGAAGTGCCAAGACCAATTGATGAGAAGGTGCCTTGCGGAAGAAGAACAACACCAAGTGCTACAACATTGTTATGCTGCACCTTGCTGATTAATTTCATTAATTTACATGGTTAATTTCATTAATTTACATGGTTATCAACGCTCAGGTGCACATGCGCATCTTGACTCATCGGGACATAAACTGTCGACAGTGTCCAATTTTGACTCATCTTGTTGTTTGTCATATGAGCCTAATAACACATACCTTGTTGTTGAAGCACTTCCGCAAGTTTCATAGCAAGGTACCTCTACACACGTGCATCTCGACTCATTGGGACATAAGCCATCGAGGGTGCCCAATCCTGACTCATCTCATAGTTTTGTATTACGAGTCTGATAAGGCGCACCTTGTTGCTGATAAGATTCATTAATTTGGCAAGCAACATTCCTGTGTGCATGGGCATCTTGATTCGAATACTATTGGTCTGATAACGTGCACTTTCTTGTTGATAAGTACCGTTGAATTGGATAGCATCATTCATGTGTACATGAGAATTTTGATTCGAGAGATAAACCATTGAAGGCGCCAATCCCTACTTATCTCATTGTTTGAGTTACCCTGTACAATATATATATATCTGTGTGTGTGTGTGTGTGTGTGTGTGTGTGTGTGTGTGTGTTATATAGAAGTTTGTTTTCATTGTCAATTGATGACTTAACATAAAGCAGGATTGATTAAGGCTTACCCAATGTATTGTTTCTATTTCGTTAATGCATAGATTTAAAGTTCCAATGCGGCACAATTTCTCAATATGTTAGCAATCCAAGGAAGTTCTTCTTTCTCTAAGCCAATTCCCAACTTTTGATGCTTCATATTGTTAAGTGGAACAGGTGACTGCTGCATTAAAAGTTCTCCATATGATAAATCCTTGAGATAAAAATTAAAAATTATCATTACGCGTGAGTCTATTTAAGACAAAAAGTAATATGTGAAAGAATTACTAATACGTGAATGCACCAAGTGGTTAGTGAAATATTCTGACAATGACTGCAATGACAGATATATGCCAAGCCGGAGAAGTGTGAAGTTTGGATGTCCGAAGTAAAACTTTTGGGAGCTGTTATCTCACAGCAAGAAATTTCTGTGGATCCTAGCAAACTAGAAGTAGTTTTCAATTGGGAACGACCCACTTCACTCACCGAAGTAAGGAATATCTTTAGATTGGCAGGTTACTATCGGAGGTTCATATATGGATTCTCGCAACTTGTACTCTCGCTCACTCGTTTGACTCGTAAGGGTCAACCTTTTATAAGGAACTCAAGTTGTGAGGATGCTTTGTGGTGCTTAAGAGTCATCTAACCCCCACACCAATTCTCATCAATCCAGATCCAACATTGGGATTTCAGATATATACTGATGCTTCAGAAATGATAGGTAGGGATTGGGCGCCCTCAATGGTTTATGTCCAGAATCAAAAGGCCCATGTAAACATGAATGATGCTATCAAAGTCAACCGAACTTATCAACAACAATGTGCACCTTATCAGACTCATAGTATCTCAAGTCAAGATACCCATGACACATGAATGTTGCTAACCAACTTAATGAAACTTATTAGCAATAAGGTGTGCCTTATAAGACTCGTAATACTAACTACGAGATGAGTTAGGATTGGGAACCCTCGATTGCTTATGTCCCATTGAGTCGAAATGCACGTATATAGAGGTACCCTGCTATGCAACTTGCTAAAATGCTGCAACGACAATGTGCGCCTTATCAGGCTCATATCACAAAAAACGAGGAGTCAAAATTGGACACCCTCGACAGTTTATGTGCGGACGAGTCACGATGCACAGGTGCACTAGAACGTTGATAACCATGTAAATGAAATTAATCAGCAAGGAGAACCTTTTGAAGATCGTACCATAAATTACGAGATGAGTAAGGATTTTGAGCTAGGGATGATCTATGTCCTGACATCTGAAGGAAACCTTGGAGCCCAACAACAACCTTCTTATCAAAATCTTGAAAGCATTACAATTGAAGAAAGAACACAAGGGTCTGATCCTGTTATGTGTTCCAGTTGTTTTGTAGAGCTTTTAATTGTCACAACAACAACCCGCTTACCCAACCTATCTTCTTATATTTATCACCATGATCGAATTACGAGGTGGCTAAGTAGGTCTAACACATGCCCCATTATGATGATAATCATGGTTAGACCTAATTAGCCACCTCATTTTGCAGTCATGGTGATAAATATGAGAACATGTGTTCAGTAAGCTGGTTGTTGTCGTGCCAATTGATAGCTTTACAAGACAAATCGAACACATCACATGCTCAGACCCTTGTGTTCTTTCTTCAGCTGTAATGCTTTTAAGATTTTGATAAGAATGTTGTTGTTGGGCTCCAAGGTTTCCTCTACTAGATTTCTGGTCCTGGATGTTGTCACTTATAGAAGGAAAACTTCTAAATACGTAAAATAACGACCTCCATCCTTCAAATGTTAGGATATCGATCATCCATGGCTCAAACCCATGTCTCATATTGTAACTTATGATACGATCTTCAGAAGGTACTTCTTGTTGATTAATTTCATTTACATGGTTATCAACGTTCTGGTGCACATGCGCATCTTGACTCGTCGGGACATAAACTGTCGACGGTGTCCAATTTTGACTCTTCTTGTTGTTTGTGATATGAGCTTGATAAGGCGTACCTTGTTGTTGAAGCACTTCAGCAAGTTTCATAGCAAGGTACCTCTACACAGTGCATCTCGACTCATTGGGACATAAGCCATCGAGGGTGCCCAATCCTGACTCATTCATAGTTTTGTATTACGAGTCTGATAAGGCGCACCTTGTTGCTAATAAGATTCATTAATTTGGCAAGCAACATTCATGTGTGCCTGGGCATCATCATTCGAATACTATCAGTTTGATAACGTGCACCTTCTTGTTGATAAGCACCGTTGAATTGGATAGCATCATTCATGTGTACATGAGAATTTTGATTCGGGAGATATACCATTGAAGGCGCCAATCCTTACTTATCTCATTGTTTGAGTTACCCTGTAAAAAATATATATAAATATATATATATATATATATATATATATATATGTTATATAGAAGTTTGTTTTCATTGTCAATATTGATGACTTAACATAAAGCAGGATTGATTAAAGCTTACCCAATGTATTGTTTCTATTTCATTAATGCATAGAGTTAATGTTCCAACGCGGCGCAATTTCTCAATATGTTAGCAATCCAAGGAAGTTCTTCTTTCTCTAAACCAATTCCCAACTTTTGGTGCTTCATATTGTTAAATCGAATTGGTGACTGCTACATTAAAAGTTCTCCATATGATAAATCCTTGAGATAAAAATTGAAACTTTTCATTACGGGTGAGTTTATTTAAGACAAAAAGTAATATGTGAATGAAAAATTAATACCTGAATGCACTAAGTGGTTAGTGAAATATTCTGACAATGACTGCAATGACAGTTGTATGCCAAGCCGGAGAAGTGTGAAGTTTGGATGTTCGAAGTAAAACTTTTGGGAAATGTTATCTCACAGCAAGGAGTTTCTGTGGATCCTAGCAAACTAGAAGTAGTTTTCAATTGGGAACGACCTACTTTAGTCACCAAAGTAAGGAATATCTTTAGATTGGCAGGTTACTATCGGAGGTTCATATATGGATTCTCACAACTTCTACTCTCGCTCACTCATTTGACTCATAAGGGTCAACCTTTTGTATGGAACTCAAGTTGTGAGGAATTCTTTGTGGAGCTTAAGACTCATCTAACCCCCGCACCAATTCTCATCATTCCAGATCCAGCATTGAGATTTCAGATCGATAGTGATGCTTCAGGAATGATAGGTAAGGATTGGGCGCCCTCAATGGTTTATGTCCCGAATCAAAATGCCCATGTAAACATGAATGATGCTATCAAATTCAACAGAGCTTATCAACAACGAGGTGCACCTTGTAAGACTCATAGTATCTGGAATCAAGATACCCATGACTCATGAATGTTGCTAGCCAAGTTAATGAAACTTATTAGCAACAAGGTGTGCCTTATGAAACTCGTAATACTAACTACGAGATGAGTTAGGATTGGGAACCCTCGATGGCTTATGTCCCATTGAGTCGAAATGCACGTGTGTAGAGGTACCCTGCTGTGCAACTTGCTAAAATGCTGCAACGACAATGTGCGCCTTTCCAGGCTCAAATCTCAAACTACGAGCTGAGTCAAAACTGGACACCCTCGACAGTTTATGTTTGGACGAGTCATGATGCACATGTGCACTAGAACGTTGATAACCATGTAAGTGAAGTTAATCAGCAAGAAGTACCTTTTGAAGATCGTATCATAAATTACGAGATGAGTAAGGATTTTGAGCTAGGGATGATCTATGTCCTGGCATTTGAAGGTAGGAGGTCGTTGTTTTCCGTATTAAGACGTCTTGCTTCTATAAGTGACAACAACCAGGACCAAAATTCTTGTAGAGGAAACCTTGGAGCCCAACAACAACCTTCTTATCAAAATCTTGAAAGCATTACAATTGAAGAAAGAACACAAGGGTCTGATCCTGTTATGTGTTCCATTTGTTTTGTAGAGCTTTTAATTGTCACAACAACAACCCGCTTACCCAACCTATATTCTTATATTTATCACCATGATCGAATTACGAGGTGGCTAAGTAGGTCTAACACATGCCCCATTAAGATGATAATCATGGTTAGACCTAATTAGCCACCTCATTTTGCAGTCATGGTGATAAACATGAGAACATGTGTTCGGTAAGCTGGTTGTTGTCGTGCCAATTGATAGCTTTACAAGACAAATCGAACACATCACATGCTCAGACCCTTGTGTTCTTTCTTCAGCTGTAATGCTTTTAAGATTTTGATAAGAATGTTGTTGTTGGGCTCCAAGGTTTCCTCTACTAGATTTCTGGTCCTGGATGTTGTCACTTATAGAAGGAAAACTTCTAAATACGTAAAATAACGACCTCCATCCTTCAAATGTTAGGATATCGATTATCCATGGCTCAAAACCCTGTCTCATATTGTAACTTATGATACGATCTTCAGAAGGTACTTCTTGTTGATTAATTTCATTTACATGGTTATCAACGTTCTGGTGCACATGCGCATCTTGACTCGTCGGGACATAAACTGTCGACGGTGTCCAATTTTGACTCTTCTTGTTGTTTGTGATATGAGCTTGATAAGGCGTTCCTTGTTGTTGAAGCACTTCAACAAGTTTCATAGCAAGGTACCTCTACACAGTGCATCTCGACTCATTGGGACATAAGCCATCGAGGGTGCCCAATCCTGACTCATTCATAGTTTTGTATTACGAGTCTGATAAGGCGCACCTTGTTGCTAATAAGATTCATTAATTTTGCAAGCAACATTCATGTGTGCATGGGCATCTTCATTCGAATACTATCAGTCTGATAACGTGCACCTTCTTGTTGATAAGCACCGTTGAATTGGATAGCATCATTCATGTGTACATGAGAATTTTGATTCGGGAGATATACCATTGAAGGCGCCAATCCTTACTTATCTCATTGTTTGAGTTACCCTGTAAAAAATATATATAAATATATATATGTTATATAGAAGTTTGTTTTCATTGTCAATATTGATGACTTAACATAAAGCAGGATTGATTAAAGCTTACCCAATGTATTGTTTCTATTTCATTAATGCATAGAGTTAATGTTCCAACGCGGCGCAATTTCTCAATATGTTAGCAATCCAAGGAAGATCTTCTTTCTCTAAGCCAATTCCCAACTTTTGGTGCTTCATATTGTTAAATGGAATTGGTGACTGCTACATTAAAAGTTCTCCATATGATAAATCCTTGAGATAAAAATTGAAACTTTTCATTACGGGTGAGTTTATTTAAGACAAAAAGTAATATGTGAATGAAAAATCAATACCTGAATGCACTAAGTGGTTAGTGAAATATTCTGACAATGACTGCAATGACAGTTGTATGCCAAGCCGGAGAAGTGTGAAGTTTGGATGTTCGAAGTAAAACTTTTGGGAAATGTTATCTCACAGCAAGGAGTTTCTGTGGATCCTAGCAAACTAGAAGTAGTTTTCAATTGGGAACGACCTACTTTAGTCACCAAAGTAAGGAATATCTTTAGATTGGCAGGTTACTATCGGAGGTTCATATATGGATTCTCACAACTTCTACTCTCGCTCACTCATTTGACTCGTAAGGGTCAACCTTTTGTATGGAACTCAAGTTGTGAGGAATTCTTTGTGGAGCTTAAGACACATCCAACCCGCGCACCAATTCTCATCATTCCAGATCCAGCATTGAGATTTCAGATCTATAGTGATGCTTCAGGAATGATAGGTAAGGATTGGGCGCCCTCAATGGTTTATGTCCCGAATCAAAATGCCCATGTAAACATGAATGATGCTATCAAATTCAACAGAGCTTATCAACAACGAGGTGCACCTTGTAAGACTCATAGTATCTCGAATCAAGATACCCATGACTCATGAATGTTGCTAGCCAAGTTATTGAAACTTATTAGCAACAAGGTGTGCCTTATCAAACTCGTAATACTAACTACGAGATGAGTTAGGATTGGGAACCCTCGATGGCTTATGTCCCATTGAATCGAAATGCACGTGTGTAGAGGTACCCTACTGTGCAACTTGCTAAAATGCTGCAACGACAATGTGCGCCTTATCAGGCTCAAATCTCAAACTACGAGCCGAGTCAAAACTGGACACCCTCGACAGTTTATGTGTGGACGAGTCAAGATGCGCATGTGCACTAGAACGTTGATAACCATGTAAGTGAAATTAATCAGCAAGAAGTACCTTTTGAAGATCGTATCATAAATTACGAGATGAGTAAGGATTTTGAGCTAGGGATGATCTATGTCCTGGCATTTGAAGGTAGGAGGTCGTTGTTTTCCGTATTAAGACGTCTTGCTTCTATAAGTGACCACAACCAGGACCAAAATTCTTGTAGAGGAAACCTTGGAGCCCAACAACAACCTTCTTATCAAAATCTTGAAAGCATTACAATTGAAGAAAGAACACAAGGGTCTGATCCTGTTATGTGTTCCAGTTGTTTTGTAGAGCTTTTAATTGTCACAACAACAACCCGCTTACCCAACCTATATTCTTATATTTATCACCATGATCGAATTACGAGGTGGCTAAGTAGGTCTAACACATGCCCCATTATGATGATAATCATGGTTAGACCTAATTAGCCACCTCATTTTGCAGTCATGGTGATAAATATGAGAACATGTGTTCGGCAAGCTGGTTGTTGTCGTGCCAATTGATAGCTTTACAAGAAAAATCGAACACATCACATGCTCAGACCCTTGTGTTCTTTCTTCACCTGTAATGATTTTAAGATTTTGATAAGAATGTTGTTGTTGGGCTCCAAGGTTTCCTCTACTAGATTTCTGGTCCTGGATGTTGTCACTTATAGAAGGAAAACTTCTAAATACGTAAAATAACGACCTCCATCCTTCAAATGTTAGGATATCGATCATCCATGGCTCAAAACCCTGTCTCATATTGTAACTTATGATACGATCTTCAGAAGGTACTTCTTGTTGATTAATTTCATTTACATGGTTATCAACGTTCTGGTGCACATGCGCATCTTGACTCGTCGGGACATAAACTGTCGACGGTGTCCAATTTTGACTCTTCTTGTTGTTTGTGATATGAGCTTGATAAGGCGTACCTTGTTGTTGAAGCACTTCAGCAAGTTTCATAGCAAGGTACCTCTACACAGTGCATCTCGACTCATTGGGACATAAGCCATCGAGGGTGCCCAATCCTGACTCATTCATAGTTTTGTATTACGAGTTTGATAAGGCGCACCTTGTTGCTGATAAGATTCATTAATTTGGCAAGCAACATTCATGTGTGCATGGGCATCTTCATTCGAATACTAGCAGTCTGATAACGTGCACCTTCTTGTTGATAAGCGCCGTTGAATTGGATAGCATCATTCATGTGTACATGAGAATTTTGATTCGGGAGATATACCATTTAAGGCGCCAATCCTTACTTATCTCATTGTTTGAGTTACCCTGTACAATATATATATATATATATATATATATATATATATATATATATATATATATATATATATATATGTTATATAGAAGTTTGTTTTCATTGTCAATATTGATGACTTAACATAAAGCAGGATTGATTAAAACTTACCCAATGTATTGTTTCTATTTCATTAATGCATAGAGTTAATGTTCCAACGCGGCGCAATTTCTCAATATGTTAGCAATCCAAGGAAGTTCTTCTCTCTCTAAGCCAATTCCCAACTTTTGGTGCTTCATATTGTTAAATGGAATTGGTGACTGCTACATTAAAAGTTCTCCATATGATAAATCCTTGAGATAAAAATTGAAACTTTTCATTACGGGTGAGTTTATTTAAGACAAAAAGTAATATGTGAATGAAAAATTAATACCTGAATGCACTAAGTGGTTAGTGAAATATTCTGACAATGACTGCAATGACAGTTGTATGCCAAGCCGGAGAAGTGTGAAGTTTGGATGTTCGAAGTAAAACTTTTGGGAAATGTTATCTCACAGCAAGGAGTTTCTGTGGATCCTAGCAAACTAGAAGTAGTTTTCAATTGGGAACAACCTACTTTAGTCACCAAAGTAAGGAATATCTTTAGATTGGCAGGTTACTATCGGAGGTTCATATATGGATTCTCACAACTTCTACTCTTGCTCACTCATTTGACTCGTAAGGGTCAACCTTTTGTATGGAACTCAAGTTGTGAGGAATTCTTTGTGGAGCTTAAGACTCATCTAACCCCCACACCAATTCTCATCATTCCAGATCCAGCATTGAGATTTCAGATCTATAGTGATGCTTCAGGAATGATAGGTAAGGATTGGGTGCCCTTAATGGTTTATGTCCCGAATCAAAATGCCCATGTAAACATGAATGACGCTATCAAATCCAACGGAGCTTATCAACAGCGAGGTGCACCTTGTAAGACTCATAGTATCTCAAATCAAGATACCCATGACTCATGAATGTTGCTAGCCAAGTTAATGAAACTTATTAGCAACAAGGTGTGCCTTATCAAACTCGTAATACTAACTACGAGATGAGTTAGGATTGGGAACCCTCGATTGCTTATGTCCCATTGAGTCGAAATGCACGTGTGTAGAGGTACCCTGCTGTGCATCTTGCTAAAAGGCTGCAACGACAATGTGCGCCTTATCAGGCTCAAATCTCAAACTACGAGTTGAGTCAAAACTGGACACCCTTGACAGTTTATGTGTGGACGAGTCAAGATGCACATGTGCACTAGAATGTTGATAACCATGTAAATGAAATTAATCAGCAAGAAGTACCTTTTGAAGATCGTATCATAAATTACGAGATGAGTAAGGATTTTGAGCTAGGGATGATCTATGTCCTGGCATTTGAAGGTAGGAGGTCGTTGTTTTCCGTATTAAGACGTCTTGCAAGAAGTTTGTTTTCATTGTCAATTGATGACTTAACATAAAGCAGGTTTGATTAAGGCTTACCCAATGTATTGTTTCAATTTCCTTAATGCATAGATTTAAAGTTCCAATGCGGCGCAATTTCTCAATATGTTAGCAATCCAAGGAAGTTCTTCTTTCTCTAAGCTGATTCCCAACTTTTGATGCTTCATATTGTTAAGTGGAACAGGTGACTGTTGCATTAAAAGTTTTCCATATGATAAATCCTTGAGATAAAAATTAAAAATTATCATTACGCGTGAGTTTATTTAAGACAAAAAGTAATGTGTGAAAGAATTACTAATACCTGAATGCACCAAGTGGTTAGTGAAATATTCTGACAATGACTGCAATGACAGTTGTATGCCAATCCCTACTTATCTCATAATTTGAGTTACCCTGTACAATATATATATATATATATATATATATATATATATATATATATATATATATATATATATATATATATATATATATATATGTATATATGTGTGGGTGTGTTATATAGAAGTTTGTTTTCGTTGTCAATTGATGACTTAACATAAAGCAGGATTGAATAAGGCTTACCCAATGTATTGTTTCTATTTCGTTAATGCATAGATTTTAAGTTCCAATGCGGCGCAATTTCTGAATATGTTAGCAATCCAAGGAAGTTCTTCTTTCTCTAAGCCGATTCCTAACTTTTGATGCTTCATATTGTTAAGTGGAACAGGTGACTGCTGCATTAAAAGTTCTCGATATGATAAATCCTTGAGATAAAAATTAAAAATTATCATTACGCTTGAGTTTATTTAAGACAAAAAGTAATATGTGAAAGAATTACTAATACCTGAATGCACCAAGTGGTTAGTGAAATATTCTGACAATGACTGCAATGACAGTTGTATGCCAATCCCTACTTATCTCGTAGTTTGAGTAACCCTGTACAATATATATATATATATATGTGTGTGTGTGTGTGTGTGTGTGTGTGTGTGTGTGTGTGTGTGTTATATCAAAGTTTGTTTGCACCGTCAATTGATGACTTAACATAATGCAGGATTGATTAAGGGTTACCCAATGTATTGTTTGTATTTCTTTAATGCATATTAAAGCCTCCAACGCGGGAAAATTTCTTAATATGTTATCAGCCCAAGGAAGTTCTTCTTTCTCTAAGCCAATTCCCCACTTTTGATGCTTGATATTGTTGAATGGAATAGGTGACTGCTGCATTAAATGTTCTCCATATGATAAATAAAAAATAGAAGTTATCATTACGCGTGAGTTTAATTAAGACAGAAAGTAATATCTGAAAGAATTACTAACACCCGAATGCACCAAGTGTTCAGTGAAATTGTCTGGCAATGACTGGAATGACCCAATAGCTTTAGAAGTGTCTGTTTAAAATATTCCTGAAAATAAATAAAAAATGTGTTGAACAATCATTTCAAAAAATTAATCAATTGTTTATGAAAATAAATATTGAACATTTGTTGCGTGAAACTAATTTACCCATTCAAGTGGGATATATAACCGGCTATCTTTTAGCATGGCAATCTCGTCCAAAATTGAGAAACATAATAATTTTTTTTGATTCATTAGTTGAACTAACTTGGCAATAATGATTGTAATTGGTTATTTTATATGAAAAACTACAAGTTAGGATCAACATTTCGTATGCCTTGCTAGATAAAGAACATTCTTTTCGGTGGAGAGGAGATGAAATCAAGTCAAGAATATGTAATTCTTACTCATGCAGGTAAATCATATCTTTAAACAAGACTAATACTCACACCATGTCCATCACACAAGATTATTGAAGGAGATCTTTCTAAATGGAAGAGGAAAGGTTTGGGCGAAAGGAAACAATTTCCATAAAAAATATGAATTTCATATAGACCCTTGAGTAGGAAAGAATAAATATAAAACATTGATAGATTTTGTGAAGTTGATGATCTCACGAAGCAAGTTTATATATACATTTGATATCTCAGTCAAACCATGCATTAATTGTACAAAGACCAATAATTAAATGTGAATAGATTTATTGTTTTATTTACCAAATCTAATCCTTATTTGGTCAAAAGTAAAATTTAACTCTTTTCATATATTAAATTACAATATTTAATAATTTGAGAAAAATTAATAAACCATGATATATTATTTAATACTAACATAGCTTTTGTTGACTGTAATACTAACACACCTTATCTTTATAAAATTTAATATATATATATATATATAATACTTAGTCAACATAGAATTTAATAGATCTATTTAAGTAAGTATTTTTTTAGACCAAACTATTTATGTAAGTATAATATCTTATATATATATATATTATATTCGACGTCATTACACTCTAAAAATTAATTAAATATATATAGATAGAAACCAATTTTTTTTTAGGAATGAAACTAAAAATTTAACAAAATTAAGTAAGATTTATTTCAATATTGAATAATATATAATTAATAAAATTAAGAGTAAATCTTTTTTTAAGTTCTTATTTTTTCTATATTAATTATAAATAAAAAATATTTTACATTATGAAGTATTCATGACACAAAAAGAATTGAAATTTGACTTAATAATAATCTGTTACTTCAAAAAAAATATTTTATGTTTTAAAATTGAATAAAAAGTAAAACAATTTTTATCAAATTTAACACACAATATTCAATATATTTTGATGATAATTATAATTATACTTATATAATGAATGAAGAATGATATTATTTTTTTTGAGAGCGTTTAGAATTTCTTCAGGTTTTATATATATATTTTTATAATATATAAGATATTAATTACAACATTTGTTGTTTTCAATAATGAAGTATATTTGTGGATTAAAATTAATTTTGTTTTCATAAAATAAATAATACTTAGTTTTTTTTTTGACAGAAAATAATAATACTTACTTAAAATAATATTCAAAAGTTATTTTGGTCAAATTTATATTTAACAAGTATCACATTTAATGATAAATAAATTTATTAATAAGTATCACATTTAATAATAATAAATATATATATTGCCCCGGACTGGCCGAGCCCAAATCTGGATTCGGACCCAATAACGACCCATTTACACGGTCGAGCACCCTTCGTTAGTGATTCGTGCGCTGTAGCGGTTGAGATCGCACGGCCGGATCATATGGCGCGAAGCGTGCCACATCGTCTATGCGCTGGAGCAGTCATGGCACACTACCTGGCACCTATAAATACCAACTCACGTAGAAAATCAGGTACACATTCTCATTTGGACCTCTTACTGCCTTCCGCTTTGCTGAATTTGGCATCAGAGTGTCTGCAAGTACCACGAGCGACTTGGGACAATAAAGGACGACTCCAACAAGTAGACCTACCAACTACTCAATTGATCCCGACCAGAGTTGGATAGCCCCAATACTCAAATAAATCAAGCTCGGTGAGGAGCCGACCGACCCAAAGAGTGAGTGCTTTGCCGTACTCTGTCATTGAAGAGAAACTGTTCCGGCAAGGTTTCTTATTGTCGTTGTTGAAGTGTGTTTAAGGGGAAGAGGTCGACTATGTGTTAGCCTAAATCCATGAAGGCATCTGTGGTCAACATCATGGAAGTCAGGCAGTAGCCAAGAAGGCACTCAGGGCAGGGTATTATTAGCCCACCATGACTGAGGATGCCAAGAAGCTCGTAAAGAAGTTGATAACTCATATTTATATGAGTTATTTATGCTAGTACTACTTAAATTAATGCAAGTTCTCAAGTAATATATCTGTTTTATTTAGTAGATATCATCTATTTAGAGGAAAGGAGGGTTAGGAGCAAATTTTTATCATTTGGCACAGCTGGTGCCTTTGTGAATATTTTAATGTCTTTGTTAGTGTTGCAGTGTTAAGCGCTATAGTGCCATCTTATGGTGGGCCAGCTGAGGATCAAAAAGAAAAGTTACAAATTGGCGCTTCTCTCTCTTTATGTCAAATCAGCGCCTCACACCTCTATACCTAGGACTGGCACGACTTCCAACTATTGGCTGGCGTGGACACTTGTCCATTTGTGGTTGGAAGAGTACTTTTGGTTTGTGGGGAATGTCTTGCCTACCTTTTTGGGAAGCTACTTTTTGAAAGAAAGAGAAATATATCTCACTTCTCCCCTACACTACACACATTCGAATAGAAGGGAGAGTTTTGACACACCTTTCTCCATTGACACTCATTTCAAGATTTCATTTTTCAAGTGAAGATTCACCATTTATACGCTGTGTAGCTGTGCTATAGCGTCGTCGACCCATCTCATGAGAAGGAGTCCATGTAGTGTATCTTTTGCAACCGTGTCTCCTCTTTTCATTTTCGGTATTATAAACATTTTGGTTTGTATTGTGTTGATGATGCTTAACATGAGCTAAACACTTAGTAGTTGGATTGCTTGGAACTTTGTAATGAATTTTTGGTATGGTCAATATAATATTGTGATGTTTGCGTTTCAATCTTTGCGCTTTAATGCTTTCAAACTTATTTTGGGATTGGCCAACTGAAATGGGTGCATTCGTAGGTACAGACATGGTCTACGATTCTAACTCAAAGATTGATATGAATGAAAAGTTGCGTAAAGACATTTAAACAACCCTTGCTTATCCTATACATAGGAGAGCAATAGTTCATAAGGTGAAATTGTGGGTTTTTATTTTACAGGGGTGAACTTATTTAGAACTTAGACATAAGAGTCTTATAACGAAACCCTAGCGTCAGTGACTGAAAAGCACAACATCATATGCTACAACACTTAGTGCTATAGCGTTCACTGTTATAGCGCTTTACTTTAAAGGATTTACTTAGGGAAGAGCAGTCCAACTCATTTTGTCAAATACTTGAACTTTCTTACTGTTTTCATACAACATCTTTATTATTTGTACGTTCAAAAACTTGTTACTATTATTCTTGGTTCACTAGTGTGTTAACTATTTAAACTATAAAATTAACATCAATCCCTGTGGGTACGATCTCTATTCATCATTATACTACTTGTTGCGATTGTGTACACTTGCACAAACTACTTTTTGCACAACAAGTTTTTGGCGTCGTTGCCGGAGATTGCATTTAATTTTTATTGTTTAAGTTTTTAGCATTTAGTGAAGACTTTACTCTGGTGTTTGTTCCTTGGTGCTACAGCAACAGGTGCTTTAGCACATGCCCAGGTCCCAACCACCAGAATTTGAGTTGGATCCCAAACCAGAAAGGAGATTTAGGAGACTGAGACGACTTCAAAGATTACAGCAACTTAGACCTACAATGTCTGATCACGGTAGTAGGTCAAATTCTGGCAGAGGTACCACACATGGTGGTAGAACCAATTCAGGTTGAGGTAGATCTGACCCAGGTGGTCGAGGTAGAGGACCACCCACTCCCACATTACATGATCAAGAGGACTGGTATAGACAACAATTCATCAACCAAGGTCCCACAGATTTGGTAAATGATAGAGACAGACCCATGAGGGACTATGCTGTGTTTGATCCCCAAACTATGGAGACAAGCATAGCTAGGCCTGTTCTTCAAACAAATCATTTTGAATTCAAACCCATGATGTTTCAAATGCTCCAATCAGTAGATCAATTTCGTGGTTCTCCCCAAGAGGACCCATATTTGCACTTAAAACAATTTTTGGAGGTTTACAGTATTCCTTGAAGGATAGAGCCAATACTTGGTTAACTTCTCTAGAGCCTAAGTCTATCCACACTTGGAATGAAATGGCTGAAAATTTTTTGGCAAAATACTTCCCACTTAACAAAAATGCAAGAATGAGAAATGATGTTACTGCATTCAAACAAAAAAAATCTGAATCATTGTTTGAAGCATAGGAAAGATGGAACGAGTCGCTGAGGAAATGTCCACATCATGGTATACCAGTGATCATTCAAATGGAAACCTTCTATAATAGATTGGACCCACATACCAGACTTATGCTTGATGCTTCTTCTAGGGGTGTGTTACTGAAGACCTCTTATAATGAAGCTTGTGAATTGATAGACAACATTGCAACCAACAGTTACCAATGGCCAACTGAAAGGCTAACTCCACAGAAGAAGGTAGCTGGGGTCCATGAAATCAGTGAAGTTTCAGCTCTATCAGCACAAGTAGCCTCTCTCACCAACATGATTAAAAACATGAATACCTCCAAAGCTACATCATCTACTGCTACAACAGTAGCTGAACCAACTGTGGCTGCCATTGAACAAGCCCCTCCAGGTTCAATTAGTTGTGTTTATTGTGGAGGAGAGCACCTGTATGAAGAATGTCCAGGCAATCCTATCTCTGTAAACTATGTGGGATTCAACAAGAACAATAACCCCTATTCAAATAATTATAATCCTGGCTGGAAAAATCACCCTAACTTCAGATGGGGTGGTAACAATTCTGTAGCAACAAACTCAAATGCAGCTGCTGTGCCACAAAGATTTCCTGCTCAGAACCATCAAAGACCTGCTCCAGCTATAAAGAATTCTATGGAAACTATTGAAAGCCTTCATGAGTGATTGTAAGACAACTTTGCAAACTGGGTATAGGAACTTCCATACCTACCTCTGTTACTCTTCAGTTAGCTGATCGGACTCTTGCCTATCCTGAAGGGATACTAGAGGATGTGCTAATCAAAGTTGACAAATTTGTTTTCCCTGTGGATTTTGTTATTCTTGATTTTGATGCATATAAGGAGGTGCCTATCATCTTAGGAAGGTCATTCGAGCTACTGGAAAGACATTGATTGATGGGTAGAAAGGAGAATTGACCATGAGGGTCAATGATCAAGAAGTCAAGTTCAATGTACTGAGTGCTTTGAAGTATCCTGAAGCAAATATAGAAGAATGTTCATTTGTGGTCTCTCTTGACCAAGTTGTTCAAAAACATCTCCATAAAAGCAATGACCACTTGGGAAAGATTTTGGACAACAATGAGAAGCATGAACCTGTAGAAGAAGGAGCAATGCAAGAAGTAATGACTATTAGAGAGGTTTGGGCCAGAAGATATGAGCCACTTGAGCAAGAAAACTCAAACGTAAAGAAAAATGCGAAGGCATAAGAAGGCAATTGGGTGGCAAATGTCAAACATTCAAGGGATTAGTCCAACTATCTGCATGCACAGAATTTTCTTGGATGAGAATTCCAAGAACAGTATTGAAGGGCAGAGAAGACATAATCCAATCATGAATGAGGTGGTGAAGGAAGAAATTATCAAGTGGCTAGATGCTGGCATTGTCTACCCTATTTCAGATAGTGCATGGGTGAGTCCTGTGCAATGTGTTCCAAAGAAATAGGGTGTGACAGTGATTACCAATGACAAGAATGAATTGATACCAACAAGAACAGTTATAGGGTGGAGGATCTGCATGGACTATAGAAAACTCAATAAGTCTACAAAGAAGGATCACTTTCCTCTCCCTTTCATTGACCAAATGTTGGATAGGCTTGCAGGGAAGGAATTCTATTGCTTCTTAGATGGCTATTCTGGATACAATCAAATAGCAATAGTTTCTGAAGATCAGCAAAAGACAACATTCACATGTCCCTATGGCACCTTTGCTTTCAGAAGAATGCCATTTGGACTGTGTAATGCCCCTGCAACCTTCCAGAGATGTATGATGGCAATCTTCTCTGATTTCTTTGAAAAGTCCATAGAAGTCTTCATGGATGACTTCTCTGTATTTGGGGAGACATTTCAACTATGCTTGGTAAATTTGGAGGAGATTCTGATTAGATGTGAAGAAACTAACCTAGTGCTCAATTGGGAGAAATGCCACTTCATGGTGCAAGAGGGGATTATTTTGGGGCACATAATTTCCAAAAAGGGATTGGAGGTGGATAAAGCAAAAATGGAAGTTATTGAGAAACTACCTCCTCCTACAAGTGTTAAGGGTGTCAGGAGCTTTCTTGATCATGCTGGATTCTATAGGAGATTCATCTAATATTTTTCTAAAATTTCAAAGCCATTGTGTCAGCTGCTACAGCATGACACAACCTTAGAAGCATTTCAAAAATTGAAGAGGGCTTTAGTGACTGCACCAGTCATTGTGACACCTGACTGGAGTAAACCTTTTGAGCTCATGTGTGATGCCAGTGCCTATGCTGTTGGAGCTGTGTTGGGGAAAATGTATGATAAAGTTTTTCATTCAATTTATTAAACCAGTAAAACACTTGTTGAAGCTCAATTAAATTATACAGTCACTGAAAAAGAACTATTAGTTGTTGTCTTTGCATTTGACAAGTTTAGATCATACTTAGTTGGCACAAAAGTAATTGTTTTCACAGATCACTTTGCCATCAAGTATTTGGTCTCCAAAAAAGATGCGAAGCCAAGGTTAATTAGATGGATTCTCCTCCTCCAAGAATTTGACTTAGAAATACGTGATAAAAAGGGGGTGGAGAACCAAGTTGCTGACCATTTGTCTAGACTTGAAGGAGAAAATGCAGGTACAACAGGTGGAGAAATCAAAGAATATTTTCCACATGAAAAGTTGCTGGCAGTAACTGTGGCAGCATCAAGTGCTTACGCAGGTGATGCTCCCACACTAAGTGCTATAGTGTCTGAGGCTACAGCACCTTGGTTTGCTGACATTGTGAACTTTCTAGTGAGTAAGGTGGTACCTGCAGATATGAACTATCAACAGAAAAAGAGGTTCTTCCACACAGTGAAACAGTATTATTGGGGTGACCCATTCCTTTACAAGAAGTGCCAAGACCAATTGATGAGAAGATGCCTTGCGGAAGAAGAACAACACCAAGTGCTACAACATTGTCATGCTGCACCTTGTGGTGGGCACTTTGGAGGAACCAGAACAGCTGCAAAGGTGCTACAATTAGGGTATTATTGGCCTACAGTGTTCAAAGATGCTTAAGAGATGGTTAAAAGATGTGATAGATGCCAAAGGATGGGAAATATTTCTAACAAGCATGAAATGCCCTTAACCAACATCTTAGAGATTGAACTCTTTGGTGTTTGGGGAATGGATTTCATGGGGCCTTTTCCTCTTTCTCATGGCAATCTATATATCCTTGTGGCAGTGGATTATGTATCCAAGTGGGTGGAAGCTGTTGCTTTGCCCAACAATTATGCCAAGTCAGTGAGCAAATTCCTTCAAAGGAACATTTTCACCAGATTTGGAACTCCAAGGGTTATCATCAGTGATGAGGATTCTCATTTTTGCAACAAGCTAATTGAGACTCTCTTAGCAAAGTATGGAGTCAAGCATGAAATTGCCACTGCTTACCACCCTCAATAAAATGGTCAAGCAAAGTTGTCTTATAGAGAAATCAAGAGAATGTCAGAAAAGATGGTGGGTCCTACAAGGAATGAGTGGTCACTACATTTGGATGATGCTTTATGGGCCTATAGGACAGCCTTCAAAACACCATTGGGAATGTCCCCTTACAGACTTGTATACGGCAAGGCCTGCCACCTCCCTATTGAATTGCAACACAAAGCACATTGGGCCATCAAAAAGCTCAATTTTGACCATGACAGGGCAGGGAAAGCTAGGCTATTACAACTGAATGAGCTTGAAGAGATTAGGCACTTTGCCTATGAGAATTCAGCCATCTACAAGGAGAAAACTAAGGCTTGGCATGACCAAAAGATTCAAATAAGAGAGTTGGTTGAAGGAGTACTGGTACTATTGTTCAATTCAAGACTCAAATTGTTTCCTGGGAAGTTGAAATCCAGATCGTTAGGCCCTTTCAAACTGCTAAAAATATACCCTTATGGAGTTGTGGGTCTGTTTGATGAAGCAACTAACACTACGTTCAAGGTGAATGGCCAAAGAGTGAAGCAATACTATGGTGAACATGTGGTCAGAGACAAGACCACCATTGAACATCAAGAGCTCTAACAAAAGAGGAAGTCTGGCTGAAGACTCTTAAAGCAAGCGTTCATGGGAGGAAACCCATGGATTTTAGCTAACAATTCTATGATTTTAATATTGTTTTTGTGCAGGATTGAATTTTGTGAAGTGAAAAAAAAAGAATCATGTAGTAGTTGTTGTGGTAGCAGTAGGCGCTATAGCGTTTGCTGTGTGGCTCCGTTGAAAAGCCAAAGTCTCAAAAAGTGGTTGAACAAAACGTTTGGCACTAGGAAGTCCCATCTTAACCGCTCTGCGCACGTGTTCCATCACGTCAATCTCTGACTCTCTCTCCATCACTCAGCTACAACGGTCACTTCCATTAACTCTCTTTTCTCAACTTCCCATAACTTCTCTTTTCCATCA